>OY855907.1:37579355-38179355 GCA_963693305.1 Meandrina meandrites
TGACTCTGGAATAGTGTCGAATTTCCCCTAGAATCCTGATTAACCACGGTCTAGTATAGCTAACTCCGCTCCCCTCCGTCGCTTGCTTTGTGATATCTGCTGTTTCTCGTGGTATTCCACAAAAAAGGCCATTGTCGTTGCGTGATCGGTCACATCACGTACGTTATCGATCGTGTCTCGCATTCTGTAACCTATTTAACCAGTACATTAACCAGTTATTCATTAAACAGTTGAATTAAATAAATGTTCATTTAACTATTAAAAGTCGCTCCGATTTCACTCTGGATCACGTACGCTTCAAGTCTGGAACAGGGTACCTTTTTTGCAATTTTTCTCTGGAACAGGGTCGCAGATTCATCATTTTTACTCTGGAACAGGTCAAGAGTCTCAGGGAGTCAGCGGAGTAAAGGATAATCTACGTGACGAAATAACGTCACGAATATGCCGCCAATATCGAATTTCGTAAGATTTGGCGGCAACAGTTCTGAGGTTACAACGGGTTACAACACTCTTTGGAAGTTGAAGCTTCGGTAACTCAGCTTTGCAACCACTGGTGTCACTCATTTTCTTTTCGCAGATTCCCTGTAAGTCAGTTTGACAACAAACCCCCGCGCAACCTCGTTCCCAGGGTCCTCTCTATATCTCTAGAGAAATGACCCTGGTTGCGGCTGATCACGTGATCTGCTAGATTTTAGCAGATTCCAAAGAAATGATTTAAGGGAGGGGTGGGAAAGGTAAAAATTGTCTTAACATAGCTGAAGTACTGAGCCCGGTGGGGAGTGGAAATTGTAACATTAAAAACCTTTGTGTTTTCGGTGAGTCTTTTAACGAGGATGTCGACTCGGAATTTTCAAGCGACTCCAAAAAAGAATTCTGAGGTATCTGTCCCGGCAACCCCAAAAAAGATTTTTAAAGCATCAGTCCCAGCAGATTTTAGTACATTGCAGGCTGTGCAAAGCAGTTGGGGACAGGACATGGTCAAAAAACCTTTTTTCACGGGCAAATCGACCACTGCTGGCTGCCGCATCGATGCCGCAGAAGATATCTTTGTCGGGTCAAACTTTGATACAAGATAAATATATAGATTTAAGATAAATATATAGATTGTTTAATCATTTGCTTGAGTTTACAATGTTTCTTAACAAGTAGCCACAGTTTTTATAAGCGTATACGGTTGTCCATATAGGTGCAAGATAAATTTAAAACTGAATATCTTACAGCAGAATAAATTTGCTCACAAGAAAATGAATTATCTCCAGGCACAACAAAATATACTCACGGCAATAGAAGTTTCTTTTTGACACATACCTTACTTTTCTGGCCTGTACTGAACTTTCTCCGTTAATATCTTGCCGTGTGCTTGATGAAGGCGAAGATCAAAACAAATTTCTTCAAAACAGACAGGCGTAAGTTAATTTTTGGCAAGTCTTTCTGTTTGCCGTCGCTTCGAAAAACTACACCTGTATAAACTGTAGGAGTTTCTTTTAAGAAAATTCACGGCTTAAACGGAAGCCAGAATAGTACGGTGGCCCACAACTCTCACAGCAACAGCGAATCTCGCCGCAAAACAAAATAAACACACTACACACAAAATCAACTCACAGCAAAATAAAAACAAAACTTATGGCAAAACAGACTCTCCTCGCGGCTAAAACGCGACTAAAAAAATCACTGAACTTATACCACAACAAAGAAACTCACGGCAAAACTTAACTCATCACAAAGCAAACACAAGTCACGGCAAAACCAAACGAACACACGGCACAACAACAAAACTCACAGCAAAATAAACTCAACTCTCGGCAAATGACAAACTCAAGTCAAGACAAAACAATGTCAACTCGCTGCCAAACAAAATGAACACAACAAAGATTGAAAGAAACTCACAGCAAAACAAACTGAGGTCACGGAAAAACGAAACGAACTGCTTGCACAATAACAATACTCACGGCAAAAAAACTCAACTCAAGGTAAAACAAACTCATTGACCTGCCGATCCCTCTCGGACAACATTCGAGGCAAAACCTGGAAGAACAAGGATTTCCCGTACCCTGTTGAAAGCACTGACACCAAGTCTTTTTTTAGAAACAAACTCTCCAAGCAAATAACCTGTTTAACCTTCAGGATAATGCTGTAATAGCCAGTCGAAAGGAGCGCTGATTGAACACAGCACAGCTTAGGAATTCAAGCGCCATTTTGAAAATCCCGCTCTACATTTATCCCTCCCCTAGATAGTATGTGTTGTACTATCGACAAAATTTTGTCGAGGAGCATCCCTCCCTGCGGTTTTCGTTTGTCACCCGGATCACGTGACCAGCCGCAACCAGGGTCCTTTCTCTAGAGATATAGAGAGGACCCTGGGAACGAGGTTGTATAGAGAGGACCCTGACGGTTTACCCCCGCGTGACCCCCGCGTGACCCCCGCGTGCATCCGCGTACATCACATGGGAGTGACTATTCTGCACTCAGTTGATGTTGTGAGACAATAGGGAGACACCTCATGACATTTTTATACCACGTAACACTCAATTCATGTAGTGAATACAAAACAGCACTTTTAGCCTATTTAGCACTGCGGTTAGCCTACTATACACTTCGGTTAGCCTACTATGCACTCCGGTTAGCCTACTAGCACTCCGTTTAGCCTAAAAAGCACTCCGGTTAGCCTACGTTAGCTTAGTTTGCTTGCGGTTAGCTTTATATTGAGGTTAGGATATATAGCCAAAATTTTACGATTTTTTGCAGCTGGTCGTCGGTAGCCTAGTGGATAGCGTTCCCGCGCGGTAATCCGACGGCCCGGGTTCAAATCCTACTGTTGACACTTTTTTTAACTTGAAAAAAAAATGTTAAGTGTGATTTATACTTCATGTATGGAAAAATGAGAAGTCTCACAACATCAACTGAGTGCTGAATAGTCACATCTGCATCACTTTGCTGCCGCGCCTTTTTCAAATCCAACATGGCGGTTTGTCGAGTTTTGTTCAGGAGATCACAAGTTTTTTCAGCTTTGGGTCCATTGCGGTCCATACTGCTCACGCGTTCGGCAATGAGAACGTGTTTCAATGCTCCGGGTAGTTCAGAAGAGGAAAACTTCGAGGAAATATTTCGGAATTCTCGTTTTGTGAAGATGGGGAGACCTCAAGGCAAGACGGTTGTTGGAAAAATTAAATTTATAGTGGAACATGAGGTCAACAGAGACTTGTATGTTGACTTTGGATGGAAGTTTCACGCGGTTTGTACACGAAAGAGGGAACAAGTAAGGTATGAACGTAATATTTTCGATGTTTGATTCATTAATTTAATTAATACCCGTTTTGGAGTGCACGCATATAGCGCATCTCACCCATTTACTTATGAAGCACTTGATACTATTAAAAACTAACTATACATTATTATTAAAAACTGGGCATGGTATATTGCAATTTTTGAGTTTTGATTGGTTTACAGGTCATGGTTTATGAGCTCATATTCCATGGACCACAAAAATGCCCAGGGGGGGGGGGGTACTCGAAGTATACATGACGGGGGGGGGGAGGGGGTCCGACAGAGCTTCATATTGCAAACCCAAAAAAATACACAGGCCTGAAATTTTAGACCCAAAAAAATACCTGGCATTAAAATTTCCAACCCAAAAACAAGATTACAAATTTACATTGTATTGTCTTCTTAATATTAACAGTCTTTTCGGAACACACATCGCTGAAAAGAAGTTCGAATGAATATTTTTCTGGTCCACTGATCGCAACAGAAACCCGAAACGAAAAGTTCGCTCGGAGTTAAGACCCAATAAAATACGTGCATTTTTTTAAGACCTAAAAAAATACGTGACAGATCTCGACCCAAAAAAATACCGAGCGTGTAAATTTTCAACCCAAAAAAATACGTCGGACCCCCCCGTCATGTATACTTCAAGTACCCCCCCTGGGCAAAAATGGTAGGTGTAGCATCAGTGTGTGAACAGCTAGGAAGTTTAAATATTGCAATTCTTTGGGTGTTTTTAATAAAACAATTATTTCACTTGTGCTTGTTAGATATGAGATAGTTATAGGCAACTCAGCGCCATGTCCCTCATTGGCTATCTACCATCTCATATCCAACACACGCTCATGAAATAACTGTTAAATATTTCACAATTAGATCATATGCTTGAACTTTCCATGAAGTAATAGTTGATGATGATGCAGGCTGAATTAACTGTCACCTCTTATAGTTCACCACTAAATTTCCTCTGATACTGATTGGTTTAATTATTTTGATGACGTGCTTCGATGGTGTTCATCCGTGGAGAGACACTATCAGCCCATAGCGCCTGTCCGAGGAAAGTGCCTTGATGGATAGTACTCATCCATGAAATTTTTTGTAAACAAGCAGCATTTAGTTGGTTTCTTGTCTGAACTAGTATATTAGCCCTCGAAGCTTCGCTTCTCTGGCTTATGTTTGTTTTAAGGATATCAAATTTCTGCAGGCAACTTTCAGCTGATAGTTCCTCAACAGAAACTATTATTTAAATAGAAATTAAGAGCGAATAATCTTATTGTTTCAGTAGAATTATTACTAAATATGAAACATTTCTGTTGTTGTATGTTTTGCTTACAGAGACTACAAAGTAAATGATCTGGTGAGAATAAAGCTGACTGCACTCGAAGCTGCTGGGCATTTTTTGGGACAAGATAGACATATAACATTGTGTGAAGCTGACGCAACACTGCAAGGAATGTTAACACCCAAAACATACAGTGTGACTGATAAGGAACTCAGTTGATCCTTTAAAATTTCTCCAGATATTTTGTTTCTCACTCAACAATCTGAGTAACACTTGGGCTGAAAGCCAAAATGTATAATGGATGGATGGGTGAGTTTAATGTTGCTGCCGTGGCTGCAACCAACTTGGTCACTTATAAAAAAAAAACTAAACATGCTTTCAAAACTTTACAGATGCCTGTAATAATTTTTTATACTTCTTTGGTCAAGTCAATTTGATTGTTATAATCTGCCATCAAAGACCTTCAATGTGTGCAAAGGAATACAGCTTCATACACAGTGCTCTGTTTACATAATGCATCTGTGATGCATAGCAGTATAGAGGTTCTCACAAGCTTGTTCTACTGGTCCTCTAGTGTAGCAGTTGTTATTGTTTTGGATCTAGTGGCATTGTTCCTTTTGTTTCTGTTGTTCTTAAAGAGTAACAAGCCATTCATTTAAGACCATGAAAGAACTGCCACCTGAATCCTCTGCTTACCCTACACACCTGAGATGGTAGATTGTAATTTGTGAATACCATGTACATGTAATAACCACACAACACCAAAAATTAAGAAAATGATGCACGTTTTATTTAACATTGAAAACAAATGTGTTCTACTGTGCAATTAAGTCTATATTGGATTATGAAATTGATTGCTGTTAAAAATAGACATCTGGTGACTTTTTGACTGCTCTTCAAAACTTCAAGGAGAGAAATTTTGGCTATTTTGTTATACATTTTCTCATTTGAAGTCAGTTTCAGTCTTTTTGAAATCTTAACTATTGCTCCATTTTAGCCGTAATTTCTCAGTTCCTTCTTATTTGTAGGCCACTTTGAACACAACCTGAAAGAGGTGGCAGCCATTATATGAGACTAGCTAGCATCCTTGGCCATCCAAACCATTCAGAGTTCTCTACTCTCCCTTCCTCCTCCGCCCCCCCCCCCCCCCCCCCCCCCAACCCACTTCTATGTTTCATCACCTTTCACGCTATTAACCAATAACAGAAACCCATGAGGGTTTAAATGCGTAACTTCCTATCATTCATACTGTACAAAGTGTTTGCACATTCGTTTCTACTAAGTACCATATTTGGAAAATCACAAGAAGAAAGTCAACCAATCAAAACTGCAATATTTGGATTTTTCACAAAATGAATATTCAAACGCTGTGAGCACGTGTTACACATTTCAAACCCTTGTGAGTTATGAGTTTTAACTATTGTATGTCTGAAACTTTCACCTCTCATTTCCTAAAATTGTCAACATAGTTCCTGTTTTGTTTAAAATTTGATAGGCAAGTTTATTATGTGTAAGCTAATTCTGAAAAGAAGTAACATAATAACTATCAGTTTCAGCGAGAAGCAGTTACTTGTTGGACTGAGGATCATTTCAAGATTATTTATATTATTTCTTAGTCCTTTCAATCCACTGATTTCCACACAACACTTGAACTCGTCAATATTCTTTAATATAATACAGATTGGATTCTACTCACAAGCGCTCAGATTGGCTGAAAAGCTTGTTATTCACTTTTAATTCAGACAAAGAGCCAAATCAATGTCAGCATCACAATGTCCAAAAACACTCTTGTTATATATTAAATTTAAGAACATTTTTAAAATTGAGAAAACAGTTTTTTACAGCTTGTGTTTCCTAGATGCCTCTTCTGCCATGTTTTTTTTGACAGCATAATACATGGCTTAGGCTTCATTGTTAATTTTCTTAAATAATGTTTTATAATTAAATAATTCTGGTAATAAATAATATTCCCTTATGGGTAACAACATAAGATTGATGCCCGACTTATTGGGAAAGATATCTCCTGGCCAGTCCAATATCCATTGGACAACACACGATATAACTAACAATCCACCCTTACCACACTGAATTACAGATAAGTGTTTGGAAAAATATAGATGTGGTCACATGCCAATTTTTTTACTTAATATCTTGAGGATCACTGGCCCTCTGGAGACGTCAAACCCTTTACAGTTATTCTCCAAAATATTATTTTCCCTCAGCAGCACTCATTCCTAACATCCATAATCCTGAGTCGCAGAAGGTTTTCTTTTTGTGTGCAGTGGAATATAGAGACTTGATGAAGACCGTAAACCACAGTCAGGGTAACCATCCACTCAGGAGATCGGCTTTCCTTGCAATTCAAGATGGTGTTGTAACAACTCCACACAAGTTTGGTGATTAAATCGAACTGCCTCATCAAGTGGCGAGAATCCCCACCTGTGGCATAAAATTTAAAATAGCATGACACTTCTGAGTTGACTTTGCATTTTGTTGAAAAAGAAAATTATGAGAATTTTGGATTGTCTCACCTGTCCTTGGGATCAGCTGGAATGCCACAGTGTTCTAGAAGGAATTTAACTACTTCTTGACAGCCTAGTGATATTAAAGGATTGGCAACCATTAAGTACACATCAAGTGAGAACTAACATTGCAGCTGGCATGTTGTGCAAGGTAGCAAGACTTGCAGGCACTTAAAAAGACAAATATTATTGTTATTGCAGTTTTCAATAACATGCGAACTCTGAAATTCAAACCTCAACCAACGCCAGTTTACGTTTTTCGCTGCTGTCAATCATCTAAGCGGACCTCTTGGGAAACAGAAGCTCACTTCAGCCGCGTCAAAAGGTCATGTCTGTCGGTCGTGATTGGTAGATTTCGATCCATTTTGTTCCATTTTGTCAAGGTTCGTGAACTGTCATCATAATTTTGAGTGACGGCAGCAAAAAACCCAATCGTCAGTTGGGCTTGGAACTTCAGAGTTCGCATGTTATTGAAAACCACAATAAATCTGAGGCTAATTTAGATTGGGAAGTTACCTTTAGACCATGTGAACTTTGCTAGTTGTTACACTCAGTTGAATTTTTAACTCCGAGATTTTACAGTCATATTCTACAGAATATTTACTAAGTGCAACAATTTAATACCCATTGTTATACTATACTGCAGTATCAACATTTTGGGAAAATATGGTAATCCCATTATTTTGAACCCTCCTGGATTGCAAGATTTTTGTTTTTCCTTCGAGATAGCAGGGTTGTACTTTATCATATCAATTTTAGTGTGATCAATGTCAATACATGTACTTAAAATTGTTTCACGATACCTTGTGCTGCTGCTATGTGTAATGCTGTTCGTCCATCATAATCCGTTAGAGTCATATCAGTACCAGACAGATAATATCTGAAACCAGGAGAATTAGATAAGATTTGATATTACCTGCATGCTAATATTCTCTCACCAAGACAAAAATGGAATTAGGTTAATAGCATTTTTTACCTTCTTAAGGCTGTCACATCACCATAACTTGCAGCATAAAGGAGATATACAACTTTTTCTCCCTGACAGAGCAAGTTAAATATATAAATGATGTGATATTTTCAGTAAACCATTTTTAAAATGTGTACTTTTTCACAATTTTGACTTCAATGGCTTCCGTATGTTACTAAGATATTGAGTGCTACAGTGCTCATTCCAAAAAATGCTGGCCTGGGGACTATAAAATAAGCAAAATGCATACCTGAACCTCAGCTTTCCTCCTGCGAGGGTCTAGTTTTCTTCCAGATGAAGCACCCTTCAAATCGTAGTTGTGAAAATCAAAGTAGTTGACAAGTTCCTGGTCAATGGAAATTGTCATCAACTTTAGTCAAGTTCTTTCAGAAAGTTCAAAAACAAAGTTAACGTTATTAAGTAAACCTTTTTTGCCATCGTCATCAGAGTTCTTATGGTGTCTCATGAAGTTACAAAATGGGAATGGCCCTCATTACTTTTGGATTTGGCAGCCTCTCCCTGGCACTACTATTGGGGGTTCTGGGGCAAAGTGGAGGGGGGGGGGGGAATTGCAACTGTCAGGGGGTGACATTACTTTAGGAGTTAATATTAAATCAAAACATAGACTTAGTATATATTTTAATATCTTTAGTACCATACTCAGGATAAAGCTTGTACCAGCTGTTTCCATTGTTTCCCAAAACAAGTCCAGGAGGTCACTATTCTGTGGGGGGTTGGTTGTTATGTTTGGAACTTTACTGACAGAATATCCCCTTAACTGTACAAATACCTTACAAAACTGCATTCCTCTAACACTGTTGCCATGGTGATCCAGTGGCGGTGACCATACCATCATACCACACACTTTTGGCACAACAATCAAGATTGCACCGCTTACACCTGATTTGGCTGGCAATCCCACCTGGAAATAAAAGGTCTTTACAATATAATCTGCAAATGGTGAAAAGTGAAATCTAGCAGCTGGGACACATTTTGCAACATTAATGCAATGGAGAATGCACTGATCAGGCGGGAACCACCAAGAGAGGGGCAGGAACTGGTACTGGCACAGGAAGAGGGACGTTCAGTCCTGGTCTCTGCCAGGATATCATGCCGATCGTTTGGAATAAAGCCCCAATTATGAAATGAGTAGATCAGGAGTTTTTTAAGGTATTATTCCACACACCCCTTCAAATATAGTCAGAGGTTTGCAACATTTAATATCGCAGTGATATTCTTACATGAAAAGCAAACTGTCCAGAGTAATCATACATTCCACATGAGTGCATCAGGGACAATGTGTGCTGGACAGTCCTCGAACTAAACACCTGAAGGAAAAAAGCCAATGGAACAAACTACGTTCAGAGCTCTTCTGAAAACACTGGATCAAAATAATTTCAGCTGTCTACTAATTATTATTACATGAAATTTTGGTGACAAATGTTGCATACTGATATAAGGCAAACTTGTGCTTTCACCTGCCATTGATTAAAATCTGTAATAAATTATTACTACTACAACTTATTTCCAAATTATTTGCAAGTGATTGCTTTAATTATGTAT
Source organism: Meandrina meandrites (assembly GCA_963693305.1). NCBI lineage: Eukaryota > Metazoa > Cnidaria > Anthozoa > Scleractinia > Meandrinidae > Meandrina > Meandrina meandrites. The sequence continues at coordinate 37,588,951 of OY855907.1, forward strand.
TAATTAGTTTACAATCACATTACATGGCTTGAGTTTTGTTAAGACTGTAGGAAGCCATTATGACAGATGTAGACCTTGAACTAAGAAGGAGGTGGGGGGGGGGGGGAGGGAGGGGGTTGTGTGTAAACCAAAAAAACTTTAAGCGTGGGGAGTCATTAACAAAAAAACTGTCTTTTACCAAAAGACTTTGAAAGCATATCAAGGTTTTTAAGAAATAATATTACAAATTAATTCTATTCCTTTTTAATTTTTTTTGTACCTTTTGACCAGTCAATGGGCAAATACCTCCATTTGCCAAAGTTGCAGCCATTACACTTCCAGAATCACAGTTGGTTTCTGTTGAGCAAGTCTGAAAAAGAACATTGGCATTTGAAAGTAAAATTGTGTACTGTACATTCCTTGATGACAATAACAAACGATCAGGGGCAAAAAGAATCAAGAGTCATGATCAGAGGGCTTCATTCCCCCTTTTTCCTCCAAACATTACTGCATAGAACTCAAAAACACAGGGGTAGAAAAAACAGCAGCTGGATATATACAAGTCTGGGAAAATTTACAGTCAAGCGCGTCAAACTGTAGCCACTGACTAAGTTTTTGACAAGTTTTTGATTAGTTTGATGGCTTCAGTTGCACAACCGTTAAAATGAATGATCTGTGAAACATTCAGTTTTAACCGGTTTTACAAACCCAGAAGACATTTCCTGTACGACAAGTTAAGTTTAACCAAATTTGGCATAAAATATTTTTATCGCCAGTTGAACTTGGCACAATCACTCATGCGAAATGTTGTTTGAAACCCTTTCAAACTCTGACATTTGAAGATGGATCATGCAATGGTTGATACCCCGCCTTCCATTTTTCGAGGCATCCGATTGGTAGTTTAAAGCAACTGGAAGCCGTAAAACTCATCAAAGTAATCAAAAACTTGTCAAAAAGATGTCAAAAACTTCGTTGGGTGGCTACGGTTGGAGGCATTTGACTGTAGGATAACTGCATAATCCACTCACATGAAAATATAGTTCAAAAGTGTCCATGAGATTTGTATTTGGAGGAAATGCCTGATGAGAATAAAAGATAAAATAAAAAACAATTATATGGAGGTGCGGTGGCCTAATGGTTAGTGTGCTGGACTCCGGATTGGGCGGTCCAGGTTCGAGCCCTGGCAGGGGCACTGCATTGTGTTCTTGGGCAAGATACTTTACTCTCATAGTAACCCTGCGATGGACTAGCATCCCATCCAGGGGGGAGTAGCAATACTCCTAGTCGCTTCATGTTACAGAAACCAGGATAAGCTCCGGCCTGATGGTCCCCTAGGCTCGTATGCAGACTTATATTTTTATTATAACAGTGAGATATCTAACAGTGACCTGCAGATAGAGCACTTTTAAAATGTGTTATTTTTTAAGTAAGTTGAGTTCATTGTCAATTTTGTTTACGCACCAATACCATTACATATAAGAATTAGACAATTAATTTCAATTGCCTTATGTTTGATTTCTGATTTGGGATTTAAAAGTACACTATCATGGCTCATCATAGAAATTTCTATTTTCTAATTTCCTCAGTATATTGCCAAATGTCACCAAATACACGAATAAATTTGATAAAAAGATCTCACAAAACAAGATAGAACAGTTATTTTGAGGAAGAAGTACAGGATTGCAAGCTTAGGATGAATTCAAAGTGGATTGTGATTGATTTTTTGACAGGAAGTCCAGAAATCAAAGCTGCCATTCTGGTAAATTTTGAACCTTTTAGTAGTCAATTTTTCCTCTTAGTTGATATTTCTTTGCTTTTACCACTTTTAGCATTTTTCTCTTCCTATTGCAAGACAATAAAGCGCAATTATAGCAAGCTACAGGCCATTCTTATAAAATATGATATTTCAGGTATGACAGTGTCCCTTTAAGTTGTCACTCCTACATTTTTCAAAAAAGTTTTTGTTAACATGATTAATTAAATATTATTATGTACAGTCAAGATCTAGATTTAAATGGAAATTTACCTTGTTGGCATTCATGTAATATCCTAGAGCATAGTTTCTATCAGCAGTCTCACGCTCAGACAAAAAACTGAAAGAGACGATAAGAGCGGCTTCATTTAAGTGCCATATAAAACACAACCAATTTCAAAGTAATCACTAGGCAAATCACAAAGAACACGGACGATCCAGTGAACAAATCAAAACTTGAGGCAAATACATTCAGTTGTACGAGTGTGAACATCTACCCCGGTACATTGATCAACATGGAAAAAAGTCTTTTCCTCTAGGGCTGGTGGAGTTTATCATTTACTTGAATGTCTGGTGGCCGTGAAACACAAGATTTCTTATATATATAAAAAGGTATCAGATGAAGTACGACCAAACAAATGGCTTCAACTTGGCTAAAGAGCAAACTGGAATATTTTTCTACTTTATATTTTTCTCTGCACCTGCATGAGCTCATCACCTGAAATTTATGGTTTAAGTGAATTGCTAATATAAAATATTAATAATAATAATAATAATAATAAATAATTATAATAATTTCTAAGTTTGAGGAAAAAACTCACGTAGAATTACTAAATCCAATGTATTCTCCACCAGCAACAAGCTTAAATTTCTCCTGAACCTGGAAAGTTTCGAAAAAGAAGAAGATCACTAGGTGATAGTCTCCTTCGCAGCTGTTGTTTGGGCTCGTCATGCAACACTCTCTCCCCCACCAATGGTCCATGGTTTAGCCAATCACAGCTTCGCTCACATTTTTCTAAGCCAGTCACCCCAAAACTCGCCAACTAAACTAATCAAAAGTTGTGTATTATCGTGACCCTAGTGTCAGCAACATCAAACGGACGGCAGTTTGAATCTGACATGCACCACACAGTGAATAAAACAAAGATTTGCCTGAATAAAACACGTCTGATTTGAAACCTTGTATCCCAAAAAATTAATTCCAAGTACAACAGGAATCCAAGCTCAAGATTTGAAGTAATATTATAACAGCTTTTCAGTTGACAGCAACTGTTACGTTTTTGCCGATAGGTGTCAAAGCAACTGCGCCAGCAGGCAGTTCCTGCGGCATTAGTATTGTAGTATGCGCACGCATGTTTTCGCGCCATAAAGATCGTGTTATGTTTTTATGTCGGCCATCTTGGTTGTATTAAAAACCGCTGTTGAAGTTCTTTCATTGTGACGTTCGTTCTCGTCTCCTTAACATTGGCGTGGTGGCAGCGGCGATTAATCCACGTCCTCAGGAGCCCGAGTGTCGTCTCGCTGGCCCAAGCAACAACGAGTCTACCTATCCTATGGTCGAGTGAACTCTGAGCAGCCTTCTCATTGTAAGGAAAGTATAACTTCACTGTTCCTTACTGTTATTGTGTTTAACATGAATTCAAGTAGAGCCCCGAAACAGTGGTCCCTAACAAAGAATGAAAGTATCACATCATTTGAAGCTTGGCGGCAGAATCTTCAGTATTCCCTGTCTTTAGACGCCAATTTCGCCCCCTTTTTAGCAGATACTTTTACATGGCAGAAAAAGTCGTCCACTGCCCCCAATAGAGGGCTGACTTCCGATGGGGAAGCAGTGCCAGAAGCTCGCCGGCGTACCGCCGCACAGAAAAATGTACACCTTGAACTCATGTTAGGTCAAATAGCAAATTTTTGCCCCGTCATTTCACGCAATACTATTGTGAAGAATACAACTTCAGTCAAGTCCATTTGGCAAGCAATAAGGTCTCACTTTGGCTTCCAATCCACCGGTGCTCACTTCCTAGATTTCTCTAACATTAAACTTGAAGTTGATGAACGCCCTGAAGACTTGTTTCAACGGTTAATGTCCTTCACAGAAGATAATTTGCTTGTTACAAATGGCAACATAACCCATCATGGTGAAGTCGTTACCGTTGACGAGGAGCTTTCTCCCACACTTGAGAATTTCGTGGTTTTAACCTGGCTTCGCCTCATTCATACCGATTTACCTGCCCTCATCAAGCAGCGCTACGGAACTGAGTTAAGATCCAGAACTCTAGCGTCCCTGAAACCTGAAATTTCGCAGGCTCTAGACTCTCTTCTCGATGAGATTCGCTCTTCCGCCGACACCAAGATCCTCCGAGCCACTGCCTCGCGGTTCAGACAGCCACCTCCTCGCTCCTCCTACAAATCATCTTCACAGGCATTGCCTCCCAACAGGCGACCGAAGTCCTGTCCGTTATGTAAGCAAGCCGGCCGCAATGACCAGCATTTCCTAAGTGCGTGCTCATATTTACCTCCGGAGGACCGTACTTACCTTTCTCGGTCTCGCCTTACCTCTACCTTTGACGACGAGGAATCTGACTATGAGCCCCCACTCTTCCCTGACGAGGATGACCCATCTCTACGCACTGCAGCTCGTACCGTTTCACGCCGTGTCAGTACAAAACAGTCACCCCACTTCAAGGCTTTTTACAAGCACCATCCACTCCGACTGACCCTTGACACAGGTGCGGAGACTAGTATGATCAAGTCCTCTGTGGCCCGTTCAATTGGTGCAACAATTGTAAAATCTTCCCAACAAGCATTACAAGCTGACGGCATGACTCCCTTAGCTGTAGCCGGGGAAACTCACCTCATCTTATCCCAAGCAGACAAACAACTCGGTCTTGACGCCCTCGTTGTTGACGACTTACATGTAGATGTCGACGTCCTGGCTGGCACACCCTTCCTCATTGCCAATGACATCACCGTACGTCCTGCATTGTGCCAAGTACGTATCCAGGACTGTGATGTCATACACTACAACCCTGATAGTGATTCAACTGGTTCTCATGCTATACGACGGGCACAAAGTTATGTCCTACGCGCCTCCTCGTCCGCAACGGTTGTTTGGCCTGGTGAATACGTGGAACTGGACGTCCCTTCCGACCTAGGAGACGACTGCGTACTTGCCCTTCAACCATGCACAGACACCCCAATATCGAAACACACCAAACCCACCTGCATTTGGCCTGAACCTCAAGTTATAGAAGCAGTTGGATCCAAAATCCGCTTGACCAACTCTTCCAACGAGCCGAAAGCCATCAGCCGCCACGAGCACCTCAGTGAGATCCTACCCACAGCAGATGCACCTTCACCGTCCCCCAACCCAGCAGCCACCTCTCCCTCACTTCCAGTGAAGCCACACAGTCGACCTCCCTTCTTGTCTTCCGTGTCCCTAGACCCCGACAAATTGCTTCCAGATGCCACTCGTCTTAAGTTTCAACAGCTCTTGCAGAAATACGACAGAGTCTTCAATCCCGACATAACCGGTTATAATGGCACTGCTGGCCCCATTAAAGCAACCGTGAATATGGGCCCCGTACAGCCCCCACAACGGAAAGGCCGCGTACCTCAGTACTCCCGCAACAATCTGGTTCAACTCCAAGCTAAGTTCGACGAGCTGGAACAGGCCCAGGTCTTCCGTCGCCCCGAGGACCTAGGCATAACTGTCGAGTATCTTAACCCGTCATTCCTTGTAAAAAAGCCGTCCGGTGGTCACCGACTTGTGACTGCATTCGCCGACGTAGCACGTTACAGTAAACCACAGCCATCTCTAATGCCAGACGTCGACACAACCTTGCGCACTATCGCACCATGGCGCTACATGATCCAAACTGATCTCACCCGAGCGTTCTACCAGATCCCTCTCGCCCAGTCTTCTCTAAAGTACTGTGGCGTAGCCACCCCCTTCCGTGGAATCCGTGTATACACAAGATCAGCAATGGGGATGCCTGGCTCCGAAACTGCACTCGAGGAACTGATGTGTCGTGTTTTGGGTGACTTAATTCAAGAAGGTTGCGTAGCTAAGCTCGCGGACGACCTGTACTGTGGCGGCAATTCACCCGAAACCCTCTTGTCCAACTGGAGTCGGGTACTGGAGGCGCTCGACCGTTGTAACCTCCGTTTGTCCCCTATGAAGACTGTCATTTGCCCCAAGACCACCACCATCCTTGGCTGGATCTGGTCCCAAGGCAAGCTATCAGCCAGCCCTCATCGTATCGCCGTCTTACAGTCATGCCCTCCTCCCGAAAGTGTGAAAGGCCTCCGTTCCTTCATTGGAGCCTATAAAGTACTCAGTCGCGTACTCCCAAACTGCTCCGACATAGTAGACCCCCTTGAGAGCTCCCTCACAGGCCTCCAGTCTAGCGACAAGCTGCTTTGGGATGAGAACCTCACCTTTAGGTTCAAGTCTGCTCAAGAGTACCTGTCCAAACACAAATCCATCGTCCTACCTCGTCCTTCTGACATTCTTTGGATAGTAACTGATGGCTCAGTCACGAAGAGGGGCCTTGGTGCTACATTGTATGTTACCCGTGACAGTCTTCTTTACCTTGCTGGCTTCTACAGCGCCAAGTTGCGGAAACACCAAGTCACCTGGCTCCCCTGCGAGGTCGAAGCCTTATCCATTGCTGCTGCAGTCAAGCACTTCTCTCCATTCATCATCCAGTCGCACCAGCCTACGACCGTATTAACTGACAGCAAACCATGTGTCCAAGCAATTGAAAAGTTATGCCGCGGCGAATTCTCGGCGAGTCCTCGAGTGACTTCCTTCCTAACGACCGTTAGCCGTTACCAAGTCAGCCTACAACATTTGGCTGGTAAGGCCAACCTTCCATCTGACTTCACCAGTCGCAACGCCCCCGTCTGCAGTGAGCCTACTTGCCAAATTTGCACCTTTGTCCACGAAATGGAAGACTCAGTAGTACGTAGCGTTTCGCTTCAGGACATTCTCGATAAGAAGTCCAACCTCCCGTTCACCACAAGATCAGCATGGCTACAGATCCAGAACGACTGCCCCGACCTTCGAAGGGTTCATGCCCACCTCAAACAAGGCACTCGCCCTTCAAAGAAGATCACCAATATTCGCGATGTCAAGCGGTATCTCAGCTGCACCTCTATTGCCCGTGACGGAGTTCTCATAGTTAAACACTCCAAGCCTTTCGTTCCTGCTTCCGAAGCAATTATTGTGCCCCGTTCTGTACTGGATGGTCTTCTAACTGCCCTCCACATTAAACTAAACCACCCTTCCCGCCATCAGCTCCAAATGGTGTTTCAACGACAGTTCTTCGCCCTTGATATGACCGACGCAATTTACATCTGCCTGCCACACGTGTGCTTCCCTTAAGTCGTTTCCCAGCACCTTAGTATCCCAATCCTCCGATGACCCTCCCGTAGTGATAGGAATCTCCTTCGCCGCTGATGTAATAAAGCGCCACCGTCAGTTCATCCTCATTCTCCGAGAGTGCTCCACGTCATTCACTGCATCTTGCTTGATACCTGACGAAAAGCACGATACCCTACGTGATGCCCTCACTAAGCTAATCGTCGGTTTACACCCTCTTGATGGTCCTAGAGCCGTTATACGAGTTGATCCCGCTCCTGGTTTTTCATCCCTGAGCAACAACGACTCACTTGGACACTTAAACGTCTCAATCGATGTTGGCCGTATTAAGAATAAGAACCACAACCCTGTCGCCGAGAAGGCTGTCCGCGAACTTGAAGAAGAGCTCCTCCGACAGCAACCAGGTGGAGGACCAGTAGGTGAAGTTGGCCTCGCTCTGGCTACCGCACGTCTTAACTCCCGCCTTCGTTTCTCGGGCCTATCTTCTCTCGAGTTGTGGACCCAACGCAACCAATTCACACATGAGCAGTTGCCGTTATCAGATTACCAACTCATACTCGATAGGCACAAACATCGTTCTACTAACCACGCCTATAGCGAGAAATCCAAGAACCCCCGCGGTCTCATCGCCAACACGCCACCTCTACAAGTTGGAGATATTGTCTACCTCTTCTCTGACAAGGACAAGTCACGCGCCCGTGATCGTTATGTCGTTGTCTCCATCGACACCCCTTGGTGTTTTGTGAAGAAGTTTTGTGGCTCACAACTACGAGCCACTTCTTACAAAGTCAAACTGTCCGAATGCTATTCTGTACCCTCTTCCGTCATTGTGTCCAGCCCTCCAAGCCATCCACCTCTTCCAGACGTGAACGACGAGCCTCCAGTAACTCCTGCGGTGTTCCCAGCCCCGGTACATCCTATGTTAGCTCCCCCTGCACCTCCAGAACTCATCACCATTCCGTCTGACGAGGAGCAAGTCCCATCCTTCACCAGTGATGACCCACCACTTAATACCACCAGTAGGTCACCTGCCCCAGTCGCTGTACAAGATGAGTCAAGCACAAGCGTTGCTGCCACAGATCAGCCAATGTTGTCTCCTCCCAACTTTCCTGCCCTCCCTGATTCAAGACCTCAAAGGCAGCGCAGACCTCCTTCATACTTGCAGGATTATGTTAGATTCCAAACGTGCGCGTGGTAGCTTTAGATCCACATTTAGTTCTAAGTTCACACTTTCACAAGATACTACTAGAGACTGAGACATTTGTTTAGTCTGTCGTAATTAACATGCACTTTACTTGGTTTAGTTGATATTTTCATTGCCCGTGTACTTCAAGCCCTTGTACCGGTACAGTTTGTCAGTTCGCTACCATTTATAGGAGAGAAGAGGTTGCGCCAGCAGGCAGTTCCTGCGGCATTAGTATTGTAGTATGCGCACGCATGTTTTCGCGCCATAAAGATCGTGTTATGTTTTTATGTCGGCCATCTTGGTTGTATTAAAAACCGCTGTTGAAGTTCTTTCGTCGTGACGTTCGTTCTCGTCTCCTTAACATTGGCGCTGGGGTTAAAACGAAAGGAAAGGATTGTGGTTCTGGTTTAAGCAGCCATTGGTGTGGGAGGGAGGATTGCGTAATGAGCCCAAACAATGGCTGCAATGGAGACTATATAAGTGACAGGTAATATTTGATTCTGATTGGTCCACTGGCCTGATTGGTAAGACACAAATTTAATAATGTTTTTTTTGGCAAGAATCAGTTAAAGATTTATCACAGCAGAGTTTGATGAGAATGATCATTAATAATAAATAAAACTCCATATCATATCAATATTATCTTTTTTCTATAATAAAATAAAAGAACATCTCTATAAGATGTGTTATGTTTACTTCAGGAAGCAATTTAACTCAGTATTAACAATTGGTTCAGAGTAGGTACATTTCAGTTTATCATTCACTGTACGTACTGTATGACATTTGTGTACTTACATATTCACATCTGTCAGACAATGACAACTCAGGCTGCAAGAAAAAACAACAACAAACAAACAGGTTTGGATTTTGCATGCAAAGCTGGTCGGGATGAACAAAAAGCTGAAATTATCTGTAAAAATTATTTTTTTCTCAGATCATCAAATGACCTGAGCAAACATTACAGTAGGTCAATAGATATATGAGCCTCAACAAATCATTAGTAAGATTTAGGTTTTTTTGTGTCGGTTTTACAAACAGTAGGAAAAAAGCAAGAAAGAATCCATTTAAGTGCATGTGATTGACAGGTGAATGGTGTAGGTGTCCAATTACAGGTTTCCAAGAAGCTGTACTGGTAATTGGTTACCTGTAATTACGACACCCACATGATCCCACACCAATTACGCGACAAATAGGCATGCACAGAACCAATCAATATCAAGAATTTTGTTATAGATACAATAATAATAATTTATTGAGCTCATACAAATGTATGCATCTCAAGCTCATTGACCTGTTACTAATCTTATGTTGGACACACTGATCGGCACAAAACTAGGATGAAAAAAGGCCCATTACTGTAGAGAGGTCAACATTCACCTGACTGTATTACTCTTGTTCTTTCAAATATTATTTTATTAGTGTAACTACTTAATTTTAATTTCAAAAACTACTGACAGTTACTTGCATTTCAGATTAACAATAATTATCAATAACAATAATAATTTTAATTAAAAATATCCTAGTTTAGAGAAGGCAGCATGGCCGAGTGGTTTAGGGCGCTGGTGTTGTAATCCGGAGGTCCCGGGTTCAAGCCCTACACCCTGCCACTAGCTGGATTTGTTTCACAGTCGTCCCGAGTTCAAATCCTTGGTCACGCTTTGTATATAGCCAACTGGTCTGCCTCCAGCCAGTTGGGATTTTTAACCATGTTATGTTCATTTAAAATTATTTGTTTCCGATGTTTCAGTGGCATGCCTGCAAACTAGCTATCTCGAAGCTAAGTGCATGACCACTATAAACAACAGTTATTATTATTTATTATATATTTATTATAAATAATAATTAATTTATTTTGATTTAATTAAGATACAATATCCAGTACCTTTTGAAGTGCACAAAGAACTAGAGCACCAGAATTTAACATTGGATTGTGAGGTTGGTCTACAAGAGAAAAAACATCCGATGTTTTATCAAATATTTAAAAATAATTATTTTAACAAAAATCAAAAGACTTATTATTGATAATAACAAAAAACCTAGTGCCAGCTAACTGACGGGTAAAATTTTCAATAATAAGATTGTCAGCACTAACCATGGTTATTCAAGTGCAAATAATTGAATGTCTGACCACTGGGTTCATGTCCAACAAATTTATGCACCTATAAAAAGGAAAGAGAATAGACATGGGAGTTTTATTTACACACAGTAAACATCTTTTATGTGATTCACATTGAAGGAGAATTGCCAAGCAAGTACAGTAACTTTTTAAGCTCACTTGCCTGATGGGTAAGGGAGCAAAACCTGAGAGCTGTTTGTCCAAAGGGTAAGCTGGAATTAATTCAAGTGGTTTTATTTTTTCAAGTCCTGTATAACATTCATTTGAAACATCTTTCAATGGGGGTTCAAAAATGTTGAACATGTTTTTTAGGGGGAGGGGGTGATAAGGTGCATTAACTTGCACTTGAGAAATTTCTCCTCCCCTCTTAACTTACAATTTGCCACTCACCACCTCTGCTGTTAAGTCCTCTAAAACAATTGGATAGTGAAGACACTTGGACACTGACTGAAGACAAAAGTGATCTTTGCTGTCCCCGATGGCAAATCTTAAATAAGAAAGGAGAAATGTTGAATAAATCATAACAGTACTACTAAAAGGTAAAGTCTGCATCAAGCCAAGTCATTCAATCCATATTGATGGAGCTTATCCCAGTTTCTATGGCATGTAGCACAAAGAAGTGAAAAGGATCATTTTTTCTCCCCCACCCAAGGTATCCTTACAAATATAGGTGCATACTAAAGCTTGACCGGTAGCCTACATGTAGCTGTGCCCACCCACCCACCCCAAGGGGCTACTTGACTGGCAAGTTTCAGAGGTTTTGGTGAGATACCATCAGAACTTGTGGCCTTGTCGGCCTTGAGTTTTCTAATTTTTTGCTGATGCAACATTAGTACTGGACATGGTGGGTGTAGTACAGCACACCTTCTGTGATACTGGATGACTCTGTGTTGGTAAAGGAGGTGGTGGCAGGTCTTGAGTTAGCCTTTAGTTTAATATTTTCTCCAACAGTCATGGAGGATGAGAAATAAGTAATTAAAATAACACACCATCAATTGGAAGTAAATTAATAACTGCCAACAGTTCATGCAAAGTACAGTTCGTGTACCTCTGTCCGTCCACAGAACAAACAGCCACACCCCACAGGTCAGGGTCAAACTTGGCCAACTGAGGAATGTAATCAGCAACCTACAAATAATTCAAAGTAAAATTTGCTACAATCATGAGACATGGTTCATTATTTTCTAGGGGTTTACCAGCGCAATAAACCCACGCATTAGGACACAAGAAAAGCTAGTAAAACATGAACCGTCAGGCAAGTGATTTACAAGCTTTGAAAAAGTACAAGCTTTTTTAAAATGCATGGGGAACAAAATGCACTCAAAGCTTTCAGTAGATGTAGAAATAAGTTGTCGGGCAAAAACTTCATTGCAGTTGAACTCAATGACATGTCCTCAGATCTTAACTATGCAACAGCGCAGTAATAATCTCAATCTATAGCATCCTATCTCATACAAATTCATCTTAAGGCCCTCTTGAAGATTACATGGTATCGTCAATACAAATTGCTTTGGGTACCATTCTTATTTTATGCATTACAAGTATCCAGTACTCTTTTAATCAACATCACCTTTCCTTCCTTGTTTTCTTTACATTTATTGTATATTTCCTCAATAGGCTTTGTTAATTGACTAAACTCTGGAATCACAAGGTCTCCACGAAGAGCATTCTCTATTAAGACAATATTTTTCTGGATGGATCTGAAATAAAACCAATTCAATCAAAAATTGCTTTTCATCATTGACAGAAGTGACTGCTCATATTTACGCCGTATTTACCGGCGGGGCTAAAGTACAGGTCACAGGTCACAGGTTACAGGTCACGGGTCACAGGTCACAGGTCAAAAAAATGAAACATTTGGAGGGTATGTACTGAGGCCCAAAATGATGAACAAAACTTGTTGCGGTTAGCTTTTACCCCTGTTGGCTTGCAGTTATCTTTTACTCTGGATGCTTGCGGTTAGCTTTAATTCAGGTTGCTTGCAATGAGCTTTTACTCCGGTTTGCTTGCGGTTAGCTTTTACTCCGGTTGGCTTGTGGTTAGCTTTTATTTGTTGGTTAGGGCAGTACTCTCTATATTTGTCTTTTGTTTCGTTTACAGAGTACTGCCCTAACCAGCAACTAAAAGCTAACCGCAAGCAAACCAAAGTGAAAGCTAACCGCAAGCAAACCAGAGTAAAAACTAACCGCAAGCAAACAGGGGTAAAAGCCAACCGTAACTGACAAGTTTTGTTTATCATTTTGGGCTTCAGAACATACCCTTCAAATGTTATTTTTTTGACCTGTGACCTGTGACCTGTACTTTAGCCCCGCCGCATATTTACTGTCAATAACATCAAACTTTGTTTAATAGTTAAAGCTGTCTGTATTCATGTGTGGCACTGGTAGGCACTGGTCTAGAGTTTATCCCAGTTTCCATAGCATGAAGTGATTAGGAGTATTTCTACTCCTCCCTGGATGGGATGCTAGTCCATTGCAGGGTTAAGTGAGTACCCATTATGTATACACCTGAGTGGAGAGGGGCATTGCAAGAGTACATGTCTTGCCCAGGGCTGAAACCTGACCACTTAATCCTTGGCATAGCCATTAAGCCACCATGTTATCCAACAAACAATAAAGTCAGCTGTACTGGAAGGTTAGGTGAGAGGTGTGTGGTCTAATGGTTGGTGTGCTGGACTCTGGATCGAACGATCCAGGTTTAAGCCCTGGCCTGGGCACTGCGCTGTGTTCTTGGGCAAGACACTTTACTCTCACAGTGCCTCTCTTCACCCAGAGGTATAAATGGGTACCTGCAAATTTACTGCTGGGGGTGACCCTGTGATGGACTAGCATCACATCTAGGTGGGAGAAGAAATACTCTTACGTGCTTCATGCTGAAACCGGGATAAGCTCCAGCCTGATGGGCCACTAGGCTCATATGGAGACTAGTCTTTTAACCCTAGATGGCTTAATTACCAGGTAAAGCCGGCATTGGTCCATTACAGGGTACGTTATACCAGGCTTGTCCCTCATGGTTGGATATAGTGCCTTATAACTTTTAATTAATAATTGATTAATTAATTTCAAGATTGATTGATTGATCAATCAATCAATTGATTGATCGATTGATTGATACCTTCTGAATGTTGGTTCATCCACAAAACCTTCAAAATTTTCTTGCTGCAAATATTGTTGAAAGTTTGTCATTGTTTCTTTCAGTCTTGGATCCTTAACTCTTAAACCAGCTTCTTTTAGAGCCTAAAAAGATAATATCAAATATTGGAAAGTGATTAATGTTAAAATAGACTGCTATCTGTCCCTTTCTTAAAAGTCAGCGGAGAAAATGTAGTCAGTTGAATGGGGAAAACAGGCAAATCATAAGGTGGGATGATCAGCTTGTTCACTAACTTCACTTGTTTCTACCGGCTCAACTTACCAATGGGATATAGTTGCACAAAACAAAAATGTCAGAAATGTAAGAAACAATACATAGGGGAGATTAAGCGTACACTTCGTGAACGATTCACAGAACACAGACAAGCCACAAATAACCCTAGTCATGCTAACGCTACAGCAGCAGTACCTACACATTTCAACCTGCCGGATCACTCTATTAAAGACATGAAACTCATTCCTCTCGAACTTCAACCCACGAACAATGCTTCTCGTAGAAAAGCTAGAGAAGCCTATTTTATAGAAAAAGGTCAAACACTCACACCACATGGCATCAATTGACAGAATGAACATTAACTAGTCAATTTATTTCATTTTATTTTCATTTTTATTTTCATCTTTTATATATTCGCATGTTATTCCCATTTCTTAAATTTTGTTTTGGCTATTCTGGTATTTTTTACATTTTTCAGCGTTGTATATAGTTATGTATCTTATTTCATTATATCAATATGTAGTTAAACATTAACTGCCATTGTATGTATATCCCTATTCAAATTTTAGAGCCGTTAGTTTCACATTGTACTGGCCCTGAAGAAGACTAGCTCTGCTAGTTGAAATATTGGCCAATAAATTTTGCCCTTTTGCCGTAGTACCAGCCTTGCAATCAATTTGGTTTTATCTACACAAAACACTTTGCCCCATTCATATGGCAGGATGGTAGTCTCCCCCATGCCACCCCCTCTTGGGGTCAAAACACTCCCACTTGCACCATACAATTTTTCAACTCAATCTCTTGCTCGTGTTTGCAAGTGTGATGAAACAGAGTTCTGTCTCTTGTACTTCATATAGTACATGTGAATCTGTTCACACGTATAATACATCTTTATGGATAATTATTTCCAGAGGGGTGGGGAAAGGGGATCAAACCCAACAACCTTCTGTGGGAGGGGTATGGATATTCTCTGGAACAACAACAGAAATTACTTACAGCAATAAATCTTGCAACAGGTACATTCCCATCTTCATTTTTGAAAACACGGTATATCATGTCTTTATCTGGAATGCTGTAATAGCACAGTATCATTATTATTAATATTATTGATTGGTTTTTAATAACACAAAATAAAGCTTTTTCACAACATTTTCTATTCGAAAAATGCCATGTCAATACGATTTCCAGATCAGGGCAAATACTACTGTCTTACCATAGACAACATTATCTTATTTCAAAATAGGAAGGCAAACATACAAAGCGATTTCATTCAGTGTTTCACTGACGGAAACAAACTTCAGAATCTGTGAAATCCAGCAAGTCGCACTACTTCCTGTGATACGGAGGAAAGCTTAAAAAATAGCTAAAAGTATGATAAAAAGTACATCAAACAACAAAAATTGGTCGTACAAATGGTGTAAGGGAGAGACAATATTGAATTTCCCTACTAGCTGGTAAAATTTAGAACCCACGTACCTCACTCCACTACTGCTGCCATAAAAATGCCGCGAAAATGGTCCCAACAAACACGCAAGCCTTCGAAATACCCGCCGAAACTGTGGGTTACAATCCGTATTTACAGTTCGTTGACAAACACGCGTAATCAGCGCCATAATATTTACTTTCAATGCATTCAAAACACTGATTGACTCGATTTGATCACAAAGCTTTCTGCCAGGCGTAAATTTTTAATCGCAAGTTGGCGAGAGATCTGGATCCAACTCTCTCTGAAAATATTCCCAGCCTAAGCTCCTTCCCGCCTCATTTTGATTTTGGTCTTGAAAGATGGAGAATTTCAGCAAAGATATCCGCTCTCTCGCAAAAACTTTGACGGATTTAAGCAAGGACAGCCCAGTAAACGTTACGGAAACAAAGTTTCTGCCATCAGGTTTACCACACGAGTTTCTCATTTGGGTCATACCGCCGAAAACTTACCATCCTTTGCGAAGAATCGTTGGCAAAAGTGCACGTGGTTTTCTTGTCGTTGGTAAAAGTTTACAAGATTGCGACGACTCTGTGGATTCTCCAAACCAAACGAGCTCTCAACTTACAAGATACAAGATTGAAAGAGTCCCAGTTGGCATACCGCTTTCGCAAGAGATGTTTTATCTCACAAATAGCGAGCCCTTGCAACCTTATGCCGGGGTTAACAAAGAAGATAAGCTTGGCCAGGATACGAAGGGGTGTGTCACAGAGTGGTTCTTGTCGCAGGAAAACATTCGCCCATGTACAATAGAAGACGCGAGATACTTCCTTTCTGTCTATGCGAATGCACTGAGAATCCCTTTGCAGCCTTTGGAGGTATGGGCGTGTGTAGATGGAAAAAATCCCCGAGGGATAACATACCTTGGTATGGTACCTGATGAAAACTCCATCCCTGACAAAAACAAGGACAGTGCAAATGTGGAAAGAAATTATATGAGGAATGTGATATATACCAACAAGAAGGAGTCAATAACAACTAAAGAAGATCTACCAGAGCTGAGTTTTTACATGCGCCAACATCTGTCAGGGTCTGGTTCATCCAATGCCATTGTTGAGACCCATGGTTACGCCCTTCACGAGGTGATGGGTACTTCCAGCTCCAACGGTCAAGAATGCAACAACAGTACAATTGCTGTGGAGCTGACATGGAGTGGGGTGCAGTCTCTTCTCCAGCCTCATCCCCACTCGTGTGATGGTGTTCTCCATATTAAGAGTTTTCCAGGCAGCGTCCACCTTGCCACACATTCATTGTACCTGGAATTGATGCAAGTTGATCATCTTTCCAAAGTCTTAGAGAATGAAGATTATCCCTGGCCATTACCTGCAGCTGCCAGTGCAAGTCCCGTTGCTTCGCAAATGGATGCATTTTTTGCCAAGTTGAATTCTAGCAATGTGTTTTCACCAATGGTTGAAGATGTTGATGAAGATGGAGACGAGGAACTCACCTTTGCCGCGGCATCAATGGCCCACTTGACGTTCCAAGAGTTTGCTCGAAAGGATTTGGACTTTACTGAAAGACTTTGGCTTTTATTGAAAGATTGCATTGATGAAGATGATCTCCTTGCTTCATTTCAAATGTGCCATGCAGCACTATTCAGTGGCAGATGTCAACCAGTTGTCCACAGGTCAAATGTGACGTCCCTAGCAGTGTTCATCAGGGATTTGCTGCAGTTTGAAACCAAAGAACAGCAACAGGAACTTCAAAGCCGAGCCAAGCAGTTTCTTTCTCCCGATTCAGCTATCAAGTGCTTAATCGAAATTGGTTGTGAAAAGCTTGCCAGAGATTACACTCGGTACTTCATTCACCAGGAACTTGCAACCATGGGTCAACTGGCAAGCTACCTCAACAACGATGTCCCACTCCACACCAGAGTCTCCAACGTCAAGAAACTTCATCAGACACTAGAGCTGGTTGTTACAGCAAAGTCTGTGACAAGACTAGGTCATGAAAACCTGCGAGCCTTGACGCAGAGTGCTCTGACGTATTACCAGTCTCACCCTGACAGTCAACAGCCTGTGTTCTCCCTGTCACTGCCGGCATTTGGATCAACTTCTGGAGCAGCTGTGAAGAGCATCTGTGCTTCATCAAATCCTGCTGTGTGGTGTGTTGCAATCAGGTCCAAGGCAAAGATTGGAAGCCATATTACTACCATTGTACAGCTGAGTACAAGCTCTCCAGGAAATGTCGGTGCTACAGAAAGCCCTACTTATGACGTCACTGCACTGAATGATGAAGACTTCGACCCAGACAAAGACAAATTTCACTATTTTCTTTCCTCTGCCAAACAAGTGTTTGTGCCAATAATTATTCAGTGACTGTGTTGACAATTGATGGCTGAATTGTCCATCATTAGAAATAGGTTAAAATAACTTTGTACCAACTTGACGAACGAGGGAGGTTGTAATTGTAGGAATTTTTTCCGCTTGTTTTTTTTGTTTTGTTGAATTTTTGCTTGCCATTCGTAAAAGTAGTTCTTAAATTTTGCTTTCCTAGGGCAGTTTTGTATTTCTTATAGGTTTCTTTATTTTGTGAATTAATTGGCAGACAACTTGCCTGGGGTCTAGGCAAGTGAGCTTCAAAAGTTACCCAACACAAAAATCTAGTTGTTGGTGGCAACCAGGCAGCCTTTATTCGAGCCCTGTAAGCACTTTGTAGGATATCTAAAGTAAAAGGTGAGCAACATAGTAAAATATTTAATTTATTAGATTTTGTGCAATTCTAAGAATGTGCCCACCTAAGTTGAACTTTATCATTAAAAGAAATACATGTAACAAGTGACAGCATCTCTATAAACAGTTGTCAAATCACTTTTGGTGAAATCAGCAGGGGGGAAAAGAATGTCATGCCATGTGACCAGAAACAAGGTTCCAAACTGGTTTAGGGCTCTGGTCCTTAAAAGGCCAGGCTCGACGTCCCCATGTGCAATTGCAAATTTAAGGGCTCCAAGCCCAAAAATTTCCAGACTCCAGCACCACCAATAAGGGGACACCAGGCTCTGTGGAAAACAATGTCGGGGTTCCACATTACAGCTAATATAAGGTCTCCAAGCAGGAAAATGATGGGAAATCATTGATTTAAAAAGCAAATCAGTGTTAGGTTAACCATAAAGTATTCAATATTATTTAATATTATATTGATTAATGAAGTAGGTAATGCCATGTATACATGTGGGAATACTGAATAAACTGTTGTTGTTGTTGTCTTCAGGGGTCCATTGCCCTGGCCACCCATCCTTTAGAGACCCATTCTGAGCTCCATAGCACTGTTAGGTATATTTGGCTCGATGGTTCCATACACTGATTCTGGGATCCTGACAGGAGAAAAATAACAATGGGCTCCTGACACTGTTGAAGGTCAAGTGAACCAAAATTTTGATTTTTTTCTTTATTTTTGCCCAATCAGTTAAGAGCCAAATAAACATATTCTGAAGTTTCAAAGTAATTGGACTTTGCATCGCAGAGATATTGCAAGTTTAAAAGTGCTTATTTTTGGCCTTTATAATCGTGGAGCAGTCGGAAAAATTGTCAGAAACATAACTAAGACTGTGATGACCTGTATAACATTGCGGGAAATTCAAAGCCGTTCAGTTCTGAAGTTCACCAAGTCGGTGACTTCGTTTAAATCCGAAAATCGTGGTGTTTTGAGCAGAAATAAACTGAAATAAAACAGTCTAGAGTAAGTACTTTTAAGTTTTCCGAAGATTCAGAATTTAGAGAACGTTGGGTTGTAAAATTGAAAAGAAGAATTGTTTGAACCAAAACAAGCACTCGCGCATTTATGCGGCTCATTTCACTGAAAACTGTATTAAAAAATCTATCAGTAAGGAGGTTTCTGGGTTCTGCCTTCAAGTCTCTAAGACTTTTAAAGAGGATGCGGAGTCAACGACTTTTTGATCAGAAAATTCATCTTTTGCTTAATGTAGCAAGTTGGAAGTAAGGAATTTTAATAACTAGAGCTTGCTAGTATTTTTCTTAACACTTTTATATTGTTGGTTTGGCTTGGCAAGTATTGCGAACGTCAATATCAACTTCAGTATCGATTCAATATCCTCACCGAATAATGCAGCTTCCACGTGCACACTTTTTGAGACGTGTTTTTGACGCATGTTAATATGTACAAGCTAAATAAAATTTACATCTCTGTGGCCAAAATGTGGACTATAAACTGGTACATGTAATAGAAACTAACCTCACAGTGTCAGCGGAGACAGGCGGTAAACGCTCTTCATTCATTCATTCATTCATTCATTCATTCATTCATTCATTCATTCATTCATTCATTCATTCATTCATTCATTCAAGAAAGTTTTACCCGGCGTAATGGTTTATGGTTTCGAATTTGCATTGAGAAATATCCTTTCATTCAAGTTAAATTTTTGTGTAGAAATTTATTCTTGTGTTTTGTGTGACTCTCGAGTACGAAAAAGAAAATAGTAATAAATTGTCACCGGGAGCCCCCACTCCCAAACGCCCCAAGTTGAGATAAGATATGGGAAGATGCGAGCCCTACGGCGGCCACTTCCCGGAAGCCAAATGGCAAACAAATAACCCAAAATTATCAAACGCATGCAGAAACACGTAACTCTCCCCAAAACTTAAATAGAGTTTTTTGCTCACAGTTCTAATCAATTCTAGTATAATGATAGTATAACGACAAAAAGGTGAGCAAAAATAAAGGCAGGACTGGGAGAAAACTGATTACCATCATATAAACCATCAGCGTCTCCCTTACAAACCATGGAAGGGGTGGAATGAGGCCTGCGACGCGTGACTTTTCCCCTTTCCAACAGCACTATAGGGTATTGTAAAGCGATACTTCATCCTGAAGAAACATAACAACGAGCAGGCTACTAACCATAGCGCCTACAATGAAAACACGATTAAAATAATGGCCTCTGCTGAAATGACAGTTCTAAAAGGGAAAAAGCCAACCGCGAAGCAGCCTCGAAATACCCCGCCCAGGGACAGAGCAATTAAGGGTATTAGACAACCCCTTCGAAGGCATACCAGCGGTTAGCTTATGACTATCACACAGACGCGAAACTAAACTGTCACACAGACACGAAACTTGATTGCCACACAGACAGGCTATTAGGCTAAGCCGTAGCACCGAAGATCTGTTCGTCACACAGACAGGCTATTTGTCACACTGACACAAAACTAATCCGTAACACCGAAAAAAGGCCTGTTTGTCACACAGACGCAAAACTAAATTGTCACACAGGCTGTGTTTTCACCAGGACAATTTTAGCTAGATTAAGTCAGAAAAGTCCGCAAACACAGTGAAAACACTTTGTCTAGTGTTTAGCGAGTTAACAATGCCAACTGTTTTCACAAGGAAAAACAACGGGTTTTCTCGCCTTTACGACAGGAAACTCACGCAGAGTTATACTACCTCGCAAGATGGTTTAACTTGTCCCAACAAATACCGCAGCCAATCGCATCGCGTGTAGTGACAGATGCCCGCCAAACAATCTGGAAAAATTATTTTCCAGACGCTCGCATTGTGGTTCTTTCGAAACAACCTTGTATGCTTGTAAACATGGCTCACGAATTGCAAACCTTTTCCCAATTCTTTCGCCGTTTTACAATTCCCCCGGGCCTTACCTGTTTCACAGCGTTGGCATGCAGCATCATTTCCCGCATTACGGGCAACCAGCAGTTCTTCAATACCAAATTCCTATGCCACATGCAACACCCTCGACAAGCTCAGTAGTCCTGACTTACACTGCTTACAGCAACGAAAGTGAAAGCTCAACGAACGAAGAAAATACAAAGCCAGGAGCTACGAATAGGAACCGTGGCTCCAACTGGACATTTTCGAAAGTTGCGCGGATTTGTAATTTGAATCTTTCGAGTTATTAGTGACTTAACTTTTTTCCAGTGAAAACTACGGTGGCTTCAAAGGGACATCAAGAAATGCAACATTTTTTCCTGAAAATCTGAGTTCCAGATCGACTTTGAGATCGATTTTGAGTTCGAGAACGAGTTCGATTTCGAGTTCGAGTTCGAGTTCGAGAACGGGTGAAAACCTTATTCCCAGGGTCTTCCCGTTTTTCAATATGGCGGCCGATCGAGCTTGCAGGAAGTAACTGAACTTCTAGCTTGAGTAGTGCGACCGCGGCCATCGATAACAGCTTACTCGGAATAAAGATGGTTATTCCCAAATATTTACCATTATCAGGTGCTAACGTCCACGATCGTATCCTTGAAAACTTGTTGAAACTATCACCGAGTCAGTCAAGTAGTTTTTGATAATATAAGTAGAGCCTTAATTAGCAATTAAAGGTAACGAAGCCATAAGGGAATACAGACACAAAATAGACCTGAAAGCCAGCGTTGAAGTACGCACTACTCAAACTAGAAGTTCAGTTACTTCCTGCAAGCTCGATCGGCCGCCATATTGAAAAACGGGAAGACCCTGGGAATGAGGTTTTCACCCGTTCTCGAACTCGAACTCGATCTCGAACTCGATCTCGAACTCGAACTCGAACTCGATCTCGATCTCGAACTCGAACTCGAACTCGAACTCGAACTCGATCTCAAAGTCGATCTGGAACTCAGATTTTCAGGAAAAAATGTTGCATTTCTTGATGTCCCTTTAAGCCACCGTGGAAAACAGATGTTATGTTTAACTAGCTAATGTCGGTCTGTAAACAAACACCAAGGAAAAATGTTCAGCTAGTTAATCGGCCTAGTGAAAACACAGCCGACGCGAAACTGAATTGTCACACAGACAGGCTATTTATCACACAGACACGAAACTGAGCCGAGGTCTGTTTGTCACACAGACACGAAACTAAATTGTCACACAGACAGGCTATTGTCACACAGACACAAAACTAAGCTGTAACACCAAGTGCCTGTTTGTCACACAGACGCGAAACTAATTTGTCACACAGACAGGCTATTTGTCACAAAGACACAAAATGTTAGTCACACAGACGCAAAACTAAATTGTCATACAGACACAACTAGGAGGCCCTGCCAGGGGGGTGTCCCAGGTCGCTTGTCGGAATTTTAAAATGTCTCGTGTCGGCGTTTTGTCAAGGCTACACAGCGCTGTCGGAAATTTAGCGACTTACATTTGGCTTCGTCAGTCGTTTGTCGCTATTTCGTTTGAGCGCTGTCGCTACTTTTTGGCCCATGTCGCTTGTCGGAATTTACCCTGGCAGGGCCTCAACTAGGCCGTAACACCGAGGGCCATTTTCGTAACACAGACGCGAATCTAAACTGTCACAGACGCGAAACTAAATGTCACACAGGCGCGAAACTCAATTGTCACACAGACAGGCTATTTGTCACACAGACACGAAACTAAGCGGTAACACCGAGGGCCATTTTCGTCACACAGACACGAAACTAAATTGTCACACAGACACGAAACTAGAATGTCACACAGACGCGAAACTAAACTGTCACACAGACGGGAGACTCAAGTGTCACACAGACACGAAACTCAATTGTCACACAGACGCGAAAATCAATTGTCACACAGACGCGAAACTACCTTATAGGAAATTAACGCTCGTGTTAATTAAGGTATTGGAAATAAACGCGACTTAAATTAACGCGAAGTGAACCAAAAATTTCGTTCCAATAAAGGACCATAAAGGAAATTAACGCGAAAGAGGAGCTGAAATTTCAAAATTAAGAAAATTAACGCGACCACACACAAAGAAACGGAACTTGTAGAGACAACAGGAACAAATTTATTGTAACACACTGTTAATAAGTTAAGAAAATCCAAAACCCAAGCGAATCTCGCTTCTTCCAGCGTTCTTTTCAGTGCCAAGGATACTGGTGAATCTCCATCCTGATAAAACATTGCTCAAAAAATCCAAATTAACGCTCCACTTAATTAATGGCGCGAGAATTAACGCTTCACTAAATTAAGGGCGCGGAAATTAACGCTCACAAAAATTATCGCGACTTAAATTAACGCGAATTTTCCAGATTCGCGTTAATTTCATGAAGCGTTAATTTCCTATAATAAGGTAAGTTGTCACACAGACGCGAAACTAAATTGTCACACAGACGCGAAACTAAATTGTCACACAGACACAAAAGCAAATTGTCACGCAGACACGAAACTAAATTACCACACCCTAAAAAACAGACGCGAAGGGAAATAAAAAATGGTGACCACGTAGGCACGAAAACCAAGTACAAGTCACAAGGAGCCGCAAAACCGAGTAATGCCCAGCGAATTACAAAGCAAATAAATTAGAAAGCGAAACTACGGAAAAAACACAGGGAACTGATAGGCACAATAAAGAAATAATTCACCTTCCCGGCTGAGCTGCAGCCGGAGCGAGAGAGAGCAGTCTTCTACGCAATTTGAGCGGCCGGTTCGTCTTCTGTCCGCACAACCGCCAAAAAAGCTCCAAAACCAGGAGCCATGCTACTTTCGGCATTAACGGGAACTTGAGCCATAAGCAAAGACGATAAACAATAGAGCGAGAAAGGGCGCAGCGATGGCGACAGGGTAAACCAAGCGACAATATGATGTCTGGCGTCCGTTTTAACGAAGAGAGGAATAAACAGGATAAAACAGGACTATTTATACTTAACTTACGTAAACAATACGCATAGCAGATTCCCTAGAGGATATACAGAAGTGCAGGAATGAGAAAGTGGGATCTCAACGCCATTAGGGGCGTTTGTGCATGAGGACTCCCAGTGAGAATAGTGAATACAATCTTAGCTTTTGGCCACATCCACATTCGCGCTCATACCGATCCGGGTTTCAAGCCGCACACGTCCTGATTATGTATATAATTGCGTGCAAATACAAAAAAACCTACATTTCAGTTGAGGTATACAACAAAATTCTTTGTTCCATACCAAGCTGAGCGGACTGATGATTTTTATTAGCCATCCAGTGTTTGAAATCCTCCTATATTGCACAATGCTTTAATAATTATTAATCTTTTAAACTGGATTCCAGTGTAGTCAAAAATATAACTACCATGTTTTAAAAGAACTTAGACCCTTTCAGAATTACTTGAATTACTCAGACTGACTCAAACTCTCAAACTTTACATTATTCGCTCTTCAAATGACGATCGTCCCCTCGATCGCAAAGCCGTCGAAAAAAGTATTACGTCACAAAATTTAAAGCTCGATCCATTCCTTCCATTCCAGTGCGCGGTCATTTCGTGAAGCCTTCGGAAATCTTCGTAGTTTTTGCTTAATAGTTCACGCTTTAAGGCTCAGAAAGCAAAATTTCTTCCTAAGTTTATTTAATGATGGGTTCTTTTAGCGTTTGGTTGCTTTAAAATCGCAAAAGAAAGAATGTCGAAAATTTGGTTCATTTGACCTTTAAAGGGGCCAACGGACAAAACAAAGGAACCGGATCCTTTTGGACCTGATCAGCAAAATGTAGGGATACAAGTAACTGAAAAACGGAAAAGCTGACCGTACGGTTGGATTGAACTATTGTGTTTCCAATATTTCATCAAGCACGGCCTGACTTCTTCAGGGAATGAGCAACTGAAGAAAGAACGTTACAATTTAAACAACCAAGAAAAAAGATAATAAGATTACAATTCAATTGTAATCTTATTATCAGTTTTAATCTATTATTATTATTATTATTATCTTAGTTCAATCCAACCGTACGGTCAGCTTTTCTGTTTCTCAGTAACTGTAAAAGGTACCAAAATGAAATGACAGAGGAGGCTACTGAGCATGGCAGGTTATGGAAGAAGCATGCGTTCAGTTGTGTATACAGCTATTTCAATTAACGTTGTCGGATCGAAGCTCAAAGCTTAAAGACAAGACCGAAAGGTAGTATGGGCGAAGAAAGAGTGTTCCACGCGTGCTGAATACTAATGAGATACAGCGATATAGCAAACGAGACGTTTTTCGTTTCCTTTCTCTTCAGACATGTGTAGAAAAGATCCTTTTTCGCCTCATTTCATTTAAAAAGAATAA
This sequence comes from Meandrina meandrites, assembly GCA_963693305.1. Classification (NCBI taxonomy): domain Eukaryota; kingdom Metazoa; phylum Cnidaria; class Anthozoa; order Scleractinia; family Meandrinidae; genus Meandrina; species Meandrina meandrites. The sequence goes on from OY855907.1 coordinate 37,614,158, forward strand.
TCCAAACCACATAACGGCGAAAGAAAAGATACAAGAAAGGTTTCACTTAAAGAAAAACAAAATATTCCACGTGCAAAAATACAAACTTGTAGATTTCCTTAATGGTGATATGCAAATTGCAGTAAATACCCATGGCACCATTCGGTCTTGACTTGTAGGTTTGAAGATTTAATCCGACAACGTTAATTGAAATAGCTGTAAATAAACTTGTTTTTCATCCCATTTGTTTTCCAATATGGCGAAAAAGAACAGCTTGGGTGTCCTGTGGCATAAGATGCTGCTCGCCCTCCCGTCCCTACCACTATTTGTCCTGCAGCTAAAAATAGCTCGCGAGCCATACCACTGGATCAAGTTATTCTGCTTCGCTTCACATTTGTCAAACAAATATTTGCTTGTCGCCGGTACCATGACAGATCAAGCGAAACTGCGGGGAAACGCCATCAAGAGATCGGCCAGTTACAATGGATTCTCTTTTGGTTTGCCAAGCAAGATTGATGAACTGAAAATCGAAGATAGTTTACTAGATTCTTCGGCATTTTCGGCAGAATGGAGTTCGGTTTTTCACAAGCAAGGAGGTCATCCGCTGATAAGATCACCAAATCACGCAGTTGATTGCTCCCTTTCAAACGGATTTCGGAGTGGATTTGAAGGTGAACAAAACGCTGATGTAAGTTTAACTGAGCTAAGTGACGCATCTAGTGGAAGCGACGCTTGGCAAGAAGAGTTAATTCTTCGTCTGAGGCGACAGGAAGCGGTGATCGAGAAAGACAAGGCCAAGCTTGAAGAAGAGGTAAAAACCCTCCAATTAAAGTTGGAATTAGAGGAAGATCTCAGACGAAATGATAAAGAATGCATGGATATCTTAAGAGGCCACATCTCCAAACTTGAAGGGAAACTGCAAAGCAGCGAGAAGAACATTCGAGAGTTAGAATACGAAAAGCAACGACTCGAAGTAAACTCGGTTTTACCCGCAACAAAACCGGGGGAGTATGCCTTAGTGAAGGCTCGCTTGGACGCCAGCGTTGCCACTATTCAGGCACTCGAGGCAGATTTAAAAAGAATTAAAGGAGAGAAAACTAAACTAGAAGGGCAAGGAAAAGAATCTCAGGACTTATTAATTAAGCTTGAGCATCAGTTGCGAAGCGCAAACAAAGAACTTCAACGCCGCGAAAACCGAGTCAACCAACTCGTCGAAGAAAGAAGATCCTTAGAGGATTATCAGATTAAGTCACGCAGCCTACAAAGGAAAGATCAGAAATCCTCTTACGCGCTGCAAATTCAAATCGTTAATCTGCAAGAAAAGCTGGAGATTTCAGGCCGGACCAATGAAGAGCTGGCTAGCGAACAAGAGAGGTTGCAAGTCAAAGTTAAACAACTTGAAGACAAGATTAAAGAGCTGGAAGGCAGCTATCGTTGCAAACTTGAGCAGACTATGGAAAGATTGAAGAAACAAAAATCTCACACCGAAGAAAATCAGTACAAGTCAATGAATGGACATACAAAAGACCATCTGTCCGCTGGTGTGGCATCTGATACCATGAAGGCAGGGGAGCAAAGGACAGGCAGTTATCCAATCGCCACTTCCTCAAGTGGCGTGGACAACATGTTAACACTTAGAAAACACACTTCAACTTTATTAATTGAGTTGAACAAGCAAATTGGAGAAAATCCATGTAAAGAAAACGACTTAGCCTCCTTTGAGAGTACTTTGAAGGAATTCCTTGCCAAGATTTCCAATGGTATTACACAGGAACCACAGGGGGCCAAATTCATGGAGAAGCCCTTGAGACTGGGTGTTGTATCTAAGGAGCCTCCTCAAGAGGAAATCGTATGGGAGAAAAAAACAGACACTGTGAGTACAATAATTTAATGAGCTAGTTCATTGAAATTCTGGTCGTTCTGGTTTTGAACTGCAGAAAAAACACTTTGGAAACTATTCACATTCATTTGTGAAGGGGATTCCAAAGAAAGTTAAGCCTACAGCTGAGCCATATGGCCCAGAAGGTATGTTAAGGTGAGAGCTTATCACAGTTCCTGTTGCATTAAGCGGATTGGAGTATTTCTACTCCCCCCTGAATGAAATGCTAGTCCATCGCAGGGTGGCATGTACTAAAACCTGAAACAACGAAACGAAACGACCGAAATGAAACGAGCGAAACGAGCGAAACCACGGAAACGACCGAAATGAAACCGCCAAAACAACCGAAACGGCCGAAACAACCGAAACGAAACAAAATCACCGAAACAAGCAAAACCCATTACCATTATTGAGAGCTAACCGTAAACAGGCTAACCTGAGTGATATTCATGCTAACCGGAGTGCCATTCAGGCTAACCGTAGTGTACCTTGCACTCAGGTTAGCCTAAATAGCAGTCCGGTTAGCCTGAATATCGCTCAGGTTAGCCTGAAAAACGCCCAGGTTAGCCTGTTTACGGTTAGCTCTCAATAAAAGTAATGGTTTTCCTTGTTTCGGTGATTTTGTTTCGTTTTGCTCATTTTGGCCGTTTCGGTTGTTTCGGTGGTTTCGTTTCGCTCGTTTCGGCGGTTTCGCTCGTTTCGTTTCGGTTGTTTCGTTTCGTTGTTTCGGGTTTTAGTACATGCCTCGCAGGGTTACCCCCATTGCCAGTACCCACTTATACACCTCGATGGAGAGAGGCACCATGAGAGAAAGGTGTCTTGCACCCCCTTCCCCCCCAGGCCCCAGCCATGGCTCAAACCTAGACCACTCGACCATGCCTCCCTCTCTCCAAGAAGCGCATGTAATACAATGTATTACATGTTAGTTGGCAGAGTGGTGAATATGACTTTGCTGTTTGGAAACTGACGATTTCAGTGATTGTTTTACGAGGGATGTGGTGTAATGAAATGTTATTCAGATTTTGGCCTACCCTTTTCCCCGTGTTGTTATTTTGGGCAAGGCACCTCTACCATACCCAAGTTCACATCTAGCCAATCAGGAACCTTGTTACTGTTCTAATTTGACAGTCCAACGAAACTTGCACGATATGCTGCTGAAATGTACCAAAAAGGTACAGGTGAATTGTCACGGTATCCCCTCCCCTCCACCCAGGCTAGGTGTATTGAAATTATATATTTTACTCTAAATGTTATTTCAGTCTGTTGTACTTTTCATTTTCAGCAGTACTAGTACATATTAGATGTCTAATTAATATAATTATATAGTAGTAACATTTATTTGTTTTGATTCATAGGTGAATGAAAGTCAAAAAGATAATAAAGATGGGTAAGTTTTCACATGTTAATTATTTTCTCATGCATGTTTTCGATTACAGAATGAAGAACAAAAATGTCTGACACTCCTTCAGAAACTGATGGGTTTCTTCTCCATGCTCAATTCATTCCAGTCCAAGTGTCTGAAAGAAATTCACCTCAAAAACACTAATACTGATTAAATATGTAAACAGTCAACTCTGTCTTAGAAGAACACCATCAACTGTCTTGGAGAGGTGTTCATCTTATGGGAAGTTTAGTTACGGTAAAATGAGTTAAAAATGGCAGGGACAGGACCAACACCAGGTGTCTGTCTTATCATGAGTTTAGTTACAGTAAAATGACTGAAAAACAGCAGGGATGGGACCAACACCATGTGTCTGTCTTATCATGAGTTTAGTTACAGTAAAATGACTGAAAAACCGCAGGGATGGGACCAACACGATGTGTCTGTCTTATCAAGAGTTTAGTTACAGTAAAATGACTGAAAATTGGCAGGGATGGGACCAACACCAGGTGTCCGTCTGATAGAGGTGTCTGTCAGTGTTTACTGTACTTGACTTGTATCTCAACATTTGTGTCTATTTGTTCTTCACTTTAGTACATCAAAGGCACCAATGTTCTTGGTGCAGAAGGTGACGAGAGAGAAGTTTACCACATATCGTCCTGATCTCTGGGAAAAGAGACAAAATGCCTCCAAACCCAACTCACACACAAGACAGAGAAGGAAAAGTCCAGTTAAATAAATATAATAATTGTACTAATTTTATAATAATTAATTACAGCATTATATAAACTGTACATTTTTATAAAACGTTTTTCATTACCACCATCATGGAGAATATTAAAATAATTAAGTTTAGCCTTGCCAGTTGTTGAACCAAAAAACCTTTTTTACTAAAAATTATTTGTAACCTGTTCAGCAGTGTTATAATTCAAGAACTTGCACAATGTCCATACATGGCTGAGGCCCTGCCAGGGTAAATTCCGACAAGCGACATGGGCCAAAAAGTAGAGACAGCGCTCAAACGAAATAGCGACAAACGACTGACGAAGCCAAATGTATGCGTTGTGTAGCCTTGACAAAACGCCGACACGAGACATTTTAAAATTCCGACAAGCGACCTGGGACACCCCCCTGACAGGGCCTCATGGCTGGGAAGTCATTAATATGTCCTCTCTGCATAATAACAAAATTAATATGCTGTGATTCATGTAGCTTTCCACTGAAGATTTATTCAAAACCTGTCTTGCAAAGCACTGTGTAACCATAGTTTTCCAAGCTGTGAAATGTTTCATTGACAATAAATTAATAGCTGGGAAATATTTCGTTGACAAGTTGTTGATTAATAATGCAATTATCTTGCTCAATCTTGCGGCTATTAACGGATTTTAGCGAATGCGGCCTACAACCTTGCTGGCAAAGTATCACGAAATGCTGTGCGATTTTGCAGGATAATTAAGATATAGTTTATAGTTAATCACTTGACAAGATAGTGTGGTCTTTCAGTATAGAATTATTTTTAAATATATCGCTGCACTGTGAAAAGCTGGTGGGGCAAAAGAAAAGTTAATAGAAAATTATGACAAGTGCATCTGAAAAATATGCAGGAATAGTTCATGCCAACATACCTGTAAATAGAAAATATATTATTATTCGAACTTAATTTTTGTCAAGTCCAGACTTTGAAACTTGTGCATTATTCAGCCTCCAGATAACACAAATGTGAAGCATCATAGACCCTACGTAAAAAATGGCTGCCAATTTAAAATTCTTTTGTATGTATTTAAATTAGCCTCACTAACCTTGTTTTTGAGTTGATAATCAAGAGTTTTTAATCTAGAACGGGGCTAGTTAGGCTAATTAATATACATACAAAAGAATTTCAAATTGGCAGCCGTTTTTGCATAGGGTCTATTGCAAGCAAGGTGCAAATTATTTTTAATTTTCTTGACTATAGTTTTTTTACCTTTATGCTAGGGGCAAGAAAGCCCTGCTTTCCTTTTATTACCTTGCTCCCTGACAAATAATACTATACAAAAAAAAGAAAAAACCTTCTCAAAGGTCACAATACAAGTATAATACGCATGACAAAATTGGAAACAGGCACTGCAATTCTCATTATATAAAATTAATATAATATAAGCAGTGTGTAACCAATTAATTCAAGTGCTGAAGCACTGTTTTTAATATATAAACAATAAATTGCCTGATTTATTTTTCAGATTGTTGTTTGGTAATTCCTTTTGCCTGCGAACAGTCTCTCTCGTGTAGAATCCTAAGCAGACGCTCAATACGTAGGAGGGTTCTAGTGGGGTTTAGAGCTTGGACTGTTTAGAAAGATCACACAGAGAAGGTGCTGAGAGTACACTGGGCTTTCTACTTTATTTTTCCAATTTATTCTTTTCTTTTGTTTTCACCTCGCAGAAAAGAGAAGTTTACTTCAACTGGCTCGAAACTGTCAGTTGTGATTTTGATCGATTTTGTTAGTGTCTTTCACGGTTTGTTGGCTGTAACCTAATTATGTAGGCTGCGCGACCTCGTTAAAGCTGTCTTTGCTCGCTTCATTAAAGCTCATGTTTGTTTTGAGAGGTTGCCTTGCAGCAAGTCTAGTAAAATGATTAACAGCAGCAAAAAGCAGTATTGTTAGTTGGGCTTTGAACTTCAGAGTACATCAGACTGTCACAACTTGTGTCTACGCTGCTTGCCACTCAAATATCGTACACGACCAAGCTTGCTATTTTTCTTTCATCCTACGCATTTTAGAGCAGAAGTGAGACTTCTCACAGTCTAATTTTTATTTCACAAGAGGCTGTCGTTGACCATGTCCAGATAATCAGTGCTGATTCATGTTAATTTCCTAATGAGAATTGCATAATTTTTAAATTCATATTAATCAAGTCATTAACAATTCAGCCATGCAAATAACTGTTCCTGACAAGAACATTTTATTAACTCATTGTGTGAACTAACTACACCTTTATTTCCCTTAACCTCCACCTCCACCCACCCCCTAAACAACAATGAAAAATTGTTTTGACTTGCAAAACTATTACTACCTGTACAAGAAGTTAACATCAAATGCAACCATCAAGCATACAGCTTACAATAATCATTACATTAAAATTATGTTTAAGAACTTTTCTACCAATTCAAACAATCACAAAATTTACAATGAGCTTATCTTTGCAGAAAGTGAGTCAACTAAATTAAAATATTTTTCTATAGCAGGACTGCAAACACTGTAGCAATAGGACAAACGGCTGACCAAAATTTGCTCATCATAAATGAATGTTAAATAATATAATTTTGTGGGAGAATTTACATTTTAATGTACCATGAGCGAGATCGTTATTTGATTAGACACTACATCTCTTTAATATACTTCTTTTTAAAAATAAAGCTTAACATAATGCCATGTACGGCCACATTTCTGTTTTGTCCGATCGAAATGGTGCCTTTGTCTGACATACGTAACTTCAGCAAAATACCCTACAGGTATTTGTATTAAATTTATTATACCAACTTGGAATTACTATTAAGTATTTCTACCCCAGCCCCCACCCATCCCTGGCATGGGATATTCCCAGGGGATGTGAGGCCACTACATATATTATATCCCAGTTATTTCATTAGGTTTCCCAATACCTTCCTGTATCTACTTTTAGAGGCACTGTGAGAGTAAAGTGTATTGCCCAAGAACTCACCACAATGCCCCCAGACGGGGCTCAAGCCCAGAGACAAACACATCAACCACTTCAACACCACAGCTCCTGAATTAACCAAGCTTAATAAATAACATGCATTTCCTGATTTGAACTGTTTTCAAGCCATTATTATGTCATTCATTCAGGTTGTGCAGGTTTCTAAGTGTTTCCAGATGAAGTGAAAATGCTATTTAATAACAGAGTAAACCATTTACCTTATAAAATGAATACAAAATTCTCCCCAATGACAATACATGCACAATAAACGACATAAATGAACTTAAAATCTATTTCCTTTGTCATGCTAGGTATAGAATAAGTTATCAGGCACACGCTTTATGAGATTTATGTTTGTTATTAAATCCCATATTTTTAGATGCCTTGCTTGTTTAACATGGGACCATGTAAAAGCAGTTACCGTTACATGACAACATAATGTGTGGACCTGTGGTTATCACAAACTTTCAAGCTCTCTAAATCTCCCTCTATGTCCTTAGTTGACAGTGTGAAGACCAGTAAATGTACATTATTAGTCCATTTTGAGGTTCACATAAATGTATCTAATAAATTTAAGGGATGCAACAAAGGCCACAGTGCTCAGCATAAGGAAGAACACATAGCATGTCAACAGTGTGTAACCAAAGAACTGCACAGACTGAAGCATTCCTGACATGTTTGATCTCTTGTAGTAGTAAAACATGGCATAACCAAACACAAATCCAGAGGTGGAGCTACAAGAAAAAAAGACATAGAATCACTGATGGGAACAATGCAGTCGAACAGCCACCCATTGAGCAGCTGCCCCGTATAAAGTGACCTGTTACAAAAGTCCCAAAACTATTGTCAGTATAGTACTGTAAATAAAACCCCCTTTAAGCGGCCGCCTCTATTAACCAGCTTCAGCGTCCTTTCTGCTGTCTGGATGAGCGTTCTTCTATTGTTTTGCCCCTCCTACTGAGTGCTGTTTGATCACAAAATATTTTATTGTTTTGAACGCAAAGTGAGTGTTAAATTGTAAAACAAAAAGGTGCCTAGAGCTACTTACCCTCCACACATAAGAGAGCGCCACCACCATCGGTAGTCCTCGCTGGACAGTTGGAAATATGTAAGGGCAATTGAGATGCATGCAGTGACACTTAGCAGGATGACAAATACTATGAACAGGATGCCGTACAATGTGTACTGCTCACGTCCCCACAGAGTGGCAAAGATGTAGTACAACTCCACTGATATCGCACTGAAAACAAGTCAGTTATAGATTGGGAGTATTAGAAAAATATTATGACAGTTAATTAGCTAATTAAATCACATCGCCAAACAAAATGAAAACAGGTAAAAGAAAACTGGATAACAGTCAAAATACCGGTAGTTCATTTCTTCACTTCCCATTCCTTTTTGAAATTTTAGTCACAGAATTGAAATGCAGTAAATATAAACAACAAACAGACACACCTGAATGGCAAAAAGCCACCAACAGCCATCCTAACAAAGGTGCTTCGATACCTGAAAAACACAAACTGTGAGTTACCTTATTGTTACTCATTTTCGTGGGACTTAATTTTCGAAATTTTTGTGATTTTAAAAAAATTGTGAAATTAAAGACCCGCAAAATTTTATTTTTTATGTTTTATTGTATTTTATATGTTTTAAACATATTTTTTGGCCAAAGCACGAAAATTTAGTGCTGCGAAATATGCCCGTTTCATTTTCACATAATTAAGTTCCCGCAAAAATAAGTAACAATAAGGTAGATGCACAACAGTAATAGTAAAGCAGTTGCAGTCTGAAAAGTTTCAGGGCTTTAATGGGGATTTGAACCCATGACATAACCAGTGTTATGTTATCCGTCTGATTCTTCAGGAAAAGATGACAAACTCCAACAACAAAGCCACATTCTTTAAAAATTTTGCAACAACCCTGATTAACAATAAAAGATACTCCAGCAGGAAGGAAGCTAATAACAAGTTGTTTACCATGGTATCGGTGGTATCTCTCTTGGAATATTCTTTGTTCTGCATGGTGCATTGAAGCTGCCTGCCCAGTTTTTGCCAAAAATGCCACCGAGAATGGTCAGGGGGAAACCAACTGAAAGAGAAAACAAACAAACAATGAAATAAACCTTATAAAAAAACTCAGTGATAATCCCAAAGGAGTCAATACTATCTGACCCACAAGCAAATTCAGACCCCACCATCGTACAAGGAGGTGTTTAAACCCCCCCCCCCCCCCCCCCCCAACAAGGTTTTGTTCTATTAATGCACAGTAAGATTATTTGCAGAGTAGAAAGCCCTTCACTCACTCTACAATATAACTATTTTTGCCGGCTGTGACGTCATATGACTTCATTACAGCCATCATCATGGATTTCACCACTTTCTTAGAAAATCAGAAAATAACAGAAAATTTACAACTTTTTAATGGAACGTAAAAATGTAAGAATTGTACAACTTCGTTTAAAAAAACTGGAAAATGCCTTGCTTCAACAAGGCTCACTCTTGTGAAGAACCCCGCTGCCCCCACTCAGTGGTGTGTACTACATGTATTTCATGTTACTGCACACTACAATAATATTACTCTAATATGATTGTGCGCTGACAGACTCCAAAACTGCCAAAAATTGAATAATACAACAGCTGTTTGTTTAGATGCTCAGAATCTTACCGATCAGCCAGATAAGCATAAGAAGTATAATGGTGGTGTACGGCAGAGCTTGAGTGGATTGATAATACCATGCTATCGAGTTGATAATACTCCAGATTACAAAGAACGGCACTGAAAGAAAGACATAGAATGATTGATGGGCATCAAAAATTACTCTGACTAGCTAAGGTCCATACAGTGCCAGGTGCACTGCCTGAGCTTATCCCAGTTTCTGTGCAAATAAAATGGATTTTGCTATTTGCTCTTCAGGCAAGTTAGAACCATTTTGTACTAGCTCAAAGGGCTTTCTCAATGACTTCATGTCACCTCCAGGGTTTTCAATAAGAATTGAAGTAGGTGGCAGAATTCTAGAAGTAGGCGGCGAAGGGGTTACTCGCGCCACAGGCGCGACCCTCTAGGGTGGTCCGGGGGCATGCTCCCCCGGGAAACTTTTAAAATCTGAGCCTCTAAGAGTGCATTTCCTGCATTCTGGGGCAAGAATTAGGTCATTTTTGACAGAACCATACATGCTCTATTTTCCAGCTTTTTATTCAACGGTTCTAATTATCTTGCAGACAAAATAGTCACCAAACACAATTTTTAGTCGCCAGATTGCAAAATCAAATAGGGCCTTGTTCAAAAGTGTTTAAAATCATTTCTAGGACTGAATACATAAAATATTGAAAAGGAAAAACAAAACAACCTTATCACTAGGTTTAAAACAAACACAATATATAAAATTTTGTGGCAACTATCGAAGGAATCAATAAGAGACACAACCCATAGGCATACATGACGTGCTCAGGGGCTTGCAAAGCATTATAGGGCGATTTCAAACACGGTCGGCTTTTTGCTAGTTTTCCGATGTGATAGAATCTTTTACTGCAAAGGAAGAGGATGGATTGACTTCTTTTCTTATTTTGGATGTCTTAGAAGCAAAGATCTTTCGATATAACTTTCTGGAAGGGCACAATGTCTGAGGAAATGTCCGTTATTCATCGTAAACACATAGAAATGCAGTCACCATTTTGGCGACGAAAGCAGAATTTTTATGAAATGTTAGTCGCATTGGCGACCGTATTGGTCTAAACTTCAAGCCCTGAGTCGATATATTTTAACCAAGAATTATGGCAAGTTTCTTTTACGTTAAACGAATTAAATGTTGGCCGATCCGCGGTTCATGTTGTGGCAAATTATTTATCATGCTAATTCTTAAAATTCGAGTAAGTTGTTAATCAAAGTAGGCGGCGAAAACGTGTAGAGTAGCCGTCGAGTTTCGCCGGCTGCCGGCCCTTATTGAAAACCCTGCACCTGCCAAGTAAGAAGTCCAAAAATGTTACTCGGCCATCAGGCCCCAGTTGTTCAAAGAGTGGATAGCGCTATCCACCGGATAAATCACTATCCGGCGGATAAGTGTTGGGAAAACAAACTAGACTATCCACTGTATAGTGATTTATCCGGTGAATAGCGTTATCCACCCTTTGAACAACTGGGGCCAGGCTATCAGGCCCTGGGCTATCAGACAGGCCTTACATGCTGCAAGAATAGGATCCTTGTCCACTACTCCAAAATTAATTTACAAAAATTTAAATTTGCTGATATCCATTCAAACTCCATTTGCTCTCATTTATCTTGTCTCGTGTAAATTTGCAAGTGAAATGTTTATTTTTGTTTTTTAAAAGTGCTGTCAGTGAGTGTTTTGTATTTGTGAATAAAGTGTGCACACAAAAAAACCTGGGTAGAGAGAGGTAATGTAAGTGAAAACAATTTTGCCCAAGAACACTGTCAGTCCGATTATCAATATCAGTGCTCCAAATCTGGTTTGTCAATGCTGGAACAAATTGATCATACAGTGGCTTACAACACCTACCGGAAAATATACTGGTCGTCAAGACGACATTCCACACCCAATTGGTTCCACCAATATTTCTGTAGAAATTACTGGACACATATCCTGAAATGCCTGAAACAAAACAAACACACCCTATGAAGTAAGCATTAAGTATGAAACCATTGTGACACCTGAATTATGGCCATCCGGGCAATAAAACATGTGTTTCGCTCTCTCTGAGGGATAGTTTATAGGCATGGTGTATAAAATAAAGGCTGATACTAGGCATGGTTACTCTACTGTATAGATTTTCCACTCTTTGAGAAAATGATGGTAAAAAGTCTCTGCATTTCTTTTTCAGTGACTTAATTCAGGTGACTGTTAAAATTTGAAGCAAAACAGTGCAGAAATCCTGGATATACTAAAATGTAGGATAGAGTATGAGCAAAATAAACAAATAAGCTAGCTACAAATTTATCTAGTAAGCAACAAAAAGAAACAAGAGTTCACTACTCACAGCAGGTCAGAGCATACAACAAAACAGCAGCGGTGTTCATTGATCCATGTCTAGGAAATGACGGATAGTAAAAATTTAATCATTATCTCCACCTAAAAATGTGCATTTACTCATGTCAAGCAAGGAGTAAACATTCAATACACACTTTTTTGAAATGGGAAATTGAGGGAGGACATACAAGCATCTTTTCTGTTATCATAAGATGAGCCTATAATATTGTTATAATGGTGTATTAAAAGTGGAGACTAAGAGTAGAGACCCTTACAGAGGAACAGTAGGACTAAGAAGTAAGGGCCTTGATGGGGAGCTTAGATGTGGAACGCTTTGACTAGGGGCATAGAATGGGAAATAAGAAGGGGCACTCAAGGATTGGGGGCTGAGAAGTGGAAGCTTAGAAGAGGGGACATGACAGGGGACTGTAAGTGGAAGGCCTGCAGAGGGACTTAGAAGTGGGCTTAGAATATTTGGGGGCTTAGGGTACGAGAGTTACAATGCTTATCTGTTTCTCTTTGTGATCATCTCTTAAGCAATTTTTCCTACCTGTGTACATTAAACAAGCCCAGCAAGGCCAAAATAATGATACCAAAGCAAAGAGCAAGAAACTGAGAGCCCACACCTGTAACACAACATAATGAGCCTGGTTATAAAAACACCCTAGCTACAGGGTCCTACCTATGTACATTAAACATGCCCATGAAGGCCATCATCAGGATGAACACACTCAGCATGATGAATTGAGAGCCAGCACCTAGACAGGCACAATAAATGAGCCATAGCAGAAAAGTGACTTAATGACACTTGACCCAGAGTTTAAATTGATATTTAGTACATACTTAGACAAATGAAAGTGTGGTTAAGTCTGTGTTTAATCCTAGTGGCCTATCAGGCCAGAGCTTATCCCAGTGTCTGTAAGATAAATAAACAACTGGGAGTATTCCTACTCCCCCCTGCCTGGGAAGCTAGTCCATTGCGGGGTTACCCCCAGCATTAAATTCACTGGTGCCCATTTATACACCTGAGTGTAGAGAGGCACTATGCGAGTTAAGTTTCTTGTCCAAAAAACACAACACAGTGACCCTTGCCCAGGCTGAAAATGAGGCCACTCAATCTGGAGTCTGACCTGCTAACCATCATCCCCACACCTCCCATGCTTAGAAAAAAGAATAAAATTATAATATTTACTAAAGTTATCACAGATTAAGCAGTGTAAAGAGCTTTCTTAATTGTTTTAGACTAATACAGACAATCAAAATTGACTGCAGACAAAACCCAGAGTGGCTGGTCAAAAATTGTTAAGTACAACATCAAAAGAGAAAATCATACATGTAACTCACCCAGGATCGCACAAAGCCAGCTTTTGTATGGGGGAAATCTGAATACATCGGCATGAATGATCTTCCAACCAACTTCATCTTGATCTGTAGTTTAAAACAAGTTATTTTAACACAATGCTTTTGGGAACAAAGAAGTTAAAGGGGCTATCAGTGCTATTAGGTGAGGTAGCACAGCTATTCTGGAAATCTAATATTTTGTCTTCCTTCCAGTCTCTGGCTCTCTGTTCATCTGTCTGTGTCTGTCTGTCTGTCTGTCTGTCTGGCTGGCTGTCTGTCTGTCTGGCTGGCTGGCTGGCCGAGTCTCTGTCTGCTTGTCTCAATCTATCTGCCTGTCTGTCTGTCTACTTGCCTGCCCATTCTTTAACCCTGTCGGTCTGTCTGTCTGTCCATAATAACTGCATGTATTATCATGTGTTGGCATCCTGTACAACTCACACAGTCAAGTTAAACTGCTTAACGAAAATTGCCAAGACTGCCATTTACTTTCCGTGTCGTACAACAATCCAAGACCACAAAGACAAGCCAGGGATCAAATTAAACACGTTTTTTTAGTTAAGAAAAGATCATCTTCAATACCATTTGATGTCTGATCAACACATGCTTTCTCCTAAGATCATCAATCTACTGTACAGCAGAGATGTGATGATAATAAATAAGTCATCATCTAGGGGATACTATCTAGATGCATTGCCAAATTCTCATCACTTATTAAACATTATAAGAAATGAACAGCATTCAGGAAGGAGAATTTGTTTTTTGAGCTTGTAGCTTAACTTCCATTGTCCAACAAGGTGCATCTATTAACCAGACAGAATCAAAGAAAGTTCCAAACAAATAGAGTGTCATGTTCAATCCATCAGACATGACGTACACTGGCAAATTATCCCAATGGTTCTACTGGTTTATGAAAGGATCTCTGTCATATTTTCACCAAATTTATTATTTGGGGGCTACATTCTCTTTACCACCTTGTAACAAAATCAGTGGATAGGTGATGAGAATGAAGAGCTTGATTACCACTGTCAGAAAAAAATTACCATGTAAAACCAAACTTATTATAAACATATTCATGGAAGAAGTAACTGTTTGATAGAAGAACCTTCATCCCGGCCATGTTTTACAACTCTTCTAATGGTCGGGCTCATTACATACCAATGTCATCCATTTCTTCATCATCAGATACGTTATACTTTGCAAAGTCACTCTTGAGGACTCGCATCTGCAGAAATAACAAGGCATTTATTTAAGATCATCCCCATTAATAAGATTTGATTAAAATTATATGGACCGTTTCTCCTGATTCCTTCAGCGTAAAGTGACTAGGGGTATTTCTACTCCTCCCTGAATGGGAGGGTTACCCTCGGCATTAAATTCGCCAGTACCCATTTATACACCTGGATGCGTGGAGAGAGGCACTATGAGAGTAAAGTATTTTGCTCAAGAACACAACACAGTGACCCTGGCCTGGGCTCAAACTAGGGCCACTCAAACTGAAGTCCAGCGCACTAACCACTATGCCACCAAGCTTCCAATTCTCTACAGTAGTTTAATAATAAAATGAGACAGAGTATGTTGAATTACCAGAATGATGACGACAAATCCTATCAACAGGAACACCAACACTACAGAGTTGATAATGGACAACCAGTGAATCTGAAGAGAAACAAAGTTATAAGTAGAGTGGCGATACATCAAGACAGTAAAAGTTGTCTGTTTTTCTGGGATTTTTCAGAGGTTAACATAAGTTTTAAATCTATTTAAAACTGATTTTAACCTTCAAAAAAATCCTGGAAAAACACTTTTAATTTCTTAGAAAATGAGAGGTGATAGTGGTAAGATAACAAACAATTAGTAGAGACTACCTTTGTCCATAATTACAATTGTAAAACTGCAAAAGCATCAATTCTCTTACCTCTAAGCTCTTAGGAAAGAAGGTTCCTGCTCCTTTGCTTTTCAGTCTTTCTGAGTATGGAGTACTTTGTAAGAAAAGAAAGAAAAGATTTGATCAAAAATGATGAAAATTAAAATTCACTTTCTCATTTCCATAACACCCATACTGCCAACTGAAAGCTTATCCAGGTTTCACTGGGAGTATTTTTACTCTGACAACAACATTATCTTTATCCCAATATTAAATATGCCAGTACCAATTTATACACCTGGCCCCAGTTGTTCAAAGGATGGATAACGCTATCCACCGGATAAATCACTATCCAGTGGATAGCGTGGTTTGTTTTGTCAACACTTATCCGCTGGATAAAGATTTATCCGGTGGATAGCGTTATCCAGCCTTTGAACAACTGGGCCCTGGATGGAGAGAGGCACTATAAGAGTACAGTGTCTTGCCCTAGAACACAACGTGGTGCCCCAGCCAGGGTTTGATCCCAGATCACTTGATCCAGAATCCAGCAAGCTCCCATTCTTGCTCCGATCCAGGGGATAGGAAGGAAAGGACCCAGGGAACAAAGTTGTTGTGCAGTGAGAGTAAAATCTTGCTGCACAAACACAACACAGTGCCTCTGACTAGTTCTTGAACCTGGACTACGCAATCCAGAATCTCATGAAGGGCTTGAAAAAACAATTGCAGTTTGCCCTTTGGACCAGTAGCTTCTGGGTTCTTACTCTTTTGACCTTTTTAAATTCCATGGCTTCTCCAAGTTTTCCATGACCTAAATTTGACCATGTTTTTGGAAATAGCTTTTCAATTTGTGAAAAAACTTAATTTATTTTGAACTTTTTAATAAACATCATTTTCCACGACTTCCCATGACACGCATTTCAATTCCATGACTTTCCAGGCCTGGAAAATGAAATTCTAAAATTCCATGACTTTCCAGGTTTTCCATGACCCGTATGAACCCTGTCATCTGCACCCTTCCCTATCAGGCAAGTGAGAACAAAAGGTCACTTGCCCATCATAAAAATCTACTCATTCCGGACGACTGGACGGCACTTTTGTCAAGCCCTGTAATGCACAAACTGCATTGCGCCACTTCACCTCCTGCAACACTAACTGTAAGAAGGTGATTTAATCCTGCCTCTGTTATACTCACTTAGTAGGACTCCATGTTACACTGTAAGTGAACTGCACTTTAAATGGCAACTGTACATCATCAAGGGATACTGGCTGATGATTGGCTGTGCTAACATTAGCTGAAATAATCTGAAATAAGAATGTAACATAAAAATATTATTGACCCGGTTCCCACTGGCTTCATCATAACTTAGTGACAGAGCATTTGCACACAGATTATAGCATCAAATTCTCCTAAAAAATAGTCAAGGGAAGCAGTATTGAGAATTACTGGTAATACAACGATTTATCACCAAAGGAAAATTGCTTTCAAAACAATTTTTAGTTCAGAGAATTTGTTAAAAGATCCAATTGATTATTTAACAAATTTTCCCAGCTAATACTATATGAAAACATTATGATGACCAGTCAGAAGAATTTGTAAGTGGATCATGCATACACCGCCTGGGCATTGCAAAACTTGATTCATGCAGCTGTTGATTCTTAACTTATTATAAGCATCTGTTATTTAATAATAGCCATTTCTAAGAAAGTAAACAGCTTCATAACAAATTTTCTAATTAATTAAAAGTACCTGATCTCCATTAAATTCGATGTTAAAGTGCAGGTGCGCCCACAAGAAGATTTTGTGACTGTGAGGCAGGAAGCCACTCTCTTCTAAGTGACCAATAAAGCCACGCAAAGGAAGATCATCTGTAGTAGGAAAAGATGTTATTTAATGTTGTCATTAATTGTCATTCCGTTGTGTGAGTGAAAGAATTATTATGTAATGTTTAATAAATAAGCAGCAGTGTTTTATCAAGTTTAAACACGAGACGCAGTCGAGTGTTTTTGACTTGATAAAACACGAACTGCAAATTTATTGAACAGCTTCAAAATATTCTGATGTAGATCAACTCATTCTTGCACTAATATTTAGATTTGGGGTTATTTTGGCCTAGAAAATTGCGTCTTTATCAGATATATAGACTCTCATTAAACATTAATTTCTTTTGCATTTTCTTTATGAATTATTAATGAGTTTTTGAATATAACAAGAAACACTGCAGGCAATTTAACTCGTCTCCAAGAAAAGCCACTGTGTTGGTGGCAAAGATAATAAGCAACATTACAGTATACCAACTTAGGCCGTGAAAAGGAAACGAGGAAGGGGATGACAGATGGATACAAATTGAAGGAGATGAACGATGCAGAAGAAGGAGATACAGGTCTAAAAATATGGTAAGATGGTAAGAACAAAGCAGGACACAGTCCTAGAGAAGTTCTAACTGATCATAGTAACCGTACCTAAAACAAATTCAAAGTAATACAGATCTTCAATGGCCTCTCGCAACTGCTCAATTTCTTTTGTCTGAAGTGTCACGACACATAGCTCTTTGTTTTCAACTGGCTCTGTAGAACAGGAAAAAAAGATGTTGGTAATTATTAAATCATACTTGCAATACAAAATATGTAGACTGCAGTAAATCACAGTTTACTACACAGTATTGTGTACAGCGTACTACAGAAAAGAACTAAAATGGGCTTTCTTACTGTCTTCGAAAGATAGCCAACACCCCCCACCCCCCACCCCAAAAAAAAAACACCCCTTCCCCCTAAAAATACACCCATTCTGTCAACCGACAAAAAAGTATGTTTCTGTGGTTACTTTCATTTATTACTTCAATAACAATATTACTAGGCTATTAGGGCAAGTTTTCTACCAGCAAATATAAGAAAAAGGTTGGGTGGTCTATTATTAAAGTAAGCTATGAAATAGTAATGCCCATAAACATACAATAACTACTTCAGGTGTTTTTAACTTAAGAACAAACAACAATTTTCCCATTCAAGGGCGGCATCTATGAAACCGTGCTCCGTTATTGCATCAGGTGAAAAAATTAATTTTGAGAAAACAACATTTGGAAAAATTGCTTGCTTCGCAATTCGCAAACATATTCTGTCTATAAACTGCCCACAAACATCTCATGATTGGGCTAATCAGTACTTGGTAGGTTTTTTTTCGGATACCTCCAGGGGAGCTTCAAATTTCTGCCAAGAGTGTAGGGACAAAATTCTCGTGGAAAATTGAATTTTTTTTGTGGATAACTAGCATGAGTTTTAACTTTTCAAAATAATTTTTCTTGGAAAATGCATATGAACTGGAAATCATTGATTTTGTTCATGATTTATTTAGAAATCATTTATTTGGCTTGAAAAAAATTTTTGAAAGTGTTTGAAGGTATACGGCAACCTTGACCGTATGAAAAACTGAGAAGCTTGAAAAAATAAACAAACACATGTCATGACCTCTGCACATAGTGGTGTTGCTTGTGCAATGAGGTTTTTTATCAACTGACTTTTCGCTGCACACTATACAAGGTTCAAAATTCCTGGGCTTCAATAAATTAGACTAGCTTTAAGCCAAATGTCAATATGGCACAGTTTTCAAATACAAACAAACAAACAAACAAATGAAGTTGGTTTTGTAAAACCAAAATTATATTCACAGCATTAAACAGAAAGAAGAATATATTCAAATTAAAATTTTAGCATACGTAATTAGTTAATGCCTACGTTTAAAATTGATTTCATGCATTGCAACTGCCATCCTATCACCATCCAGAACTTCTCCCAGTGTTAAACTGCGATGTTCTACCTAAAGAAACAAAAATACAAGAATTAACACAAGAGCTTTGTTTATAATTTACTTCGATGTAAGTTATGATTACGTACAATATTTGCAGCTGGAAAAGCTACTTATGACAAGTTTAGATGAGAATTATTCTGCGCAGGGTATTTGAAAGACATTTGACAGAAGGAGAGTGTACTTCCTTTTTCAATGATCTACAGTTAAAAAATATTCGCTGAAAATCGTGAACAGACGTTTTACCTTTCCGGGGCGACACACAGGCAGTGAATAATAATGGTAAGTTTCTTGTGGATTGAAGTACGGCCCAACTTTGTTGACGTATAAAGGTACCTGCAAATGGACAAATTGCTTTAAATTATCGTTTCTGTGGAAAAAGGAAGCGTTAATTCATTTACCTACCTTATCTCCATCTTTAAAATTCGCTGCATGAGTGAAAACTGGAGCTAATAATATAGTTACCATACACAAGTTGGGAATATTGAAAGCCGCCATGATTGAACTGAGCTTGCAAGGAGTGATGGGAAAAAATGAAACGTGGCTGGCGCGGCTCAGAGCCAGCTGTTGCCATTGGATACAAACTAGTTTCCAGAAACTTTTCAGAAGCAAAAGAGAGAATTAATTTATAACTGGACAGCTCTTTTCCATGTCGTTGTTCTTTTTCCTTTTTCCAGGCGTCACAAAAAAAATTCATAACTTGATTAGAAGTAAAAAAAACAAAATCGCGCGGAGGTCCGGCTGATTTGATGTTGGATTTTTGTACTATGAAAAAATCAGCTTAAAATGGCTAGGTAAAAATAGCTAAAATCTTGATTTACAATGACATGTAAGATGTTTCGCCTTATCTCAGAATCAGAGCAGTAGCTAATGTAATTTTTCAGCTACTGATCTGAAGCATCGTAAAGATTTTCGTTTGACGTAAATGGTTCTTGAGGGAGGGTATGAAAAATATTGAAAAAAATGTTTGCAGGGCCTAAAAAGACAAAAGAAATTGCTTGCAAACATGATATGTGTAAAAAAAATTAGTTTGCGTTAAGGTGGGGGTATACCTGATTTTGAGTGAAATTGTAAGAGGTTTAAGGAAGGGATAGAAGAAAGAAAATTATTTTTGAAACACCAATGGGTGTCCATATACTAATTTTTAACTTCAAATTCTAATTTTAAAATCGCATTAAATCTTTAATATTTCTTATTTTTCCAAATTTTACTAATCCTTTGAGAAAAACTATCTCTTTCCAAACATCCCTTAAAATCACCAAAAAATTTACAAAACACCGCTAAACATAGCTTTGTGAAATGAGCATAGAGCTTCTGGATTACTTGAAACGCAGACGAGATATTCGCATTAAACCAAGATTAGCGATGGAAAAACAGGCTTCAGGTGTACCCCCGTCTTAATGGTCCGTCCCTAAAGATTTTCGTTTTGACGTAAATGGTTACCGCCCATTTCTTTTCGGTTGGTCGACTTTTACTAATCATTATTTATAGGGCATCCCCTCTCCCTTTGCGTACACGCAGTTTTGACATTATTAACAATGGACTTTTCTCGATTTAATAGACGCCCCCGGCCCGGCGCTTATTTCAAACTTGGCCTGGTGGACCCAGCGTTTATTCGACTCCTGCAAATTTTATTCATTATTTTTGACAAAAATGTATCTGGCTAATATGCCTACAGCTTATTATTAAAAAAACGTTTGGATGCAGAGGACCACGCAACAAAGAATAAAACTACTTGACTTGTCTGTTGCCGGATCTCTCTCCAATACATTTTGCCCTTTTGCCGTAGTACCAGCCTTGCAATCAATTTGGTTTTACCTACAGCTTATTATTACCTTAGGGGCCTGTTTTCAACTCCACCTTGGAGACCCGGCGTTTATTCGGTACCCGGTGTCACATAGGATTTGGACCCCCCGCGGATTTGGACCCCCCGTGGAGTGCAAAGAAAAGTGAAAAGAAAAGGAGTGAAAAGAAAAGTCAGTCTCTGTGTTTTTGATTGTCTACTTGGAAATGCGTGTACTCCTTTTAAGAACTATTTTAAAAAGAGTTAATCACACTGTCAATACTAGGAACAGATTTTCCTCTATCGAACTGCCGAAAATGAAGCTAGAGTTTGGCCGTCGGAGTTTTTCGTTTTTAGCAGCCTCCGTTTTTAACAGTTTACCGTCGGACAAGAGAAATCTGAACTCTAGGCTTCTATTTAAACAAAAAGTTAAAGAACATTTTTATTTGTAATTTTTATTCATAAGCTTTTATATGCTTTTGTCCATTGTAGTTTTAACATTTTTAAACTTTTAAACTTTTTGTATTTTTACCTTTTTAAATTTTTAAATTTTACAGGACCCCTAAGATAACAGTACTTTCAAGTACTGATGGGTTAATCCTGTTAAAATATTCGTTTATTTATTTATTTATTTGCATGAAATGTTCGAAAAAGTTGTATTCGAAATATTTTCTGTTTCCCGGGAGAATTTTAGCCAATGAGAACGCGCGCACCATCTTGATGTTTATTTCTCAGGACATTATGTGGAGTTTTACACGAAGTAATAACCTAACCTTTCACGTGGCAATGTTGATTTCATTTCAAAATGGCGGATAGTGGAAGGAATTAATTTTAAAAGATGCTCGCAAAACTCCAGAAGAACTGGTTCTTGATCGGAATCGTTGCGGTGATCATCTTAGCCAAGCTTACACCTTTCATTGGAGCGAAAGGTGGTGTTCTAAAGCCAGAATTCACTGTGAAATATGTCGCCGTTTCAGCCATATTTTTTAACAGTGGACTTTCTTTGAAGTCGGAGGAACTGAAAAACGCCCTTAGCAATGTTCGATTACATGTTTTTGTTCAGAGTTTTACGCTGGCCTTTGTACCGGGATTGGTGTCATTATTAGTGAAGCTCTTAGAGTTCACAACCTTGAACGAATGGCTCCTGAAAGGCCTCTTAGTTGTCGGGTGTATGCCACCGCCAGTGTCATCAGCAGTGATATTAACAAAAGCCGTCGGAGGAAACGAAGCCGCCGCGATCTTCAACTCGGCATTCGGCAGTTTCCTGGGAATATTTGTCACTCCATTTCTATTGCTTGTATTCCTTGGTTCATCATCTGCGGTTCCTTTCCTGTCAATCGTGGGTCAGCTGTCAATGACTGTTGTTGTGCCACTCTTGGTTGGTCAGTTTCTAAGACGGTATATAAAAGAGTGGATGGAGCAAACCAAGCCGCCATTTGGAACCATCAGCAGCTGTGTTCTTCTCCTAATAATTTATACAACGTTCTGCGACACATTTTCTCACAAGAGTGCAGAAATTGATTCCTCTGGCCTGGTAGCCGTGGCAGTGCTTATTATATGTTTACAATGCTGCCTTCTAATGCTCACATTCTCCTTAGCAACCATGAAAGATTCGTCGTTCACGCCAGCAGATACAGTGGCTATCATGTTTTGTTCGACCCACAAGTCTCTCACTTTAGGAATACCTATGCTCAAGATTGTATTTTCGGGATACAAATATCTTTCTTTGATTTCCATTCCGCTTCTTATTTACCATCCAGTGCAGATTTTACTTGGAGGATTGTTAGTCCCAGTAGTCAAGGGTTGGATGATCAGCACTCAACAGAAAGAAAAGTTAGCAGTTAATGCTGTCGTTTAACACCAGCAGCGCAAATCAAATAATTCACAGAATTGCAACTGTAACCCAGCTAAGCATAAGGCACATGGGGGGGGGGGGGGGGGGGGTGGGGTGGGTGTAGGCAAGGGCTTACTGTTGTGACACCAAATGTTTCCCTTTGACAAAACAGGAAATGTAAACTGAATTTAATGCAGCAAATGAAAGTAACTTGGGGGAAATTAACTCTGCATCTCACAATCCTTATAGTGGGAGGACAAAAATCCTTCACCAATTTCTGGATACTAAGAATCTGAGGCAGCTGGACTTTGGACTCGCACAGAATTGAATGCTGTTTATTTATTCCTCTAGTAATGTCAAGCATGTAGTCCACTGATAATGCAATTTAAAATTACAGTTGTAAGGCCACTGTATTTATAATAACAATCCTGCTGCAATCATTGCAGCAGCTACACACTGTGTAGTCGCTTTCAGTGTTTTCTGCTTAGCGGCTATCCTTCAACACCCATAGTTGAACATCATCTTTCAATGTCTTTCAGTCCACTAGCATGACCTTCTGAACTTGATTAGGTTGTAATGTTTTATCTTGTATAATATAAATTTTATTGTAAAGTATTTCGTAATTCAGCCACTTCAGCGGCTGCAAGGAATTTGCTAATAAATCTATCTATCTATCTAGCTCATCTCCATGGAAATATTGACATGAAACAAGCACTGGTATGTGATTGGTGGATTTTGATCCATGTTTGTTTAGCACATTGAAAGACAGCCACTGTGCATGTAACAATGAAAGCAGCTATAAGAACAACAGGTCTTTGGATGGTGAAGCCTAATGTGTTGGAAGGACCAGAAAACTTTGTAACTGCTCAATCAAATAAAACTTCAACATTACCCACCCAGCCCCCAGGCATTTGGGTTGCCAATTTGCCCTTGGATGGGGGAAGAAATTTAACGTCAATGGTGGTTATTGGGGTGAGGGATGGGGGTTGTGTTCACAGCTCTCGATCCAGAAGTCATGGTGGAATTTGGTAAGGTGGAGGACAATCTATTTCTCTTGTGACATCATGGCTGCAAAAGAAGGGCCTGCAGAGGCTTTGTTTTGCAATTTGCACGTAATTCATCCACAGAAAAGAAATACATTTCTTTACTGCTTTTATGTCACAAGGGTAGGGGAATTTGATTGCCAATAAATTATTGAGGCCATTATGTGAGGGTATGGGAATTTGAACATCCAAAACTTGAAAAGTACAAATGCCCAGGGGTAATGGGTTGTCTGGTTGGTGGGGGAAGAGGAAAGGGCATGGTGAAGTTTTGATTTGTTTGGTGCATAAGTAATGATGCACTAAAATAATGGCTTTTAAAAACCTACTAAACTGGAATGATGTTATTAGACATCGGCAGATTAAAGGAGCTCTGTCACGGGGATTTCGCAGATTTTTAGTCTAAACTGTTCTGAAATTAATGGTAGGCGACTTAACCCATGAAAAACATTATATTTGAACATCTAAATGAAGATATAACCTTAATATGTGGATAGAAATCTAACTACGGCTATAAATATCGTTTCTTTTTGTAGACGCACGGAAACAACTTGAAAAGTTAAGCTAAACTTTTCAAGTTGTAATCCATTTCCATCGTAGCCATCTGCAGCTTAAGATGCTTATTAACAGTTTTGGTGCTCTAATATAGCAATTTTTAATAAAAATGGACTATTATTTTTTGGTTTCCTTCTACACAAATATAAATTTTGGTTGTTCAAAAACTGTTAAAATCCGTGACAAAGCCCCTTTAAAGTTAATCTGTGGGACATAACTACTGTAGGAAAACATTAATAAAGCAGTGAAACAACATTTTACCAGATCATTTTGCAGGCCTCGGTCAGCTTTGGCCCCAAACTCTCTCTGTACTTTTTTACTCAACCTGGGCCTAGGATGAGCCAGTTTTTAAGATGGAAGGATTTTCATCAGTTCCAGTTGGCTACTGGTTCTCAACCAGTGTGGCCAAATATGCGGACATTTTCACAACATCATTGGTTGGGGAAAACTCGAGCTCAGACTTGAGCTTCTGTAGTTGTAATTTTCCCAAAAAATTTTCAAGGTGAAATACATTCAAGAGGGATCAGTCTTTCGAAAAAACTAGCCACCCCAGCGGCTGTCGAGTGCTGTCTTGCTGGATCAAATGCATTTTCGTCCCCATAGCGATAGCCCTTTTCGCTTCTCTTAGCCGGAGGGGCCTTGGCACGAGAAACAAAGGGCTCTGGGGACACAGGATTTCCAGTCCTAGATTCTAGGACTTCCGGTCTTAAAGTTTTTTTTTTGTATGCAGTCGTGATGTTTATGAAGACTCAGTGGGACATTCATGGCGGTTTTTACTTCCGCTCAAGATTTCTTTGTTTCAAACAGCCAATTAAAAAACTTCGAATTCAAAAACCCTTCGTTTCTCGTGCCAAGGTCCCAGCTGGCTAAGAGAAGCGAAAATGGATCAAATGATGTCACCCTCGTTCCCAGGGTCCAGGAAGAGAGAAGACACTTTCCCATATGACTTTGTGAAACCCAAAATGGAGGGACCAGGTTAACAAAACCCACGGTTAAGAAATTTAACCTCGAGTTAAGCTCTAACCCAAGGTTATTTTAACCCTCTTGAACTACCGGGCCCATGAAATGGCAGAGATACGCCAATATTTTCGTTAACACGGAAGCAACTTAACGTTGCTTTCAACACACCTTCAGACGAGACATTATTTCCATAAAATCAATGACAGTATGCTTTAACTGTGGAGCAAGTGTTTTGGTTTGGCGAAATGGCCATGAGAAACTTGCCAACTAGTCGAAACTAGAAGAAGGAAAAGGTCCCAGAACGGGAAGCTGAACTTATGACAATGGAAAAATGGCAACAGTTTGGGAGTACGTTAACGATAACGGAAGTCTTGGCTTGTGGGTAGGGAATAAATATGTCACAGATTTATGAATACCAGGAAGCTACAGTAACTGGAATAACCGGACAGACAAAAAACTATCATACGGAACTGATTTTGCCATGTACTTTATTCCTGTGCTCCGCATAAATCAAACGCCCACAATAATTAAATACAGAGCATTTACACTTAGACTTCTAACGGTTCATTTAATATTGCATGAGCTTTTAGCTAGTTATACCAGCCAGTACAGATAGCAGCGCGCGAGCTTTATCTGTTGTTTGCCACGACACGAGAGTTGAGGACTTAAGGTGAAAAAAAATGTAAGTTATATCTTCGTCACGCCGATACTAGAAGCTAAATTTTTAAATCGCTGCTTGTCAGTAATTAAATTGCTAAGTTTGACACCAACACTAAGGGTTTTGCTGAACATTCCATCATCAACGGTACAATCTCTATAGGCGTTAGTATTTTCACTGAAGTTACAATATAATTCTCCCTTAACATTTACATAGAAACAGTAACTGCATAATGTGTACCTGTGCGGTGAGACCTGATTTGTTTTAACCGGACTCAATCATTCAGCGGCTTTTCGGAAAAAGGTGGAAAATCGGCAAAAGATGGCCTCTCTGAATAGTCATTTCAGTTCGTCCAGTGCTGCCATAAAATCGCTCATCCTGATCCATGGTTGCCTGTATCGCTGTTGGTCTTCCAGGGCGGCTCCCGTTGTGAAGTTGTAATGCCAATCTCGTTATTTTCGGTGCTGGGGCTTCCACAGACCCCCATCTGTCTGAACACCTTCTTTACAGCGGTTCGAAACTCTCTTTTCCGGACGGCGTAGATAATGGGATTGCATATGGAACTTGCGTGAAAGATAGCATTGGTACTAAGCACAAGCTTGGCTGAAACGTCGAGATTCTTGATAAAAGGACGAAAAATTCCTACGATCCAAGCGGGAAGAAAGCACACCACAAACGCAACGATGATAATGCAAACATCGACAGCTGCCTTCCGTTCGATCATTCTCCTTGACATCTCTTGCAACTGGTTTTCAGGTGTTTCAGAACCGTCAAGATGCCCGACCTGTACCACGTTTTGCTGCAGCGTTTTTGCCGTCTTATAGACCAACCAGTTGAGGAGAAAGATTATCAGGGAGGGAAGAACGAAGGTGAGAACGGTATAAACCACCACAATGATGTTTCTCGCAAAAGAGTTACGATGTACGGATCGTTGCTCGCAAGAGAACACTTCTGGATTGTAAACGTACCGTCCCCATCCAACGAACGGGCCCACAGAAAACGGGATCGGTGCTACCCAGATGAAAATCATTAACACAACTCTGCTCTTGGTAATCGTACCATCATACGTCATGGGGGATTTGACGATGGCGCTGTATCGCTCGTAAGACACGGCTATCAGATGAAGAACTGTGTTAAGGTAGAAGTATAGCACGAAGAATGGGTTGAGATCACACATTGTTTGACTATAGAGCCATCTTTCGTGTGCTGTGCTTGCGATGAGGAATGAGTTTGCGAGAACTAAGAAGAGAAAATCTGACAAAGCGAGGCTGCCGAGTAGAATGTACTGCATTACGTGAAATCTTCTTTCCATGGCGATTGCCACTATTACCAGTAAATTCATGGGAAGGCCAATCACGTCGAGGAGACCACGAAAAATTGCGATGACTTGTGGGAAAACCATTCTAAAATCGAAATCACAACGACAAATGTCTCTCTCGCTTTCAGAACTGTTTCTGTAGCCAAGAGATCTCGGTTTTTTTGCTTTTTTATGCAATTTTTTTTTTCAAACTTCTTAAGTTATGTAAATTCTGTAAATCAGAAAGCAAAGAATATCCCAATATGGAAACACTTTTACTTTCAATTTGTGAGGAATCACAAAAGATACTCAAAAGGACTTCAGTTCTGGAACAATCATGTTACATTTCCTGAGATCAAATGATTTTTTAATAGGCCCGGTTCAGATGCCGAACTTTTCATGAGCCGAACCTAACATTGAATTATGTACATGAAAAGTTCGGCGTTTGAACCAGTTGAGAACGGTTACTTCAATTTGCAACGGCTCAGTCGTTCTTTCCGTCTGGCTTAGCCGGGAATAACGCCTATGGGCCGGCTTTGATTCAGACGACAAACTTTTCATGAGCCGAACCTAATGCGTTAATCATACGGTAGTTTACATGCCGTTTCTCGCAGACATTTGACATTTCAAACTGCTTTGCTTCAAACTGTATTAAATTCGTCCAATTAAGTTCGGTGTCTGAATCAAGAGGCGAGATTTCATTGATTCGGATCGACCTTACTAGGTCTCTTTTTTCGTCAAAAGTTTTGGCTCGATAAAATGCGCAGCAAAAATCCAAATGTGAAGAAATACATGTATACGGCCTTTTGATATTTTGCCGTAGATTACGTAATCTAATGGTACACCTTGATTACTTAGGCAAGTCATTAGTTTAAAACCGACTTTGAAATGAGACTATTCATGCAACAAGAATGGCTTCGAGTTCAGCTGGAAAGCCACTGAGGGAAAATAACATCTGCTCACTATTTGGAAAAACGTGAATGTCAGTGTTCTTCGTAAGAATAAAACACAGAAATAGTGGGGACGGACACGACAGTTTATTAGACCTAAAATGTGTACGTACAAAACTCGAGCTTGGATGAAATATCCACGGGCTAGATTCTGTTTTAAACAGTTTAAAAATCGAAAAAGAGCTTTTAAAAATGGTTTCTGAAAAGGACAAGTGGTTTCTAAAGATGAAATTTCTCATAACAGTGTCAACACACATCCTAGTTGACGGGTGAGGAGAATAAAATATACCATCGGTTTGAGTTGTGCCTGATGCAGCGCTAGCAATTCAGAATGAATCATGTTTATTATTACTATTATAATATTATTATTATTATTATTATTATTATTATTATTTTATAATAATAATACAAAACTTTATTGAGCATTTTTCATACAAACTTGAATCTTAGGTGTATGTATATGTATCTGTATATTATTATTATTATTATTACTGTTGTTATTATTATTGTAATAATCTTTAAATATTCGAGGTTGGACATTAGCGCTCGCCCACTCGCCCAGGCGAGTGTCAACACTGTTGGGCGAGTACAAACTGGCAAAAAGAAGAAGGGAAGGACTATCGTGCGGTAAGTATTCCGTGATATATTCTATATGCAACTTAAGAAGCTCCTTATTGTTGCATGAATTACTACGACGATCTTTCAAGTATAAAAAAAACAAATTGTATTGTTTTTTTCTCTATTGTAGGTCCTGAAAAGTGTGCTTGAACTGCTTCCGAATCCTGCGTTGAAAAGAGTTACAATTGACTTCGAGAAGGCCATCTGGATAGTACTCCGAGAGCTTTTGCCAAATGTTGAGATCCAGGGGTGCGTGTTTCACTGGACGCAGGCTCTCTGGAGAAAGGTTAGTAATGGAACAGGAAAATTAGTAATTAGAAAGTAATTTCGTTACAGCAAAATCATCAATCAGATCAATCAGTCAGATATCAATCTTAGCTTATCACTAAAACAGGCTGTTCAATTTAAGTGTATTTTTTTCTTTTTTCAGGTACAAGATATGGGTCTTCAGGCTGACTACAACAACGACCGGGGAACGTACGCGTTTATCAGAAAGGTCATGGCCCTGTCGTTCCTTCCAGCAGAGCAGATTCCCGCTATGTATGCACGGCTTCAGGCGATGGCATCGACTCAGAAACTCCAGCAGTTAATGCAGTACGTCGGCAGGAACTGGATCACAAGCAGCACGTGGCCGCCGTCCTCTTGGAGCGTGTTCATGAAGTCCATCCGAACCAACAATGATATCGAGGGCTGGCATCTTGGGCTGAATCGCCGCGCGTCTGGTAAGTCCCAGCTTCCTCTGTACCTCCTGATCAGCCTTCTTCACCGCGAGGCCCGTCGGACATCCCTTCAGATCAGGCTTGTTTCCGAGAAGAAGTTACGGCGAATCCAGAAGAAAAAGTTCCGAGACCTCCAGACCAAGATATTCAACCTTTGGGATGAGCTCAACTCTGGTTCCCGCAGTGCAAGGAAACTACTAAAGGCGTGTTCCTACCTCAACGGCCCAGTATCTTCATAAAACATCTGTTCAAGACTGTGCAAGTAAAAAACGGCTCTTTTAGGAGCCACCGCGCCCTGCTTTCGTCACTGGACGTTTTCAGGTCGCTAAAAACGGCTCTTTTAGGAGCCACCATATCTGAGAAAGTCATGATCAACGTTTACGTTCCTTAGTATTTTAAATAAATATTCAACTAGGGATAGTTTACACTACAGCTGCCCCCGCTGTTATCCTTTTTTTTTCCTCAGCGCATCCGTTACTGCAGTCAATTATTTCGCTTGATATTTTGGCTATTCTATTTTCTTAATTGATTGAAAATCAGTTTTCTTTTAAGAACAGTCTTGCGATAATTCAGAAGAAAACACTAATTTTTCTCGTGTTCTGCTCACAAAGTATCACTTGTTTCTGGCCTTCTTCTTTTCAAGATCATGGGACGAGGACCTTGCATTTAAAACAAACTTTCAGTATGAATTGTTGAAGTCAAGTAGATAAGTAAAACAAAGCCAAATTATGCAAAAATTCTGAAGGATTACATGTAATAATCACGGAAATTTAATTACACGAGCGCGTCCCCAACTTCCTGAGATCATTTTGCTTTTTTTGCTGTAATAAGTGATCTCAGCGAGGATAATCTTTGGTAATTGCCAAACGTTTTAAAACCACCAATTGAGACCAGCTGTTTTCATATTTTTTGTTTCAATATATTAGGGCTGGCATGGGAGCTCAAGCAACAGTGATCAACTTGACAGCTGAGCTCGAAACGGATGCTAAAAGATTTCTCACCTCTGTCAATGTAAACGCCTGCCGTGAGTTTGACCTAAAGAACTCAATTTCCGTCTTGACAAGTTTCAAATACAAATTTTACTTGAATGCCTTAAGACTGATCGAATCTTTTATCTTTTTTTCTACCACTTGAGATTTTTTTAATGTTATGATGTTCCAGCCAAAAGCTGAAAGCACTGGATTGACAGCTGACTAGTTATACATGTATGTCTCAAGTGAAAACTTTCTCACTTCTCTGCGAATTTCAATGCTCGCGGTATCTTCTGTATCTTTTAAAAACTTTCCTTCTTTAACTCTTTTTGAACTTATCGCAGTTGCTAACTTTATATCTTGGTTGTGGCCTGAGTCTTTCAAACCCCTCGTGTAAAGTGTGATTTGTGTCTGACAAATCTCGATTTCGGATTGAGTCTGTCAATCCTGCGAGCGAACGAGGGCTGCTCGCAGCACGCTAACAAGATAAATTTCTAGACCAATATGTACTTTTCTTGTTTTTGATCATATCAGTTGCGTAAGTATCGGCTTCTAGACCTTGTGAAATCAATAAAGCTCGAAGGAAACTGCAGCAACCCAACTGGAATGAATCAACGTCTTCAAGCGTCGTTTGTTGACTTGTTGTCATTTGTGCACGTGCTCACGCTTTGGTTTGTCATCGTCACCCAATCGTCATGGTTCATCTTATGTCATGATTTACCAATCACCATACACAGTACAGGAGTACACAGTACAGGAGATTTTATCACACCTACCGATACTACTTGCGGGCCCACTTTGGTCAAATCGAGATTTTGTCTGGTATAGTATATATATATATACTGTGTATACGCGCGGACTACAATGATGCCTCCTCGGGTTTTGGCCTCTGGGCCAAAACCCTGCGGGGGCAATAAAGTTTGTTCTCATTTGGCCGCGGGGAAACTGGGTATTACAATTACGTGGATCGATCGATCGAGTCGCTCAATTAATCGAGTCGAATTTTAGCTAATTTGTTGAATAGAGAACAACAAATCATCAGACATATCAAAGAAGAAAAACTAAAAAAACTTATACTGAACTTTTCTCGAGTTTACTTCTGTATCGAAACGACTTCAGTTTGTATCGAATCGACTTTACATGTGTATCGAAACGACTTCGACTTGTATCGAAACGACTTGTATCGAAACGACTTTGTATCGAAACGACTTTGTATCGAAACGACCGTGAACCGGCGAGTACGATTTTCAACTTTCTATTTTAAAATAATCTCTTCTGCCCACAGCTAATAGCTTACACTGTTTATCATTTTGGAATCTCCCACAAACCTGGCGCTTTGTCGCAAATTAATTGCTGGTTCGCAAACATACAAAAACAGCATTGCTTGGTATTAAAAAATCATTAGATGACGCGGAGACACTGTATATTTGAACTCACTTACTGGTATCTGCTAGCAAGAAAATACCGCTTCTGATAACAGCGCGTCAACAACGGTCCGTGATTCTGGCGAATACGAAAAGACAAGGACACATAAATTTTCATGGAAGTGGCAATTGACCGCCTATTGTGCGAAATGAAGAAAAAGCAAGACACAGATTGTGAATCAGACCCTGAGATTTCTGAAGAATATGTGCTTAAACACCTTGAAAATGAACTTAGAAACTCAACGAAAACCTTCCTTAAACGAACAGTGTCAAACGTGATTAAAAATTAGAGTTGAATATTTTATGCTCGTGGGCGGAGGGGAGGGGGGAATGTTTTCTGTGTTTGTGTGGATCTAGAATAATAATAATAATAATAACTTTATTATCGTGTCAAAAGGAGTAGCTGAGGGGAAAAGTCCCCTCTACTAATTGTGGACACCTAACTAACCTTATTAAAACCATTCACTTACTATGAATACTACAAAAACATTTGTGGACACATATATTAACTTAACTAAAAGCTACAAATATATTAGAAGACTGGGCGAGTGAAAAATTATCTGGGTGAGTGCAGCTTGAAGATCACTCGCTCAAATGGCGAGCGCTCCAAATTTTTAGTTTCCAACCCTGTTTAATGAGGAAGCCCTCACCACGTCCATAGTTCAAAGGGGACAGAGACCGGCGGACCGAATGCAACGCGACGTACGACGCGAGAGGAATGGTAAACAGTTTAGCCGCATCACATCCTCGGAGACCCAGGGGCAGTTAGTGGGGGCGAGTGAAAGTCGTAACGGGCGAAAAAAAATTTCGGCGAAGAAAAGTAAAGTACGAAACGAGGAGCCCCTGGGGACACAGTCTTACCGGACCAGTTCCAAACGGTCGGCGTCGTTCTGGCTTCTGATTGGTGCCACAAAACCTTTGTTTTTTTGTGCCCAATCAGAGAGCAGCAAGACCAGGAGTCGTTTCGTGTGTTCTTACACGGATTGGTACAAGAAGGCCATTTGCTCGCCATGTTTGTTTTTGCTCGAGGAGAAAAATTCTAATCACAGGACAAGATGCAAGGCAAATTGTGCGGCATATCCACAAAAAGCCTCACCGGAAATACGCTGGATCTTCGCAGGTATTGTAAGAGTCGTGTAGATTGCGAGTTACCCGCATCATTCGTTTTAATGCACTCACTGATCCACTGATTTCGAGTGGCTTTTCTTTGGACGAAATAAATATTGTTTTTCGAAATTTCTGACTGAAACTTTTCTTTCGAGTTGTTTACGATGAGTAATATTAATCTAAAAGAAAATGTTCCTGACCGTCGAGTCGGATCGTGTGCTTTTGTTAACATAAAGAGAAAGAGAAACTTCATGTTGAGTAGCGTATAATTTTTATTTTAAGGCTTGGAATTTGACTCGTGGAACACAACTCAAAGGTGATATTTACTGCTGTTTCTTTTTGTTTAAATCCTGTAGGATTTCATGAACCTGTCTGAAATGTAGTACCCTTTACACCAAAACTAATCAGTAATGTTAAATACATTTGTATTTAAAATTTAATGTCCTGTACCACTCTTTTGCCTTATGCATCAAATACTGTAGTACTTTAAATGTACACCAAATCATTGGATTGTGTTTTTTGGTCACTCTGCAGCTTACTGGTTACTCCAACTTGGATGGTATGTGGTGCCCACAACCTCCAAGCTCCTTTTATGTGAAATAAAAGATATCTTACTGCAGATTTTTTGATACAATAAATCAGCTTTGTGTTCCTGAAGAAAAAGGCAAATAACAAATACATGTATACATGGGCATATTCTTACCTCAAATGCTGCTGTCAATGTGTAATGACAGCCCTGCTTGCTATTAAGTCCTCATAAAACAGTTAGTTTATATGCTTTGCTGCATGCTCCTGTAACACATATACCTGATTACTGTCAATTAATTACCCCAGTAAAACCATCATGAGGAATATATTGCCTGTAAATTTGCACAGCCTGGGGGTAGGGTTTAAGACTACTTCAGCTGTTACTTTGACAGCATAAACATTCAAAGGTTTAAATTGGGCACTGATCAATCACTCTTGCTTGGAGTTGGACAAAGGATACAGAAAAATTGTAAGACAAAGAAGTTTTTATTACACTGTAAAATGCACTTCCCTAAATGTCAAGAAATTAAATACTCTAAGCTGATGAAAGAGTTGGAAAGGGAGGCACCTACCCTATAAAAGGTTCTAAGGATAATTGTAATGCTATCACAGTTTAAGAGGAAAATGTAGTCTTTCGGGCCTTTCACTACTTCAGCTGGTGCCACACTGTTAAAGGCAAGAAATACACAACACCTCATTGGACCTCTTTTTCTTGGTGGAGCACAAGAAAAGGTTGGTAGTTTACTTGCTTCATGAATGCAGTTGAAAAAAAATCATAGCATCAATTCTAGCAGTATACAAGATATTTGTCACAGGGACCTACAGTGAAGGTTAATGGTTGAGCTTCCTCAAGTCTCTTATAGATCAATCAACTGTTGAGACCATCCTCCACCTCCTTACTACTGTACTCTTCATTTAGACTCACTCCTACTCCCTGGGATGCTTTTTTCTCTCTCCTCAAGCCTAATCTCCTAAATTTTAATTTGACATGGCACTCACCCAATCAAAAAGAAAAAGCGATCGCTCACTGAAGTACGCCTCCATTGCAGGCTATTATTGATATATTTGGTATAAAAAAAACTGGGAGGCGTGGTGGCCTAATGGTTAGTTTGCTGGACTCCAGATCGGATGGTCTGGGTTTGTGCCCTGGCCGGGATCATTATGTTGTGTTCTTGGGCAAGATACTTTACTCTCATAGTGCCTCTCTCCACCCAGGTGTACAAATGGGTAACAGCAAATTTACTGCTGGGGGTAACCCTGTGATGGACTAGCATCCCACCTAGGGGGGAGTAGAAATACTCCTAGTCGCTTCATGATACGGAAACCGTGATAAGCTCCAGCCTGATGGGCCACTAGACTCATGTGCAGACTTATAAGCATACATGTAAACACGAATGACCACTTCATTTTAATATATAGTATCACAGCCTGCACCTCTGATTGGTATTATCAAAATAAAGATATCAATTTTAAGATCAATTCTGAATACTTATTGTCAATCAATCAATTTACTTCATTGTATACTTTTACAGTGGCTACTTGTTTTTAGTTATACAGTTATACAACTACATTATAAAAAAACAGTCAGTTACATCGATGAGGAGGCCCTTGAAACCTCAGACATTGGAATATTTATGTAGACTGAGCTGTGTGATGGAATAATTATTATAATATTATTCTTTTCTTGCAGTGCAAATTTCATATAAGAATTACTTGCACGTTACAAAATAAACTTACAATCACAGTACTGGTGATATCATACAAAAGTATAAAATTAAAAACGAAATTATGTACACTTCCATATGTACTCAGTATGCCAAGGGAAAAAATGTAAAACTTGGGTGAATTGCATAAATTATGAAATTCACTCGACGAAATACTAAAATTTCTTAGCCATGTTGACCGAAGACTCACGCTCGATAGCGTTAGCTGGAGTGTCTTTTTGGTGTGCAGAGAAGATCGTGCTGCATGTGTACGCGAAGCTTCCAGTTGCTTGACACACCTGCCTGCCCTGTACGACGAAAACTTACTCAGGACTGGCAAATTTATAGTCTCTCGACATCAGTGAATCGGTGAGTGTTTTAAAACTCGCAATCTACGCGACTCTTACAATACCTGCGAAGATCCAGCGTATTTCCGGTGAGGCTTTTGGTGGATATGCCGCACAATTTGCCTTGCATCTTGTCCTGTGATTAGAATTTTTCTCCTCGAGCAAAAACAAACATGGCGAGCAAATGGCCTTCTTGTACCAATCCGTGTAAGAACACACGAAACGACTCCTGGTCTTGCTGCTCTCTGATTGGGCACAAAAAAACAAAGGTTTTGTGGCACCAATCAGAAGCCAGAACGACTCCGACCGTTTGGAACTGGTCCGGTAAGACTGTGTCCCCAGGGGCTCCTCGTTTCGTACTTTACTTTTCTTCGCCGAAATTTTTTTTCGCCCGTTACGACTTTCACTCGCCCCCACTAACTGCCCCTGGGTCTCCGAGGATGGCCGCATCATAACGAGGCAATAAAACATGGCCACCGAAAGTAGGCCGCAAAAAGGAAGTTGGGAGAGTGCTCCGGAAAACGGCTTGATTTGGACGATGACTTAATGAAAACTCCTTGCAAACTGCGGAAAATTATATAGAAAGAGCTGAAGTAATGTCTGTGCCACCAAGATGGCTGAACTGCCCCAGAAAAAGTCAGATAATTGCAGGTTTGTTTTATACAACAACAACTGCTGTAAAAGAGTTTTGTTGTCTCGTCCTCTGTATATTCAAAGAGAATGGATCAGAATCTTTTTTGTTGTATTTTATTATTGGAATCGTGGAAAGTTAGTGTTATTGGGTACTAAATAAATAAGTTAATAAAAGAGAAAAGGAAAAAAACATCACTTAGCCCGGGAATATAATGATGATTGAAGTTTTATATGAACGTACTCCACGTAAAAACAGTTTTCAAAGTCGTAATCGTCGTAAAATGTGTTGAATAAAACTGTTTTGTTGTTAAAGAAGTGCTCCCGGCCGAAAAAGTGCAAGGAAGGCAATAGTTTTGAGCAACTCATAGAACAATATTGCGCCTTTCAATAACACGCGAGTTTTGAAGTGGGAAGCCTACAATGTGTATCTCATGATTGCATTTCCCTCTGCTGTCACAACAATTATTTATGATGAAAATCGATGGTAATCGAAAAAGAAACAAACCAAGTGAATGAAAATCTACCAATCACAACCTACAGACATGTCCTTTTGAATTCACTGAAATGAACTTTGTTTCATGAGAAGTCTCCTAAGATGATTGAGGCAACAAAATGCAACCAGTGAAGCTTAATTATTGATTAAGCAGAATTTGCCAGTTGTTGAAAGATGCAGTAAGGTAATTCTCGTACAGTTAAAGCTGCATGTGTTTGTGAATGCTGTGGTGTTTTGGTAGAGTAGCAGAAATGACACTAATTTTCATCCTGGTTTGCTTTTGGCTAACTTCACACAGCTGGTTTGCTTGCGGTTACATGTAGCCCTGGCATGTAGCTTTTATTTGTTGGTTTGGGTATATACAGTATTGTCATGACCAATAAATAAACGCTAACCACAAGCAAACTCATTCCATCCTTCATTCCACTATTTTGCGGAATAGGGTCACCCTTAGTTAGGGACTAAAAAAAATATCGTAGTTACTTAACCACTCGTGTAAAACCTGGACTAGTGGTTAGGGCGCTGGATTTGTAATCCGGTGGTCCCAAATTCCAATCCTCCGTAAATAGCCAACTGATCAGCCTCCTGCCAGTTGGGATTTTTTTTAGTGTCCCCAATTAGCACAGCAGTGCTAGCTAGATACATCGACACTCTAATATAGTGATTTATTTTTAGAATGAGATTTAACCACTATACTTAAAAGCTGTCACTAAGCTACTACCACCACTTTTGAGAATTACCATCTCATCTTTTGTTTTTAAGCTTCAACCAGCTTTTGTCACAACCACTTGCTAGAATTCCTGAGGGAGGTGTTGGCTTACAAGAACTTTGACTGTAGCTGCTTTATTTTCGTTATCAGCCTTCTTTATAAAGTGTTGTTAGCATATAAATAAATGAGCACACTCCAGATGGTACATTTTTAGGGCCAAATTGAATAAATCTTGAGCCATGTACAGATTGTTATCGTTTAGGGGTTTAATTTAAATTTCCTGATTAATTTTATTTGAATTTTACTTTCAGAAAAATTTCTTGCATTCAAAACACCACTTGGACCCCGTTATGACGATGATATTCCTGAGGCTAATCGATTCCAGCTGCCCATGCTGTTTGCGTATCTTCAGTCTTTAAAGGTTAGCAAGTAAATAGATCTCTTGTTTGAAGTGTAAGGCATGGCAGCTTAATGGGAAACATGTTGGTCTCTGGATCAAGCAGATCCCAGTCTGAATCTCAGTGCTTTCCATTATATGATTTTAAGTAGATGGCTGCCGTTGTGCAGCACCCATAAGAGAGCAATATAAGAAACTGTAAACACCTCACCTTTATAGGGAGCTGCATGAATTTTAGCTGATGATTCACCTGCCAGAGCTCTGGCGGGCGCTGCGTCTTATTGAAAGCACTGCTGAAATGCTGGCCAAGGATCATTGAGGGTCACTCTGTTGTGTTCTTGGGCCAGGCATTTTACGTTGAATCATAGTACTTACCTTTCTTCAGATGCATCTTGATTACCAGGAAGCAGTGCGGTATAAATCCTGGACCCTCTTCCATATTGATCCCCCTCAGAACCCATCTCAAGCTCTTCCCTTCTGAATCCCCATCTGGAGCCCCATGTGGTAGGGCTTAAGTTTACGACTAGGGGTAGTGGTAGCAGTAGTATTTAGTATAGCAGTAGTAAACTAGTGAATTTCAGAAAAGTGAACCATTTAACTAAAATTTCCAAAACTTCTAAAAGTAAAAGAGAATGAAACAGAAATTATTGGAAAGATAATTTTGAAAATTTGGGTACCTACACAAGGTTGCCCTGCTCTGTTTTGGAAATTCTGGAGAAAAAATACAATCTGATGCAGGTAACTGTTCCATTCACCACGTACTGGAAATTTTTGGAAATTCAGACCGGAATTTGTGGCAAATGGAAAGCACCCCACAAAACCTTTACCTATAATGCTACTGATAATTAATAGTAAATTGAAAATATTTTAATTTTTTTGTTTGAATTTGATTTTTCAGGTGAGGTTAGGATTGGTTATTGACTTGACTAACACAAGTCGCTTTTACAACAAAGATGAGGTGGAAAAGACAGGAATCCATCACGTCAAGATGCAATGCAAGGGGTTTGTAAATTAATTTATTGTAAATATTGGTACTGTACAATCAAATATTATTATCCCAGTTGGCATCAACCATACCTTAAGGTTACTACTGTTAGCGGCTACTAATTTCAGGGATTTTAGTGAGTCACTAAAATTTGTCTCGGTCAATTTAACATGGGTTAAATATAAGAACCCCCCACCCCAAAGGAAAACAAAATTAAACATAGTTGACTTAAAAAATGGACGTTGGTAACAAATCGTACATGTAGTTGTGCTATATGTTCATTAAAATCTGGTTTACACAATATCACCAATTTGTTTTTTTCTTGCTCAGAAAAAGTTGCTAAAATTAGTAGTCACTAATCAGGGTATAACAGGGATGGAGATGCTTAATGGAAAATGTGAATTAAAGCCCTGAGGTAAAGGTAAAGTCTGCATATGAGCCTAGTGGCCCATCAAGCCGGAGCTTATCCTGGTTTCCGTAGCATGAAGCGACTAGGAGAATTGCTACTCCCCCCTGGATGGAATGCTAGTCCATCGCAGGGTTACCCCCAGCAGTAAATTCGCCGGTACCCATTTATGCACCTGGGTGGAGAGAGGCACTATGAGAGTAAAGTATCTTGTCCAAGAACACAACGCAGTGCCCCAGCCAGGGCTCGAACCCGGACCGCCCGATCTGGAGTCCAGCGCACTAACCATTAGGCCACCGCACCTCCCACAGAATTAAAGCCCTAAAGGAGACCAAATTGAGCTAACAATGGGGACCATGCTTGGAATGCTAGCTCAGTTTCAAAATTCCCTACAGCAGTTTCTTTGACTAGGTCAACCAAATCTTTCACTTGCCCACCAACACAGCACAACAATTTCTTTAGAAAGTAATAACTTAGTTTATATAGTTAATTATTCCTAGCTTTTGCCAATCCACGGCATCATCATCATCATCATCATCATTCCCTGATGACGCCGTGGATCAGCAAAAGCTAGGAATAAAGTACGCTAAATACAGTACCTTAAGGCCTCGCTAGACTGATTTAATTACAATCACTCGAGCGGCTACTGAAGAATGACTTTTGTAATATTAATTATTTTGGTGATCTCTTTAAAAGGCACGGGGAGGCACCTTCAAGAGAACAAGTTGAGCTGTTTATCAGAATGTGCGACCGTTACTTCAGCCAAAACCCAGGAGAGTTAATAGGTATCACTGAACAATACAGTTGTTCATTTGTTAACTGATTATTTCTCCTGGTTCATTTGTTCTGCATCTCTTTGAAAAACAAAAATCCTAAATTTTACTTTTAATGAATAACACACAAGAATGTGCATGTACTGTAACAGTCTCTCAAATTATAAGCATTCGCACACTGGGGTTATATTCACAGATAAATAAGATCTACCGACAGACAGACCAACCAACCTTACGATCGACTTTACGACCAACAGACAGACCTGTAAACCTCACTTTAGGCCGATATTACCCTTAGTAGCTAACATGACATTCAATCAGTTTTCCATTTTGTCATTAATCGAAACCAAAAGAATGTTTTCCCTTAATCTACAGGTGTTCACTGCACTCATGGTTTTAACAGAACTGGCTTTTTAATTATTGCGTACCTTGTAGAGAGAGATGACTGGAGGCGAGTGAATGTCATTGTCACTGAATTTTTACACACAAATAATATAATATAAATAATTTAACTGTAATTAGTGCCAAAAGTAACATGTGACTGTCGTCGCTTAGATGCAAGTAAATTACAACTCCTTCAATGTTAATTTAAATTTGCAGTCCCCATTAGATTTACTATTGCTGATTTTTTGTCTTTTCTTAGTGTTGAAGCAGCAATACATTGCTTTGCACAGGTTTGTGTTCTAAAAAAACCCTTGAGACATTCAGTAACTAATACAATCACGTTTTTTGGGGGGCACCTTGAATTTCATTTAAATGCACAGTCTCCATTGTTTTGCAGTGCCGCCCCCCTGGAATCTACAAAGCACACTATTTACAAGATCTTGTCCGTCGTTATGGAGATCCGAAGGAATCAATACCTGCTCCTGAATTACCTGATTGGTGTCTTGAGGAAGAAGAAGGTCTCAGTGACAATGAAGAACAAAATGGAGAGATTGGGGAAGATGGTAGTCGTCCAGATGGAAGTAGAAAAAGATTTCGAAGGGATCCAAGATTAAAAGTTAGTCCCTCCTTGTGCATTTCTCTATTCTGAATGAATTGTAAATTATTATTGTTAAGTTTTCTAATGAAATGACCCTTGTTAATTTTAGATTTAGCAGTCATTGCCTATCTCTACTTTTAGAGGCTTCCAACTTTCGGGTGGTCACTACTATAAGGTGGCTAAAATAGCATACCACATGAACACATTTAAATTCAGGTAAAATTATTTTTAACCTAGGTTATTTTTTTTCAACCTAGGTAAAATTTAGGGTTAGGGTTTGGATTGGAGTGATATATTTTTAAAAAAATAGTTGTTCAGCCAACATTTCCGATGTGGCAAAGTGGATAAGGGGTTGGACAGCAAATCTGGAGGTTGAGAGTTCAAATCCTAGAAGTGCAGGTTAGTAAAAAGGTGAAATAAAAAAAAAAGATGAACACTGCCCAGGGGAGGGGGGAGGTATTTTAATTTAATTTTCTACTTATTAACCTAGTAAAAAAAAAATAAACTAGGTTAAAACAAAAATAACCTAGGTTGAAAAAAATGACCTAAAGCTAATTTTGACCTGTAACATATATGTATGCATCCTCGGAAACCCAGGGCTTCAAAGGGGATGGGAAGGGAAGGGAGAGACTGGGAGCAGGAAAGAAGAAGAGGGGAGGGGAGGGGAAGGGAAAGAGGAAAGGAGAAGCCCTGGGAAGCTTCTCTATACAGATCATTTCTCGATCGAAGAGCAAACACCATTAGCGAGGTGTGAAACAGAAGCGCTCGTATGACAAAAGAGACCGGCGAGGTTCAATTAGCACCTTCAAAACTGCACAGCAAGATATGTCTATTGACCAGATGATATCCGGTAAATCGTTTTCGGTGGCTTTTGTCCGCGAGCATAACAGATCAACTTGCTTGCGTTCCGACCATTTAGAAATTTTCAGTCTGCTTTTCTTTGTTTAAGTTTTTTGTTTAATACAGTTTAGATTGGTAGGACTGAAATATTCGAGTAATGACGGAAGGACGTACTACGCCGAAGAAATCGGCGCAAGATCTTTGTCAAATATAAATTCTGTTGTTCCTGTTGCAAGCTTTCGGTCGATGTCGGCGCTTTCGCCTATACACGCTGCCGTGATCTTGTTATTTCTGGACTTGTTCCATCATATTGGACTTTAACAGACATGCGGCAAACACCAAAGGAAATTTTGGCCGGAACGAATCTTTGCCTCTCTAAGAGC
Source organism: Meandrina meandrites (assembly GCA_963693305.1). Lineage (NCBI taxonomy): Eukaryota > Metazoa > Cnidaria > Anthozoa > Scleractinia > Meandrinidae > Meandrina > Meandrina meandrites. Next base: position 37,656,175 of record OY855907.1, read on the forward strand.
TTTACAAACGCCAGGCAAAATTTGGTCTGAATCCTGTTGGCAATTCTGCATACACATCTCTTCCCTCTACAATTTTCCGGACGATCATGCTTTGTTCCTCTTTCATTTGTCTAACGCTTGGAAATGATTCCAATGAAGTGCAAACTCCTTGCTCGAAGAACTCCATGTAGCGAAAATGCGAACATCGAAAAGTGAAGAAATAAATATAGTGTCCGCGTGATGTCAAATTCTTTTGTTTTGAAGGTGTTGCAACGCGTGGGCCATGTCATCCGCTAATGTTTACAATGCTAATTCGGCCGTAATTCGAGAGTTCGTAACGACTTCCAAATCAGCATGTGACCGCTTTTCATTGGCCTCATTTTAAATTTAATTAAAAATGAGGCCAATAACGGCTCAGAAAAGTAATTGATCGAGAAATGATCTGTATAGAGAAGCTTCCCAGGGCTTCCCCTTTCCTCCTTCACTTCCCCTCCCCTCCCCCCACCTTTTTCCCGCTCCCAGTCTCTCCCTTCCCGTCCCGTCCCCGTTGAAGCCCTGGGTTTCCGAGGATGATATGTATGGGTCCCGGTGAATTAAATGCTGAGGGGTAACCCTGTGATATTGGACCAGGCTGTATGGACCACTTGGCTTGAACAAAGACAATTAGCAGTGACTGACAATGTGCATATCATGTTCATCCTTTCACAGGAGGCAAAATTCATGGATGAAGTAGAAGGAATAGAAGTTATACAATCACCAAGGAGAGAGGAAATCCAAGAAATATGTCAAAAAATGTGCTCATGGGACAGGTAATTAAAAGAGTTTTTGCAAAAATGATCTAGCCCATGCAGTGCTGATTTTCCAAACACCATTAAATAACAATAGTTGAGAATGATTGCACACTAGAGTTTCATCCACAGACTTGAAAGCCTCTGAGAAACACCTTTGATGCCATAATAAACAGCACCACATGAAAATACTGCACAATAGCCCTCAGGGTTTGAATGGTCACACACTAAGATTTTATCCAGAACCACCATGTGCACATCGTAATAAACATTATTTAATAGCTTTCATTTGTATGTGGCAGCAATGGGTTTCCAGGAAGCCAGCCAGTCTCAATGGATGTTCAGAACATCAAGCTGCTTCATCAGAAACCTTACAGAGTTAGCTGGAAAGCAGATGGTGTCAGGTGAGTCTATCTGCAGATTAAAATCTAGTACACTCTCCATACCAAGTTCTCTATAATACTTTTTTAATCTTAGTTCTGAGAATTTGTTGATAAATCATCTCTCCTCCCATCCTGGCTCTCATCCTCCCTCCCTCCTTCTCATCCTCCCTCCCTTCCTCTCATCCTCCCTGCCCCCCCCCCATCCTCCCTGCCTCCCCCCCCCCATCCTCCCTCCTGCCCCCCTCCCTGCCCCCCCCATCCTCCCTGCCTCCCCCCCCCATCCTCCCTCCTGCCCCCCTCCCTCCCTTCCTCTCATCCTCCCTGCCTCCCCCCCATCCTCCCTCCTGCCCCCCTCCCTCTCTTCGTCTCCTTCTTCTCCTCCTTCCTTCCTCCTTTCACCTAACCATCTATCCATCCATGCATGTTTTTCCTTTTTTGCAGATATGTTATGCTTATCTTAAAAGAAAAAGAGGTTTACCTTATTGACAGAGATAACAATGTGTTTGGGGCACCACAGTTTCACTTTCCTCAGCGTAAAAACCTTCATGAGCATATCTATGACACTTTGATTGATGGGGTAAGAAAACAAAGAACATTCTACTAAAATGTATAAAGTGAAAAAAGTAAAAATCTGCCTATGTTGAAAACTTCATGAAAAGTTCCTAATGAGAGACAATTCCTAATTTATGTTGCTCACAGAGATGCTGCTCTTAGGACAAAACATCTCTCAGTGTTTTTTTACACAATATTTGTTTTTACCATTTTTTAACAGTGATTTGTTGTTGTTGTTCATTGTAAAGGAAATGGTCCTTGACAAAGAAAATGATAAAGTTCATCCCCGATACCTCGCTTATGACATAATTGTATTCCAGGTAAGCTGTTTATATCTGCTCTTTCATGATTTAGCAGCAAAACTTTATACTGATACAGGGTGAGACGAAAATCAAGAAATCAGCTTGCCCTTCGGGCAAGCTGTTATTCCATTGTACTAGCCCGAAGCTCTGAGGTGGTAGCCCAAAATTAATTTATTCAATAAAGACAATAAAATTTATTTACGTCGCAAACTACATGCTAATTAATAATGTGGAGCAATATTGGATCAACTAATTCTATAGTACTTATATAGAAACACTTGATTTAACAAATGCTTGTTGCAGCAACAACAGACTTTGAATCAAAATTTTGAACATAAACGAGAATTCCAAAACTGAAAGGCCATAATACAGCTGATAATATACCGCCCAGCTTGCCCGTCGGGCAACCTGTGATCTAAAGACGCTAGCCCGGAGAATCATTCCACTAGCCCTGGGCTATCGGACAGCACTTTTGTTGCACCCTGCTGATATTTTAAAATGTTATTATTTGTTATTAAAATTTAACTATACGAGGAAAACATCAGTGTTAATTACTCACAAGCAAATTATTTCTGACATCAGTGTTAGCAGTTTGCCTCTGCATATAACTTTGCCTGAAGAAGGAATCATGCTATCCACATGTTGACTACAAACGTTTAAAGAGCTTGTGAATCTTATAGCAATCTGCAAAATCTGTAGCACTTTGCATGTAATATTGAAGAAGATATGCTGTCAAATTAGTGCATGCATTATTTCTGGAATTTTGAGATAAACCCTGCATCACAATATCAGGGTAAAATTTCTAGGGAAGTTAATTGTTCCACCCCCTATCAATATTCAGTGGGGGGTGGAACCTCCCGCTTCCTGTACCTTTTACTCCAGCTTCCCGTTCACCTTTAGCTCCCACTTCCCACCTCTTTCCATTGTGGCTCCCTCCTTTTTGTCCCATTTCTTTGCAACATTTTTTTAAATGTTGCAAAATTTTCTCCATTTCTCCTGGTTCTCGCTACCTTGGAAATCATGCTTCCCATCCTCTCTTCTCCTGCCTCCTGCCCCTTTTCCTCCAGGCTCCCGCACTCCTGCCCCCCCCCCCCCCACCCCCACTATTTAGAGTTAATGTTGTTGTAGCACAATCAGAGACTGAACTGCATTTGCTGATGAGACAATAAATTGTTGTATTAAAACAAAGGGGTCGACTAGCAGCTCTCAGTAGGGATCAATGAAAGGCTTGTTACCCTTCATCTGAAGAGAACAGCAAGCAACAGGAGCGATGCCGCTAGCCCCCAAAACAACAGCTACTGCTACACTGGAGGACCATACAAGAGCTGATAATAATTGCCTATACTACTGATGAAACAAAGATTTGCTCATTTTCGGATTCCTTTGTAATAGGGGCAGGAAGTTGGTAAAAAAAGCCATGACATCAGAATGCTGTGCATCGAGAAAGAAATTGAGTTTGCCCGCAGCCAAGCAGTGAGTACTTTTATTTCCTTGTTTTTTCTGTTTATCCAGGTGTATACAATTCTTTATAATGTGTTGCTACAGAAAAGATCCGCACTCCCCCATGGAAATTCTTAAATAACATGCTTCTTGAGATTCCCCACTCTTGAAATTTTAAACGGCCAGGTGAGCATGGATATTTTCTGGAGTTACACTACTGACAAACAGAAATGAGCTTTACCTGGAGTGCGTGATGAGTTCGCATGACAGGCAGTTATGCTATGTCTAACACGTATCTCCACTCCCTCAATTCATGTTGTAGCTCTGCCACCTATTTTCCATTGCTTCACTGCTATGTTATTTTGCACTCCCTGGCAATCTAGAATGAAGCTTGGGGTCATGATCAAATATCAATTCTTCTTACTGAATGTCATACATTCCTTTTAATGTTACTTGTGAGACTTTTGCTTTGGTTTTGCAGTACTAAGCTTAGCGATTGGTTTGAAAAAAAAAACTTGCGCTACCTTCTCAACCATTCAGAAGTAAAGGCCTGGCAAAACGAGGAAACATGTTTCCATAATGTTTTCCTCGTTTTGCCATGCTTCCATGCCGCACGGAAACACGAAATGTTTCTGCCGTGTACCAGAAGCAAATTTTGCTTTTTGGAAACAAAATTGACGCTGGAAACAATGCTTCCCGTGTGGCAAAACTGGGAAACATTAGGGAAACATGCGCGCGCTCCGGGTGTTTCTGGAAACATGTTTCCTCGTTTTGCCAGGCCTTAAAACCAAAACCAATCGTGACTCGCTCACTCAGGTTTTCCCGCGCTTTGCACCGGCTACATGTATTTGCTTCAAGTTTTGATTGGTTCACTGGATTGTCTGTGTTCTTTGTGATTGGCCAGAGTGATTACTTTGGTTTTGGTTTCATGTCGCGCAATTGAAAACCGCTCTATCCCTTAGTTGATGTTTCACTATAATCTCCTTAGCAGTCTGCTTAGTAATGTATTGATATTTTAAGGAGAAATTACTTTTTTATTGTTCTCTCTTCTAGGCTCAGCAAGGACTATTCGACAAGTCAAGGGAGCCATTTAGTATCAGGGCAAAGAAATTCTTTCCTGTAGAGAGAACAGAATGGGTAGGTACTTCATTTGGTTTCATAAGTTTTGTCTCGAAACTGAGCGTGGCAGTCTCCTTGCAGCCGTTCCACGCAATACTTCTCCGCAGTATTAAACGGATGCTAAACCCCAACCGGATTCTTTTCTGTGGTGCATGCGTTGCGTGACGACTTGGATTTGAATGTTAATTCGATCAATCAATCAAAAACCGAAAGAGTGACCGTGATTCAGTACGTTTCTTTGATGTATATTTCATTTTCTATGATTGTTTTTCAGGTTTTAGAAAGCTGGAGTCCAAAGCTTAGCCATGAAAATGATGGGCTTATATTCAATCCAGCGGAAGAGGTAAGCAAGCTGCTTCTAATTTTCACATTTTAGTCTCAGATGGGATCGCTGGATGAGGAAAAATAAAACCTAAATTAAGTTGTTTTGAAATGTGTAAAAATAAATAGTGAGTGTTGTAGTATCAGGTAGTATGGTAAGCTGAACATTTTTCGGTCTGTTTTTTTAATCAAAGTGATTGAACAGCACCGAAGATACTCAAGAGGTTTTCCGAAGAGTTTTGAAAGTTTTCCGAAGGTTGACAAGCCACCGAATAAAAATAAAACATCCTTTTCAATTTTCGGAGATTACGTTTTTCTCGCACTGATCTATGGTACTGTATAGACTACGAGCAGCCCCTATTTTTTCGCAGTCCGTCGAGCGTGAAGCAAAAAAAAAAGAGCGCGCGAAAATTGAGGACGAGGCCAATTTTCGCGCGCTCTTTCTTTTCGCTTCACGCTCGACGGACTGCGAAAAAATAGGGGCTGCTTGTAGTCTAAGTACTGTACAGCTAGATGGACATCGTTTTAGGCCATCTCTTCCTGCATTCAGTGTTAGTCCACCTCTGAAAATTGCCACCACGCTGAATTTTCCATGTTCTCCTTGATCTTAATTATTCTCTCTATGCATTCGGCTTCGACATTTCTGTCGTAAGAGACACCGATTTAAACAGTCGCTAGATGATTTAATTAGTGTGAGTTAATTTGAACTTCAAGCATTGACTGTCTTTCTTTTCCAGCCTTATGCTCCTGGCCAAAGCCCTGAAGTACTAAAATGGAAACCACATACGCTCAACTCAGTGGATTTCGTGCTCAACATAAGAACTGTCACACAAGAAGGGTATACCACGGTGCTTTTCCCCTATTTTACACAAGAGCTGTGATGCACGAGTACTTCCCTATACAACAAAAAACTTTTACGCAAGAAGGGTTTGTTACGGTGGGCCCTCACTTGTAGTAAATAAGAACTTTCACGTGACAGAGTATGTCACGACGGACACTCCCATGTAGAACACACGAACTGTCACGCATGCAGGGATGTTACGGTGGGCACTCCCCGTTATAACATAGGAACTGTCAAGCAAGAAGGGCATGTCATTGGAAGTATTCTTCTATAAGCTATATAGATATCTGCCACCAGAAACTCATAAGGAGTTGAAACGTATAACGCGCGTTCACAGCGTTCGAATATTCAGTTTTGACAAGTACCATATTTGGAAACACAAAGAGTTTGTACGCGAATGGTTTACACACGTAACGACACACGCAGTAAAAGTTCGGTTTTGCGATAAGTCACTTGAATTCTGACCTAAACGCAGTAAATTACTAACAGAAACTAAAGAAATTCATTAACGATGGAACAGAAGATTTTAACCAAATTTAACTTTATTCGACCAAAGTTGTTCAAAAACAAGATTACGCCATTTAGCGCGAGCTAGCGCGGGCTGTGAATTTAATCCAGATATTGCAATTTTGATTGCTTGAATTTTTTCTCGTGATTGTCCAAATATGGTACTTATGAAAATGCATGTTCGAATGAATGTGCGAATCATAGGGAGTTACACGTTTCAACCCTTATGGGTTTCTGCTGCCACCTTAAAGGGTATCGTTTTTGAGCTGGAAATGGGAGATAGCTTGCTATTTTCGTCTGAAATAGGATATTGTTTCAGATTTCAGTCCTGGAAGTAAAACTTTCTTGCTGCGTTGCAAAACCAACGTAAACAAGCCGGTTTTATTTAATAATAATAATAATTAATAATAATAATTTATTAATTTATAGTGCGCCTTTTAGCATGGAAATGATCAAAGGCGCATTACATATACAATATTAAAACATTAAAATATTAAAAAGCGCATTACATATACAATATTAAAAAACCTTAAAATATACTGAATATATACATATTAATAACAAGATCTAAAGGCTGTATTTTCTTCATCTAAACTCTTGCACAAAATAGTAATTTTCGTCTTTCCCTTGTTACAGCTGCATCCCTCAGTCAGTTGGCGCCTTGATGGTCGGTGGTTATGATCAACCATTTGCTTGTATCAAGGTTTGTCGTTTTCTTGTTTTTTTGTTGATGTTTTTTGAGGAGCAGTAGCAGTAAACTGAGGTTAGCCTGCCACCGTATACGAATTTCCTGCGTTAAAACTAAACTGAGATAAGCTGCGCACCTCCTTTCTTGTAGATATCACTTTCCTTTGCCCGGCGTGAAGACTTGGGCACCGTTAAAAAGTGTGAAGTGTTTGATTAATTTGACACCCGCGTGAAAGCTTTTCCCGCTGACCGAATGTTGTTGTTTTTCGTTCTGTAGTCAATATCATTTGTATTTTTTCTCCTTTTAGGTAACAAAAGAATTGAAAAACCTGAACAAGAAAGTTGTTGAATGCACTTGGGATGCCGAGAACAATCAATGGAAGTTTCTCAGAGTCAGAGAAGACAAAAGCTTCCCCAACGGTTACAACACCGCTATGAGTAAGTTAAAATTTGCTTGTTATTTTTTTTTAATGCGTGGCCGTAAAAGAACCGCGCGTGTAGACGTTTATAAACCACGGACAGTAACCGGAAATCGAATTGTCTCTCCTTTGGCGTGTATTATCGACTTCTCGTCCGTTACGGCAAGTTACAGTTTGCTAAAACAGGGGCTTTCCAACTCATTCGATGCGGTGAAAACGCGCTAAAAACAACAACATTCGCCTGCACGTGTCCGTTTCGTAAACGGTCGATGCCATTTTAAGAAATTTTTTCACTATCGTCTAGTTTTTTTTTCTACTAAAAAGAAAAATGAAAATTCCTTATTTGTGCATGTAGTACGTGGCGAAATACAATCTAAACAAACTTGTTCACTTTGGGCGCGTTTTCCCGCGCTTGGCACCAGTGACATGCTTCCCCGCGCATGGTATGGTTTACGTGGGGTTTTTTTTCCAGCGCATGGCTTCCTGCGCTTTTATTGTTACGCGTTTTCCCGCCGGCTTGCATGTTTTTGCTTTTGCGTGTGTTACCATAACAGTTTTCACGTGGATTGATTCATAATTATGTGATGGGATTAATAAGTGCAATCTTTGATATTTCAGGTGTGTGTAAAAGCATTCAAAAACCAGTTACAAAGAAATGGCTTCTTGAAGTTATAGAGAAATACCGCTACCATTCCAATCGACACAGGGACCCCAATGTCGCCTCTACTAGTCAGGCTGCTGTGTAAATACAGGTTTAACAACATGTTGTTGGACAACCATCTTAGATCAGAAGAAAAAAATGTTCTGGAAACAACAGAAGTGCGTGTAACTAAACGTGAAACAGCTGCTTGCTACTGGAACGTTTCTACTCCTGTAGCCCTGAACGCTTCGCACTAAGAAAGCTGAAAGCAGATGTATGGTACTCTCCGACCTTGTCTTTTCCGACTGGTTAGAAGAGAGCGGAAGCTCGGCGCCAGCGTTTCCGATGGAGCCTTCGTAAATCCCGAAAACAACCGACAGGGTTTACCGAAGATATGCCGAACGCCGAAGGCTTGCAGTTGGTCATCGCAGGCTTTTTGTAGCATAAATCGCTGCTCGTCTTCACTTGGAACATCTTAAACACTTTAATCCTATTAGATTCTTTTTGCATTATTCCTTGTATTATTTTCCTGAAATGATCGAGACCGACAATTTTACCAGCCGTCTACTTAAATTTGTTGTAAAAACGTAGAGAGAAGTTAGATATAAGTCTATTTTTTAAATAATTTAAGGTGGGGGTACACCCGATTTTGAGTGAAAGTTTAAGAGATTTAAGGAAGGGATAGAAGAAAGAAAATTATTTCTGAAACACTAACAGACAGTTGACCCCCACGCAAGAGCACCCCAGGTTGTCAGGGGACTGTTTGGGTGTCCATCTACTAATTTTTAACTTCAAATTCTAATTCTAAAATCACATTAAATCTTTAATATTTCTTATTTCTCCAAATTTTACTAATCCTTTGAGAAAAACTATCTCTTCCCAAACATCCCCAAAAATCACCAAAAAATTTACGAAACATCGCTAAACATAGCTTTGTGAAATGAGCATAGAATTTCTGGATTACCTGAACGCGGACGAGATATTTGCATTAAACCAAGTTTAGCGGTGGAAAAACAGGCTTCAGGTGTAACCCGCCTTAAGAGTTTAAGTCTAACTTGACTAAAAACTAAAGCTCGGGCCAAACGAGAATGAGAGTTAATGAAAGTTGACTTTTATGAGAATTTTCCTCAACTGATCTCAATTTGCATCGACTATCACAAACTCGGGCCAAACGAGAACGAGAGTCGTCGAGAGTCCGTCAAAAGTGACTACAAACGAGAGAAACTCTCATCGACTCTCGTGAAAAATTTGAGCATGTTTAAAGTCGATGAGAGTGCGTGAGAGTTTCAGGCCAAACGAGAGCGAGAGTTTGAACTCTTATCAACTCATCCTCGTTTGGCCCGGGATTACAGACAAATAACTGTGAGCGTCGCATACTATGCTAACATTAGTGATATCCCGACATAATCCTGCTTATAAGCTCACCCATTTATACGCATTTCTATCTCAATGCTAACTGAAAACGAAAAAAAATATTTTGGTTTCATCCTGTCCTATGGATAAGTATGCTTACCATATTCAGACAGACATTTTAGCGATAAAAAGATTTCACGAAATATCAAATAAATTACATGTCGGGTATAACGTTCTGTGTTCATTACTGAGCCATTACTAACTCTGAACAAGTTTATAACAATTAAAAAAACACAATTTCGTTGTTTTCTTTTCTTGCGCCGTGTTTTTCTTGTTTGAAAGCCATGTCTGCCAAATCGTAGCGCGTAAACTTAAGGCCTGGCAAAACGAGGAAACATGTTTCCGTAATTGTTTCCTCGTTTTGCCATACTTTCCATGCAATGTTTCTGCCGTGTAGCAGAAGCAAATTTTGCTTCTTGGGAACAAAATTGACGCTGAAGACAATGCTTCCCGTGTGGCAAAACTGGAAAACATGGGGAAACATGCGCGCGCTACGGGTACCGCCGACCGGTTAGCTCAGTTGGTAGAGCGCCGGACTTCTGTGCGGGAGGTCCCGGGTTCGAGCCCAGACCGGTCCAACACTCAGGGTCTTAAAATAACTGAGGAGAATGTGCTGCCTTTGTGATGACATCTGCAAATGGTTAGACATTCTAGTCTTCTCGGATAAGGACGATAAACCGTAGGTCCCGTCTCCTGCATCTTCACGGTTATGGTCAGCAGGGGACGTTAAAGAACCCACACACTTATCGCAAAGAGTAGGGCATGGAGTTCCCAGTGTTGTGGTCTGGTCTTGTTCTGAAATTACATTGGGGGCATCTGTAAAAATAAATCCTCATTCGTTGTAAACTGCTTAATTGCAGTCTGTCTAAGTCCCGCGCAAAGTGTTGTAAAGCGCATTGAGCATATGGAAATGCGCTATATAAATACCGTAATTATTATTATAATTAACATGTTTCCTCGTTTTGCCAGCCTGAAGGTCGCTGTTTTAACGTAATGGAAAGCTTGGGTCTTTAACCAAGAATATCCCTTGTGCAGTACAAAGGAATGTCATTCTTCAAATTATTATTCAGTTCTGCTTAACGGACTTAAAGTTATCACTGACACAGGTGTGGTTGGAACAACAGCTCAGAGGAAACAAAAATTGGCTTGTGGACATATTTTAAGGCTAAATGTAGAACAAGAAGGGAGCGTTTGCATGCTGTTTAGTCGCATATACATCCGCAGTTCATATATGAATCATTTCATATACATTACATCATTTCACTCCTCACGGGAAAATAAGAACTCACAATTGACCTCGCTCCCGATGTGTGGCTTCATAGCTCAGTTGGTAGAGCATCGCACCGGTATCGCGGACGTCACGGGTTCGAATCCCGTTGAAACCCTGATTTTTTTTCAGGCTTCTTTATTCCAATTGCTTAAAGTGCCCCTGTGATCAAATTTTCGATTTGTATTTTTTTACATGTTCGTGTACAACTAGACGTCCTTATTCATCTTGCCAAATTTCAGTCCATTACGAACATCAGAAGTCATTTTATTTTAACATTTAATTCCGAAAATTTACGGCCGCCATTACAAAACCCTGTTCCAAGGTTTGGTTGCAAATGAGAGAAAGTGACGTCAAAGGCTCGAACATACCTCACGGGTTGAAATTTTAATAACAATCAGCATAGAAAATTGCACGAAGAACACGTCCAAAGTTTTTGTTCCTTTTCGCGTGATTTTGAACACTTATTGTTATTCTCATTTCAACCCGTGAGGTATTTTTGAGCCTTTGACGTCACTTTCTCAGAAAGCTGCAACCAAGGCTTGGAACAAGGTTGATTAATGGCGGCCGTAAATTCTCTGAATTAAATGTTAAAACAAAATGACTTCTGATGTTCATAATGGATTGAAATTTGGCAAGGTGAGTAAGAAAGTCTAACAGGACACGAAAATGTAAAAAAATGAAACTCAAAAATTTGATCATAGGGGCACTTTAAGTTGGAAATTCACTGCGAAGATAACATATCACCTTCATATATATCCGCAGTTCATATATGAATCATTTCAAATATATTACATCAATGTTGACTCTTGAAAACAGATGAAATAATGTAGAGGCATAATCTGACGCTATTCCAAGAAATTTCCTTGTTCGTGGTTTAAATGTTCCAAAGTTGTTACTCATTTAAATTTACGAGATTTATCCGTGAGATTTGGACAAGCTTATAATAATATAAAGAGCGTCACACAATTTCTTTGCTCGTTTTCTTTAACTTTATTTTTCTTGTTTGGAATCTTTGATCGGTACGATGAAATCGTGAAATTATAATTAAGTTAGTTAAGTCACTAGGCTTCAAAAAAATATGCCTAATCGTGAACATGTAGTGTCGGGACATCTCACACACAAAATCGCGAAAATTTTCTCTTATAAGGTAATGAAAAACTCGGTTCTTGAACCAAGAATATCTCTTGCGCAGTATAAAAGGATATTCTCTTGAACAAAATTCAGTTTCGCTCAAAAGGAAATGAGTAATGTGTAAATAAACAGAATCATTTGACATTAAAATCAAGAATTCTCGGTTTGGACTTACATGTCGTCATCACTGTCAAGGTGTGCGGAGGATAACGAAAACAAGCATTTTAGTCATATTAATAATTTAGGCGCAGGCCCGTAGGGTGGGGGGGTTCGAGGGGTTCGAACGAACCCCCTAAAATTTTTGAAATCAGCATTTTTGGGGGGTTAAAAAAATAAAAAAAAAAGAATACACAAAACAATCAAAAGACTGTGACCGGTCGATTACACGGACGACTATCTCCCTTGCCAGGATTATCGGAGGAAGCCGAAACATTTTGGCACTATAATGAGAAGTTCTAATCTTTTGGATTGGTTAATTGATGTTCGTCTTGCTTTCCATCCTTGTCGTGGCGCCCGCGGCAAACAGAACTAGCGTTAGTTGGCTGGATAAGCAAGTATGTGCATTTGTCAGAAATTTCTGAAAAGTTATAGAATTATAGAATTACCCCTGAGAACAAACAGATATTCTGTACTTGCTAAGACATGAAACATGTTCAGTAGTTGTTTCTAAAATACATAATTGTTTAACATATCAGATAATTCATCATTCTTTCAATTTCTTGTCCACTCATCCACCCTACATGTAATTTTAATATTTGTGATTTGAAAACTATCTAAATGCACACACTCATTTCTGAACATTTCAGAATTTTTTTTAGAATGGCAATTACTTCCCGAAGAGCTAATATTGAAGGAAAATGCATCCCACCTCAGAAATGATGTCAAAATGCAGGAAATGGCACTTGAGAGAACCTAAATTTTCAAAATTTCCTGGGGGCACGACCCCAGACCCCCGTCGTTTCGCCTACGAGTGGATTCGCTAACGTCCAGTTCTCTAATCGACTTTAACGAGTTAGGTCGATTCGCCTACGTCTAAAGTCGTTTCGCTATCGAGCTGTAGGCCATTTCGCTAATGTATAAAGTTAGTACGCTAACGTCTCTTTTAGTTCTTCTTCATCAACAGAAGAGAGACGATAAGAATGCACGCTTTATTGTAAATTGTTCTGTGACTTGTGACTTTTTCTTACTTTTTTCAACCAAAAGCGAAAAGTTGTTTGCTTTCATGAAAAATAAGAGCGTAAACGCGTGCGGGATAAAGATAAAACATTGAAATTAACCATTTAATTTTTTTAGTTCATTCAGTTCTTCTTAGTCAACAGAAAAGACACATTTTGGAATTCGGAATAGGTAGTGTCTGAATACCAGAACTGGAAAATTCATCGTTCTTAGTACGATTTCTGCAGTCGAAACAATGTGTCGGCCGACAGGTTATTCTGGGAGCTATTCTTCACTTACACCTGATGTTCTATAACTATATTTTAAAGTACGAATCGTCATAATACATTAGCGAAACGACATATAGTTCGTTAGCGAACCGACTTCAGACGAAGGCGAATCGACCTAATGCGTTAGCGAGCTGGTCGTTAGCGAATCCACTCGTAGGCGAAACGACCGGTTACCTCAGTAGAGGCTCGCGCCTTCAACGCTCGTGTTAGCGCCGGCGCTAAAAAATACCTCCCAACAAATAAAAGAACCCCCCTCAACAGAATCCACGCTACGGGCCTGGGCCTGTGGGCATAAATGCACTTGACGGAAATCCAAAGGTTAAACTCTAAACCTAAAATCTCTCGAAATAAATAATTAAACGCCCAAACTGAAATCATACTAAATGTAGAACCATTATGCCAACAACAAAAATTTGTCAGGACCCTAAATGTTGAAACTGATATCTTAAACGCAATCACGGAAATCTGCCTTTAAAGCAAATGCAACGAACACAGAAATCTGAAGAAAACAGTAAATGCCGAAACTGAAATATAAACCATTGTTCCAGAAACAAAAATCTGTGTAAAACGTCGATGCCGAAAACAGAAATCTGTCGAAAACCAAACTATCGAAAAATGAAATTCAAAAGCCAAGACCTACTAGCTTTAAATTAACGTTGACAGCTGAAGAAGTTTGTTTTAAATTCCACTTGGTAATAAACGGACACTCATCGCAAAGCTTGTTGCGAAAGAGAGAATTCAAAGAAACAAGTCAACGAAAAACACTTAATTGCAGTAAGTCATGTTTGTCATTTAATTTTACAGTAATACTGAGCTAGGTGACGAGCTCCCGTCTGAAACGCTTTCCAATGATGACTGTTTAGTTTGGCTTTGGAATGCGTGGATTCTTGGTGGAAGCAAGATGTTGTAAATTAGACGTCTCTGTGAAGATTTAAATTTAGTCAGTTGCTCTTCAAGGTAAGGGTAAAGTTTCTGTTGTTTCCTCTGCAATCCGAAAATTCAAACTCATCCTATCTGCCTCTCGTTTCTGCTAGAATCTGCTACTTCTGTATTTCGAATTCAATTCATACAAGTAAGGCAGGGGAACGTTAGAGTCTCGCTCGAATAGGTTTTGCTGAATCAAAACATACAGCGGTGTACCGGAACTGAAATGTGTAAATTTTATTTTCGAGAAGTGGCCCCTAATCCTAAACCTATGTCATGAGAACTTTAACAAGTTCTCGTATGACGTGAATGGCGTGTAAGTCTCCTCATTCAAAAACCAGCGTGCAAGTGCTTGTCAAGTGGTAGACCTTGCACATGAGCACGGCTCTGCGAGAAGACCTTTGTTGAAGAACTTCGAAAGCTACCAGATCCATTGGAAGATTCCGCCGAAAGTGTCGTTGATGCGTGGGGCGTTTTCTTTTTGGCATCCCTGACCTGCTTTCCGTAAACAAAAAAGCAACACATAAATCTGAAGAAAGATTTTCTTTTTAATCAGGAAAAGAAAGAGTATTCAGAAATAAGCTAGCATACAGTTATTTTCAGCAGCATAAAAAGAAGTATGGCGGATTGGAATTTAATGGGAAAAATTAACGAGCCTTGTCATCCAGTCACGCTCCACTGCTTTTCCTTACAAATCCTTGTAAATTTTCAGTTTGCTGGTCTGACATGGTCTGTCATAACCTGAGTATCAGGCTTTTCAGGTTAGGTCGGTCATGGCTAACTTTCTCACGCTGACGTCACGCTGCATACATTAATCTTACAGTTACCTAGGACCAGTGTCGTTTTGAAAGAATTAATTATAGAAAATTTATTTGGATTGCAAGGCCTTTTCGCTTCCATTTCTCAAGTGTTCCGTGACCGTCAAAAAGATACTCCATAGTTATAGTTATGGGAGGCGCGGTGGCCTAATGGTTAGTGCGCTGGACTTTGGATCGAACGGTCCGGGTTCGAGCCCTGGCCGGGGCACTGCGTTGTGTTCTTGGGCAAGACACTTTACTCTCATAGTGCCTCTCTCCACCCAGGTGTATAAATGGGTACCGGCGAATTTACTGCTGGGGGTAACCCTGCGATGGACTAGCATCCCATCCAGGGGGGAGTAGAAATACTCCTAGTCGCTTTATACTACGGAAACCGGGATAAGCTCCGGCCTGAGGGGCCCCTAGGCTCGTATGCAGACTTTACCTTGCCTTTTATAGTTTTAGTTAGTATTTACCATACAAGTGTGCATACATGAAGACCGGAAGTCCTAGAATCTAGGAGTGGAAATCCTTTGTCTCCAGAGCCTTTCGTTTCTCGTGCCAAGGCCACGCCGGGTAAGAGAAGCGAAAAGGGCTATGGGAAACAGAAAATATGTTCCGTGTTTCTATTTAATAAATAGATTCCAATTTGCCGTGAGTCTGTTCAGTTATAAATCACAGATGACGTCAAAATGTGGTAAGAACAAAAAAAGTGGCACACGAGGCGATAGCGTGTGTGTCACTGATGTTCTTAATTACGGGATCGTCTGATTTTGTTAATCACTCGTATGATTACAAACCGAATTGGACTCCACTCAGTCCTTTTACCATTGTTAATTCGCGTGACTTTTTCTTCTCGCCACATACACACACGCAAACATTCAGGTTAAATATATTATGTTTCGAGTTCCTGTCAGTTCCTTGTTAACTACATACGGGTCAGTAGTGAGGGAGGCACCGAATTAGCCGCTCTGGTGGGGTGGTATCTCATTAACATGGGGCGGAATAAATTAAGTAGGTGACGTCATCAAAAATGATGACGTCATCGGGCGTAAGGGTGTTAGGGCGTAATCTAAAAATAGAAAATTACATCATCTGGGCGTAAGGATGTTGGGGCGCAGGGAGGTATGACGTCACAATACCCCCCGGGGGATGAGGCCATTTCCCCCTTTCGGAAGATGACATCATCGGATGGAGGGGCGTAGGCGTAAGGGTGTTAGGGTGCAAGGGCGTAATTCTCCATTGTGGGGGTAAAATTATCGGTATTTTTAAGCTTCGCGGAGCAACCGACCGAAAAGCCATGGGAGCGATTATTTCTCGTTCCCATTCTCACTCGGGCCATAGTTCTAGTATAAAGTATTGAGCTTGGCGAAATGTTTTGCTGTGATAGACCAAAGTCGCATTTTCATATCTGATCATCTCTGGTAAGTTTTCGCTTCATGTTCAAATCACCTTAGGACTAGCTATAGAAATAACCTTGTTATCCTTTATCAAGTAGTAAGTTAAACTAACGCCAAGACTTATTGTACACGAATGCGCATGCGATTTGTACTTAATTAGTTTACGGAGTCAACATTTCTTTGGCACCATTTTTGTTTAACGGAATAACCTTTGCGAAGATCAATGTTGTCATAGTTTAGTTTTCTAGTCCATTTTGGCAGCGGTTTTCAGCATTTCACAGTACAGGCATAAGTACCGATTCATTTTTCATTTCGATCAAAGCCACTCAACCGTAATTATGCAAGCTCCTTGTCGCATACATTTTCTACTGCAGACATAATTGTTTTTTAAACAATGGTATAGACCCAGTGTGCTTTTTTGAACTCAATTATAAACAAAAGGATGACCAATCGAACTAATCCTTTCACAAACGAAAGATAAAACAATAGCGTGTATGCGCTTCAGTGGCCACGCCACGGTTTGAACGAGTTTTAAGCACGAATTGCCGCGTAAGTAACATTAAAGGGGCAGTATCACGATGATTTCTTCTAACATTTTAAGTGCACTTACTAATCAACAAAGTAGCCTTTCATTGCCAAAAAAGCATAAATTCACTCTCTAAGATGTGCACTAACCACTATCAATGATTTTTTTGTGATTTTCTTCCAAGTAACAAAGTCAAACTTGAAAACGTCGGCCCGATGTTTTCAAGTTTTAGACCTCTTCTTTCTTACCCCTCCGTAGCCACACCAGCTTTAAATAACTTTCGTGACCAATACATTGCGTTTTAGCGAGGTTAGGCAACTATTAGTGGATTTCCAGTTAATACCAACAACTTCATTGGGTTTTCAAGTAGCACTAAAATTTGGTGAGACTGCCCCTTTAATACTAAACACACACATAGTATATGAAGCAAAACCTTTATTTTTAACGTTCAATACAATTTACAATGATGAAATTTAATAATCGTCTTCGTCCTCCTCATTGCTAGGGAGATAATATGTGACTTTTGATGTCTTCTCGTTCTTGTGTGTGATCGCTCCACAGTCATAACATCGCCGCAAACTGTGTTCCCCGTGCTTTCGGTCGAGGGGAATCTTGTGGTTGCATATAGGGCAAATGTTATGGTTGTCTACCCAAAAACACTTAGTGCATTTCATGACAGCAGTATCATATACATTCTGATCGATGACCTTCGCAATGTTGACATGGATTAACAACTTTTGCCTTAATAAACGTAGTATTTTCAGAATCGCTAATGTCTGCTTCTTCTTCGCTGTCGCTATCATCATTTTCTTCAGTCTCTTGAGTTTCTTCAGGTTGACTACTCTCAGAAGCAGTTTCCTCCTCTTCATTACTTTCGGTCGAGTTACCGTCATCAGCCTCATTATTTTCCTCCTCATCGCGAAAGACTTGTTCTTTTTGCAATATATCGCTTAAAACTTTCTTATTCTTTATTAAACGCTTATTGACCCCCAGCTCTGCTAATCCTTCCATGAAGGTATTGAGCGCACGAGGTTTGGCAACATCATCGTTATGAGGAAGTAGCACATACTCAACCAGCTCTGAGATGTTTGTTACTGGTATTATACGCTGATTTCGGAGTAATTGTCCGCGAGGTGTCCAAAACAAGATATCTTTAGAGGTGGCCATACTGTGCAACAGTTCAGAGGCACGTTTTCTTGAAACTGCTTGGGAAAGTTCATTTAAAGCATCTTTAATCCGGGGCTCTTCACTATCGCTCTCCTCGTCAGAGGCTGTGCTATCTTATTGTCCGCTTTCTTCCTCTTCATGCCAATCGATCTTTCTCTTCATATTGACTAACACTCCTTTAAACCAAGATACAAATGATGAAATTTCAGGATGCGCGTTGCCTTTATAACATAAGAAACCCCAAACCACTTATAACAGGGGTCAACAATTCTTGTACAAAACCTCCACCCTCTTGCACAAGAACCTGCTTCTTTGTCTTGAAGGGAACATCTGCTTCAGCGAGTTTAAGCAGAGCATCCTTGTAGGGCATCAATTTAAGCCTATTTTCTTCGGATATAGGTATGTTTTCCTTAAGCACATTATAAATAATTTGCACTAATGCGTGAATCTGTTGTGGTGTAGCCGTTTTTAGGAGAAACTCCCGCTGATGAGTAGGACAATCAGCTAACAGTTGAAGGAAACCTCGATTGTTCTTTACTACTCGAGACATGATCATAGAATGAACTAAGGGAAGTAAGTTACATTCTTTTATTTATCTATAGCAAACGGTAGTTGGGTCCTTATGAGAATACCGGGTGAGTGAAGAAAGGGGAGGTGGTGGGGTGGTGTAGGAGAGGAGGAGGAGGAGGAGGAGGAGGAGGAGGAGGAGGAGGAGGAGGAGGAGGAGGAGGAGGAGGAAAACTAAGAAGTTGAGTAAGAGGATGGAGGAGGAGGAGAGGGAGGAGGAGGAGGAGGAGGAGGAGAAGGAGGAAGAGGAGGAGGAGGAAGAGGAGGAGGAGGAGGAGGAGGAGGAAGAAAACTAAGAAGTTGAGTAAGAGGATGGAGGAGGAGGAGAGGGAGGAGGAGGAGGAGGAGGAGAAGGAGGAGGAAAACTAAGAAGTTGAGTAAGAGGATGGAGGAGGAGGAGAGGGAGGAGGAGGAGGAGGAGGAGGAGGAGGAGGAGAAGGAGGAGGAGGAGAAGGAGGAAAAGGAGGAGGAGGAAGAGGAGGACCAGAAGACAAAAGTACTGAGGATAACGAGAAGGTGGAGCCGGAGGAGGGGGAATCAAAAGAATTGAGGAGGAGGAAATCTAAAGAATGGAGGAGTTGGAGGAGGAGGAGGCGTAGGGGACGGAGGGGAAGGAGGAGTGAGAAACCAAAAAAACAATTGAGGTGCTTCGTGGTTATAAAAGTGTGAGACATAAGTTAGATTTTCAGTTCTCGTTAAGTTGCGACTGTGTTGACATGAGTTGGTTGTGTCCTATTTGTCAAAAGGACTTTTCAAGGAAAGATAATATGCAAAGACACTTGAGCAGTAAACATGCTACTTCCGGTTTCGCTCCATTTCAAGCTAAGTCAATTTCTCGAGAAAAGTGTCAGCGGTTCGCCTGGAGCATCCGTTTACCTGTATGGTTGCAGGTATGACGGGTTCGGGAAAATCGGTCTGGGTTAAATCTTTGTTGCAGCAGGCCCAAAAGGCAATCTATCCTCCTCCGGAGAGGATTGTTTGGTGTGGCAACCGGCTTACACCGAGTTATTGATGACGATACCTGGAATTGAATTTGTCAAGGGCATCCCTGAGAACCTGGAACAAGATTCCTACTTTGATGTTAATATACGAAACTTGATTGCCATCGATGACCAGATGATTGAGGCTGGAGGTGATAACCGAGTCGTGAACCTGTTTACTAAAGGATCGCATCATCGCAACTTGAGTGTCATTTAAATTGTGCAAAACCTGTTCCATCAAGGCAAAGGCAATCAAAGCATCAGCTTAAACAGCCATTACTTGGTCCTTTTCAAGAACCCCCGCGACAAACTACAGATTTTGACGCTAGCAAAACAAATGTATCCTGGACAAACTGCTTGGTTTATGAAACAGTACGAAGACGCGGTACAGAGACCATTTGGTTATCTATTTGTTGACCTTAAACCAACCACTCAGGATAGTTGCAGATTGCGAACAAATGTATTACCTGGTGAAGAAAGGTTCGACAAAGGCAAAATTGGAGACAAGGTTTCTCAAGAACTATTGCAATATCTTAAACAATAAAACCTCATGGCTCCCTCTGTTATTCCGCACATGCAGCGCTTGGAGCATAATATGGATAATCTTTTGAATCGTACAGATCTTCCAGACTATGATAAAGCAAGGCAATACATGCAGCTACAAAACAAGTTTTTGACATACAAACAGCAGCTCAATTCTATACCAGAGGCAGCAATGTTAACCCAAGAGCGAAAACCGAATTCTACCAGTGATCCGACAGGCAACGTATCGACAGTCCCTGTCCCCGTTCAAGAACCACCGGTAACAATACCAGCGGCTCCTGTTCAAGCGCCAAATGTTGAGCCCCCGGTTAAAGCGGCAGACCCACAACTAATTAGTTCCATGACAGCCTCCACTCCCTTACCTCCCTCCCTCCCTCCATCGATGTTGACCCCTCCTCCCACAGTGGAAATGTCCCCGCCTAAAAAGCGTAAACGTCCGCAAATTCGGTTAGTAAATTATTTGGATGATAAACCGAAAAGGCCATCTGGACAATCACGGCGTTTGCACAGAAGCCCACCTTACAAATACTCCAAGACACAGAAAGAAGACGATTATTAAATTTCATCATTGTAAATTGTATTCAACGTTACCAAAGGGTCTTGATAGCACAAGTGTTGTAAATATTTTTAAAAAACACAACAACGCTTTTTAGTTTTTGGAACATGTTTCGATGTTTCAAACATCATCATCAGCCATAATGAATATATAAGGGTTACAGAATGATCGTTATTATATATGTAACAGCCTATACAATGAGCCTTTATAAATTCAAATTAGTTTAAATAAGTTTGCATTTTACGTTAATTCGAATTTATAAAGGGTCATTGTATAGGCTGTTACATATATAATAACGATCATTCTGTAAACCTTATATATTCATTATGGCTGATGATGATGTTTGAAACATCGAAACATGTTCCAAAAACGAAAAAGCGTTGTTGTGTTTTCTTTTGGTTCTTTTGTTTTGTTTTGGTTCTTGGTGCTGACCAAACGAAAAGTGGGCTCTGGTGTGACCGTAAGCTGCAAACGGCAGATGTGTTCAACCAATAAAAAACGCGTATTCAAAAAATACTTCAAGTTCGCACAAAAGCAGGCTAAACATACCTTACTCGCGAATTTGATAGCACAAAACCCATAACAAGAAATGTAGACTTCTGTTATATATTATTGCTAGTTGTTTATACTTGGTATGTACATGACAACAGGCAAGTAAATTCTTCACTGTTATTCATAGAGAACATGGACGAAAAGAAATCGGAACTTATTGAGTACCATCTACAGCAGCTAAGCATTGTGAAGACAGTGGAAGACAGGGCTGCAGAAGGACGTGCCTATTGTAATCTTGGAAAAGCTTATCAAGGTCTCGGTGATTTCGAACAAGCCTTAGAGCACCACAAGCAATGGCTTAAAATTTCCAAAGATTTGGGGGATAGGGCTGGAGAAGGACAAGCCTATTGTAATCTTGGATGGGCTTATCAAGGTGTCGGAGATTTCAAACAAGCCATCGATTACTACAAGCAACATCTCAGCATTGCCAAAGAAGTGGGGGACAGGGCTAGGGTAGGAGAACGCTGTGCCTTTCAAAAGCTTGGCAACGCTTATCAAGGTCTCGGTGATTTCAAACAAGCCATAGAGCACCACAAGCAATGGCTTAGCATTGTCAAAAAAGTGGGGGATAGGGCTGGAGAAGGAAAAGCCTATTGTGATCTTGGAAAGGCTTGCTTTTCTCTTGGCGATCTTAAGCAAACCATAGAGTACAGCAGGCAGCATCTTAGCATTGCCAAAGAATTGGGTGACAGGGAAGGAGAAGAATGTGCACATGACAGACTTGGCAGGGCTTACAATAGCGTCGGTGATTTGAAACAAGCCATAGAGCACCACGAGCAATGTCTTAGAATTGCCAACAAAGTGGGGGACAAAGCAAGAATAGGACGAGCCTATTGCCATCTCGGTATTGATTATCATACCCTCGGCGATTTTGAAAAAGCCACAGAGTGCCACACGCAACATCTTAGCATTGCAAAAGAACTGGAGGACACGGCTGGAGAAGGAAGTGCATATCTTAATTTAGGTGAAGTTCGCAAAGGTCTCGGTGATTTGAAAGGAGGCATAGAGTACTATCTACAAGCTCTGAAGATCTATGAAGAGTTAGGCTACAAGGCTGGAAAAGGACATGCGTATTGTAAACTTGGCGAGTGTTACCGGCGTCTAGGCGATTTGAACCTAGCCAAAGAACACCACAAGCAGCATCTTGAAGTTGCTAGAGAAGTAGGGGACAGATATGGTGAAGCATGTGCGTGTTTTGGGCTAGGTTCTGATTTTGAATTAATGGGTTGTGTGGAAGAGGCTTTGGATTTTTATCGATGCAGTGTAAAAGTGTTTAACGAGATGAGATGCCTTTTAAGAACTGAAGATGTGTGGAAAGTAAACTTTCGTGATATCCATCGAAATACGTACACCGCTCTGTGGAGAACTTTGGCAAGGCTTTCAAAGACTAATGAGGCTTTGTGTGCTGCTGAACAAGGACGAGCACAGGCCTTAATGGACCTCATGGAACTGCGGTATGGCCTTGAATTGCTAGCACCCGGATCTCTTGATCCCAAAGAAATGATATCACCCATGGAAAGC
Source organism: Meandrina meandrites (assembly GCA_963693305.1). NCBI lineage: Eukaryota > Metazoa > Cnidaria > Anthozoa > Scleractinia > Meandrinidae > Meandrina > Meandrina meandrites. Next base: position 37,678,945 of record OY855907.1, read on the forward strand.
AGTGCATCTACTCAAGTAGTTTTTGTAGCGCTTGAGAGTAACAAGATCAATTTATGGGTGCTCTGCAAAGGAAACAATGTCCAGTTTAGACAAAATGAAGTGAAAGCTTGTCACGCGTCTTGCTCATTAGATACATTAAGGGAAGATGCTTTCGTAGAAAATGGCGTTGGTCATTGTGTTAAATGCGAGGATCGCACTTTGAAAAACCTTCGAGAAGAATTGACGCCCAGCAAAGAATCTGGCAAAACAGTACAATCTTTACAGTGCAACAAAAATCCCTTGCACCTATTGTATCATAATATTTTTAGCCCCATTGCCAACTTGCTACAAGGTGATGAAGTAGTCATTGTTCCGGATGGTCCACTCTGCTTGACCCCCTTTGCTGCGTTTGTGGATGACAACTCAAGATATCTCAGTGACTCTATCAGAATCCGCATTATTCCTTCGCTGACGAGTTTAAAGCTGATCGCTGATTGCCCCGAGGGCTATCACAGTAAAAGCGGGGCGCTGCTGGTGGGAGATCCATATGTGGCAGAAATTAAAAAACCCAAATTAGCGCAGTTGCCATGTGCCAGAGAGGAAGTAAGAATGATAGGCGAGATTCTTAAGACCGCTCCACTCACAGGAAAGGAAGCAACTAAAGACGAGGTGCTGAAACGAATCAGTTCGGTTGCTTTAGTGCACATTGCCGCACATGGAGACATGGTTAGTGGTGAAATTGCTTTCGCACCAAACCCATCACGGAAATGCAAGACTCCTAAAGAAAAGGACTACATTTTGAAAATAGCAGACGTGCAAGCTGTTCAGCTACGAGCAAGGCTTGTTGTGCTTAGTTGCTGTCATAGTGGTAAAGGAGAGATCAAGGCTGAGGGAGTGGTCGGTATTGCCCGCGCTTTTTTGGGCGCTGGTGCTCGTTCTGTTCTGGCGTCACTCTGGGCAATTGATGACGAGGCCACTATGGAGTTTATGAAGAGTTTCTATCAACACCTGAGTGATGGAAATAGCGCCAGTGTGTCTCTTAACCGGGCTATGAAGAACCTTCGAGAATCAGAAAAGTTTAGTGGGATGAAGTACTGGGCTCCGTTTGTACTCATTGGTGATGACGTCACTTTGGAATTTGAAGAAAAGAAAGGTAAGCATCGTAAGTAGATTATGGATACAGTGCTGTCCACGTCAGTACATATCCCTGCTTATTTGCCGTGTTTAAATGAAAATCTTAGCTGTGTTTTTATAGCTACGTTCTCATTTTATTCCTTGACTCCAAACACTTCGCCATGTTGCTATGAAAAATGTACAGTGCGAGTAAATTGTTAGGATCAAACTTTAGGTCACAGTATTAGTATTTAAATTCATACATTGTTTTATTTTGCAGAAAATGAATCCGACCAAGTGAGCCGAGAACTACTTGATGGGTAGTTAACAAGAGCAATCTCAGTAGTATGAATTTTTGTACTTTGCATCTACATAGTAACCACTTAAGAAAAATTACCTAAATATAGCAATTCCTGATATTCAGTTTCTACAAATACTATATTCTACGAGAGAAATAAAACAAATTTTTATTTGAGGGCGAACTGAGAAGGGCGAAAAACTGTAAATGTTTGCGCAAGCAAGTTGTCAGTCACTGACTGGCTAACAAATTTAATTGATTTGTTTTTTACTACTGTTGACAACTGTAATATAATTACACGTGTTCTATGTATGAATGTGGAACAGTCAACGAACAGTATGTCCTGATATTTTTCTTCGTGTTAAAAATCATTGAAATTACTTATCCAATATTTGAATAGAAAATCACAAAGTCAATTTTCATTGTATTTAAGTGTAAATATAATAGCAATTAGTCTTTACTTTAACCGATAAGTAACCCCATTGGATGGTGCAGGTTTAGTACCTCATGTAGTTTTGGATTCAAAGCAAGAAAAGAAACTTTTTTACAATACTTGATTTTTTGCTGTCCCATTAAACAAAATTTCAGAAAAGCATTTAGATTTCTTTTTTCTGATTTACATTGGAAATGATACTTTATCCGAATTTTAATGATACTCTGTTTACTCGCTATAAAGGAGTTTGCAAGACGTTTGGTACAGCGTTAGAGTTGTGTAATGATTCTTGACTTCAGAAAGTGAATTTGTTTGCCTTTGTTAGCTTTCTTAGGTAGGTAGACCCACGACGATTGTCTGTGGTAGTTAATATCGGTGTTATTTTACAGTAGAGTATTACCAATGTGCAATATTTTTCGTTAAAAAGCGCTACAGGGCGTGAGATTTAATGATGGCACACATGTACCCGGATTACACGATATAGATACCGATGTAAATATGAAATACTAAGATAAAACTGACTAGCATAGACACAGCAAGAAGAGTTTGGTTACGAAATCTGCCTATAAATAAAAAGCTATTTTAATGCTTTTATTGTACCTAGCTATTATGTCCTTTAACAGACCAAACCATTTCCTGTCGCCATGTGCAGATTTGACTACGTCTGCTAAACGAATCAAGAGTCAATCAACGCGCACGGATTGATCACGTGATGATGGACCGATAAAGAAGGAGGAAAAATCCGGACTTTTGACGAAAACGAATGTATAATTGAGTTAAAAAAACCTCACCTGTTGCAACAAAAACACTGTATTCATTTAATACCACAGAGATGAAACAAGGACAGTCGCACACAGTACACCCAGGTCTGCGGACAAGTGTATCATTTCACCACAGTACACCAAGGCAAAAACTGCGTCTATGCTGTCACCAAGTCCTTCATCTTTAATCTTGAACGTTAAACAGAAGAGGACAAAAAAGTAAGAACTGCGATATTCGGTGTTTTCAAGTTCAATGTGAATACCACTCTGAACTTTTGGGATGGCCTGAGGACTTTTGTTGGACTGCCGTCTGTACTCTGTAAACTGTGATAGCAGCACTCAATTGGCAAGGGGTTTAATTTCTTTTTTTGTATTCATATTTTTGATCAGAATTTTTTACTGTGGACATGTCTGTGCAGTTGCTCAGAACATTATTGACTCGAAAAAAAGTTAAGGGAAGGTTCAATCCGAAGGCAAATTATTCCCAGTGAGATTTCATTTAGTAATCGAATGCCATAATTTAAAGTCAGACAAATTCTTGAAGCATTATTTTGCGAAATGTTAATCATTAGATCAGAGCCTGCCGCATGCAACACAAACATGTCCACAGCACATGTCCACAAACATGTCCACAGATCCGATATGCCGTACATTTTCACTGTTTTCACATGGTTTTGTCCATGTTTTCAGTGTATGGATAGTTCTGGCTATCCTCACTTTCCTTATCGAGACAACGACATGATATTTCGAATTCTTGACCTATTGAGTAATAGTCACGCGGCTGTTGTCAATGGGCGGGCTTTCGAATTTGAGCCCCTGAGCCCATCCGGATAGTCATTACCAGCGAGCACTAAATAGACAACTGTCTTCACGCTAGTTGTTCTATTCTGTGCGGCATACACTCTGCTGACGAGACCCAATCAGGTCGAAACAGCTGTCCAGAGTTTGCATTTTTGACTTTCAGTTTGGACTCTATCATGTCGTTGTCGCGTTAAGGTTTTTCATTTCTACGTAGTTTCAGCCTTGCAGGTTATTGTCTTTATAATTTTAAGGACTATTGAAAGGTTAAATCGTTGTTGTTTAGGCGCTGTAATCAGTGATAGTTTAATTGAACAGGAATGTTGGCAGAGAAAAATATTAAAGCTGTTTGTCTTAGCGATTTTATGTCTGTCACATAAATAATACTTCATTCGGCGCGAAAACCATTACACCGGATGTTTGTCAGCGGACATGATCGGTTCGGAGAAGCAAATAGTTTTCTGAAAGCGAATTTTGAAAGGAAACTATGAGCTTCAAGGAACGGATAAACCGGGGGGCACTCCCATACGAAAGGACAGGGCGCTCATCTCGCTTGGGTGTGTAAATTACGCATTTTGTTCTCAATTGGGATGTCCTACCCTGGGTCCCAGAGGGTCTTTTGTTTTGTTTTGCGGCGAAGCCGCTATCGTGAACGTGATCGTGATTCATTCACAATCGCAGCTTCCCCGCTCACTGTCGCCACAAAACAAAACAAAAACAAAAAACCCTCTGGCACCCAGGGTAGGGATGTCCAGGAGAGAATGCCAAACATTTAGCCTTCAAGGGCTCGTTTAGGGTTGCACACCTTGAGCCACGCCCAGATTCCTCTCCTTTTGAAGTATATTTGAAATGTTGCGTCGAGCATCCCTGTTCATATCCCGTTGTAGCCTTTTTCAGGCTGAAAATTAATTAGTCAATTACTTTTGCACTGCGAAGATCATTTCATTTCATTCATTTCACAAATCAAATCAAAAGATGAAGACTTTAAAAAGCGTTAAATTTGACAACATATATATACATTTTATAGTACACTGGCGAGAATGTTTTGAAAGGTTGCCAACATCTTGACAATCTTTGTTTCTTTTGTGGAGTGGCGTCGTTTACTGGGGGTCACAAGTCTCGAGATTCTAAGGTAGCTTGTGATCAAAATAAAAATAGGGAAGGACAGAGAGCACTATTCTTGAGGCTAACGAGACAAATTCACACCCGGCCTCTAGCTCCCTTGCCTGTAACTCCACCCACCCCCGCAAAGTAATATCGTAGAACTATTTCCAGTCTCTCTGGGTTTATAAGAAACTTGGCGCCAGGTCACCGGCGTTCGCGGCGTTCAAAGAGGAAATTGCCCAAGTTGTTTATCGAAGAAGCCTTGCTATCAACATAACATGGAAACTGGCTGACTTGTCAAGAAAATGTCTTATTCAGCACGGGCTAACGGAGATTTAGTGCCTCGCTGTCTTTCCGATACGAGGCTGGACGAAGCTTTCAGCGCTCACGGCCAGAGCGGTCATCGCTTCAGCCGAAAAACATTTACTCGTCCTACTTACTGCCATCACTGCACAGACATGCTCTGGGGTTTAACAAACCAAGGATTGATTTGTGAAGGTGAGAACGCTTCAGATAATGTGTTATTTTGTTAACTATGGGGAATAATTTGCGGAGTTTCAAACCTTTGGGTTATAAGTCGGGAAATTTCATTTAAAGTCAGACCGAAGTGCGAGTCACGACAATATGACATTTTGATGCCATGCCTAGAAACATCAAACATACACACATGTTTTTAAAAGTTAGGTTTAACTTAAAATCGCTCAATATATAAGCATATATTTATACATTGTACAGCTTACTTTTACAGTAAGCTAGTTAATTTTTGAGATGTTTCCGTGTCATCGCATCTTTAGATGAGAAAATTTTAATTTAAGCTAAAATAGATCGACCACTGTTAATATACTTCTTCGAATCCCTCCTGAGAAGAACTACACAGTACCTCTTCATTAACGATTTCATTTGTAGACTTCGCAAACACTAAAGCAAATGTCACAACACTTGCAAATTTTCACAGGCTTTGGAATTGTTTTGATGAAGTAGTATTTATTCATCGTCATCTGCTTTCACCTCAAAGCACGGATAAACTTGATGTGCCCAAGTACAATTTCTAGTACTAGTATCAAAGTCGGTCGCGTATAAATTTAACCTTACTTTAATTTCCTATCAGCATCGTATTTTAAAATATGCATTACAACGGCGAATTTGTGACGTAATGGAGTTTTCTAGCGTTAGCACACAATGCCAACTTTGGTAGATAATATAAATTTTGTCTTTTGTTGACTCATACAAACACAAGAAATGACTTCATTACTCCCACAGAGAGGGGGGCAGTTTACGTCATACCGTTTGCAAATAATCTAATATTAAATTCCTGTAAGGAAAACCTGGTTTTCTCAAGGAAAAGATCTGATGCAACATATAGGGAAGGGCTTCAGCGACGTTTCCACGTGCTGTGTTACAGTATCTTGAAACCTTTCTTGTAATTACAGTATTCTGTCATCTGTCTAATCATTATGTTGTGTGACATATAAACAGCTGCAGAAATCAAACAGTGTCATTATTGCTGCATGCTTCACTGTGATGTTATTTTTTTTATCCACTTGTATGTGTTACAGGTCAAAATTAGCTAGGTTTTTTTTTTTTTAACCTAGCTTACTTTTGTTATGTATACTAGGTTTAAACTTAATAAGTCGAAAATAAATTAAAAACACCTCCCCTCCCTTGCTATCTCTGAACCCCTATCCTTACTTACCCCCCTCCCTGCTGTCTGCTATTTTTCCCTGCTAAGTAGTGTCATCTATTTATTTTTCTTTTTACTTACCTATGCTTATAGGATTTGAACTCTCAACCTCCAGATTTGCTGTCCAACCCCTTATCCACTTTGCCACACAGGAAATGCTGGGGGAACCACTATTTTTAAAAAATATATGACTCCAATCCAAACCCTAACCCTAATAATAATCCTAAATTCTACCTAGGTTGAAAAAAATAACCTAGGTTGGAAATAATTTAACCTGAATTTAAATTTAACCTGTAACATATGCAATAGAAGGGGTGCTGGTTACCAGCAAAACCCTCTCTATCACTGAAATTATATAAAATTTTATACCAGGGAATATATATTTTTTAGCATACAACTTTAACAAATAATTGAATAAATAAGTCAATAAAAAATGATGGCTCTATCACAATTTGAATTGAATATAAACAACGTGACAATGATATGTTATGCATAATTATATGCGTAAAATACCAATTTATCCCATTAAGACTAAGGAAATAAAGGATGGTTTCACTGAAGTTTTTGGCCAACCATCGAATTTCATTGCGTGGGAATTTATGCCATGATGTAACCTATAATAAATTATATTTTATAAACTCTGTTTTTGTTTTCTGTTGATGTTAATTATGTCCTTAGGGACAATCTCGACCATTTTGAGCCCCCTGAAACTGCATCCCACCCAGAGGGAAGTGGGAAGGGGTACAGGGAGGGGAGAGGGCAGAAATGCTCCTAGGGCTTCCATGGAAACCAGAGATAAGCACCTGCCTGATGGACCTTTAGGCCTGCAAGCAGACTTTACCTTACTTTTCGCATTAATGCTATGAGGATGAACTGGCTGTTGTAGCAAGAGTGGGAGGCGTGGTTTGGCCTGGTGGTTAGTGTGCTGGATTCCAGTATGAGCAGTCTGGGTTCAAGCCCTTTCTGGGGTCACTGTGTTGTGTTCTTGGGCGAGGCACTATGTCTTTACTCTCACAGTGCCTCTCTCCACCCAGGCATATAAATGGGTACTGGTGAATTTACTGCTGGGGGTAACCCTGCATTGGACTCATCCAGGGGGGAATAGACTGAAATACTCCTAGTCTGTCACTTCATGTTACTGATACTAGGATAAGCTCTGGCCTGATGGACCACTAGGCTCAAATGGACAGTCTACGTTAACCGTTGCTAGACAGGTGGCCATGAATGCATTGCAGTGAGGTTTCAAAATGCTTCAAAGTGTTTGAATCTGTGCACAGTTGGGACAAAAAATCCTAGCACTATAGAGGGGTGGCTGTTAGTACAGGGGAGATAAAACTGTTGCCTGATCTCAGTGTATGTAATGCAACAAATTGATCTTGTGTATTTTTTATACCTGTTGTTGTGTTTCAGTTTGTAACTTTGTTAGTCATGAGCGATGTATGCGGTTTGTGGTAACACCTTGCATTTCTATTGCAACATCTTTAGTAAAGGTGAGGTTTAAGCTTGTCGATGTTAGTAACATTTTAATTGTGTTCTTGGTTAAAACAGTTTACACTGCTTATTCCCATTTTTTCTGGTCAGATCAGAGCATTAATTTAATTTCTTCTATTATTAATTTTTTTTTTATAACAGGACCCAGTAGCGCACAGTTGGAGTGGTCCCTCTTTCTTTCGGAGAAGATTCTGTTGTGTTTGTAGAAAAAGACTTGATGAACATGTAGCCTTCCGATGTCAAGGTAGACTGTAATCAATGTGCTATTTCGCTAAGATCAAGCTTTCATTTTTGTAGGAGGGGGGGGGGGGGGGGGTGCACAAGGAGTGGCTCTGTGATTAGAACACTCATCTCCCACCATTGTTGGACCGGGCTTTATTATATGTGGGTTGGGTTTGCTAATGGTTCTCATCGTTACTCTAAGGGCTTTCTCTGGGCTTTTCAATTTTTCCTTTCTCCACAACTCGATTGGAAATACACATCCCCACAAGCTTTTAACTAGCTAAATGAACTTTAACTTAAGGTAATTTATTTTTAATTAACTTATTTTTTTATGCTGCAATGGTTTTAGAGCTGTTTTATTCTGAAAATTGGACTGAATGTTGTTTATATGTTTTGGTCTATAGGACCAGTAGAATAATTTTAAAATTATTAATAATTTTATTTCAACAACCTTACAGAGCACTGCTACACTATTCCAGAAAAGGACACAGTACCCAATATTTTAACTTCTGGTTTATAAAGTCAGGATTTGGAGAACTGGGCAATGCACCCTCAATAAATATTCCCTAGGATGTTTATACATGGTGTACCTTGTAAGTTTATAAACAGAAGGGAATCACAAGTACTTTTTTGTTTTACAGTTTGTGACTACTTTACTCATGAGGAATGTAAGGAGTTTAGTGTTAGTGATTGCAAGAAGTGTGCTTCGTACACTCCATACATGCAAAAGGTAATTAAAATGTTACTTGATGTGAAGTTTACATGCTTCTGCCTGATGGTGGAAGGTGATGTAGCCCGAAGAGGGCTAGTGAAGCATTTATTAACTTTATGAAAGCTGATCAGCATAATACATAATTATATACACATAATTATAAATTTTATATTGTCGTAAAAGCTCTTGAGAAATAAGCCTGGCCCTCCTCTGTTAAACTTGCCCCTGCCCTTGATCTGTGGTAGGTAATGACAATACAATTTATGAACATGAAAACAAGTTATATGATTGTACAACTTTAATTTTATGCTTTCAAGGTCGTTCATTTCATATTCACCACTTTTGCCTTTTATTGTTACTTTTTTGTAGTGACATGTTACTAAACAGCATCGAAACACAAGAAAGTCGACTTTGACCTTAATTTCTTTTTTATACATGAATCCTAAATTTAACCAATTTCTGTTCTATTTGTAATATTTGTTTGCTTATTTACAGTGTCCACAATTAGTACAACAGAGCTAAATACTCTGACACTTAAATAAAGTGATTTATATTTTTTATTTATTTATTTTTAATAATTTATGGTTTGAACTGAGCTTTCTTCTCTATAAGCCCCCTTCTGTATTACGTCCCTCTCAAAAGGTTCCCCCCTCCCTGGCTTAATAGACAGCGCTCCAAGCTGCAACCATTTTGGTCACCATGTCAAGTGAAATTAAAATTTGGCGACTAAATTTTCCACACAGGTCGCCAATGTGGCAACCAGTGCAGTGCGAAGGGCTGGCTAGGCATCAGCAATTTTTTTTTGCAGTTCAATTACTTTGCCAAACAAATTTGACCACAAAATTTTCCATTACAACTATTTGAATCACCTATCTTACTTATCTTAATTGTGTTGTTTGATTTTACTTTTCCATTATTCGAGTTCGCCCCCACTGATCACTAACGTAGTCACGCTTTTCTCATGCTTAAAGAACGAGAAATATTCTGGATAGAAAGAGTACTTGGGAACGAATGTGTAAGTGTTCTCTGAAAGGTGGGTGCGAACTCGGACGGTGCGAACACGATTGGGAGCGAAACCTCCTGCTGCCTTTTAATGTGGCTCATCATGTCACCGGTATTATTTCATGCAAGGTGACATAAGGTGTCCTTTAAAAATGCTTTGCTTTTGGCGACCCTATTTTTCTAGTGGCGACCATTTTACAAAAGGAAGTCGCTAGAAGGCGACTTTAAAAAAACTTGAGCTTGGAGCACTGAGTTAGAACTTTTTATTTTATGGTATTTTGGTTTTAGCGGGTCTTGATAAGCAACTATATAATAGTAATGATTATCACTTCTGTTGTTAGCAGCAAACAGTTAGGCAATCTCATCATTGGCGGGAAGGAAATTTATCATCCAGTGCAAAGTGTGCGCACTGTAAACATACATGTGGAAGCATCGAGTGTCCAGCAAGTGTCAAATGTAGCTGGTGTGGACAGTCGGTGAGTGACTTGTTTCTTTGATCATAACAAAATTAATGCACTTTGTTGTCATTTGTAGCACGTGGTTATGACTTAGCTACAACATTTAACAATCAATCAAGACACAGAATGGATTGTTGATCACTTAACTTGCATGGCTTTGTTCTAATCTTCACCATGAACAGGCTCATAGCTCTTGTCATTACATGCTACCAAAAGAATGTGGATTTGGTTATCTTCACAAGGTTGTTCTACCTCCATATGCTGTATCAATGCCAAACATCACCTTGTGGAGTTCATGTTCGCAAAACAGATGCAGATCTTCAAGTATAACTGGTGAGATTGGTGCTAATATTTATAATAATTACTAATTAATTAATATTAACTATTAATGTTATATGCTAGTATTAACAACTGAGTGGCCAGCTTAAAAGCATAAAATAATCCTTACTGGCACACAGGGTTAGAGTGAGGGGTGATCACATCAAAATACAAAGAAACCTTTCTCTTGGAAATTTTGGAATAAACCATCAAGTTAGTTAATGGCACTTTCAAAACGATGATAATAATGATAATTAATTTGTATTTTTTTTTTAAATATCTACATGTATTATGAGTAGTCTACAGTGTACTGTGTAACAACAGTAGACCTGGTACATTGAAAAAAGTTTAAGGCTTAGTGTTCTAGCCTAATGGCCAATCAGGCCAGAGCTTATCCCAGTATCTCTAGCACTGAGCGGCTAGGAGTTTTTCTTTGCTCCCCTGGATGGGACGTTAGCTTAAGTCCATCACAGGGTTACTTACCTTCCACCCATTTAAACATCTCGGTAGAGAGAAGTGCTAACTATGTCTTGCCAAAGAACACAACATATTTAATATACCAGTGATCCGGTGAGGACTTAAACCCGGACCACTTGAGTCGATGTGATCACTTTATTATCACATTAACCATTAGATTATTGTGTCTCTGTAACATCATTAGTATCATCTTCAACTGGTCCCTCAGAGTTTGATGTCAAAATTGTGATAACAAATTTCTGCATATTTGATATAAGAAACAGGTCTGTCTGTGACAAGCAAATGTTAATATTTTTGACAGGATCAGCAGATGATGATGATGATGATGGGATAGTCTCAGATGACCCACTACAAAACAGCGACAAGAGGAGTTCTTCCCCTGATTCAGGTACACTGTATTTGCTGAATTATTTCCTGTTTTTCTTAGTTGGTTAAATACACTAATCATGATCAACTTCCAACACAGTTGTAAGCTGGTCATGAAAAAAATGTTTTATCCTTTGCGCTATCCAATTTGCTCTATATTTCAGTTCAGTCATTTACAGACGTAATTTACTCACTTACTTACCTGTCCTCTTTGAGCCGGGCAGAGGACAGCTAAGAAAAATTAATTTATTTTTTAGGTGTGACACTAATATGTTGATCAATAGGGAGCTTAAGCAAACTACGACGGCAACGGCAACGAGAACGTCACCAAACAAAAGGTTTAATGAGCAGAACAATAGCTCTGCATGTGCATTTGAAGTCTTGGTACATTTCCTTGCCGTTCTCTGGACAACGTGAACCACGACGGCTAAATTTGGATTTTTCTATTTGGAGTTGAATGCTCTCATTATATATTCAGCTGGAGCTAGTTCTTAAACCGATAGATACACTGAATACATCTGGATAATCGCGAGATTCTCAAGTAAAATATAAATTCATTTTTCATCAGGCGTTGTCCTCGATGTCGCCGTCGTCATTGCTTAAGCTCCCTAATATTAAACAGACAACTTTTAACTATTTTGTAATAATAATTATATTTAATTTTTTCAGCTGAAACAAATTTAAGGATTTATGATGGTGAAGTAGCAGATCCAAAACTTTGTAAAAATATTGTGATTCCTAGGACAGCTCAAGCCAGCAATGTTCTGGTGAGTAATTCCAATTAACAGAGATTTAAAACATCATCACAATCAATACATGTAATATACAAGTAAACTGAAATGGGATCAACACGTATCGACAGTCTCAAGCAAAGCATCTCAAGTACTTGGCGTTGTGCGGCGAAACTTACATAACTGTCCAAGATCGGTAAGAGAAACGGCGTACAAGACTTTAGTCCGACCTACCCTCAAATATGCAAGTGCCGCATGGGATCCCCACTACGACAAGGATATTCAAAAGCTGGAAAGAGTTCAGAGAAAGGCAGCGCGATTCTGCGCGGGCAACTACAACCCCTATGCAAGCGTGACAGATGTGCTTCAGGAACTTAATTGGGAAACCCTAGCCACGAGACGAAAAATCGCCAGACTATCCTTTATGTATAAACTCTCCCACAACCTTACCGATTTCTCAGTAACAGCCCATCTGAAACCAAATTATGAAAGAAGAACCCGTGGGAGCCACGATTTTAAATTTTTAGTTCCAAGATCAAAGAAAGATGTTTTTAAGTTTTCATTTTTTCCAAGAACAATCTGTGAATGGAACTCCCTTCCAGATGATATTGTAAATATAACCTCTGTAAATAGTTTTAAATCTAAGTTAGTTTACTTAATAGTTTTTAATATTTTATTTTATTAGTTTTATTTAGTTTTTTTTTTTTTTTACATTTTTAACATTCATTTTAGTTTTTAACGGTTGGTGTGATATCCGTAGATTTTTACCGACCAAATTAAATGTAGATATAGATGTAGATGTAGATATGTATGGTGACTTTTATCGTGCCCTTGGGAGCATAGGGCAACCACCAGGGGGTTCTGTGCTTATGCTTTGGTTCTTTTCCCAGAGTAACTTTAATGGCACTTTTTAATTTTTTAATTTTTTTTTTAAATTATAAATAAAATTTGTTTTTTAATTAACAATCAACAGGAGGAAGCTCTGAAGAAATTTCATATCACAGATGATCCCAGTAATTACTACCTTGCAAGAGCTGTTGATGAAGGTATCAGCATCTAAATTCTCTTTACAATAGTGATACATTGTCAACAGACAGGTGTTGAGAATAAAGACAATCATCAACTAGAGGATACAAGTTTAGCCTGATTCTCAGACGGTCCAGGTCCCTCGCAGGCATGTGGACACTCTGAAGGAGAGTGTGGACGTGAGCGACCTTGGACTGTCTCAGAATAAGGCTAGGAGGTTACTCATCTGTCAAAAATGTATATCCTGTGACATGCCTGAAAACACAGACTATTTATCCCTAGGAAACCAACAGCCTTGTACTTGAATTTATTTAGCAAAGCTATTAGTTTCTCAAGAGATTGTTGTGCTGCTTTGCTCAGATGAATGACTCGGCTTCCAAATTTGTTATGAAAATAAAAATAAAAAATAAGTGGCTTTATTTAAGTGTCGATGTATTTAGCACGGCTGTACTAATTGAGGACACTGTAAATAGTGAAACAAATATTATAAATCAAACAGAAACTTGTAAAAAATCCCAACTGGCAGGTGGCTGACCAGTTGGCTATATACAAAGCGTGGAGGAGTTGAATTCGGGACCACCGAAGACAATCCATCTAGTGGCAGGGAGGAGGATTTGAACCTGGGACCTCCGGATTACAAGTCCAGTGCCCTAACCACTGGGCCACGCTGCCTCTGTTGAAAAATGTTATAATAATTATTGCCTTTAAATTTTTAACTTATAGTTGAGAACTAGTTACAAGTGTTTTACTCAAATTAATATTGTATAATGACACTTGAACAAACATGCCTCAAGACCTGGCAAATTTATGAGCATGTCTCATTAATTAATAAAGGAGAATTTCAATCCAGATTTGATTTTTAAACATTGTTTTTCTATTACAGAGAATGAACGTGCACTTGATCCTGAAGAAAAACCTCACCAATTTACAGAACACAATTCATCAAAACCATTGATCTTCCTCCGAATGAAGGTACATTGTCAGTTTTGCTATGGAAAGATCCTCCATTTGATAGCTTACTCACATCCACTGGATAGTCAGTGAGTTTTTGTGGTCAATAGTGTTATCAACCCTTCAAACAATGTTAACTGCATGTTGTATGTGCTTTATATTCTCATTTTTTAGAGTGCTGATAGACGAAAAGGATACATTAGAGTTTACCCTGGGATGATAAAGTATGTGCTTGTCAAATAATTTTATTTTAATCCTTCAATGAATTCCTCTGATTCATCTAAATGTTGCAATGTGTGTCCAAGTCCTTTTGACTAGTCCCCTTGTGTCAACACTTCAAGGGACTTGTCAAAGGGACTTGTCCCTTCTCCCTTTGTGTGTAAGGTAAGGTGAAGTCTGCATCAAGCCAAGTGGCCCATACTGCCGGATCTTATCCCAATTTCTGTAGCATCAAGTGACTAGGAGCATTTCTACTCCCTGCTGGATGGGATGCTTAGTCCATTAATTGCAGGGTTACCGCCAGCATTATTTTGTGGGTACCCATTTAATATATGTGTACCTGGGTGGACGGAGGAGCTGTGAGATTTATTAATGTCGTGCTCATAAACAAAACACAGTGACCCCAGGCAGGGCTCGAACCTGGAGTCTAGCATGCTAACCATTAGTCCACCATGCCTCCCATAGTCACTGTGCCCCTCTGTGTATGCTGACCTTCAATTTTTTGTTACATGTCATTTGAAACAGCGTGTCTTCAACATTCAAGACAATTCCAGTGACAGCAGTCACAACTGTTAAAGATGTCATTCATATTGCTTTAGAAAAATTTGGACTTCAGGTTTGTATAATGTATTACTTAAACTGTATATTCATGATATGCCTCTTAACCATACCTCATTTCATCCTTCCCTCCTCCCTACTTCCATTGTATGCTCCTCTCTCCTTTCCTCACTCTTCCTTCCTTTGCCCATTCCTCCTTAGAAGCTCTCTTCTTCTTCTCTCCCTCCTATCCACACTCCCTTCCTCCCTCTCCCTTTCCTGTTCGTCCTTTCTTCATCCTATTCTCCATTACCCCATCCTATTTGCTCTCTGTTCATCCTATCTCCACCCTCTTTCCATCCCATCTTCCCCCTCCCCTCCTTCCCTCCTTCTCGCCCTCCCTCCCTCCCTCTTTCCGTCCCTCCCCCCCTTCCCATCCTACCTTCCTCTGCTCCTTTCTCCTAACCTCTCTCCTTTTTCCCCTCCCTCCTATCCTCACTTTCTTTCTCTGTCCTATCCTTCCAATTCTCCCTTCCCCCATCCTATTGTTATCCTCCCTACCTCTATGCTATCCTCTCTGAAGCTCCTTCTGCCCCCCTGTTCTCTCTCCCTTTCTCTGTCCTTCATTCCATCCTTAACGTTTCCCAAATATTTTTCGTTGGATGTTTTACTGGCTTTGAGTGCGTTAAGCTTGACCAAATTTCAATGATAGCTTTCATTTCACTTGAGCGCTCATCTTACCAATTTGTGACTTTAAACTTGAATCTTTGCTGAAGTTTTAACTGATTTTAAGTTTTGTAGCATGTTCCGATCTTTTGGTAAGGAACGTTCCTCTAATATCGATTGTTCCTAGTTTTTGTGTTCCTATTAACCCTAAGAGGATCAGATTTTTTTCAAGTTAGGAACAAAACGTTCACTCTAAGATAAAATAGGAATATTTTGTTCCGAGTTCCCAAGTGTAAAAGGAACACAGTGTTCCTAAATTGTTAATTAAGGACTGTTTTGTTCCGAGTTCCTGTCTGTGCATGGAACACAATGTTCCCAAATTGATAACTTAGGACTGTGTTGTTCCGAGTTCCTATCTGTGAATGGAACACATTGTTCCCAAATTGATAACTTAGGACTGTTTTGTTCCGAGTTCCTTTCTGTAAATGGAACACATTGTTCCCAAATGGATAACTTAGGACTGTTTTGTTCCGAGTTCCTATCTGTGAATGGAACACATTGTTCCCAAATTGATGATTTAGGACTGTTTTGTTCCGAGTTCCTTTCTGTGCAAGGAACACTTTGTTCCAAAATTGAGGATTTAGGACTGTTTTGTTCCGAGTTCCTATCTGTTCATGGAACACATTGTTCCCAAATTGATAATTTAGGACTGTTTTGTTCCGAGTTCCTGTCTGTGCATGGAACACATTGTTCCCAAATTGATAATTTAGGACTGTTTTGTTCCGAGTTCCTATCTGTGCATGGAACACATTGTTCCCAAATTGATGATTTAGGACCATCTTGTTCCGAGTTCCTATTTGTTTGGCCATGGAACATATTGTTCCCAAATTGATAATTAGGACCGTTTTGTTCCGAGTTCCTATCTTTGAATGGAACACATTGTTCCCAAATTGATGATTTAGGACTGTTTTGTTCCGAGTTCCTTTCTGTGCAAGGAACACTTTGTTCCAAAATTGAGGATTTAGGACTGTTTTGTTCCGAGTTCCTATCTGTTCATGGAACACATTGTTCCCAAATTGATAATTTAGGACTGTTTTGTTCCGAGTTCCTATCCGTGCACGGAACACATTGTTCCCAAATTGACGATTTAGGACCATGTTGTTTCGAGTTCCTATTTGCTTGTTCATGGAACACATTGTTCCCAAACTGATAATTAGGATCGTTTTGTTCCGAGTTCCTATCTGTGCATGGAACACGTTGTTCCCAAATTGATGATTTAGGACCATCTTGTTCCGAGTTCCTATTTGCTTGTAGACCATTTTGTTCCTAGAGTGAATTGTCTTTTTGAATGAAGGCAAACAATAGGGCGCGCACAGACCTGTTTGGGCAAGTTTACTACGATGTTGTTCACACATCGTGTCATGAATTTTCTCACAATAGTAATAAGGGCAGGCAAGTGAGGGCATGTCCTTGGCAAGTTTGAACTTGCATAGAGTTCCTTTAGCTGTCATTGGGTCCTTGCTTTTGGTTAAGATGTAAAAGCGACTCTCTTGGACAAATGTTTCTCAAAGGGCAAAATGAGCAAGAAGTGCAAAGTCAATTGGTCGGATATCGATGGAGCATCGCCTAAACCAAAACGGCTTCACTTGGAAAAGGATGAAACCGACCGTTTGTACCATTGCCCAATACAAGAGTGCGACCATGATGGATTTCAAAGCCAGAGAGGGTGCAGAAAACATGTTAATACCAAGCATGGTTGGTTTTATTTTTTTGACCAAAAACCTGAACAGGAAGGTCTCGTTGCAAGTGCCAAAGAAGATGCTGATGATGACAAATCGAGTAAGATCGCAATCCAAACTGGGCGCATATTGCCTTCATTTCCAGCTTCCAGCCAAATTGGCGAATCATTCACGAAATGGTTGAGCGGAAGTGGCGGGGGTTGCAAGAAAGATCGTGTAGCCCAGCAGATAGTCAAGAGGTGTTTCAAATTTCTCAAATTTTGCTGCGAAGATGAGGAGGAATTGAGCTTTGAAGTGCTGGACTTTAGCCTGTGTTCTCATAGCCTGTTGTTCAAGTTTATCGACTACTTGCAAGATGAATGTAAACTCGGACACGGTGGATGATTGGGCTACATTGATGCCATCTCCGAGTTAATCGACTTCAGAAAAATAAATGGGGCATCAGACAAAGTTCTCCGAAACTTGTCCTCGACAGAGCTGTACCTCAAAAGAGCGCGCAAAACAGTGGCAAAGATGATGAGACTTCAATGGACACAAGATCTAGACATTGAAACTCTGGATGCTAGGGGGCACTGGGCAACGATGGAAGAACTGTTAGAAGTGGTGACATTTCATTTGCCTCGTTACGAAAACACCGTGAAGACGTGCAAAACTATTCCAGGTCAAGTAAATCCCTTGGACTTAACATTTGCCACGAAATTTGTCGCAGTGTATTTGTTCATCAAAGTGAAGGGATCTCGGCCCATGACTTATCAGTACTTGACAGTGGACATGGTTACAACAGCAAAGGAAAACGGGGGATTCATTGACCAGAAACAGTTCAAGACGGCTAGCAAGTATGGATTTGACTCGTTGATTTTGACCGATGCAAGCATGAAGGTGCTCGAAAGCTACATCAATGTCGTAAGGCCACTGCTAAAACCCCAGTGCCAGTTCGTTCTGGTCACGAGAAACGGAGGCCAACACAGCAAATTGGGCGATGTCATGAGTAAACTAGTGTTTGATGCAATCGGAAAGTACATTCATCCGACGCGCTATCGTCAAATTGTCGAAACGCAAAGCCTCGATAAGCTCACTAGCAAAGAGCAAAGAATTTTGTCAGAAGACCAAAAGCACAGTTCAACTGTCGCCAAAGTTCACTACCAAAAGCAGAGATCGCAAGAAGTTGCTGTGAAGGCTCACGAGTGTCTACAAAAACTTCAAGGTAGCAAGGGGTCAGAGGTGGACGAAGACGTACATGCAAGGATTGATGGTTCAACCACGAGCTCGACACTGTCAGTTGAAACTATAGAAAACGCAAGCGTGTCTCCACCTAGAAAGGGTTTCCTCTTGCGATCGCAGAGGAAACTTCATCGGGTGATGAAATTCACGTCAGATGAGGACGATTTTCTCCAAAAAGGAATTAATAGGCACGGATATGGACAGTGGACGGCTATACTCAGGGATTCGGATTTCAAATTTCAAGAGGGAAGGACGGCGGACTCTCTAAAGAAAAGGGCTGGACTCAAATTTTCTTAGGTGAAGTTCACCTACTAAGTTGTACTGTTTTCTAAACGCCAAGATTTTTTTTAAGTTAAAAGAGCTTTGCTGTTGAGAGTGCCCCTTGTAGTACGATTTGATGGACTGTTGAAACAAATAACACCTCACTGCTATGCACTGTTTGAAGACATTTACTTTTCTCCTTACCAAGACTACTCTCGTGCATGCTGACTATTTTACTTGATTTCCAACTGATTATTTCAACGTAAGTCATTAACACAAGCTACATTTAAACGCTTTCGGTTAACAAGATCTGAGTTCTAATAAAGAGCAATAAAGATTTCATGGAACATCAGCTATAATCCTATTCCTTGACATAGACAGTGTTCATTCTTTACAAGAAGGCAACTATAATTAAGCCTTAAACGAGATCATTTTTGACTGGAAAAATAATTCGTTATAGTGTTCTGAGCCTTTCTGTGTCCGGGCTGACTGCTGGCGGGTCTCATCGGGTGATGCAAAGTACGTTCCGCGTAAACAGCCAGATGCAAAGTATTTCAGAGAAATTTTACGGAACAGCCCATACGCTCAAAGCCATTGGTGTACCTGATTTGCCGTAGTTTCCACGTCACAAATTAAAAGCGCACGGTGGATGTGGATGGGGTTTACCGGGGCTCCATTTGGCGAAATTAACGCTATCCAGTAGTTTATTGTTGGTCGCAGTTTTTCGTCTACTACAGTCGAGTGATTAGAAAGCCACTCTTGACTTGTATTGCTGGCAACTTGACTTGATGTTATGAATTCTTCGTTGTTGTCATCACTTTCGGGATTCGCAGCTCTTGGTTGTTTTTTTCGTCTGCTGTTCTGAGGCCCCTGTGCACTTATTGCCGAAAAGAAGAACGCCACGTTTTGTACTCCTGTTAAAAGTATAAGAGAAACGAAATTAGAAAGCATCAAGACATTTCGTCAACCAAAACAAAAAAATGCGAGAACGCATGGAAAACAAATACCTACCGAAAATCGCCTCGTCGCAATGTTGCCGTATCTTGCACACGTTGTTCCATGTCCTTTGAAATCCGTCGCCAGTAATTTTACAAACGCATTTTGCAGTCACAATGCTACACTTCCCAGCAACTATGGGACTTATGTAGCACAAAACTGAACTCTTGATTGCTTGGCTATTCAGTTGTCTACACGGAAATCTTGTTTTCGTTCTGTTCATGTTGGCAACGATTTGACCAGAACAGGATGGGTCTTATTTATAGATCTTTATACCATTCGAAGCTGTGATATCACAGGGAATAAATTTGAAGGTCGCACAAAATGTAAAGAGAAAACAAACAGTGCTAATTTGGGAACCGAATCTGTGAGGCTGTGAGCTAAAAATGCTCTTCTCATGTTCATCGCATTAATTTCCTTAAGCAATTCTTCATCTAGGTAATAGGATTGTTAGATTAGATTGTTACATCATTTCCAGTCCGAAGTTACACTCCCTATTAGCATGCAAACAGCGAAAACAAACGACCTAATGAAAGGTATATTCTTCACTGACAACTACTGGGTAGCATCTTTTTCTATGAAACAAATGACGCTCATTTGAGCTCAGACGCTGTGACTCAATTAGCAGATGACGGTGATTGTATTATTTCAAGGTCAAGATCACTGTTCAACGATAAACAATGACAAAAACGCGTCCTTATAATCAAGACTTAGGTATGGCGGCTTTGGTTAACACTTAAATAAACACTGGTAAAATGTATTGTTGGAACACTGTTGTACACGAGAGAATACCTAGCAAGGGAATGTTTGTGGATCTTTCCTTAAAAAAGCCACAGCATTCTCGGACCTTTAATGATTGTTCGGCTAAAATATCTTCTGAAACGCCAGTAAGTTTCACAAATGCAAAAGTTATTACAAGAAAACAAGCTAATGATAACAGAAGTTTATTTGTCGTGCCTTTCCGCAATATCCGTGAAAACCGTCCTTGTCACAGAGTTTTGAAAGAGCACTTACAGATTGACTTGTCAGTTGTCCAGCTGATAATATTCTCTGTAAGCAGGGGATTTTACGGATTTGGCGGATATCACTGGTAAAGCAATTCAACTTACAGTTTCACATTACCGTTGCCCAATATTTCCTCACTACAGCGGTTTTTACGGATTTAACGGATTTTAATATATAAAGAATATAATTATAATAATATTATTATAATTTGTTATTATTATTATTATTAATAATATATATATATATATATATATATATATATATATATTTATATTTATATTATCATGTATAAGTAAGAATCCGTGAGTTCCGTGATTTCCACCCTACATGAGCATTTCTTGAGAGGATATGAACTTCCAGTTTAATATGGCAGTTTGACTAGTAATTCCGCAATATCCGTGAATTCCACACTACTTGGATCTTTTTAGAAAGGGTTTGAACTTCCAGTTTGTCATGGCAGTTGGCTGGTTGGTAAATTATTTTCATTTCGGTGGATTTCCCGGAATTTGCGGAAATAATATAATTGGGAACTGTTGGGCCTTTCTTTCTGTTTCATTGCTCCATTAGGTTTCTTTAAAAACACTCTCTGAAAACAGATTCCCACATCAAGAAGAAACAAAATACAGAACAAGTATAATGTTTATGCCTTTTATATCAAAACAAGCGACTAAAAATAGATTGAAGTATCTAGATAAAAGAGATTCTTACCAACACACAAGAAGGAACAGAAATTTTGGGAAACGATCCCATCCTATTTCCCGCTCCTCCTTCCTCCTAACCTCCCTCCTTCTATTCCTCCCCATGTCCTCACCCCTGCCTCTCTCTTTCTCCCCATCCTATCTTCCCTCCTACCATCCAATTCTCTCTCTCTCTCTATTCTCCTCAACCTCCCTCCCTTCCTCCCTTCCCTAGGCCTCCACATGTACCTCCACCCCCTCCCCCCATCCTATCCTCCCTCCGTCTCTCCGTCCCTCCATCTATCCACTGAACTACCTCCTCAAAGTACGTAATTAACATGTGCACTGCACATATACAGTGATTTGGGACTTAAAAATGCTTGTATTTTGATTTATTTCTTTGTGAACAGGCTGCAAATCCAGATGACTTCTCTTTGACAGAAGTTCACTTAAATCAGGGAGGTAAGATGTGAAAAACATTAAACTCTGTAGCCAGGACAAAAAACCTTGGATCGATGCAAATAAGATCATTGACCAACTTACATAGTACATGTTAGTGTTCTGCTATTGCTGTGAAGTACAGAATGATGAAGTGCATACAGTGCTTTTGATAAGTAGCAATGGCAGATGAAAAGCATTGGCTACTTTGCTCCTCTTTGCTCAGAGCTCTAGGTTGGCTACTTTTT
This sequence comes from Meandrina meandrites, assembly GCA_963693305.1. Classification (NCBI taxonomy): domain Eukaryota; kingdom Metazoa; phylum Cnidaria; class Anthozoa; order Scleractinia; family Meandrinidae; genus Meandrina; species Meandrina meandrites. The sequence continues at coordinate 37,700,873 of OY855907.1, forward strand.
TGCTAAATTGAAATACAATCATGTAATTAAAGAAAGATCCTTTCAACCAGTTGATTTCTCAACTCCAACCAGAGCTCTGCCTCTAAATTTTATTTAAAACCCCTGTGCTTGCTTACTTCTTATTGCTGCATGAAGTGCGTGCCAAGCTTCATGTTTCGTGATCATAGCAATTAAAAGTCAGGTGAACTAACCCGAACGCTTATATCCAAATTTCTCAGTCTAAATTTGTCATTGAGTTTTGCCAGAAGCTTTTGCAAGTATCTGGTATCTGGTAACCCAGTATTAACATGTGCATGTTCTTAATAAAATAATAGTTTTTAAAATTGATAATTCGTTGCTTGTTCCTACAGTTAAGAAATCAACAAGTAAAACTTGCAATAAACCTACAAAAGATACGAATGTTGGTAAGACGTGACAATGTTAAACCAGTTCAAACTAAACTTCAATCAGTTGTTGAACTTTATAACTAAAATGATTATTTATAATATCATGAAACAAGAATTTACATGTAACTTTTTTAAAGAATGTTATACAAACTTAACTGACATTTAGTGTCTCTCAGCACAAGCTAAAGCTGTAACAGCCAGGAAACTTACTATAAACATTTTACAGGTCGAAACTCTTTTTTTATGGACACCGAAGGGATCAGATCAGTCTGTATTATGGAGGTGTAAAGTGGTAAATTTCATATTCGTGAATTTTGGTCTCTTTCAGAGTGACAAAGTTCACGATGTGTCTGAGTGTGTCATAGGGGTGTCCATATTGAGGAGAGGTTCAATAATGAATTGTAAAGTGCATTTTGGAAATGGCTAACCTCAGTCAGATTGAGAATGTAAAGTTTTCCTTAACTGTGAAATTGAACAAATTATTGTAGCTAGCACTGTGTAACACCGAAAAATGAAAAAAATAAATCATGTTTTAAAACAATTAATCATAACAGTGATGAAAATACAAAATGTAGGAGCACAAGGTGGACAGAAAATGCCATTTTACTTAGAGCAAAAGTTCAACGAAAAGTGGACATGTTTGGCCATTATAGTAGTTACTATGTTCAGAATGTTTAACGTGATTAATATTAATAAAAATAAACTAGACATAATGATGATCATGAATGCAAATTACACATGAAATCTAAACTACCACAAACTTTGCTTTATAACCTTGAAGTTGTGATCAATTTGTAACCTAGATTGCTCTTGTTTTTTTTTCTAAGTTCAAGAACGAAGGATGGAATACAATGATTGTCCATGGAAAACTTTGATGGATGTCAGAAAAGTATGTTTTAGTTAAAGTGTATGACATGAAGTAATAACTTAGTATGGAGCATTCAGCTTTTGCATAAAGAGTTGATGAGCTGGGAGGAACTGCCTACTGTAAGAGCTCTATTAAACCCCCACCCCTCCCCCCCCCCACCTCTTATAAGCCCCCCTTGTCTAATGAGATCCACTGTGGAGTGGGTGGGAACAGGAGGGTGGGAGCCCTGGATAAAAGAGGTGGAAGAAGAGAGGGCAGGAGGCAGGATTCCAAAGGTGGTGAACCGTAAGAAATAATTTATTGAGAAAAATTTTGCAACATTAGAAATGAGACAAAGAGGCGGGAGACACTAAAGAAAAGGGGTGGGAATCGGGAGTTAAAGGTATGGAACACAGGAGGTTCAGACCCCCCAGTCCCCCCCCCACCCCAAACTCTGGAAGTTCAACTTTTTTAATAAGTTCCTCCTTACATGGCAGAGCATGACAATTCATGATAAAAAAAAAAACAGTTATATTTACTTACCACTTTTTTATGATAATTTTTTGGTGGGGGGTGGGGGGGTGGGTTGGTGGGCAATGGACAAACATCAAATATGTTGGCCAGGGATCGAACACTGAGAAGAATGTTGAATGTAATGGTGATCTCAGGGTTAAAGTCAAACGCATTCAACTGTAGCCACCCAACAAAGTTTTTGACATCTTTTTGACAAGTTTTTGATTACTTTGATGAGTTTTACGGCTTCCGCTTGCTTTAAACTGCCAATCAGATGCCTTGAAAAATGGAAGGCGGGGTATCAACCATTGCATGATTCGTCTTCAAACGTCAGAGTTTGACAGGGTTTCAAACAACGCTTTGCACGAGTGATTATGCCAAGTTCAGCTGGCAATAAGTAAATTTTATGCCGACAAAAATTTGGTCAAACTTAACTTTTCGCACAGGAAATGTTTTCTGGGTTTGTAAAACCCGTTGAAACTGAACGTTTCACAGATCGTTCGTATAAACCATTGTGCAAACGGAAGCCATCAAACTAATCAAAAACTTGTCAAAAAGATGTCAAAAACTTAGTCGGGTGGCTACGGTTCAGCACTGACTGTAAAGCTAAGAGAAGTTTTTGCAATCTCTGAACTTCTCTTGAGGAAGAAATTTCTATGGAATGTCTTCTTCATTTCTTGTTACACAAGTTCGTTATTGTTCTCGTCCAATTTCTGTAACTGGTCATTATGCATCTTCTCTTGGCTACTTTTGTCTCCTTCATAAAACAATGGAAACAAAAAATTTTCCTTAAATTCTTTCTTTTGGCAGAAGTCTATAAGGAAAATGAAACTCACAAGATTCTATTTACGTCAAAACTTGGAGCCTCTGGGTAGTGTATGTATATGTGTAGGAAGTCTTCCCACAGGCCTGGACTCAAGCAAATATGAAACTCTGATTGGTGATATTTTGGGAGAGAGTAAGTGTTCTGTGGTCTTAAGTTAAGAAATTACAAATCAAAGTAAATTGTTAGAATTTACGAATGATATTTCAGCAGAAAGTAATTATAAGTACCTTACCTAACTCTTCTTTGTCGAGGCACTACTGTACTTATGTCTTAAACTGACAATAAAAGTTGACAGTTGTGATAATTACATAGTTCGTGGCTGGTCTGATGCCGCATTTTGTCCTTTCTGCTTAGCAAACTCGTTGAGCAGCATGCCCAAAGTCCTGTTTGTAAACAAAATGATGACAGCAATTTTGTTGCACATCAGTTGCGCTCAGAGTCCCGAGTTTGTGAACAGCATGGTGTGAAGAATAAGAGTCATTGTGAAATGGAAATCAGTTAAGGAGAAGCTGTTAGGCAGTGTTTGTATATATCTCCATTCATTCTCCCATTTTATGATTTATTTATACGATTACTGACTTTTGGGTCTACTTTGCAGCTATGCAGTTTTGTGAAGTGAAAAGTGTATTTCCAAGTTACGGTGAGTCTAGTGTATTGACTTATACTGTTATCCTTAATCTGTAAGTAAACAGTCTTTTGGTGCGTCAACATTCAGTTGAGACAGAACATTTACTGCTCACTCACCCCACCCCCCTGTAAATCATGCAAAACACAAGCCTGGCCTGGCATTAATTTTCAAAGCACTATTAATTCATATTAATTATTAATTTGTTTTAAGTGACTTGACTTTAAGTAAAGTGACTTTGTTAGTGATTAACATAAATAACTTTTAAGTGACTGCAAAATAAGTTATTCTGGGTGATAATGAGCCTAGTGGCCCTTCAATCCGGAGCTTATCCTGGTTTCCATAGCATTTTTCATAGCATAAGGTATTTCTCCTCCCTCCTGGATGGGATGCTAGTGCATTGCAGGGTTACCCCCCCAGCAGTAAATTTGCCGTTACCCATTCACACACCTGGGTGGAGAGAGGCACTGTGAGAGTAAAGTGTCTTAACTACCCAGAACATGATCCTGGCCGGCCAGGGCTCAAACCTGGACTGTTTGCAAACTAACCATTAAGACACCATGATAATCATGTCTGCTGAATTTCTATAGGCATGGTGTTTGTATTTTTCCCGGCTGCTGATGTAGCAGCAGACGCTGTGAATAAATTCAAAAGCTCCACTGTGGACAGCAAGCATCTGTTTGTAAGGATCTTGCCTAACATACATGTAAGTATCATCAGCAACTCCAGTATAATTGTAAATTAGCATCAAAGCTCTCTGATTTAATCCTTGGAAGTGTCTTTAACCCAAAATTGCACAAGTTAGGATAAATTAATAATATTTTTCAAATTTATTGCAAGAATGGTCTAGTTAAAAATAAGAAAAAATATGAATAATAACAAACAGTACCAGTCATGAAAGTATGCTCTTTGAATTGTCTCATACTGTAGGTTTCACGACAGGTACTGATAAATGTTCATCATTTAATATTTATTGATTAAATAATTATAATAAATATGTAAATGAGAATTTAACTTCTTGTCCCTCCCTTCCTGCCCACAGCCTGAACTGTTCCCCCCTAACAGTCAACCACTTCTAGTGCTTGTGAACTCTAAAAGTGGAGGTGGTCAGGGGGCGGACATGCTGGCAGCTTTCCAGAGACTACTCAACCCTCATCAAGTCTACAGTCTGACAGAAGGAGGACCATTGTTAGGGTATGTTTAAAACTGTCAATGCACTCTCAACTTCCAGTGAACTTTGTAGCTTGGTTTGGTTTTCAGTTTAAGTGTTGACAGAATGTAATTTGGAATAAATAATTTGCTTCTATCAGTTTTGATTTCCTACACTCTGTGGTTACATGTAGTTTAAATAGGCGAGCTCTGCATCATGGATGGTGCATTTTTAAAAAAGTTAACTGTAGCCAATTTTTAGTGCAGAAATTATGCACTATTGTGATGGTTGTGTGGGCTGCCCTCTGCTAATCTGTTAAGGCACTGACGCACTAAGGTGTACAGGTGTAATAAAATTAGTATCACGTCTTGTCTTCTGAAAACATTCAGTATCTGGAATTTGAACTCATCTTTTGTCTTTTATTAGGTTTTACGCTTTCAGGTTAATTCCTGATTTTCGTGTTTTGATCTGTGGTGGCGACGGCTCTGTTGGATGGGTGTTGTCCTGTTTGGATGATGTCATTCAGGAGTTAAAGTGCAAAATGCCGGCATCAGCTATTCTTCCTCTGGGCACAGGTGAATTCACAGCTAACTAACTAAGTAATGCAAACAAAACATGCTGAAACACACTTTTTGATTGGATGGTATAATAATAATTATTGCATGGCAGTTTGTCTAATATGCCTGGATAATAGTACATTTACTTACTTAGGATTAGGCAAACCAGCTCGGAACACATTGGCCGGTGCACAATCAGGCCTTGCTGTTTTGGAGCCTGACAATTTTGTGTGTGCATTGCATCATCTTAGGAGGCGCGTTGGCCTAATTGTTTGTGTGCTGGACTCTGGATCGAGCGGTCCAGGTTTGAGCCCTGGCTGGGACACTGCGTGGTGTTCTTGGGCAAGATGCTTAACTCTCATAGTGCCTCTCTCCACCCAGGTGTATAAATGGGTATGAATGTACTGCTCCCTGTGATGGACTAGCATGCCATCATGGGGCATGCCATCCAGGGAGGAGTAGAAATACTCCTAGTTGTTTCATGCTTCAGAAACCGGGATAAGCTCTGGTCTGATGGGTCACTAGGCTCGTATACAGACTTTTTTTTATTTATTGCATCCTCTGGAACAATATTAAATTCAGGAAGCAGCAGTATCCTACCAACCAACCACCTGAGGAATGACAAGAATGATGAACATCACGTTTTCTCCTTTATACAATATATACAGTCAAGTCTCTCTCAATGGACATCTTTTTAAAACAGACATTTCTGGACACCTCATGTTAGTCCCATCCCTGCTGTGTTCAGTCATTTTACTGTTACCTAACTCCCTATAAGATGGACACCTCTCTAAGATGGACAGTTGGAGCCGGTCCTGATGGTGTCCATAATGACATGAAAAGATTTGTATTTATAATAACTGTCTGAATCAGTAATTCAAGTTTTTCCATGTTTTTCTAATGTATAGCTACTCTGTAGATAGCTGGAAATGAACTATTAAAATATTATTATTATTATTATTATTATTATTATTATTATTATTATTATTATTATTATTATTATTATTATTGGTGTTGTTGTTTGTAACTAAATGGCATTTGATTTACAGGTAACGATCTCTCTCGTGTTCTCCATTGGGGAGGCGGGTACTCTGGTGGGGAAAGTCCTGTCTCGCTACTTATGGCCATTGACCAGGCACAAGAAGGTTTCCTGGACAGATGGTGTGTGATGTTTGATTCACCAGACGTAACAATCCCTGATACGCTGTCAAATGACAGTGCTATTGGTTCCATTGGTGGAAGAGAGGACGATCCCAGTATTTTTACCATGAATAATTATTTTGGTATTGGAATTGGTGCTGAGCTGTGTTTGGATTTTCATCTACAGAGAGAGGAAGCTCCTGCAAAGTTTCACAGCAGGTGTGTGTGTTATATTAACAGTTTTAGAACAGATATTGCAGGGGTGGCTCTAGGGGAAGGGTGCATGCAGTGTTCTCTGTAAGCCCTGGTGACCCGTGACCCGTGGTGTGCCGGCTACTCTTGCGACAAATAACATTTTTTTCAAGATAAAATTGTAAAATGAAACAATCTTAAACCTTTCCAAGCTGAAAACATGAAGAAAACGAAGCAGAAATTTTGTAAATGCCGTGAAGGAGCTGGTGAACGCGAACTACTCTCGGCTCATTAATGGTCAGCGGTTTGGATTTCATGTAAGATTGCATGATGTGTGTATTGCTTCATTGCTCAGTGCCGCCTACTAGAAAACATTCTCCTTCTACTTCAAATTTTCGGAAGAACCCTGTGCATGGGGAGTCCATGAGGACTCTTGAGGCCAGATTTGCCCCTTAGCCTCGAGCTAATAGGCTACATGTGCCAGGAAGAGGTAAAAAAAATACCTAATAATTGTATACCACTGCATGTTATTTATGTTTATTCATTACCGTTATTAATGAGCACTTTTTTTTCATTTCAGACTTCATAACAAAGGTGTTTATTTCAGAGCAGGACTGAAAAAAATGGTGAAAGGTTACTCTAAGACATTTGTGGATGAAGTCGAAATAGAGGTAATTAAAAGTCATCTCAGTTGTAACTAGTTTTATTATTTAATTTTTCAAGGAGGCCTTATGCGTCCAATGGCACAATGAGGACGGAAGATGATGTTTTTGCAATTTCAATTTTTCTATTTATAGTCCACAGAGCAAATCAAAGTTGTTCTGTGTGCTTCCAAACTTTTGTGTTCTGTTTGTTTCTAAATTATGGGGATTCTGTGCAATGCATGGCATTTTCATGCAGACTTTTGAAACCATCAGTGAGAGTCATACGTAAGGGGTGAATTCTTTTAATAAATTGATTTTTTTGGTATCTGTAGATGTAGTATGTCTTAAATCTCTGTCTGTGTTAATTTAAACACTCAGTCAAATCCCTGTTTCATGAACCTAATTGATTTCCTGAACCTCCCGATAATTTGAATAAAACCTCCTTTTCCTTCAAATTGCTCCAATTCAGTCAGTGAAATGTAACATTCCCAGTAATAAGCATTTTGAATAGACTCAGCTGATTCTGTATTGTATTGTAATTTTAGATCGATGGTAAAAAACTTGATTTACCAGCACTGGAAGGAATTGTTGTACTTAACATAAGCAGGTAAGGAAGGTTGACTTTCTTCAGACCAATTTTCACCATTGTGTCAAAATTTACATTTTTGCTTTGGTTTTGAATTACCCTTCACTCTGTGCATTGTTTAATAAACTTGTGCCATGCCAGTTTGAAATAAAGCCCAAGAAAAATGAACTGCAACTGGTCTGTGTTAGCTTTCATTATTTTGCATTGCTACCTTAAATTTGCATGTTGCTCTACCATCACATCTTTACATTATTTTTATCTCTACCATGACTGTGCAATTTTTGGTCATCAAAACTCACTTGTCAAATATATGTAATGTTTTGTTTCAATCCATTTTTCAACTGATTATTTCTGCAAGTTGGGGAGCAGGAACGGATGCATGGGGGCCTGACAAAGAGGATGTAAGTAAACATAATACAGTATAATTATGGTGAAAAATTTCTTGTTTACCTTTCCAGTATCTAACTAAAGAGCCCATCTTTGAAAAAGCAAGTACACTGCCACAACAATTAGTCAAAGTTGTCAACTTGACTGTACCATCTTACTGGTCAGTCAGACAAGACCTTGACTTTTCTGCAGGGTGCATCAGCATTGTCTTGGGCTAGAGCTCTGCTAGGCTGCAAAACAGTCTTTTTTCGCTTTAACTTGTGTTTTGTAAGGATCATAGTGAACCACACATGACTGTGTCTCTCATCAGTCTCACTTTCAATCGTGACACTGGCTCCAGATTCTTTGTGGTTTTGCAAAAATATGAATGTTTTGCAGTCTAGAGCAATGCCAATAATAAATAAAGCAATCATAGTCTCTCTTTTTCTGATCTGCGGCATTGTAATATCTTGTTATTAATTTTCATCCAGGGTTATGCTTCAGCATGTCATTGTGATGGCCTTGTTGAAGTAGTTGGTCTTCAGGGAGTCATGCATTTGGTAAGGGAGAAAAAGTCTCAACTCAAACAATTTATGCAAAAATTAATTCTTCTTTGTAAAATAATGTTTGCTCATCATTTAATTACCAGTTATTAAAGCTAAAGATAGTCCAATGCAAATGTTTACTATCTGTGGGGTACTGTACTCTCTGGAACTTATCACTGTCGCTTTCATCTCCCTCCAAAGTTACTGATGATCGATTATTCTGAACTGTTTATAGGGTCAAATTCAAAGCGGAATCAGAACTGGTATACGACTAGCGCAGGGAGCCCAGGTAAGGATAGTTCACCTGTTATCCTTTTTTGATCACATGAATTATTAACAACAACAGCAACAACTCTATTTTAATCAGTCTTCCTATTTCTATATATACTGTATTAATTACTGATGCAATTACAATAAACAAGAATGTTGATATATATTTAAGCTTTTTCAATGAAGATAAGGTATTTATGTCAGTACCCGTATATTAATCGTGCTGACAAAATTAATAAGCATACAGCAGTTACTGTGCTGATATTGGGAGACAGGTAAAATATTGGCAGACTGGAGGAAAACAATAATATTGGTAAAGGTGAAGGAAAAGTAAAAGAGGGCGGGGTAAACAATTGGGAGGCCCGGTGAGTATAAAAGACTGGGAGGGTGACGTAAAAGAGTGGGAGAATGGGGTAAATTATTGGCAGACTGGGGTAAAAGAATGCCGTTTGTTGTGGAAATGTGGGGTAAAGTGTGGGGGTGCGAGGTAAAAGATTGGGAGGGTGGGGTAAGAAAAGACTGGAAGGGTGGGGTAAGAAAAGACTGGAAGGGTGGGGTAAGAAAAGACTGGAAGGGTGAGGTAAAAGAGTGAGGAGGTGGGGTAAAAGAATCTTAGGACAGTGCGGTAAATATGTGACAGACAGTGTGAGAGGGTGAGAGTAAAAAAGTAAAAGAGTTGTGTAAGAGTGAGAGGATGGGGTAAAAAGTGTTTTACTTTTCAAAACAAATGCAGTGGGTATAGATTACCAGTCTTTGTGCATGTCTGCAGTTACTGGTTATGCTCAGCTGTCACTGCTGTTATAAAAATGTAATTTTAATTATATTAATTAGTGTACGTTGTATATTGCAGATCAACATCAAACTGAAATCTGAGATGCCGGTGCAGATTGACGGTGAACCTTGGATGCAGGCAGCTGGGAATGTGATTGTGCGACCAATACTCACACAGGTATTGTTTAAGGAGCTGTCTGATATAATTACCAACTTGGAATCCTTTTTGTGCATGTCCACACTTAAGCTGTTGGATTAGAACTGGTCTGTGAGTATTGGAACCAGGAGCAGTCAGACTTGGTGCAAAACATTCCCTGGGAAATTGAGTTTATGACAATGTTTTCACTTTTGCACCAAGACTTCTTTTAAAATTGAGGCAAAAGATAACCCAGGAAATAGTGAATGAATGAACAAACAAACAAAAGATTATTCTTAAATAGTGTTCACACACCATAATGGTGTGGGAGGTGCGGTAGCCTAATGGTTAGTGCGCTAGACTCCGGATCGGGCGGTCCGGGTTCGAGCCCTGGCCGGGGCACTGCGTTGTGTTCTTGGGCAAGATACTTTACTCTCATAGTGCCTCTCTCCACCCAGGTGTATAATTGGGTACCAGCGAATTTACTGCTGGGGGTAACCCTGCGATGGACTAGCGTCCCATCCAGGGGGGAGTAGCAATGCTCCTAGTCGCTTCACGCTACGGAAACCGGGATAAGCTCTGGCCTGATGGGCCACTAGGCTCGTATACAGACTTTACCTTACACACCATAATAATGTCTCATGACATTTTCCATCATTATAGTGAATTTATTTGTGACAGTGAGATAAAAGATTGAATTCATTGTCAGTAGAAGACAAGGCAGGCAGGCGGGTGGAGAATGTCTGAGCATTAGGTGTGTGTGCAGGCAGCCAGGCAGGACGGCAGAGAATTGCTTGAGCAAACAAAAATTAAAATCCATAACTGTAGGATGTTAATGTTTGATTAATTTTGTTCATCATTTTCTGCAGGCCCTGATGTTAACAAAAAGGAAAGTCAAAGTGAAGAACCCAAGAAGACCTTCAAGCTCCTTATCAAGACCATCATCAAACACCAGCACTAGAACAGCTATTTTTTATGAAGACTGAGCAATTTTTACTGACAGGCTTTTTCACGTGCAAAATGTAAATAGTTATTGCTATGGTTAGTGTCGTTTGTACCATGCCCTGGTAAAGGGAATGCAGGATCATTTCCTCAAGTTTAGCTCATTATCAAACATACTATTATTTAGCAGAAAGCAGCATTGAATATTTTGTGTTTTGTCCAGTCATTCCTTTACATGATCAGTGTTAAATTTCTTTCATGTGTCATGTAAAACATGCAGGTATTGAGACAAAACTCTGATTTGCCATTGCAATTCATTCATTTCTCGGCGAACAGTTGGTAAATTCACTTGACAGCAGAGTGCATTTGGAACAGACAAAATGGAAGCAGGACCTATAGATAAGTGGCCTAAATGCACTTACCATTTCGCCACCATGCATTACATCCTTACATGTAAAATGCTTACATTATAATGCCTACAGCTATTACAGCATACTGTACAGGTGTTTTATCTTAAATCTATCTTTTCAAGCTTTAGGCCACTTCCCCTGTTACGACAACGCAAAAGAACTGCAGAATAAAACTAACAATTTGATTTATTTAATGTATATCTACATGAAAATATTATGGCAAAAGAAGTACTTAACTGGTCATGACCTGCCATGCCACTGTGCTCTGTTATTAGACAAAACACTTCTCTCTCTCTCTCTCTACCCAGTGTCAAGTTGTTCACTAAACTGGGAGGGGGTGGGTGGGGGGTTGCAACCCGCTGATGGACTTGCATCCCATCTGGAGTAGCAATACTTCGAGTCAGTTTATGCTACTGAAGTTAGTGTTAGCATCACATCATTCCATTTCTTGAATTAAAAAGATGTCAAACCTCCTGAAGGGGATCGGGAGTTTCCTTTCTTATAGTAACATAACTAATTAGTTGACATTTCACATGTAAGGCAGTTACAGACACCACTGGAGCATATCCTGTTTACCACACATGAAGCAATCATTTGTTACAAGTGTTCTTCTCCCCTTAGGTCGTATTCACACTTAGTGCCCGAGCACTGGTACCTGAGTACCGGCAAAAAAAAGCATCGTGTTCAGACACATGCAGAAAACCAAAGAGCCCAAGCACCCTGAAGTGCCCAAGTACAAGGTCGAGACCTTGTACTAATGGGCACCGTGCCCAAATTCTGGCGTGGGTACTTGAAAAGAGTATGTTCACATTAGTGCCCAGTGAGAATCGTACTTGGGCACTGTGCCCAGGCACCAAGTGTAAACACAGCCTTAGATGCGATGCTAGTGCATTATGGGTATCCCCACCCTCCCTTCCCCAGGCTTCATTATTATCAGGTTGTGTGGGCTTACAGTTCACTGGACGATAATTACTCCACAGAGTGGCAGTGGTAGGGTGAACTGTCTTTCCTAGGATGGATAAATTAATTTGACTTAAGGTCACTTTTGAAAGATAGTCCAGGCTCTGCTGTGAGCCATACAGATTTGAGTGGCTTTGTCAACGGCTTCCCGTTATGAAGACAGTTGTGTGACGTGCTATAAGCATGCATATGATTTTTGTGTGCGGGCGGCGGTTTTTTGAGATTTTTGTGCAAAAGTTTGTGCTTCAACATCATTGCAGTTTGGGAATATTTTGACAAAAATAAGTTTGTACCCTAAAGGAGTTTTCCATTCTCACTTAATACTTCGAATAGGCAAGAAACACTTAAACTACAGGCTGGTCTTGATGTAAAACCAAAGTGCATATCACCAATAAGAATATTTTATACAAAATGTATCAGGTACAATGAAGATTATTTTGATGCTTGCTGATGTCGGGGTAAAGAAAATTTATGAGTAATAAGAATTTTAGATAGTATTTTTAGTGAATAGTTAATTAATTCACAAAGAGTATGTATTTACAGCAAAGCACTTTAAAAACTGTGACTCGGCTACAGAGGAGAAACAATCTTGAGGTTTATATATTAAGCCTTTTATTATTTATAACTATATTGCTTTACATCAGTACACACAATGATAAATCGGTGTAAACATGCTTCAAAGATATTAAACTTTTATTAAAAGTAGATCAGTCTTCGACTACTGCTTTGTTTTAAAAGTTTGTCCATATTATAGGCCTGCAATGCGTACAGAGAACCACATAACAATCTTGGTTAACATAGCTAGGGGGCCCCACTAAGGCCAAAAATTTTAAGGAAACATATGAAGCTTAACTGGAATTTCAGAGGGGTGGGAGGGCAGGGGTGGGGGGTCAAAGGAAAAATCCCTTCTGTTAGGGGGTATGGATATTTTCTGGAACCACACAATGAAGGGTAATTCAAAACCATATTCTCTCAAACGAGATCTATTTTTGGCCAGTTATGTATAAGTGTAGAGTTAAATAGAAGGGGAGTCTTTAGTTATTTCTTTTTATTTTTCTTGCTTGACTTGGCTTCAACCTTGGTAGATTCTTTAGATGCTTTTTTATACAGGTAATACAAAATCGTTCCAGCCAGTATTGGCCAAAACCCTATTTGTAGCAATAACTTTGGATCGAACAGTGACTTCCTCTTGATTGACATAAGCTCAGTGGTGAATATAAGTACAGAATTTGCTGTGTAATGAAAAAAAGGAAAGCATGCGTTAGTTGTATAGTGTGACCGTTTTAGTGGCAGATCCAGACCTTCAGCTAAGGAGGGGGCCCGCTTTTAAAGGCTTGACTATGAATGTTGAATTCTGTAAAGATAATTCTGGCACTTCAAAGAAAATGCGCTATTTCCGAAAAAATAAGGTGGGGGCTATGGGCCCGGGTCCCCTGGGTCCCTCCCCTGGATCCGCCACTGTGTTTCTTGTAAACTTGCAATTCCACTGGTCCAGAAGTCAAGCAGTTGCTATTGGGGCATTGTTCCTGTTGCTTGTTCTCTCAAAAGGTAGTAAGCCATTACAACAGCTGCTGCCTAACCCATGTGTTGTGTCTGTTGTGATCAAATGCATTCCAGTGTTTACACAGTCTATGTTCACCACTGGTCCATAATGGATCGCATCTGAGTTTTGGATACAATCTGTTTGGAAACTGGGTCAGATAAACACAAGGGACCTGCTTTCCACACTACAACTCTTCAGTGGCGGGCGGTGGGGGGAGGGGGGAGTGACGAGATACTCTGGGGACATTTGGCTTTTGAAGTTTCACATGCATGCTCATATCTCCCGAGCTTGAATCTTTATGTTTTAATGTCAGGAACCACTGGGGACATTTGGTTGCACCTGGACATAGCAAGACCAAACCATTTTAATAGCATTTTTAAGGCTGGCTATTGAAGTTTCACATGCATGCTCATATCTCCCAAGCTTGAATCTTTATGTTTTAATGTCGAGAACCACTGACTACACCGTTTTCCTGCGCTAAATGCTGGATACATGACTGTATTTGCTTCAAGTTTGATTGGAATGTCTGTGTCAATTGTAATTGGCCATTGATTACTTTGATTTTGGTTTTACGACAGTCAATTGAAAATCACTCTTAACTAGTGTTTACTATCTATGTTTATACATTTGGCCCTCCAATGTTCCAAGAAGGACACAAATGAATCACAAGTAGAAGTTAGGCTTGGATGTGTGTACTCACGTGGAATGACGTTTTCAACTCCACGTGCTCCATATCCCAGATGTGGAGGAATAATCAACTTTCTTTTTTCACTAAAAAGAAAAAGGAATTCACTCATTGACAACATTCTACTAGTTTGTTATTATGATAGTTATAAATACACAAAAAAGCTTCAGGCGACAACAGTAAACATGCACTGCAGACCTATAATTGATTCTTTGGTCAGTGGTTAAGCAATATTACATTCCGTGCATGGTAAAGAAAAGTTCTAAATGATTAAAATATCGAACTTCCTTCTTGTAATAAAAATAGAACTGAAACTAACCCAACACACATTCCTTTTATGCCCATCTCCCAGCCTAAACAAAAGAAGAGGGCTAAGGTTTAGATTAAGATAAAATACTGACCAATGTTAGTAACATTTTGCTTTGCAGTTACTACATGCAGGTAAACAAAACCTCCTACACAGAAACATTCTTTTGGCTGCCTCATTCTCAGGCACCATTGTATTTCCTTGTCACGAAGCAGTAAACAAATGGGGATTACATAGCTTGACATGGCTAGGTGGTAAAATACAGACTTTGCCAGTGCAATGTTCAGGGTCACAACTCCATGCGCACTGCGTTCAAACCTAGGAGGCACACCTAGCGATGAGCCAAGGGGGCCCTTCTGGTTCTTGACTGCATTATGTTGGCCAAATTATAATTTTTCTTCAAGGCTAAGTCATTATCTAGTATCAAAATGCCAGTTTAGAATATATTGCACCTCATAACAATTTAACAAGTTTCATGTTTATGCATACCTTTTATGACCTTTCCTTTGCCCAGTTGAAATTCCAGGGGCTCTCTTCCTTTTGCAAGTGATGAATCAAACATTTGGCCATTTTCCAGCGTACCCTAAAATGTTTATTGAATGATATTTATATTTTAGTAATAAATAAAATCAACTAGACATATCAAGGCTGTGCTCTACGAAAAATTACAAGGAGCCCAAAGGTTCCAAACTATGAGATCCAGGGTGCCCAGCATAAAGCTTATGAAAGAAATAAGATTATCTGGTTGCCCAAAGTCAAAAGTTAGTTGCCTGAGGCACCCGGGTGTCCTTAGAGCACAGTCCTGCATATGCTTAGGAGATCCCATTACTCCTTTTAGAATGAACAGCAGGTAAACTGAAAGATTTATTTGTGAGAGATACGTACAGTGTAGTGAACAGACACAATGTCTCCATTATCTGCTTTGTCTTTACAGTTGCCAGGTTTGTACTAGAAAAATAACAAAAAAATCACATAGTTTCTGAGTCATTGTCCCGGGGGGGGGGGGGGGGGGGGGTACTCCCATATATGACTCCCATATATGGGCTATATAGGTATGTGCCGTGGGATAGGGTATGTTTTTTGAGGTTCTCGTTCCTTAAATAGGGTATCATTTTTGGTCCTTTTGGCATTGTGTTTCCGGTATGATCCTTAGATAGGGCAGCTAAATTCTATCAGCTAAAATAAATGCCCAGCTAAACGAAAAAAAAATTGTTAAAACTGAACTATCCGTTATTTAGTATTAACAAAGCGATTTTGAAAAATTTGAGCTTTGCCGTGCGCGGTTAGCCGTTATTTGAGTCGTCATGCAATGCTTCTCCTCCCCTTGAATAGGGTGTCAATTTTCGGGTTTGGGCCTTAGAAAGGGTATTAATTTTCGTTTTCTTTATCCTTAGATAGGGTCAGGGTTTGAAAACGTTCGCGGCACACCCCTATCCGAAATTTAGGGGAGTACCCCCCCCCTGGGGTCATTGTCATGCAACTATCCAAACTATAATTAACTATAATTATTAATCTGAAACAAAAAATAATCTCAGGAAAGCTAAAAACTGCCATTAAGTCAGTTGTTAGACATTCCTTGTACAACATCTTCAGGTAGAAAATAATTATATTCTTAATTTTGACATATTGCTTCTTGAGGTGATGACTCAATTCATTTAATAAACTTAATATTTGCTTTGAAAAAGTCCCACTTTATGAAAATTTACAAAATTTGACAATATGTAATAATTATTATGATTTTAGCAACACACATTGTTTAATGAGGTTGCATGGCACAAAATATATAATAACATTTAATGGAAAATTTCTCATATAATTTTTACAAGCTATTAAATATAAAGGGACGGTAACACAAGTAAAATTAAGGCATAAATTTAGGCAGACACATTTTTTAAGAAAATGAGCATATTAATTGGGTTTATATGACATTTTATGTTTATTTAGCTGCACTTTCTTTTAATCATAAATGATTCATTTGTGAAAATGAGAAACTTTTTATAAAACTAAAGTAAATGAATTTCTGATAAAATCTCAGTGACAAACTGATCATGAGTGAACATTTTTTGAAGCATTTATATCCAGACCAATCTATAACCACAATTGTAATAATATTATTTTATCATAAATAATTAATTTTCAAAGCCAAGATAAAAATCACTGCTTAGGATAAGAACTGTCATGCATAATTAATTCACAGCATCAGTTGACATCACCTGCTGGGACTTAGCTATACAAATTTACACAGTCTAGTAAAAACAGCAAATGAATTTTCTCTATTTTTCTCAAAATTATGAACACTCTAAAAATGTATCCAAGAGCAAGTAAAAAAAGAAACAAATTTAAAATATGGCAATACAAATAGCTTCAATTTTCAGTGGTTCCAGTTCATGAAATATCTGTAAAAAAGGAGTGAGCTTATGAACAATATATATTCAGGATTTTAGATAGAAATTCTGTGGTGTTTATTAAGATGAATGTTGGAATACGATATTCTGGAAGATAAAACGGATTTCTTCCAATTCTTGAAAATATTCAACAGCATTGTGTGATAAATTATTGCGTTCGACGAAGGAGAACGCACCCTAATCGAGATTTCCTCTCGCTTTTATGGACTATACGACGTTGTCAATTTGGCCCCCCCAGAAAATTTTTCAGGGGCGAATGACGTCATCTCTATGCCATGTGCTTCTGTTTTGCTGTTTGGAGTGATTTCTCTCGACAAAATTGTCCTGTGTTATGGTGTGTTATCGCTGCTGTTTGGAGGGTGTCATCCAAGGTAGAAGAGTTTTAATCAGCCACCGAACGTCGTAAAAGGAGTGGAAATCGAGTAACTCGATTCGTTGTTTTATAGGCAAGGTAAACCAGCGTGTTTGCATGCAGAACGATTCACAAAACTAGCTAAAATATTGCAAATCGTTAGTATTTCATGTAAAACGAGTGAGTAGAATAAGGATCAAAATTGTTTTATCGCTTCTTTGAATTTGTATTCTATAGTTATTCGCAGAATTTTTAGGCATTTTGATGAGGAAATCATTATTGAATATTATGAGTGTATTGACTATGAACGAAAAGTTGATGTGCTGTGCCTCGGTCTATTTTCAAATTGAAGTGAAAGTATTTGTAGAAGTCTGTGGAGTTTTAGAAGTTGTGTAGTGCCGAAAGATATTGAACAACTAAAGTGAAATAAATAATGATTTGTCGTGTACATGATAATCCATTTCTATTCCATATGAATTTCAGTGTAAAAGAAATGAATGCAAATTGCCCATTCATTTATGACTTTGTACGTTTCTGCTTTGTGAATGTCACATGAAGTGCTAGGAGCGACTTCTATTCACGTTGTTTTACAATATTCTGACATCAATGAGAATTTGCCGTTCCATTCATTATTTGAGGTTCTTTTTGACCTTTGGCAAACAATCAGTCAATCACTGCTATGATGACAGATCATGTTTCCGTCCGGTTGAATGGCTTCTTCTGTTAACACCCAATTTACGATAACATAGCTTGCAAGCAAAGAAAAATTCTGCTTTAACATCTTCGAAAACAACACAACCCATTTCTTGATGCGACAAATTCCAGTTTATTTTGCAGAGAGATGTTCTTTTGGCTAGTCACGCAATCTTTCCTCCAAAATGTTGTGTTATGAGATTCCTCTCTCACTCATCGCACCATTTGAGGCTTATTAAATGGCATAGTTTGCCAACAGCCTTGCTCCTTTGCTACTACCTGACTCTCCATCTTAGGTCGAACGCACTCCCCTAATCGCTGATTACTACTAGTTTAGTGTATATTTTTCAGTAGAGAAGCCATTAATCTGCCGCATTCACCGCAAGAATTACAGGCATACAAAATCACACATTGTTATCAGTTTTACAACAAACTTCAGTTCGCCTCCGTAATTAACAAAATATCGAATTTCACGATAAAAATATCTTTGTCACTGAGTTGAACAATGCAACTGTTATGTGCTGGTGTACATGTTTTCTTCTCGCTTTTTTCTCAGAATGCGTTTGAAGAGATTTACATGAAACTCAGAACGCTTTGAATAAAAGTTATGTCTGATTGATACATGGGAGTGTTCTTTATTTCCCGCTCGCCAGAGAAGCGCGAAGCAGAATATTTCTACAGAAGTACAGTACAAAAGCCCCGTCAAAGCGATTTCGACGTTCCTCGTGGATGACAAAGCCTTGCAAATAACAGATAACCAAAATAAGAATCTAATCGTACATGAATTGCAATCAGATCAGAAAATAACATGAAAAAAACACAGTGTACGATTTCATGATTTCATGGACCTACCTCGACAATAGTTTCTAAATCTTTCTTCTTCTTCTTTGCTCCTGTGGCGTACCCATTAAAAAGCACAAGAAAAAGACTAAAAATCAGTAACCTGAAGATCTGCTCCATTTAAAATCATTATCCAATTAACTGTATCTTTCTTGAGTGTAAATCTATCTTATCAAGGCAAATCAAACCAGGCGCAAACCGCGCTGCGCGAATCTTCACCCGGGCTCTGGGATCTAGAACCACAAAAGGAAAGGAGTCTGGGGAAGAGACATCAGCAAAATGGCGGACGAAGAAGGTGCAGTCGAAGAGAACATTGATGGACTTTCGCACCCGGAAGTAATGTCTCTCTTTAGTGAAAAGCTAGCTGAGATAATGAGTGATCCTTTGCTTATTGGGTTGCCTAATGAACCGACTCTTGATGAGGTGAACTCGCAGATAGCTTTGGAGCATGGTCGTGCTATTGTGGTGAACGTTCGTCAGCATGATGAGATGAAAACTGTGCTACGTAAGCAACATTTTTTATTATTAGAATCGGATTAGAAGGGTAAGGGTTTCACAGCCCAGTGCCACACCTCTTCTCCAAGTCCCTGGGAGAGTCAGTGGACAACAATTATCAAATTTCCAGGGTATAAGCGACGTATAAACCTTAACTTTTCAGTGACTGTCTTAGCTAAACTGTCGGCTTTAAAGCGAAAGATTTCGAAAATTTAAGACTTTGTACGGAGCAGTTTTGAGAGGGAAATGTGCAGGCACGCGACGTTTGACCACTATGTGGCGACTCTTACAGTGGCGGATGCACCATGTCCAAAAAAATAAGTGGGGGGGGGGGGGGGGGGGGGGGTCCCCTTGGCCCATCCCCTGGATCCGCCACTATCTTAAGGGTTTGGAATGATAAGTTTAATTTATGTATTAAAGATTCACCAGGACAGTAAATATGAGCAGTAGATTTCCCAAGTAGATGTTGTTAAATATATTAACACCAACATATGTCTGTCCCTAAGAAGCTGGCTCAATTTTGGTTAGATGAATTTTGTATATGTAATCGCATGGGCCCGAGGGGCATAGGGTAAAATATGGACTGGACCATTGGACCCTTGGACCATTGGACTATTTTTTGGACTATTTTTTTGGACTATTTCATGGACTAAATTTTGGACAATTTTTTTAATCTTTCCTAAGGGATGGGTACCTAGTTTAGGTAGTTTTTTTCTTTTTTTGGGGGGGGGGGGGTGGGTAGGTAAATGGTCACACAACACATGTACGCATGCGCACAGCCTATTACCCGTGGTCATGGGAGGGGAATGTAAGTAAAAGTTGTCATCTGTGAGGGGAGGAGGTCGTAATTATTACAGAAAAGTTACCAGCATTAAGGAAACTTTTTTCCAGTATTGTCCGCTCAGTCGCTTATTGACTCGTACCAATGTTCCTTCTACTATATATTTCCGTAACAAGAGTTATTTCTATTTCCTTTAATCTTGCTCTGACGGACAGCGCTCCGCAAAAGAAAACATTTTTGGCCAGTTAAAGTCATTTTCTAGCCGCTAGCCAGATAAGCAGTCATCCAAGAAGCTCTTATCGCTCCAACGCATCTTGGCTGATAACGTGGTCGTTACGTTTTTTCAGACAGAACAATAACAAAATGTCTTTAATCTTAAAGTTTCCTTAATGCTGGTAACTATTCTGTAATAATTACGACCTCCTCCCCTCACAGATAACAACTTTTGCTTACATTCCCCTCCCATGCGTACACGTGTTGTGTGACACAAGTGCTGTAATTACATCCTTCCCCTCCCTAAGGAGGATCATATGATTAACCACCTCCCTTGACAAAACTACCTACCCACCCCTTCCAAAGTGAGAATAACAAATTTTGACAAAATTTACCTATCCACCCCTCCCCTCAAAAAACTACCTAACCCCCTTCCTACCTACCTACCTACCTACCTCCCTACCCCTTCCTGAGGAAGAACAAATGATAAACCACCCCCTGACAAAACTAGGTACCAAAGATTCAAAAATAGTCCAAAATTTAGTCCATGAAATAGTCCAAAAAAATGGTCCAAAAAATAGTCCAATGGTCCAAGGGTCCAATGGTCCAGTCCATATTTTACCCTATGCCGGCCCGAGGGCAATTAAGGATTAATTTCACACGCATTTTCAAAGTTTTCACTACATTGCCCAAGTCGCAAAGCGACGAGGGCAATTTGGAAAACTTTGAAAATGCAAGTGAAATTAATCCTTAATAATTTGCATGAGGGCACATTGCGATTAGTAATACGTGTTTATCACACAAAGGGCAAAATTGTGTACAAAAGAAAACTTAAACGAGGTCCGCCATGGCGTAAACCGGTTGGCAAGAATATTTGCTCGTAGCAAAATGACCACATAACAAATCAACTTATGTCAAGAAACAGTAAAAGTAAGCATAACACAGCATGTGCAATTCACTCATAATAGTTCCTTCACAGATAAAACTGAATGCAGTTTAAATTTTATTTACCTTTGTTTACGAGGCGTCCGACCGCGCAGAAATGAAAGTCATAAACAAAGTGTCTGAACGAGCTTTAATAACTTCTTGAACCTGACATTCTCCTTTCCACAGCGAAAACTGTAAGTACCAACAAAATTTATTCCCTTTCCAGGCTCTGGTTCTAATAAGGCGAAGCAAGCAAAACGAAGAAATGTTATCTTTCAGTGTCGATTCAGTGGTCTCAGCCGCCATGAATTTCTTTTCTCCGTGCAGCGCCAATCGTCCAGAAGTTTTTTCGGGCTGTGACAAACGAATTTGGATTGAAAAGTCCTCTCTCTATTCCACCAAGGCACTACTCATTTCTGCCTACCGATTTTCTTTCACATTTGCTGAAATAACCGCATTTATATCAAACTCGGATGCATTGCGTTTCTGAACTTTTTCAAACTCGTTTCAAGCGGGAAACCAACTCAGTGCAGACGACGCACGCTCAGCCAATCAGGATCAAGTAATCATGCCCTCTTGATTACCAAAAAGTGCCCTCGTGATTAAGAAAAAATGCCCTCTGTCTCAACCAATCAGCATTCAGTAATTTTGCCCCGTATGTGATAAGTATTTTTAAAACAATAGGCCATTTTACGGTTGTCTACTCAGTGACCTGGCCTTTGAATGGTAACGAGGCTGGAGGTGACCTTGCATTGATGTAAACCCAGACCACTGGAATCCGAACAACTTGATTTGCAAAACAAAAGGAGTGAGGTCTGTATCAAAACAAGGTCACCTCCAGCCTCGCTACCATTCAAAGGCCAGGTCACTGAGCAGTCAACTGTAAAATAGCCTATTTTGTAATTAATTAATTAATTAATTAATTGATGGTTCCAGCTGTTGTTGTCATACAAAATGCAACTGTACATGACTTGAAGAAGGCCATCCAAAGACACATCTCACTGAAGCTGTCCAGGGAGGGAGGCCCAAACATTATTTCTTGGTGAGAATTTAAATCAAGTTTGAATCAAGTTGCTGTTTAAATATTAAAAAGTTTATAATTTATTTGAAGAATGGCACATTGAAAGGAAGAATAAGTAAGTTAAATTTCTATAATGAATTCACCACTTTGCTAATGGTAGGCATGTTTGACACATGTTTGATTGTAAATGTGTTCTTCAGAAAGTGGGATGTTCATTAAAAATATTAATTAACTTGTTACACATTAATTGTTTTGTCTATTTATAAATATTTCAGTTATATTTCAATTGTTTGCACAGGGATTATTTTATATCTTACTTAAACAATTTACTTGTGTGCATTAAGTATGGTTTAATTTTGATATACTGATTTTTAACAGGAGACATGTGTGGAAAACCTACTGGCTTTCATTTCAAGGACAAAAGCTGACAGAGGATCATCAACCTCTTACATAGTAAGCTTAACAACAACAGCAACAACAACAATCTTAATTCATATGGGATGAACCATTATATTTTTTAGAGGATGGGCAGTTGGGTAATTTTTTCTAGCTTCAAGTTGTGCAAGATTTTTTTCCTTTTAGCGCCCTGTTTTGCAAATTTCCTTGCTCTTGTTTTTGCTGTACAAGAATTGGTTTTTGGTAATGCCCCCCCCCCCCTTACCCTCCCTCTCCCCGCAAAAAGCTATAATGGTCCATCCCTAATAACATTATGTAAACCCAATAACGAAAGAGTACACATAGATAACCATCGGTTGGGAATGACAACTATTATGACTTTTATGACTTTCTATAAAAGACATCCTGCATTTATGAATTTTCTTTGAAGACTTTTACTAAATGCGTGAAAACTTTATATCCAGTTATATATTTGTGGGCAGACATGCATATACTTTATTCTTATTGGATAAATTTGTGCGCACATGGTTTGGTCAATTCAATAATGAATTTAGTGACAGTATGACGTTTGTCACATGAGCAGAATAGTGGAGATTTTTGGATTTTGCATTGAACCTATTGTTGGTTAAGCATAAAATGGGAAGGTATTTTATCAGTGCAAGTATAGGAAAGGGTAGACACCTAATTTAGGTTTTTTTAAAAGGACATTTCAAAATATCTTGAACAGATGCACCTAGCAGCTTATTCATCCAAGTTTTTTTTAATGAAGTAAATCAATCTTACGATGTAGAAAGGAATACAGTGTATCTACTGTATGTTTGTGTCTTACTGGAAGGGCAGTAGTAGTAAGGAAGAAAGAGACACGTTGCCATACCCAGACTGATTTTTTTTTTTTGCTTGGCATTTATTATTGAAACAGGAACCTTAAGTTGAATATTGTTTGTACTGATATAATTTACAAAAATTAAAACAAAAATCTATTTATTTATTGTAGGGTAATTTATATTTTGTTTCTTTCTGTAGTTATGGCATTCAAAGTAAAGATGAAGTTACTTTTGTCAAGAGATTGAGAAGAAAGTAAATGGATTGTCATCTTCCAGTAATGGATCAGTGTTGCAGGTTCACTGCCAAGTGAACTGTGGAAAGTCCAAGCCTTCACTCGCTTTCTGATGGACAACAAGAGAGAGCAGATCTCACATTACAGTGATCAACAAACCTTTCCACAACAACCGTTCCACTTTCAACAACTTTTTTTAAAAGGACAGAAAATGACTGGAACTGTATTGAACTGGAAACAACGCGGCATTTCATCCAGGTGTATATGTAGCAGTAACAAGTCAAGCCTATTTTCCTTCCCTTTAACAAAGTGCACCTCTATAACATCATCCAGGACTGATTATAGGAAAGTGTGGTCCTTGCTGGTCCTTCCTTGCCCAGATCTACTCCAATGGGGTCAAATGGTGCACTGGACTCCGGATCAAACTGTCTGGGTTTGAGCCCTGGCTTTGTGTTGTGTTCTTGGGCAAGAAAGACACTTCACTCTCATTGTGCCTCTATTCACCCAGGAGCTGTTCACTTTATGCTACAAGAGGAAAACAGTTTTCATTATCACTCACACACTCACTCATCCCTTGTCCCAGCTGGGACATAAGACCACAATCATACCACGCCCCTGAACCCTGTCTTGTGCTTTGGCAAGTGCTTCATAACAACGATATATTTGGCTTCTTAAAGTCTGTATACGAGCCTAAGGGCCCATCTTAGGTGGGAGGTATTTCCTATAGTGGAGTGCATGGGGATGCTGGAGGTTCCCCTCCCCTCCTCTCTGAGGAAAGGCATTAGCTTACCGCATGCAAATAATGGTATATTTACGATTTTGACATTGAAACTTATCACTCTAAAAAGTTAAATAATGTTTAATAAAGAGGTGTTAAATTTTAAATAAAAACCACATTTCTGTTGAGTTCTTTTGTGATCATTCCTAATTTACCCACCCCCTCCCGCAGAATTTGATGTTGGTCTGCAAGTGGACGCGAGGAACTGGAAACCACAGTGTATAAAAATCGCTGATTGCGGGAAAAACAACCAGTCTTCGGCGACTTCGGCAATTTTTGCAAAGTATTTTTCGTAACATTTGTGATGGAAGAAGCCGGTGGAAGCTATATGTACTGCAGTTTTAGCGACTGTAATTTTCCCCGTATTACGGCTTCGGATGCAAGAGTCGAAGTTCGTACTTCGGTACCAAAGGGTGGTTTTTCAAAGCTAAAGAGCGCGAAGGTGAAATGGCGACTCAGTGGAGATGCTGTATTTCACAGTAATTGTTGGGATATAGTGGTTAAAACTTGTCGCATGAGAAGCAAAAAGCGCGCCCCGTTTGTGCTTAGCAC
The DNA here is from genome assembly GCA_963693305.1 of Meandrina meandrites. Taxonomy (NCBI): domain Eukaryota; kingdom Metazoa; phylum Cnidaria; class Anthozoa; order Scleractinia; family Meandrinidae; genus Meandrina; species Meandrina meandrites. Next base: position 37,725,784 of record OY855907.1, read on the forward strand.
GCTCGAAAAGTCTCTGGTGAAAGAAGCATTAAAAACTGCGGAATTTCATGACTCGCTGGACACTGTTGCTAAAGAAGCTTTGAGAATCGCCGATCTTATCAAGAACGCTAATCACTGTGTGGCATTTACTGGTGCTGGGATTTCTACATCTGCTGGCATTGGAGACTATCGAGGAAAATCGGGCAAGTGGACCGAGGAAGATAGGTAAGGCTTATTTGGAGGGGAGGAAAAGGGTGGTGGATTTTATAACATTTTATCTGTCCGTAGCGCTAGCTAGGGGGTATTTTGGTACCTGTCTGCAGTAGGGGGTACCTTGCTCATAGTTGTATCAGTAGACTTTTATTGAAGTCCAGTGGCTCTTAGCCATCCACAACTACCCAAATGAACTGAAAATCTCAGCTACAGTGTAACTTCAAATCCCCGCATATCCCTGGCTTCTCCCCCCCCCCCCCCCCCCAATGCAACCCCCTGGGGCTAAACATCGATAGGCAAATTAGTCAATTCCTCTGCTTCTCACACACACATGATTTGAAACATTTTCCATTCTCTAGAGTGAGATATATAGAAAACATGATCTTTTAAAACCTGTAATAACTACAGATCCTTTTCCTGTTGTTTTTTCTTGCAGTACAAAGGTCATTTTAAAAGGCATATATTAATTTTCTTTCCACTTATTCCTATGCAGAGAAAGTATCAGTTGCACAGAATTGCTGAATGAAGATGATGATGATGAGCCAAAACAGAAGAAAGGAAGAGTGGAGGATAGTTTTGAAAAAGCCGCTGATGACGATGATGGTGTTCCCTATGAAGAACTGCGACCCACTTATACCCACGAAGCTCTTTGCAAACTAGTTCAGTTAGGTTTAGTCAAGCACCTTATTAGTCAGAATGGTGATGGACTTCATGGTCTCTCTGGAATTCCAGTGGCAAACTTGTCTGAGTTACATGGCAATGTCTTCATTGAGAAATGCGAAAAATGTGGAGCTCGTTATGAGCGGCCTTTTTATGTTCTGGATGATCATGCAAGTTTGTATTATGAAGAACTGAGTGACCTTGGTGCTACAACCATGAAAAAGCCCAGGCATGCTAAACAGTGTGACCTGTGTGGTCTCTGTCACAGAACGGGTCGCAAGTGCTCAAGAAAGGTACACACTTGACAATATTATTCCATGAGTGTGCACTGGATATGATATGGTAGATAGCCAATAAGGCGCTTAGGCGCAACTATCTTATATCCAGCAAGCATGAGTGGAACAATTTTTTATTAAAAACACCTAAAGAATTGCAATTATATTTGAGCTCCCCAGCTATTCTTACTGAGAGCAAGCAAATTTACCCATGTACAGCAAAAATCCACTTCTGTCGTTTGACATTTGTACATGGAAATGAGAAGGTTTGTGTTTGTTGTGAATGTGATTTTTCCCCATTTTTTTGAGGGATATATTTTAGGTGACAAAATGAAAGGCAAGCACATTTTCTGTTTGCCACTTAATATCTCTTATGGCAGCAAGCCAGGAATCTCTAACATTTGCAGTATAAAAGATTATCCCAGCCTCAGAATAAGAACTGTTCAAAGTCATATCAGTATTGGTTCTTGGGAGCTTAACCAAACTACGACAGCAACGGCAACGAGAACGTCACCAAACAAAAGGCTTAATGAGCAGAACAATAGCTCTGCACGTGCGTTTGAAGTCTTGGTACATTTCCTAGCCGTTCTCTGCAAAACAACAACGTGAAATGACCCAATTCTGCGTATTCTGGACAACGTGAACCATGACGGCAAATTTTTAATTTTTCTATTTTGAGTTGAATGCTCTCTTTACACATTTAGCTTGAGCCAGTTCTTAAACCGACAGATACGCTGAATACATCTGAATAATCGCGAGATTCTAGAGTAAAATATAAATTCATTTTTCACCAGGCGTTGTCCTCGGCGTCGCTGTCGTGATTGCTTAAGCTCCCTATTATCTCAGCTCGGACCCTGTACAAATCATGCACTTGGTCATAAAGCTATACTTTTCCCATCTTTTGGCCATGTATTAAAATATTTAATATGCTTGCCAATCATGACTGCAGGGATGCAAAGGACAGCTTATTGACAGTATAATCAATTTCCGTGACAACCTCGAAGAAGAGATTTTCAGTACAGCTCAGGAGCATGCCGCCACATGTGACCTGATGCTATGTCTGGGTACGACAATGACTGTCAGTCCTGCTAACGAACTAGTGGAGATGGGCAAACAGCCTCTGAGGATTGTTGTTTGCAACAGGTCAGTTCATTTGGGTTAACCCCTGTTTAAGCTCTGTCCCTTATAATGCCCCACACATAAGAGCAAAAATATTTAAGAGCGCTGCATTCATTCACAACAATGCAGCACTTAATCAAAGCATCGTCACACTGAATTGTTCAAGGAGTCAAACTAAATCTAAACCATTCTCAGAGATTTATTCTCCTTGATTATGTGATAGTAAATGCATCATGATTGCATTCATTTGGCAGGCAAAAGACAGATGTGGACAAACTGTGTGTTTTGCACAATGCACGAGGGATGCAGCTAGGGTCCAGGGTGTTTGGAGACTGTGATGGTCTCATGTCACAGGTGATGCGGCATTTGATGAGTCGTGATTCCTTGCAGGAGTGGGAAAAAGAACGAACCATCCGTATGAGGGAATATGACAAAAGGAGGACAAGAAGCTAATCAGAATTAAAGTCAAGGTCTACCAAAGATCTAGTTTTTTTTTTACATTAATTTTATTTTTCACACTCACCCTTACTATAGATCATGAATGTAAAGTTTCAGTGGTTTGATTCAACAAAGCAAAAATAGTTACTTCACTTAACAAACTAGGAAACAAGTTGAATATTTTATTGGGATTTGGACAAATGCACAGCGGATTCAGTTATGTACTGGTTCTGTTAAGGCAGCTTTTAAATTACACCACATCAAATTGAAACAGGACTGATTAGCCTACTTCATACATGAAGTACTAAAACCCAAAACAAAACGAAACCTAACCAATAAATAACAGATAACCACAAGCAAACCAGAGTGAAAGGTAACTGCAAGCAAGCTGCAGTAATTAAAATTTTCATTCAATCATTTCTATCAGTTTTGTTTCAGATCTGTGGTTTTGTCTCATTTCTTATTGTTTCAGGTTTTAGTACAAGCCATTCTGAACAAACTTTGACATTTCAGCCTCTATCAATCTGATTTATAATCATTTCTTTAAAGTTTAATTTTTTTGGTATAAATTTTTAAATGTACATAATTGTAAATATCAATAAAAGATTGAAACTATTGTATTCACTTCTTCAAGGTGTTAGTGATCAATGGTTATTTTAATTGTGCATCTTATTCCAAAATGGCAGAAAACACACTATTCTTTTGTCTTCATGTTAATTGGCCCTCATTGCCTCAATCTCGTCTGCAGAATTCAAAAGATTCTTGGCTTAAAATGAGACAACGAGGGCCAATTGACATATAGGCAAAATAATAATGTATTTTCCGCCATTTTGGAGTAAGATATATATAAATCCTGGCCTTAATATTATTTAATATTTTAAATATCCATATTTAGGTTATTGAGTTATTACTTTATAAAGACCCTATACCTCTCAGGCAAACCTCCGAACATTTTCCATTTCAATCCCAAGCCCAAATCTACTTAAAGGCCTGAAGGGGCAGTATTACCAAGATTTAGTGCTACTTGAAAATCCAATGAAGGTGTTGGCATTAATTGGAACTTCACTAATAGTTACCTGGCATTGCTAAAACGCACTGCACTAGTCACAAAAGTTGTTTAAAACTTCTATGACTACGGACAGGTAGGAAAAACTGGTCTAAACTAGGAGGAAAATCACAAAAAATCATTGATTATGGTTTATTTACATCTTATAGACTCTAGTTATGCCTTTGTTGTTGTTAAAGGTTTTTTGTTGATCAGGGAGTGCTCCTTTATAATTCTTGCATAGTTTACACAAAATAAAAACTTTGAAGACCTTTTATGATACTGCCCCTTTGATATCACCAATGAGTTCTGAAAGTCTGGTGGCACATCAAGATGAACTCAAAACACATCAAGATGAACTCACCAAGTTGATGAATTTCGTTGTTGTCATCATCTGCCCGCTTGACAATATTTGGATATCAACTTCACTGACTTGTTCAATTACACACAAACTATGAAGTTTAAACCCAACAAATGCGCTTTTGCCGCTGTTATAATTTTAAGACAGTAAAATACACAAACCTTGAAAGAACAAACAAAATGAATCGAAAACTACCCATCACAACTCACAGACATGGCCTTTTAAACCTGTTGAAGTAATATATCAAACATGCATAGGGGTGTCGAATGGTAAATGCGAGACTTTGCGAGACTGATACATTTTCTGTGAGCCCGAGACTTCCTTAGCATTGAAAAAGAAATCGAGACTCCGAGAAGGTCCCCCATAAAAATACGAGACGACGAGACCCCTGGAATTTGGCTTAAATTTTGCGAGACTCGCATTTTTTGAAGGACCATTCACCACCCCTATGCATGAGAGACAGTGTTTCATCAGGATATCCAAACACCGTGAAGAGAGTTGAAAATATGACGCGTAGCGGATTATTTTTGATGAAATTCGAGGTGGATATTGGATAGCTGATGAAACACTATCTTGAGTGTTTGATATATCTTCTCAATCGAAACAAAAAGGAGTAAACGGAGGAATGAAATTGGAAAAATCTAATATGCTAATTGGGATCAGATTTCCAAACCACTGTGACGTCATGGTTCTGATTTCCTTTGTTTTAACAAGATGAATAATTTATTAATGAGTTTGAGAAGTGAACTTCTACTTCCTATGAGGTCTGCTTTGGTTTAAATTCTACATCTTTTACTGGTGCCAAAGCATATTAGTATGTACTGTTAGGGGCCCAGCCACCCCCATAAACCCAAGTTTTAAATTAAGTTACTTAGATGATTGACAGCAGCAAAAAAATGCAGCTGTCAATTGAGCAGAGTTTGCATGTTATTGGAAGGCACAGTGAAAGCATTCATTGATTTTATAACTGCGAGGGCATGCTTGTTGGTGCTGAAAGTGGCTTGTCCTCCCAAAGGATTTTCCCATCACATGCACAGAATTTCTTGGAGTTCTGGAAAAGACCCGCTGATCTGGCAATTATTCCACATGTTAAGCTGTGAAAAATTAGAGTGAAAATTCATTAGCATACACAAAAATCATCTCAACACTCAAAGTTCTATGTCAAGCTCAGCCAGAAGGGTTCAGAGGCACTGGGAGAATATCATGATAAAACTGAATTTCTAATTATTTGGATCTAGGCAACAAATGTTGAAAATTAATGATTCTACAATCTGTGTTGGCACGACAGATATCAAGCCTGTGTCTGAAGTGCGCAATCTAGGCTCCTGGTTTGACTGTAATTTTTCTATGTCAACTCATATTTCTAAGTCTTGTAGTGTGGCTTTTTTCTGGTTACACAATATTAAGCGAATTACCAAATTTCTATCAAGAGATAAATTAGAAACGGTTTTGCACAAGTTTGTTACCAGTAGAATTGATTATTGTAATGGACTTCTCTATGGACTACCAGACTGTGAAATTGCAGAGAGTGCAGAACGCTGCGGCTCGGCTGCTAACTTCGAGTCGCAAATATGATCATATTACGCCTGTTTTACAAGAATTACACTGGCTGCCAGTTAGATATAGAATTCATTTTAAAATTTTACTTTTAACTTTTAAGGCTCTCAATGGCATGGCGCCAGCTTATATTAGTGATTTAATTAATGTAAGAAAGCACGCACGCTATTCACTGCGCTCTATAAATTCAGGCACGCTTCTTTTGCACCCAGCAGGGAAAATGAAGAAGTCTTTTGGTGACAGGTGTTTTAGTGTAGCTGCGCCTACACTTTGGAATGCACTTCCAGCTTGCCTGCGGAATATTAGTTCTATTCTTATTTTTAAATCTCGTCTTAAAACATATCTTTTTAAATTAGCTTTTAGCCTTTAGATCTCGTTATTAATATATATATATTCAGTATATTTTAATGTTTTAATATTGTATATGTAATGTGCCTTTGATCATTTCCATGCTAAAAGGCGCACTATAAATTAATAAATTATTATTATTATTAGTATTATTATTATTATTATTATTATTATTATTATTATTATTATTATTATTATTATTATTATTATGTCTTGGCCAAGCCAAGAAAACAATATAACAACTGACCCTGCCGAGCTCAGCCAGAAGGGTGTCATGCTGAGCCAGAAGCATTTGGAGGCACTGCAAGGGTAACCTGTCTTGCCCAAGCCAAGAACACAACATAACAAGTGATCCCAGCCAGGACTAGAATCTGGATCATTCAATCCAGAGTCCAGTGCACAAGCCATTAGGCCACCATGCCTCCTATTCATATGACATAAATTGCACATGGTATAAATTGACGTCTTTGTATAATTATCTTGCTTACCCTGGGCCTGAATTTCCTGTCATTTTTGACAACTCATTGCTGCCACGCCCTAGATCGTCTTCTCCATGGTGTACAACTAGAGATCGACCAATTACATCCCAAACCTGGCAAGGATACAACATGCAGATAATTGTGTGTAAACAGCTCTTGGCACGCATTGCAGGCCTATAGCCTATAATTTCACTTGGCGTGGACTTGTTGAGAGCATAATATTATGTTTGACATCAATATTATGAAAGAACCATACAGCCAGCACTCTAGTTTCTGTAGAATGTTGTAAAACAAAACATCAGCAATTGGTCCTGAGTATTTGTATTCTCCCATCCACTCCCCACCCTCCACCCTAGGTGGAGAGAAGCACCGAGAGTAGGGAACACAAGAACACAAATAAGAGTACAGTCATAACATAATGGCATCTGACTAACAGTACCTTCACATTTTGGTCTTCTAATCGAAATGAAGCCTTGCCATTCTTGTCTGCTAGTATGTTACCAAGATCACCAACATGCTGTAAAGGAGGATGAGTGGGAGGAAGAAGGAAAGAATGGAATTAATTTATGGTGAGTATATTTCTTATAAAAAGGTTAGATACTGTGTCTAGTAATAAAATGAAAGTACTGGTCAGGAAGCTATGTCTTGTCCTAAGCCGGTGAAATAGTATCTCAAGAGTTTCAAATGTTTTGGGCTTAGTCCTATTCTTTACAAGTGGAAAAAGTCAAGTTGATTTACATTGAAAAATAATAATTATTATATTGTTGTAGTTAAATTGATGCATAGAAACACACACAGCCAAGAACAGACAGCTTTAAAGGTTTAATCCACACAAAGGTTGCACACAATCAAGAATGGTTTAGCAAACACACAGGGTCCCTGTACTTACATTGTTACGAAATCAAGTAATAATACAAAGTATTTGATTGGCTAAAATCAAACTGGTGATCAAAGGACACCCGCCAGGACACAGGCATTATAACAAAATGCAATATCTTTACAAATGGCTGACTTTTAGAATGCTTACTCTCTCAATGTCTTCTGGTGCTCCGTGTTTACAACTTCTGGGGTTGTAATGATCACCAGTGCTGACAAAAGAAATAAATAAAAATCAATTCATAAATTTTTATCAGTGAATATCTTTTATATTGTTACCGATCTACTATTTTGAACTGACAGAAAATTGACAAATTTATTTTTTTAAAAAAAGAGACCAGCCACTTGAGTAAGCTAATTGAAGCTGCAGACCTCTCTGAAAACTGTCAATTTTTATTTTTTTTTATTAAGCTAAATAGTCAATAACTATAACAAATTGAGGCCAGGAACTGGATTTGCAGCATACAGTGGAGCCTTGCCTTATAGCAACATGTTAATAAATACAGCCACCTCATAAAAACAGTCACTGTTTTGGCCCATCACCAAAGGCTCAGTTATTATGTCTTAAATACCAACTTGACAATTGGCCATCCTGTTATTATGGCCAGAGTTTTGTGGCCTGCTGGTGACTGGATTAATGGGATCCATTGTATTAAACAATTCAAGCGAATAATTTAATGTCCTGCATTTCTTTTACCTTGTGCATCCCTGTGACAGATCTCCTAATTCATGAATGTTGAGTCCATGAAGCCCAGGAGTGAGACCATCAATAGTGCCATCAATCACACACAGATCCTCTGATACCTGGAAATTACAGACCAGCAGTTATCAGTAAACAATTCACACTGATCATAATCAGGCCCTCCAGTCACATTTTAAATGGCAAGGTCCTTGTATAGCACAGTCCAGTTGTTGAGTGAGATAAACAAGAAGCTAAAAATATCTCTCTCTTATAGGGAGCTGCACACGTATGATTTTGTGTTTATCATCCAGTGATTCACAACACAATACCTGCCAGAGCTATGGCAGGTGCCAGGTCTTGATCTTGTCCAAAGCCCTGAATAACACTCACAAACATTTTACTCATTTCTTGCAGATATTAATGAAACTTGTAAAAATACTATTTGTAAAATCACTGAATAAAGCATATGAATTTGCTTCAATTAATTTCTTTTGCAATACCCATTACTTTCATTGACCATACTAAAATGTCAATATTTATCATCCAGCAAAACTCATGCTCCAAACCTGCAGCAATGTTAAAATAAAATGCCCTGACTTTGACAAAAAGTTTTAGACTTTCCATGACCAGATTCTAAGTAGTGTAGCACAGCTCTTGTAAGCTTGTACATGTAATTCCACTAGTTCTCTAGTGTAGCAGTTGCTGTTGATTTTGGAACTAGGGGCATTGTTCCTGTTGCTTGATGGTTCTGCTGTTCTCTCGATGGGTAGCGAGTTCCTTGTGTGAGATCTTGTGAGAGCTTCTACCTGACATGACTTTTCCTTGACCATACAATTTTTATCTGCCATTTTACTGAACTCTGTGTGATTTTACCCAACGGTGATAATGGTAAAAAGTTGATCTGACTTTAAATGATGATATTACTGCACCAACATTTACACATACCTGAACAAATCTGGTAACACCCAGAATACTCCCACTACGCATCTCAACGACAGCAGCTCCTAAATGCTTGGGTTGTGTACCTATATCATTAAAAAAATCAATTCTTGTTACTACATCAATCTATTGTCAAGATATGGTGATCAGAAAAAAGAAATGTACTTCAACTTCAAGAAAAATTGATTCAACACATACTAGCTCAACTGGTTCGTTTTACTGAAATTGAAGCCTATGTGTTTTTATTCTGATTTGATCCCATAGCTGTCCCCATAGTCATCCCCAGTGGGATTAGAACTTTGTACTTTGTACTAATTATTTACCTGCGGCACCAAGTCCACGTAATATCGCCATTCGTCCTGAGTTTTCTATCAGCTTCTGGACTTGCCCTGTTGATAATGTTGTCTCTACAATGACTTGCTCTGTATTCAGATCCACAGTAAACGACTTAATCCCTAGTGCAGAATGTTTTAACATCAGCTGTAGGTACATAGTCAAAGTAAATTAACAATGTGTTGTTCTAGGTAATATTTACTCCTTCCGGTGAAGGTTTTTTTGGTTTGAACTCCTCCACCCATTGTACTTTCCTGTAAAAACTTTGGCTTTTGCAATACTCCTGCAACTTGTAGTTTCCAGTGACCTTCTTTAGCATTAGCAGTGCAGATCCGATAACACAAGCACCAAAGGTGTGAATGTACCTGTAGAGGTTCTGGGGGCATGCTCCGTTGGGAAAATGTTTAGGTATTGACTGCCTAAATACCATTTCACTGCCGTAGCCACACATTTTGCTTAGATGAGGCAAGATCTGTGATTGCCGAAGGCACGAGCCGCTAGGGAGATCTGGGGGCATGTCCCCCCTCCGCCTAGAAATTTTGAAATCGAGAACCTCTGAAACACTATTTTTGGCATTTTCATAACATTTTTTTCAGAAAAATCAATCTTGTTCAACTGGGGATTACTTTCCCAACTAAACATATTTTGTTTTTAATTTTGGGTTAAAATCTACAATCTTTGACGAAACGCATTGGAACACCAACCCCCATCCCCCCTTCCAATGTTGGATTGCGTAATGTGGCCAAACTCCTTGTGCATTCCGTTTCAGTTTTGAGCAAAAATAGGCAGCAATCGTACGCATTAATTTTTGCATGCTACGCAACATTGAAAAGGAGGGGAGGGGGAGTTACTAAATATTTTGATGTGTCAAGTGAGGAAAAAAGAGTAAATGACCAAGATTTTGACACTGATTGTAGATGCGGCAACTGCCTCGTCTTGGCTCTTGCTAGCTATGACCCTGCATTTCAGTGTAATTTGAGTCACTCGTGCATGATGTTGATTGATTCCCATGAAACAGTGTTAACTGGTCAGGATGTTGCTGTATGGTCATTTCCTAAAAAATATGCCCATATGCTTACTCATTATCTACCCTATAAATTAATAATTAGACATACCCTCTGCTCCGTCAAGTGAATTGTGAATTGCATTTACACATTTCTGACACGTCATCTGTACAGCAAACTCCATCTTAACACAAAATGCACATGATATAAACTACATTTAATATTTTATTTAAAATTTTCTTATTGGCTAAGTTTTGGTTTCCTCTAAATTTTATCAGGTAGGTGATATATTAAAATATCACCCAACCCCCCCCCCCCCCCCCCCCTCCCCCTTGCTGACCACATGCACTGGGGCATAAATGGGATTAGTATATACCACACAAGTGAATAGTGCTTTCCACGCGCGCTGATTGGTTAATTCGGAGGTGATTAGCAAAGTACTATTCACCTCCGAGCAGCCAAAGAGAAACAAAATGGCTTCGCGCGTCGCTTTGGGTACCGAGAGTAGTGTTTTGGTCTGCTAGTTATTCAACTTGTTTGGTATATACTAAAACAATTATTCACCTCAGTGTCGGTGAAAGTGGTGGATATTTACCTCCACTTCGGTGAATAATTGTTAAATACAAGAGGATTGCATAGAACCTCCCCCCCCCCCCCCCCCGCCCCTCCCCTCCCTATTATTGAAAACTTTGTTACAGGTTTGAAAAGTAAGGGATGGGGAATTTGCATTGTAAGACTGCAACTGGGAATTTAAAAGAAATGGCTGTGAAGGTCTAAGGAAAAAAAATGTAAACCGCAGGGGAACTGCATCGTAAGATCGATTGCCCTATTTTGAGCGATTGCGCAGGCTAGAGGCTTCAGGTACCCTTAGAAACAACAAATAAACTGCAGAAGAATTATGTGCTGTATGTTCTTCCCTGAGACAAATCAAGTAAAACGGGAACGAGCGTCTTTCAAAATCAGTTCAAAATTCAGGAAAAGGAGACAAACTTGACTAACCTTCGTGGTGGTAGGGTTCGTGTTGGACGCCATTTTGAAAACAGAGACAGCTGAGCCTGGGTCGAGTATATCGCCCTGGAGACGAGGCTACTTACAAAGCCCGGGAAAAAAGAACATGGCGGAGGAAGCGGTGAAAGAAGACGCGAAAGTTCAGCCCTTGGTAATATTTTTCGACAGTGAAGCTGCTAACGGGAATGTATACCGTGGAGACATTATCGAAATTGCTGGCAAGTGCCATCCAGATGTAGTGAAAGGCTCCTTTCAGTCTCTGATTAACACGAAACAGCCACTGTGTGCGTTCGGTAAGTGAAGCTCTTGCGTCACAACTCGCAAGCCAGCGCAAAAATCTACACAGTCAGCAAATTTGTGACCTTTTTGACACCGCGCTGATATTTTTCAAGAAAGGTGGTTTCGTTTTACTTCGACTTTTGTTTTCTCCAGTGTTTTAGAAACAGGAGAATGTTATAATTTACGAGAAAACAAAAATGGGTTTAGATGAAGCTGCGCATGCATGGCGTGTCCGAAGAAAATATGCCAGATATCACGAACGCTGAATTATCTTCTTTTACTTCGGTCTTTTCATAAAATATCGATGTTTAATGAACTCTGATTATTTTTACTAATGCCCCGGCAAAGATTCAAAAGTAATTTTATTTTTCATATAAAATTGTTTCTTGGAGACAGTCGCAAAGTGAAAGTGTTTGTATGTTGGTATTTCCGGCATGTTGGTAACGCCAGAAACAAGCCTCGTTATGTATTCATGATGAGTAAAGCGTCCTTTCTGTTTGCGAGATTTTAGGAGATAATGCATTTATGCGTCGCGTCGTCTTCTTAGCTTTTCTTCTTAAAATCACTTGATAAATTGTTTTACTTTCAGAAGATAATATTGTTAATTCGAGTGAGAATAGTGATTTTGAAAACAATGGCGTATATATATGAGTCACTGTAAATTTATTCAGTTAATTTCGCCGAATCTTCGAAATGACACCAACAATTCAAATTTAAACAATTTATTAATTGAATCAGGGTGAAAAAATGTTATTTCCTCGGTAAAACTGTGTGTAGTCTAAGGGAATTTAAAGTATTTAAAGAACATATTAGCTAACTTATTCTTCAGACACTGAAAGTCTCAATATTTCAAAAATTACAAGCCCTTACAAGTCATCTATATTGTCACTGTTTTCATAAGTTGATGGCATATTTTTGGCCATGGAAAAACTTGTAGGGATCTCATTGTACAAGTGAAAGAAGTATCTAGATATTTCCTGTCACATTGAAGAGGGTTTCAAATGATTTCACTTAACAATATTTTAAGTGAAATTATTGATATTTCTTGTTTATACTGTGGAAGATGCCAATATTAAAGCTCTTAATTGCTTTGCCTCTTGGCTTTGTTTCATTGAGATTTAGTTTCAGAATATTCAAATTATCAACATTGATACCACAAGCACAAGACTTGAGGTGAAGCTTATATGTTGGGAAATAGAGGCCTTGCCTTATACCAGTGGGAATGTTGGATTTTAATAAAGGTTGGGTAACCTATATATGGACGTACAAAGAACATCTAAAAAATAATGATCTGCTGCTTTTACAGCAAGGAGCCCCAAAGTCTGACCACTTATAATAATTATAATATTATTGATTCACATTTTTGGTGCAGCTCTACTCCAATCAGAACTGAAGTCATCTGGAAGCTGTCCTTGGCTTTTGATTGGGTAACGACTGAACAGAACAATGTGCATTAATAATTATTTAAAGTGGTCATGTTGTGGTTCAATTTTATCCTTTCTTTGTCTTGAATTCATTATCATACATTATCATACCCAAAAACAAAGGAAAATAAAAATTGAACCAAGGATGAAATTGAACCACAGCAGTCACTTTTGGGCTCCTTGCTGTAAACATAGCGATGACCTGGAATATATTTATGACAGCATGCACAAAACAACATTCCAATCAAGAACTGATAATTTTATTGCAACTATTAATTTGTATCTCAGTAATCTCGGCAAAGATGCTGTGATTTCACCAAGATCTCGCCGAGATTGCCAAGATCTCGGATCAGCACAATCCATGGTGAGATATATCAAAATCTCACTGAGAATCTCAATAAGATCTTGCCAAAAGTTTTGTACAGGTTGATGAACCTGCTTAGTTTTTCTAAGCTACATCCCTTAGACAGACTTTGCATTTCCCTATCTGTGCTTTTTATACAACTTTTAGCAACCAGAGAATGTGCAATATCAGAGGAAGACCTCAAAAACAAGCCGTACTTTAAAGAGGTTCTGATGAAGTTTGTCTCGTGGATAGATGACATGGTTAAGCTGGCAAAGAAAAGACATGGGACACCATTCGTGCCAGGTTAGCTGATACAATTAAAACACAATTTATACAATTCACTGACATTAAGACAGCTGGTTATGACAGTTCCATCCTTCCAGGGCTGTCTGTTCCAAAATGGGGATACTGCTATCCACTGCATAATTACCCACTATCCACTGTATAAACTGCTATACAGTGGATACATGCAAGTGTTAACAAAACAAAGGATTTTTACACTGGATGGTGATTAATCTGATGGATAGCTGTATCCACCCTTTAAACAACTGGGTCCTTTTGATGTACTCTGTGTTTTGTAAAAATGCATTGTGTGAAATCAGACAGTACACTTCTAGAATGGCCCGAGCTTAATTTGAGGTATGAGAGGCGTGGTGGCCTCACGGTTAGTGCGCTGGACTCTGGATCAAACGGTCCAGGTTCGAGCCCTGGCCAGGGCACTGTGCTGTGTTCTTGGGCAAGACACTTTACTCTCATAGCGCCTCTCTCCACCCAGGTGTATAAATGGGTACTGGCGAATTTACGCTGGAGGTAAACCTGTGATAGACTAGCATCCCATCCAGGGGGGAGTAGAAATACTACTAGTCGCTTCATGTTACCAAGATAAGCTCTGGCCTGATGGGCCACTAGGCTCGTATGTAGACTTTACCTGCCTACCTTTTAACTTGAGGTGAAATATTTTTTGTCTAATGACTTTTGTGAAGGAAATTTATTTCATTTCTATTATTAAACCTAGGCTGTCTACTAAATTACTTTAATCCTTTACTACTATTAATATGCTACTACACAATAATGACGAAGTATATTTTTCCTGGAATTTTTAAGACTAACATTGCTCATACAGCTGTTATTTCTTGCTGATGTTATATTGCCTTTGATTGGCAAGAATAAAATCGACATTCCAAAACTAAAATTTTTTAATTTACTTTGTTTCTTTTCAGTGTTGTGTGCACACTATGGCTATCAATTTGACTTCTTGATCTTACTGAGCAACATGGAGAGGTGTGGATTGCATCACTCCATCCTGACGCAACACAATGTTCATTTTGCAGATAGCTTGTTGTTCTGTAGTGAGGTTGGTAGTTTTCAGTTGTGAAGCAAACACATGCATTTCCAATGTAATTTCTTCTATACTGGGCTCAATAAGTACCTGTACATCACATGGCTTTTAAAAAAAACAAACAAAACATTTGGGGAATTGCATTGTGATTGGTCGGTTCGACTTCATTATAGGTCCATTAAGCGCGCAGCTAATGTCACGTTGTGTGTGCTTTATCAAGTTATAATGCACATGGCTTACGTCACAAGTTTGAGTGCCAGCAATTTCATTTTATAAAAGAAACAAAAAAAAACCTGCTCCTCCTGCATTGTTGAGTTATAGAAGCATTTGAAAATTTTTTAAAACACTTGAGAACTGCAAGAAGCACTCAGTTGTGCCTCATGCCCCTCTATGCACTTCTCTCATGTTCCAAAAATATCCTGCATGTTTATATAACTCAATGCACTCGACACTTTTTTTTATTTCTTCAATAATAAGTCCAGCTCGCCCTTCAGACAGCAGGTCTGAAGGGTAAGGTTGCCTGGGACAGTTGTCTGTTTGCTGTAGTCTACATTTCTATGATTTAATCTGTAGACAACTTTCCTGGGGCATTGTCCATCAGGCACGTAAGAACACTAAGTTACTTGCCCGTCAGGAAAATCTACAAGTTTTTTCCAGATGACCAGATGGCACTTTTTTAGCCCTACATCCTACTATGATTTAACTCCAGAATACAAAATTAATTCATTCGGTATATTTGATCAAATGATCAAATTGAAATGGTACTGACATTTTTCTCATGCTACTCTTTCAGTTGAAAGACAAAGGAGAAAAGTTATTGGCCAACACAAGGCTCTCCCTCGACGCACTCTTCAAGAAATTCTTTCCAAAGAAAATTTTAAAAGGTATATACATGTAGTTTTAATACTAAATGATTTTGACTGTAGTTGTGGTTCAGCTATGCAGGAATGGCCTAGTTGAATGGAATTACATCTGAAAGCAAGCCCAGGGCTAGTGGTTATGGCTTTCAAACAAAGAGATTAAATGTGGTTCATAGTACCAGTACTTTCAACCATCCTGTCTGTTATTCCAACAATTAACCTTCCCTTAATAAGATCTACTAGTCTGCATTGTAGTTCTTGTTGGTGTCTATGAGAACATCAGTACGGCTTTCTAATTCTTTCTTCAATGAGAAGCAAGAATAATAAAATTTTTGCTTTTACCTTACCTCTTTTAGACAGACACAGAGCCATGGGTGACGTAGACGGAATGGTGAAGATCTTCACGCAAACACCACTAAAAAAGCTGATGCATCACATGAAATATTCATCTACCAAAGAAAGGTCTGCTTCCTTAGTTTGCAGCGAAAGTTTTAATATACGAAACGTTTTTCTGGTAAATCACTGCAGTCTGGGTATCTTTAAAGGGTTTAAAGACCATGTGATATGCCACCTTCCACTAATTATTAATGTTACATGTATAATTATGATTTGTTGTGGTGAATAAAATATAAATTAACACTGGTCTCACACTGGTCTCCTCTGTTTGTAGATTGGAGTATTACATTTCTCAAAGTGGATGTAAGCAGCAACAAGCCATACTAGAAGGTCAGTGTCAGTAGATCAAAGAGTGCCCATAATTTTAAAAGTCAAGAGTGAAAAGCATCTGGTCATCAAATATTTCAAAAAGATAGGATCCAAAATAAAAAAATAATTTATAGGGATACAATTGTACAACCATATTCTAAAAAAAAACAATTTCATAAAAAGAATAGGGGTTTAAGTTTATATAAAAGTGTTAATTAAAAAATTACAGTGCCCAATGAGATCCTCTAGGGATACCCTTTTAAGGAAATTTGGGTCCTCAGGTTAGTGAAATGTCTTCATTACATGTGGGATTTGAACCCACAACCTCTGGATAAATTTAAAGCTGCTCCAAAAAGGTAAAGTCTGTGTTCGAGCCAAGTGGCCCATGCAGCCAGAGCTTATCCTAGTTTCTGTAGCATTAAGCGACCAGGAGTATTTCTACTCCTCCCTGGTTAGGATGCTAGTTCATCGCAGGTTTACACCCCAGCAGTATTTCGCTGGTACCCATTTATACACCTGGGTGGAGAGAGGCACTACAGTGTATGAGAGTTAAGTGTCTTGCCCAAGAACACAACATAATGACTCCGGCCAAGGCTCGAACCCAGAGCGTTTGATCCAGAGTCTAGCATGCTAACCGTAAGGCCGTCAAGCCTCCCAGCTGCTCCAACAGTATTCACTAAATTACTGTGACCAACTCCCAGCTGGTTTTGCACCGTGTGTAGTTCGTTTAATTAGGACGACTGTGACCTGATCCAAAGGTGGGCTGAATTTCCCTGGGGTCAAAGATTTTTTTTCTAGGAGAGGGTCAAGGTTTCCCCCTACTTCTTGATCTCAATTATCTTGACTGTAATTGCACTGTTAGTGCTTTGCTTTTTGTGCAAGTTTTTATCTGTACATGTGACGATATACAGTGTTTATAGACATACCTCTTGTTAATTGAATTCAAAAATCTGTTCTACAAGAATATCATCCTAGTTATGTTTACAATATCTCTCTGGAAAAAAGAAAGCATTTTATTTTCAAGTCAGCGTACATGAAGCAGACTAATAGCCCTTATGCATGTTTATGTCAGACTGGTTAGTTTCGCCACCAAACCTCGCTTTCGAAGTGCAAACATGTAAATTTTAACCTGAACGAATTCCCAAAGCGGCATAGTTGAAAAGAATACCCACGTGAAAACTGCATGAAGGTGGCAAAGAGTTAAGAATAATTTGCGTAAATGAGGCTTGGTGGTAAATTCTGAGCACAAGACGTCATCATGCATAAGGCCTGTTACAGACCAATGCACCATCAATGATTAAGACAAGAATAAGAAATTCTGTTGAGTCGGTTGAGAGCAGCCTGACATTATTTGTGTGACGCACAAGTGACATCAGTGTAACTGGTTTAGACCGGTTCTGTGAGCATGAGGGGAGGTAAAAAAGTGCAACTGAGCAATGGAAAAAACCCATTGAGCAGGAATAAAGTTGTTGAAAACTGACATGTAGGATATGAAATGATTCATATATGAACTGCGGATATATATGAAGGTGATATGTGATCTTCGCAGTGAATTTCCAATTTAAGCAATTGGAATGAAGAAGCCTGAAAAAAATCAGGGCTTCAACGGGATTCGAACCCGTGACCTCCACGATACCGGTGCGATGCTCTACCAAATGAGCTATGAAGCCACACATTGGGAGCGAGGTAAATTGTGAGTTCTTATTTTCCTGTGAAAGGAGTGAAATGACGTGTAGTATATGAAATGATTCAAATATGAACTGCGGATATATATGAAGGTGATATGTGATCTTCGCAACAATTCCTTTTTTGCAAACATGAATTAATTTCTGTTCTTGTTCCAATTTTAGAGAAATTTTGCAAACTGGATGCATGCAACAAGAATATGTCCATCAAGAAGCTGTTAAAAGAAGGTGTTACGTACAACACTCTAAGAAAGATCTTTGAAGAGTGCTGCTCTTTCTTGGATTTTTATGAAACAATGAAAACCTATGGGATTGAACGAAAAGTGTCGAAGGTCATGGCGTTGCATTTCAGCGGACAAGGGCTTCAAAATCAAGGTGCAAAAGCATTGTCAAGACTCCATGAAGAAAAGCCAACACAAGCGTCATCGGAACATCAAGAGAATGATAAGGCTCTGCAACGTGATCGCCCGGGACATAAACCGCAACCAAAGATGTTAGTCACGAGCAACCAGCAAGGAGAGCCAACAGAAGTGCCATCAGAGGAACATCAAGACAATGGAAAAGCTTTGCAATGTGATAACCCTGGACACAAACCACAACCAAAGATGTCTGCGACAAGCAACCTGCAGGATACCAAGTCATCTAACCATGCAGAGGCTACTGAGGATTGGGAAAACGAGGCAGCAATAGCTGCACCTCGTAGGAACTTCACCCTGAAATGTACTACGCCTACACCCTTAAGTCTTGGTGTTGAAGACTTTTCATCTGCTCAACCGGAGAAAACGACAGGAAGGGAAATTTCAAGAGGAAAGCCCCAGGCTAAGGTTGACCATCCCCATTCTAAAAAGCACAACACTAGAAATGCTGAAGTCATGAGCACAAAACCTAAAGGAAAAGTAAAAAACATTGAAGCTAGAGACCAATCTGCACAGTTAACGTTTAATGTGCCAAAACAGTTTAGTGGAAGGAATGGCAGATGGAAGAAACCTTTGAAAGATAGTAAACAAGGGGGCAGGCTAAAAAAAGAAGCCGTCTTTTCAAACAGGGGCAGAGAAAGTGAAGCTGTTAAGAAGAAACCACCAAAATCAACAGATATTCATGAAGAACGTTTAGATGTTAAGGAGAGTGATCCATCAGTTGCCAGTGTACCTTTAGAAGAATTAAAACCAAAGACTGACCTGGGAGAATTATCTTGTGAAGAAAATTGTGCTTTAGGTGAATGTCCAGCCATTCCTGGTCCTGATGGCGATTCGTCTATGGCAGAAGTTGTGCCTCGAAAGTTCACCAGTATTTTAATAGGAGACATTGCTATTCTTGTTCCTGTTGAAAGCAGTGAAGATGCCGATTCTAATGGAGTTGAATTAAACGAATCTGATTTACGTGTTCATGATCAGGCTGAAGAAGTTACCAAGTGTAGCAAAGTGATTGGCAATCCAGCTTTGCATCAATCGCCACAGGGACCTCTTGAAACACACGTTCATGGCCTGGCGGAATCCACTGTTACCAAGCCAGACAAACTAAATCAAGAATCGTCTGCAGGCAACACTATAGTACCTATAGTAACAACCTGTCCTCAGTCTGAATGTGGCACATCTCATGGACCCGTGGAAACACATGTTCAAGTCCAGGCTGAGGCCACTGTTAGCGAGTGTAACAAAATGATAGATACTTTGCTACTAAACCTTGAATCACCAGAAGGGAATGCCATAATATCTAACAAGCTACCATCTTGTTCTCAATCTGAGCAAGACATGACACCAGAAGGATCTCTTGAAACAAATGTTCAATACCAGGATGAAGAAGCCACTGATACTTCGGCATCAGAAAACGCCACATTACCTGAGCAGTTGATATGTAGTGTCAGAGGAGAGAAAACGGTCGATAGCGGTAATGTAAATGAAGATGTGACAACGGGTGTAGCGTTTAGTAGCAACAATTCGACTGAAAACCTCATCCATGTTGATGAAAACTTTCCAAGAGGTAGCGATGAAGTCATGGAAGAAACTGACCAGCAATATGCTGCACTATCTACTGATGAGAACAGTATTACTGACCAGATTCCTACATGCCTAGTGAACAATGACGATAACAAGTCAGCGATTGGAACAAGCAATGGAATGGGTTTTCCATGGGTAGACCTGGAACAAATGCCATGCTCGGCTTTGCCAGAGGATGTGCCCCCGGCTTCTTCAGATCCACAGATGTATGGTAACTTTGTCATGAACCAAGGATTAGCTAGCCAATTTATCACCACTGAGGACGCGGATCAAGCACACCGCGATTTACAGGCTGAATTGTCATCAGAGAGCAGCAGTACTAGTGGGGAGCAACCCATGGATGTATTTTCACGTCAACCACCTCTTGGTGCAGAACGCGGGTACACTCCTGATGCCGTGCAGCAGCAGCCAAGTCAGCCGGCTTGGCCAGGAAATGCAAATGGTGGAATATGTCAGATGTCGCTGGGTCCAGGCTTTACTAACTATAATCAGACATCGTTTCCAGCCTTGGGTAATCCTTATGGAACATTCCCTCAATCACAGCAGGCACTGCCTCTGTTGAAACCGTGTTACCCATCATTTGCTTATCCTCATCGCGTCCGGACTGTGATTCCACCTCAAATGATGCCTCCCCCTCAACAGGTTTTCATGCCACCATTTCAGTACAGAAATCAAATGGTGTTCTCGAGCATGGTACCACCAAATGTCGGTTTTTCAGCTCTGTCTCCATCACAGTTCCAGCCACAGATGTTCACTGGTTTGTCAGCTGCTGCAGGGTATTCCTGTTCCTCCATGCCATTTTATGGCAGTCCTTACGAGCAAGCACAACAGGCCTCGGGTACAACAGTAAACAGAGCAGTTCTTATGCACCCAACAAATGCATTGTCTCAAGTTAGTCCCGCTGTTGACGACTACCGAAGCCCCACCATGGACTCAAATGGCTCACCAAGTAGTGACGAGAGAGAAGATTCCAGCTCAGAGTTATCGAGTGACAGTTCACTTGAACTTATTATTGCATCGGCAGCAAGTCAAAGGTATGACAGTTCTACCCTTGCTGCCCAAGAGTCGTTACCCGTCCAAGTGAAGGATGATTCAGGTTTTTTGACGTCAGTAACAATTGAAGGCAACCAGAAGGGAACAAATGCAGAGCAGAAAGAGAAAGTCACTTTGCCTGGAAACGTATTTGAATGCAAGAATGATGGCCAAGTCTCCAGCTTAGCACATCTTTGTTACAAGGAGGTATCGAGTGATGAAGTTTACTTAAAGAAGTTGAAAGACACTTCGTGTGCCAACAGATCCAACGAGCTTTTCAGCCACCAACTTTCTGAAGGACAGGAGGACCATGTTCATAAACAGATCACGATCTTGTCTCGGGAAGAGAGCGGAATAGCTATGGGAAGGCGACTGTCGCCAGATGGAAGCAGCACGGAGGGCGTTTGTTTTGATTTATCAAGCGATGCCAGTTCTCTGCAGAATAATGAGGCAGTTTTTAAAGAAAAACGCTCATGTACAAGTCATACCCAGGATTTGTCGGAGGAGTATTGCAGCAACAGACCAAGTGATGTGAAAGAAAAGGGGAAAGAAAGAAGAAAAGATCGAAGCCCATCTCCCAAACCTCAGCGGGTCAAAGGAAGCCGAAGTAGAGGGAACAAGAGCACACAGGCATCGTTAGTTTCATCACAGAAAGATCTTCATCAACAAGCGAGTGGGCCTTCAAGTCATAGCTTCATTTCTGGTACGTGCCCCGATGCACAGTCTCTCTTCACAAAGGAAACTTATGACTCTTGCAAACAAGCAGCTGACCCCTCGAGCTGCGAAAACAATATCAGTCAACAAACAGATAGGAACCACAGGAGAGTAGGGTTTTCAAAGAAAGACATTGAACGCCAATCATCAGAAACTTCGAAAACGAGCGACAATCCACGTCAGGCAAATCCTTCAGTTACCAGGCAGGAGAAAGAAAAAGGTGTCAGATCGGTTGAAGAAAAATCTAGGTTACCCTGTAGTGGAGATCAAAGTATAAATGACTTGGAGGGAAGCCAAAGACACTCTGTCAACAGGCGTGTTACTAAAACTACGAAAGTGGAGGGACACTGGGTACATGAGGGGAGTGGGTACAAGAACAGGCCACAAAAGCACGTGGAGAAAAGAGGTAATGCTGACATAAGGCCCGCTAAAACCAGAGCTGGAAATTACAGAAATAGAGGGTGTAACGACAAGATGAAAAGGCCAAACAAAGAAAAACAATCAGTTAAAGAACTGTCAGATGTAAAAAACCCTGAAACAGACACAAGAACGGATAACAATAATAATTCAAAGTAGACACAGAAAACTTGTCATGCGAGGCTGTTTGGTTTGTGTGGAAACCCCCCAAGGGCTTCTTGATTGAGTGAAGTGTACTCGTTGGGTTAGAGTTAGGTTAGATTATTACGTGCGCGGTGTTAATTTCGTTTGGAGATTATTTTGACAAGCCGAGGTGCAATTCAAGTATTTATACTTCTATTGTGTCGATAAATAGAACGAGAACGTAGGGTTTTCACATGGTTCTGAAATCACTCAAGGACCTGTGCACACACTCCAAGGGAATGTAAATTTATTAATAACAAAAATTTGGCATGCTTGGGCCATTTTGATTGCACTAAAACATTTACCAAGATCTAGGGCATTGGGAGGATTTCCCATAAGAACATAATTTTTTTGACATTTTGTCAAGGTAAAAAATTGGGACAATGTAAAAGAACATATTTTTAATCAATAGAAAGAAATGCATTTTTCTAATCAAGCTCACAGTTCAAGGATATTTTGTCGTGTTGGATATTTTGCAGTTATCAAATGTTATAGTTTTACTGGTACATTGAAGAGACTGCATGTCTCTCTTGGTATCATTTTGTAAACTTATTTTAATAAAGTTAATGTTTATTGAGAAGACAAGACGTTAGCATTACCAACCTCTTCGTGCGATGCAATGTTGACCAAATTCAGTGAAACACTTGCCAATGAATACATCACATCAAGTGGTCACTGAATAGCTCAATACAGTAATAATTTGTAAACTAGTTTACTGGAAATCAGAAATGCACGAAATAGTGCCTTATTATAAGAAGCCAACCAAGTTTGATCAAGTTTGGTAGTTTCAGCTTTCAATTTGTGGTTGGCACTGGTTTGTGTCCAGCATCAGAATGGGATAATAAACGCTCGTTGCCATCCAATTCACATCACGTCATGGGTGATTCGTTTGGGAGGTTTGCTCATACTCTTGCGTTCGACAAATTGCATAGTTGTACATTGTAACCTTCCAAGTGAATCATCACGTAGTCTGAATTGGGTGACAACAAGGATGTAAACAGGTTGGCTGAATCCGTCTATTCTAATTCACGGTGGACCCCAAGGAAGGAACTTTTGAGCCTGTGAGTAGGCTCATGTTTGAGAATAAATGTACGAGTGGCGAAAGGAGGTGTTTGTGAGTGAAGCGAACCGGCAAGGAGACGTCTGGGGCGAAAGCGCGACGAAAGTGAATCTGCCTTGATGACTCTGTATGATCTCTGAAATGTTTCACTTCTTCGCTAGAAAGAAGTAAAATCTTGCCATATAGGAAAACGGTCTGTTCGAGAAACAATTACTTAAGGATTAATTGTACTCGTGAACAGCTCCAATTTTTTTTTAATTTCCACTCTAGCGCAATAAATTAAGAACAGGATACCGCGTCAAAAGTGTTGAAGATTCACGGCGTACTTGCCGTGCGGTGTATGACATTTGCAGACTGCTTGTGGTTAGTTTTCAGTGCCGTTTGCTTGCGGTTATCCTTCACTGCAGTCTGCTTGCGGTTAGCTGTTCTCTGGCTGTTTGGGGCATCACTATTTTGCTCTGCAAACGGCTAAAAAGCAATCGTAGTATGCAGTATGCAAATGTTAGACACCGCTTGCCGTGCTGCCGGCTGGTAAACATACGTGATGGCAAGCGAACAACAAACCAAGGCGGGGGCTTTGGTTAAACTTTATATTTGCCCTTTACCAGCATCATATATTGACACATTACCGAAGCAAGGTCACTTTGAATTTAAGTTTGTCTTTACTAGACAGCTCATATTTTCTTCCACGGAGTGAGTCGACGTCATGGAGGAGGACTTCAGGCTAGCTGCTGTTAAACCATGACTACCATTGAAATTTAATTAGTTTATCCCACCCCGGAGTAGAAATGAATACTTTAATAGAGTTTAGACCACCGTTGCCACTTGATAAAGTTTTCGACGACTTTTTGGCATCTTTTTGACAACATTCTAATGGCTCTAGTGCAAGGGAGGCAGAGTTGTCAGTTCCACGTCCGCTCTGAGACAATTGTCAACTCCGCCTCTCACTTCTCGCATTTTTATTGGTCAGTTTAAACAGAAGCCATCAGAAAGTTGTCAAAACGATGTAAAAAAGTTAATCAAAAACTTTATCAAGTGCCAATGGTACGGCGCGTAGCACGGTAATACGGTGTGCATGATGTTTTTCCCACGCCGATGGCCTGGATCTTTTGGTGTCCATGCCAGTGGCCTTTTCAAGCACTGTGCTGTTTTGTCAACCTCAAAATGTAAGGAAGTCGAGGGTCCTTCCACTAGTTAACTTGCCGATAGGTTGAATTGACATTTGTCAACCTCCTGGCAAATGAAGGACACCAACCGCCACAATTTTGATATTCCAAAATTTAGCAATTACTTCAACATTTGAAACATTTCCAAACTCTTCTCCGAGTTTGAGGAATACCTCAAGTTTTTGTAACGGCTTGCAGTTTTCAGTGTGTAGTCAATTCCACCGTACATGTCAAGAAACTACAATGTAGCTGAACAAAATTAATCATAACCAAAAGTTACTTCAATAAATTGGTTACCTTCCAAGCTCACTAAGCTTCTTGTTTATTGAGTTTCTGAATTCTTTAGAAAAGGCTTGGGAACGTTTGGTGTTTATAGCTATTTCAAGTGTTACTGTCTATTCCAGTTCATCAAAATTTTCCTTTGGGATGCTCATTTTCCTGTTGCACACACTTTCAATTCTACTGAGATATTCTGGAAACTTGGGTAGAACCAATTCCCAAACTCTTTCTGAAGGAGGCTTGCCAACCATATTAATGGTCACCATGCCATGATCGTTTCGAGAGTAATCGGTTGTTATGATTGAAGCATCCTTTCTTAAAACTGCAAACTCGTCTAGAAATGGATCATACTTGTTTGGAACATATACCATTATTCCCCGACTCTGACTCGTGAAGTTTGACGGGGTATCATCTGGTGGCATATTTGGTTCTGTTATTTGCATATGTGTATCTATTTTTTTAAATATTGCCAGTGCCTTGCCAAGAAATTGCCTCCAAAGTTGAAACCAAAGAACAAAAAACCAGTCAAAATTACAAATTCCTTTAGCCCGATCTTCTGGATTCAAGACGTCTGCCACTGGGAACTTATAACACTGGCCCCACACATTTGTATTTCTCATCAGGAATGAAGGAAGCGTGCCCTCCCTTAATCTGGCTCTGATGTAGCGTATAATCTCAAGGCAACATGTTACAGTGTCAGGATTTCCTGAGCACAGCTTGTCATATTCATGAAAAAGTACTGCAGTTTTAAACACATAAGAAGACAAGTTTATGTCTTTTAATGGCCTGTTGATATCAGTGCCAAGTGTTAAAAGATACTTCAGTAGCTTGTAGCATTCTTTATGGATCGGGTGTAGATGGCGCATCAAGAAAACCTCTGTAGTAGCATGGGAAATGTGAAGATAAGGTGCATTGGGAGATTGCCCTGATACTTTACACACAAGATGGAACTTCTGGTTTTCCATAATTCCAATAATATGCTCAGGGAACCCATGGATGTCACTTAAAAGAGAAAAATCCTCCACAGAAACTGCTGGCATTATGTCAACATCGATATCCAGTAAATAGGATATGTTTAATGGCAGATCACTTTCACAAAGTCCACTGTAAATTTCAGGCCCCTTATACTCATCCTTGAACTTGTGCCACTCCAATCTTAGAGATAGAAACTCAGAATCTTTTATGACCAGGATACCCTGTGGAGTCACAATTTTCTTCATTGACAGGGATTTAATAACCTCACCAAGAACCTCTACGAACTCTCCACGCAGGCCCTCATGGTGAATGCAGCAGATATCACCATAGAGCAGTCTAGTCACATACACCATGGTATCATCACGACTAGCAGCATTAAGGAATGCCACCATGTAGCCTGGTTGGCATCCATCATTGCCTTCTATCCGCACAGCTTCCTTTTTAGAAAGGAAATCAAAGCACACCATGAAGTCAAACTCATTTGGAGAACAAATCTTTGTTTCTTCTGCAAAACTCCCAACACTTAGGACTTCCTTCACATTAAGGTGTGGTTTTATTCTCCCAATGTCGTCCATCACATGTTGAACAATCTGCCTTGTGGCACTGTAAATGTGATCAACAGTTACAGGGGCTAAGTGAAGACCACAGTACCTCTGGTCAACATGTTCTAAAAACTCTTTGAGTGCCATTTCTTGTATCTGTAACTGTCAGAGAGAATGATACATGGCATCAAAAATCCACCAAAAAAAATAAAAATAAAACTGACAAAGAAAAGGTCACATGGCCAAAAAAAACAGTAAAAGAGATAAAAAACCTACCCATACAGGCAGGGCTTCACTCTGGTTTCTGTGGGGGAGGGCCAGGGGCATCAAAACCTCCCACTTCTAGCTTGTACCTTTTACTC
This sequence comes from Meandrina meandrites, assembly GCA_963693305.1. Lineage (NCBI taxonomy): Eukaryota > Metazoa > Cnidaria > Anthozoa > Scleractinia > Meandrinidae > Meandrina > Meandrina meandrites. The sequence goes on from OY855907.1 coordinate 37,752,465, forward strand.
CTGCTTCCTGCCCCTTTCCATAGTGACTCCCTCCTTTTTCACTGCTTTTTGTCCATTTCTATTGCAAAACATAATCAAATAATGCAAAAGTTTTCTCCATTTCTCCCGGATCCCGCCAACTTGGGAATCCCATTGCTTGCCAGCTTTTCTCCCACCTCCTGCCCCTTTTCTCCCAGGCTCCTGCCCTCCTGTACATTCCCTACTTCTGTAGTATGAAGTGACTAGGAGTATTATTAGCTTTCTCCTGGATGGGATGCTGGTAGGCTCGCTTTCCGCCACTCTCTCAAGTCCGGTCTTTGTTCCTCCCCGAGAAGAGACTTTTCTGGGAGGAGTGCGAGCTCATTCCCTGAACAGCAGCTGGTAATCAAGCCTAGGATGCTGGTTCAGTGTTTAAATCCCCTATTTCCATTGATACACTTGGGTGGACAGATTTCTAGCTTGAGATAAATGACAGGGTGCTCCCCCTTGTCATTTTCCTTCATGTGACCTGTTGCTTTTCTTGGCAATCTGTTGCTTTTCTTACAGTGGTCTTGCTTAAGTGTCCAATTACTGGTATCAAGTTACAAGAAGTTGTAATTGGATAGCTGCAATTGGAATTCTGTTATAGATACGATTACAATTGCAATTACTTTTTTTTAGTGAAAGCTTTGACCTTAGAGAACAGTAAGCCAGCTAACTGCATGTATTTCTGACAGACAGATACTCTCTTATGTATAAAAGCTTTAATGCATGATAAATGACTTAACTAACCGGAGGGCAAGGTTTTTAATAACCTGGGTGAGCGTTCTCTTGGGTTAACCTGTTTTATAACACGAGCTAGTTAAGTAATAGTGATGGGTCTTGCTTGCTTCGGTGATTTTGTTTCGTTTCGCTGGAAGGGCAGTTTGGCGGTTTCGGGTTTTCGTACATATGCCCTTCCTCGCAGTTAATACGAAATGTACATTAGGCGACATTAATCGACACTTCCACGTTAGTATGTACACGACAAATCGAAATCTTTCCAAATAGTCCAAATTCACTTACCTCTCATATCTGGATCGACATCTGGATCTCCATTTCCTCGTTGCCAGACCACCCGTCCATGTTTAGCCGTGGAGGCCTGGAATGACTCTCCAAACTGCAATGTGTCCTGCGGGTTCCCACAAAACAAAACGTGTCTTTTCACAGAAGTCATGGCTACTGTAGCAGTTGCAGTTTGTGTTCTTTTTTCCGTTTTTATTTCTCCAAACTTGGGAGACAAGGTGCTTTCCCTCACAGATGTAGACTTTGACGACAAAGTATTTGGATCATCCACGCATTTTGTGATGTTTTACGGTCCGTGGTAAGTTCGTAACTGACCTCAGCAGAGAGTCAGCTCAGCTGCTCGCAGCGCTAGCCTCAGTGAAAACTAATATAAGGCTTAAATCATAAATGAGAGCTCCAAAAAGAAGTGATATAATTATTATTTTTCAACTGGAAGTTTTTGCTTATCATAATTCAGCTGCGCTTCCTTTGTTAGTTTGTTTTGTTTTTCGGTTAGCTGGGATTTCATTTGTATGGTTTCAATTCAACTGACTTGTGAGTCGAGAGGACTCCCTCACTTGCTCGTCCTCTTTGCCCCGGGGTGCATAATTTATTAACTTATTCTGTCGATCCTCTAAATATTGATTACAATTTTACACGCTTGTGATGCTAAACAGCTATGGAAATACAATCCGGTGACAATAATACAGGACTCCAGTTGGTAACTTCATGACTCTTGGGACTGCAAAACAAACTATTCTGAACCAATTCCTAACCAGGCAAGCTAAGACGAAAAAGGAACTCACAAGTCAGTAGCTAAAATAATTCAAAAGCAGACGCAATTAATGGTATCCAAACCTAAAACCAAAAAGCATTTCCTGAGTGGTCTAAGTTGTTGTACACACATTTTCTAGAACAACAGAATTTGTGCAAAACAGTAGGGACAACTTCCTATGAAACTGAAAAGGTGTGCTTGAGAAAAGACCTAATACGCTCCTATGATGTCGCAATGAACTGAATTTATAAAACTGCTTTGTGCGACTAGCCAGAAAAGGTTATGGAAAAATCATGCAATCAAATGAAACAACTACCATAAAAGAGAAACAAACTGTCATTAATGATCCAGTAAAAGCTTCTCTGTAGTGATAACGTCACACAATATCTTTTTGTCTAAACCCTTTCTGTGATTGCTCAGTAAGTGTTGGCACATCCAAGTTGAGGTCATATCATACTTTGTAGAAATTATCTATGTTGCAATGATATGAAATTATAATCATTTTCATATTGCAATAACTATTTGATAAATGTTTTGCATTGGGGGCGGGAGGTGCACTTTTGGTCAGTTTTTGTTCGGTGTATAGCAATCTAGTCGCATATAATGTGACCCCATCCAGCAATGCTTCCCCATTAGCCTATTACTAGCAAGGAAGTATCCCTTCTCCCCCTGGGATTTGTTGCTTGTTTCATCACCTTTTTTGATATGGCTCTTTTCACTTGGATCAGTATTGTCACAAACTTGAGATTTTTTCAGAAATATATACCGTAGAGTGCTGGTAACACAATATCAAATGAATATGTCAACTGGACATGATTTCGTTTACTACCCAATAGGTGTGAGCACTGCAAGAGTTTCATGCCGACATGGAATCTACTAGCAGATCACTATAGCAAAATTCCTCACAGTGAACATATAACTATTGCTAAGGTAGGAGAAGGTTAACCTCTAATAGAAGGTTTGACTGTGCTGGCTAGTTATTCGCTGAATGGTTTGCTAGTCTAGTGACATTGTCACTGAAACCTATTTAATCATTTTTAATCCCTTTTTATTATTAATAATTTTCTCAGGTTGACTGTACAAAAGAGACTCCACTCTGTGCCAAGCAGAATATCCGTGCCTATCCAACGTAAGAGCAGGAAGTTTTTCATCACTAATTGCTTAATTGTGCAAGTGTGGCATACAGTTGCTGTACTAGCAATCAAGTATCTGCTTATAAAAGTGAGATTAATGTCCTTGTTAGCAGAGCTTCAATCCTGATTAATGATATTCTTGGTCATTCGGGGTTGTCACAGGTCAGCAACTGGTCAGGGAAAAATAAAATACTTGGAGGTCAAGGAAGAGTCAGGGAAAATTGACAATTTGATCAGAAGAAAATGGAATTTCGAAAACTTTTAAATGTCTGTGGCAACCATGTCTTAGATATCTTCATGTTTTAATCAATGATTTTTTTTGGCCTGGAAGTAACCAACCAATGAATCAATCAATCAATCAATCAATCAATCAATCAATCAATCAATCAATCAATCAATCTCACGATGCGGGACCAGGGTTGCTCTCCATATCCAAGCCAGAGGCTCATGTAAAAAGGGCATGACAATAATATGCTTAAAATTAAATTCAAAGACGAACTTATATAATTAATAATTAATTAAATAGTAATATATAATTTAAGATAAAATTTCAGTAAAAATATATCAAAGCTAACCCACCTACACTAAAAAAATAAAAAGTTTAGCCGTGTGCAATACATTATTTAAGACTGTTTTACATGTTTTTCTTTCTTTTAAATATTTATTTAATATTTATTTATTTATTTTTCTGCAGGTTAAAACTGTATTATGATCATGGTGAAATTAAGAGATACAATGGCAAAAGAAGAGTGGCTGATCTGAAAGCCTTCATTGACAAATTTGCAGTTACATCAGAGGTAATAAACAGCAGAACTGCTGTGATGTTCTGAAATTGGCAACCCTCAAAAATAAATTATTGGTTGCTGGTATTAGAATGGTTTTGTGGGGTTAATGACCCTTTGAAAGTAGCAACCTCAAATATATTTCAACTGATTAGGGGCCTGACTTAGGGCTGCTTGCCCTACATAATTTTTCTGACCTGTATACATACACACACCCAAGTAAAGACAGGATATTATTAAATTGAGTGAAATGGAAAAAAATATGGGAGCCATAGTTCAGCTCTAACCATGAGCCCTTAGACCCTTTTCATGCTGTTCTTTATTATTTTATGTGTGAAGTAAATGCCTGCCAGACCTCATTTTGGAGTTCAAATTCTTTTCTATTTTGTGCATGCCGATGAGGCTTGGTGGGTGGGTGTCTTCACAGGAAAGCAATTAGTGCATGTACATTATCTTTTTCTGTAAAAATCAGCTGCTGACCCTGTTTTTTGTAGCAAAAGGAAAAGGAACAGTCTGAAGTAAGTGAATCAGATAATGGCTTGTACACACTGACGGCAGAGAACTTTGACAGACATGTGGAAATGGGATTACATTTTGTAAAGTTCTATGCTCCGTGGTAAGTAGAAGAAATTTAGGGAATATTTAAATTGTTTTTGTCCTACCCCAAAAATGTTGTTTGTTCCGTTGATGTTCATGTTCAGGGAAATATTTATGTGCCCAAGTAGTCTGATCAGGAATGAGCCACCAAAATTTTGTTTTATATATTTTTATTAAATATTATTAAATATTGTTCTATATATTATTACTTCTTATTAACTTAATTAATTATGAAAAGGGGGATGGTATTAATGATTAATTTTTAACAGGGTGTTTCAAATTAAGGTAAATTTATCTAATGAACAAGGTGATCCACGTGGTAGTTGTTTGCTATAAAGTTCCTACTTTATCCTATAATTTTATATAATCAAGTTTAAAACCAGGATGGAGAGTTTTCCATGCTAATTTTAAGTGTAAAAAAGTACATGTACACTCAGGATCATCGGTTGAAATGATCCTCATGAAATGTATTTATGTTTGGCAGGTGCAGCCATTGCCGCAAGCTTGCACCAACTTGGAAAGCATTAGCGGAGTTTCATAAAGACAGTGTGGATGTAACAATTGCCAAGGTACAATAGGCCTAGACCTGAGTTATTCAACAGGGATATAGTTTATAATTAAGCTTTAAAGAACCTATAATTCACTGGTACAGTTCTTATCAAAATGCAGTTGATGGTCTTGTATCATTTATTGCTTCTCATCCGTTGAATCTTGACTCCAATTTTAATGTCTCCATAAGTCTCTAGGATGTCTTCAGTCCATTATCTTATTAAATATTTTGCAATGCTTGGCATTGACATGTCAGTGTTTTTTCTCCACAGATTGATTGTACAAAAGAGAGCAAAAAATGCACAGAACACAATATCCATGCTTTCCCTATACTCAAGCTATTTAAAGATGGAAGAGAGGTTTGTAGAGACATTGTAGAACTTCATGCCCTATGTCACAGACTGTCCCTGCTTTGGTCTCGAGGTTTCTTATCAGCACCATGAAAAGACAGGTTGTTCTATTTCAGTTCCTTTTCTGCGATTCCCCTCAAGGTTTCTTACATATATCAGCAATCACTTTTTCTTACACTAAAGTTTCAGGAGATCCATTATTGGGTTAGAGGCTTCAAGCAATCAGTTGGGAGAATTTATATTTTGAACTTGTTGATTTAGGTGGACAACTATGAAGGATCACGGTCGCTTGACGATTTGAAGAACTACTTGACTATGAAGATCTCAGAGCACAGCCTGTTGAGCAGTGCAACAACAGAGAACAGCGAGACGGCTGAGGAGATCCCATCAGATGATATTGATGCTGACGTGGTAAGAACAGATGCATTTAACAATTATTCCATGAGGGTGTGTTGGATATGAGATGGTAGATAGCCAAGGAGTCGTGTAGCACCGAGTTGGCTAAAACTAAAACCTTCTCTCATTGTATAAACAAGAAGCAGCAATTTTCTTCATAATCATTAAAGAAAGCCTGCAATGATTGAACAGCTTTCCTTTCTGAGGCGTTCGGTTATAAAGGCAGAATAGGAGGGTAACCCCCGTCTTGCTTTCTCTTCACTACCGGCAGAAGTCATTTAGGGCTTTGGGGTAACTAATCTTCGTCTTTGTTTTTTTGACTCACTGTTCCTTGTACTGCTGCCTAAAACTAAGCAAACTCTTCAGAAACAGGGTGAAAACAACAAACAAACAAAAATCACTCAAAATGATCAATTTCTTTCGTGTTTTTTTGTTTTGTTTTTTTGTTTTCAGATTAAGCCATTCCAGCTAACACACAGTAACTTTGACGCCATGGTCAGCGTTGGTACGACATTTGTCGAATTTTACGTCCCTTGGTAAGTTGAAACCGTTTTGGTGTGTCAGATTGTGTTGGGTGAGCTTTTGAAGTGAGCTATCGTACCGGACCGGAGTAGGGGGGTGGGGGGAGGAGGATGGGGGAGGGGGTCGCCTATTATCGGACTTATTACATACTTACTACAGTGTAACAGTGGCACTAATACAGTCATATTACCTGAAGTGACAAAATGAACGGAATCATTTGGAGTTGTGACTTCGTTCTTGTGTTAACAGGTGTATTCATTGTCAGAAGCTCGCACCAGTATGGGATCAGCTTGCAAACAAGTGTGCGGACAGTGCTTCTGGACCAAGAATTGCCAAGGTTCTTGAATTCTTTCAGATCAGTTAATTTTTCATAGCAATATTCTAGGAAAGCGGTTTTCAAATTCCTGTCGTTTTAAACCCGGAATCAAATTAATTTGCATCTGGTCATATAACGGATTCGCAGCAGACAAGCGCGGGAAAACATATGTCGCGGATGCCAAGCGCGGGAAAACATGTGTCACGGATGCCAGGCGCGGGAAAACATGTGTCACGGATGCCAAGCGCGGGAAAACATGTGTCACGGATGCCAGGCGCGGGAAAACATATGTCGCGGATGCCAGGCGCGGGAAAACACATGTCACGGATGCCAGGCGCGGGAAAACATATGTCGCGGATGCCAAGCGCGGGAAAACATGTTGCGGGAAATCGCGCATAAGTGTAGACAGGTTACAATTAATTTTTCTTTTGTTCCTGATTGGCTGTAAAACAGTGCGTTTGCTTTTATTAGTTAGAGTGTGCTGCACGACGTTTATATGAGAAAACAACTTGAGAAATTTTCTGCCACATGGCGGGGCAAACCTGAGTAAAACATTTACTCAGCCGGGTTTGCAGGTTTTTCAAACATTCACACTGTGAGCGGACAATATATTGCGGGAATTATAACACATTGTGGCGCGGCGTAGCAATTCACAGTGTTTATGATTCATCTATTGGAGTGCGAATTCATCTTTAGACGTCGTACTAGATTATCAAATTTTTATAGTTAGTGAATGAAACATTGTGCGCTTTTTTTCCTCGCTAGGTCGATTGCTCGGAAGAGGCTGAACTTTGTCAGAGTTTCGGGGTAAGTTGTTGTGGAAACGGTCTTTTTTATTTGGGACTTACACAAAACTAGACGTTAGCCCTACAGAAAGCTCGTTAGTATACCATATTTGCGTTTGATTTTTGGGAGAGTGAGATTTCACTGTATTCTGGCCGGGATCATTGGGCAAGACAGCCTACTCTCACAGAGCCTCCCTCCATCCAGGCGTATAAATTTTTACCGGCCGGTTGGTAACCCTGCGATGCACTAGCATCCATTCCAGGGGGTAGTAGAATTTTTTTAATAGTCCCTACATGCTACGGAAACCAGGATAAGTTCTGACGGAATGGGACACTGGGCCCGATGCAGAGTTTGCATTTGTGCTAATTTATTTTCTTTTCCGGTGCTTTACAGATCAATGGCTACCCCACGCTCCTCCTGTTTAGCAGAGGAGTTCAAAAGCAGGAATATCGTGGACGCAGAGACTTGGACAGTCTGTACAACTTTGCTGTGCAACACCATGATGAGTTATAGCTCCTCGGCCTGAACCAATCACCAAGCAGAATAGAATGCATGCACATAAGATCCGCAATATACATGGTGTACTCTGACTGGTGGGAATCTACAGTGCATGAACAAAAAGATGTTCAAGGAAATAGTAGAGTTAGTTATAAACAGCGGCAATTCCCTCGCCAGGCAATAAACTTTGCTATAGAAACACGTTGTCTAAAAACATTTGTACAGGAAGTAATTCGCCGTGGTTCATTTTACTTACGTTCCGCGCGCAGTCCAAATGAACTGAAACGCGCAATTAGTCCATGTGAATAAAAAAAGTAACTAGGTCAATATTTCTTAAGCTCACTATTAACCCGGGTACAGGGTAATAAACCCTAGGTACCAGATGTTTTCTTTGCGCGGTTACGTGTCCCGCCCAAGCATTGCGGTTGAATCCGAAACATGATCAAGCATCCCGCTACGCGCGGGAATAACTCTTGTACTCAGAGATAGATCGATCCCACGCTTGGTCAATAACAATGATAATAATAGTTATGGTATTGGCAAACGAGTTCACCGTGCGCGGTCCAAAGTGTTCGAAACGGGCTTTTCGACTTTTTCGACCAATATTTTAAAGCATCATATAAACCTTTTTCATTGCTGTCTTGCCGATAATTCTGGTTCAACTTTTATACAAGTGACTTGTAAATTGTACTAAACATTGCCGATCCCGTATCTTATTTATCAGCAATTCGGCCAAAGTTGTAAAACAGCCAGTGCGATAAAAATTTATAACCATTCAGTCCGCTTGTTCGGTTCGTATTTGAAAAATGCTGGTTTTCTCGGTGCATAAACTTGCTTGCAAAGAAAGAGCGAGACCAGTATTTTACAAATACGTCCCGTCGTTAAATAATATCTTGGTTGTAAGGGGGTGGCTGTGTTGCGATAATTTATTTATGAATTATATAGGTTGCTAGTTTGTAACATAGACTAATAAAGATTTACAAAGTAACGCTTCAGTGTTTCTTTTTATCAATATATTTGAGCATGGCTCGCTGCAGAACAGTTTTAGATTTCTATCGCTTTGTTTCTGCCATAAACGGTGTTTTGTCTAATGATTGTGTGTATCAGTGGAATCCAAAGTCACTAAAACGCACGGTGTATCGTACGAACGAGCAAACACAAGGAGGGGGGGGGGGGGGGGGGGAGTGTAGGAGAGGGTCAGCAAAAGCTGCAACTGCTCGCGAGGTCCGCGAGGTGGAACTCGTGAAGTAACGTATGGAATACACAAGGGGGACGTACTGAGAGTGCACGGGAAATGATGGAGAAAACGCTGGATAAAACGCAAAGTGAAAGCATGGGGACAGAACAAAGAGTGATGTTCCCTGTGTAGCGCTCAAAAAGCGAATCACTGTGAATCCATAATTGAAAGAATTGTAAAAAGTGCCGGGATCACTGGTTTTTTTTTACATACAGTTATCGAGGCACTCTTTTGACCATTCTTTCGATTGATTCGGAAGTCACTGCGACTCCGCTTCGCGGCGGCTGGAACACGTGGGAAAGGTGTAAAGGCATAAGGAAAATCATAGCAAATGGCCAGGCACGTACGAAAGAAATCGAACTGATCGAGAACCCATGTAGTCTGAATTGTCAGCCGCCTCGCCCGCGCCCCACCTCTGGGGGGTAAGGAAGAGAAGACGGCTGACAATTCAGACTAAACCCATGTGGAAACACATCAAAATGCCTACAGTGAACGTTGACACCTTTGATTTAATCTTTTATTGTAAATTTACATTCTACACACATTCCTAAAGTCCGAATGCAACTCTAACATTCGACTTCATGGTACCTCTACGGGCTACTTTCCTATCAGGGCAATGACAGGTCACAACACGTGACCCAAACCCAACTGACCTCATGACTAAATAAGGCGGGCTCAAACAAAACTGCATGTCTCAATACATATACTGTAAAGTTTGGGCCGGCTTGTTTTAAGAGAGTTAATTATGCTAACCAAGGATTGGAATCCACATCATCATTGACGTTTTTCATTCGCTTTTCCCTTCCTTTCATCTTAAAAAATCTCAAATAAGCAGAGGGAATAGCTTTTAAACAAAATGAAGAAAACATGATAAACGCTAAATCCCGTACTAGCGTTAATCGGATTTCGAACAGCCATGCCCTCTCCTGAGCTTGTAATTCCTCTTGTGTAGCAGCTGCTATATTGTTTTTGGGGCTGGGGGCATTGTTCCTGTTGTTTGTTGCATTGTGCTCTCGATGGGAAGTGAGCCATTCACGTGAGATCTTGCGAGAGCTGCTACCCTCCCCTCCCTTTGGTTTTCATGTGATCGGTTCGCAAATCTCATCCACATTGAATACTCTTACAAAGAGATTCAAGTAAGAGTATGTCTGAACTGATAGTGTCGTTTTGGCGGGAAACCGAGTAGCCGTAATCGGTACTGCCATTTTGGCGGGAAACTTGAGTTGCCGTCACTGTTTAAAACAACTCCCCTATTGGTAGATAAGCTAGTACTTTCATGATCACGGGATGACATACAGTCGAAGCTCTCTAACGAACACTCTCGTAAGCGGACAGCTCTACTTACGGCCGCCTTGTTTGAAATCCGTTCTCGTAAGCGGCCGCGGACGCCTTCGGAGATTACGTCTTAGACTTTTTCTTTGTTTTTAAGCTTCCGTAAGCGGACACCCGAAAGAAAATCCTATTAACAAGCTCCGGATCTTGTTTTTATCAATCAACTTCACATCGCCGTTCGTCACAATGATTTTACAGTTATAACAGTACCATATTTCAGTGTCTGTTTTGTCGTCATCCACGTCCAGTTACAATACGGTATTTGTTGTTAGCTGGGCAAACTCCCGTAAGCGGCCATCTATCCCTACAGCTCTAGTGGCCGCTTACGAGAACCATTCTGGTAAGCGGAGAGCTCCAGTTGTGGACACTTTTTTCGCTTCCCGAGGGTGTCCGCTTACGAGAGCTTCGACTGTAGTAATCTTTAGGGAACTCAAATACGACAATTATCTTCCTTACAAACGGTGAAAACTAACATTTCTGGGGTAATATGGTATTTGGTTGAATACTTGCGTTCAAGTAATGTAGTCGCACCTGTAGCATGGCCCACCTTAAGAGGGTGATTTTGTGGACTGTGCGTTCAAGTTTTCTATGGGCAAATGGGTAAACAACAAACATAAACAGCAAAATCAAGAATCTAAGTACTCACTAGCGATCAAACGGAAACCAGTTCAGAACCAAGAGGGTGATTATTTGAGAAATACCGTTGACATCAGCCTAGTCTCTGGGCGTTTTCACCAGGTAACGTCACGAAATTTCGTGCCAAATCGGTAGGCGGGAAGGGAACGCCTGGGTACCAGGCTGCGTTGACATAAATATCAAAGAAACTTAACTAACTACACCATAAATACGCTACCTTAGAATATCACAGAATCTCAAACATCCAACATACAACACAAATCGTTCAAATATCCACCACTTAAAATGAACTTTTAAAATAAACTAAAAGTTTGAGGCTTTCAAATGATCACTATTATGTTATCAGTAAATAACTACAGGAACATTAAATAATAATAATAATAATAATAATAACAATAATAATAATAATAATAATAATAATAACCAATAAATAAGAACTTCTTAGACTGTACAAATCAATATACACCATACTATTACAGGTTCTTAATAATATTCACACCAAATAACGATCATTTATACGATAGTATTTCCTCCAAAGGAAAAAAATCACAAGCGATGTATACGTAATGAAAAAGTGTTTCTAACTTTCGAGTTTAGCCCTAGTGTATGGTTATTCAAATAAAAAGCTATTCAGATATTCAGATATGTCCAGGATTGAAAAGCTAACAAGATGCACGTTCTTTATGACAGGCATCGCAAAGTGTCCTCATTAATAACAATTCACCAAAACCTACCAAATTCTTTCAAATATGAAGTAATGTGGTAATGTCAAATAGCCCAAATAAACATGATCTAATTATTAACAATAATTGCGTTCAATCCTGGACATTAGTGAAGCTACTGGGCAGCACTTTCGTGTGGCACTGTTTATTATGCTGTAAAAGATGGTTCTAACTTTTAAGTCTGTGGATGAAACCCTAATGTGTGACTATTCAAATGAAAGCTATTGAGCAGAACTTTCGTGTAGCACTGTTTATTATGCTGTACAAGGTGGTTCTAACCTTTAAGTCTGTGGATGAAACCTTAGTGTGTGACCATTCAAATGAAAGCTATTGAGCAGTACTTTCATGTGGCACTGTTTATTATGCTGTACAAAGAGGTCCTATCTTCAAAGTCTACAGAGCAGTACTTTCTTTTAACTTCTCATAAAATTGTCAAACTTTAAGTCTGGCACTCTTAAAAAGTAACGGAAAAAGGAACTCAAGCTAACCAATAAATATTTTCGACTGGAAGAAACTTCCATGTAGCTCTGGTATCGCTTCATTTGGATCCAAGAGGGTATTTTTGTACTAACATGGTTCGTTTCCTGTCATGTGACTTAAAATATTTTACACTGTAAAAAATGAGCTCTTTTTGAAAAGAACGTTCATTCATGCCTCACATCTTACTTTCCTGGCTGAGGTGCCGGCACCCTCAATCTATTATGAGTTGTAGTCACGCAACTCTTCACTCTAACGGTAACGGAGCGTTTCTCACCGACAGTCACGCAACCTTGATGTCAACGACGTTGGTTTACGTGCTTCCGTCTTAACGTCACAAACTTGACAATGGACTTCACACTTCCGCCAGTCACGCAACATTTCCGTACCCTCGAGGAAACGTAACACAAAGTCACGCTTCTACGCTACGAAAGAGGGTGGCGTGACTAACTAAAGAAACTAATACGAAAAAAAATATTGCGAATTACAGCTAATTAGGCAGTATTTACGTGATCCACGTTCTTTATCTTGAAGCATTTGGTTGTGCTTGACTTGCTTTTCTTTCTTCTAGTCTTGCAAGTGCCGCATGGACACGAAAACTTAGCCTGTTCTCAAAGTCATACCCACTAAAGTTATCCTTAAAGGAAAAAAAGAAAGAAACCATTAACATAAGGTGATTATTAGATGAACAGTATGGAAACCTCGGGTAATTATTTCATCGTGGTAGGACTCGTATATAGCTATACAGTAACTTGACTCAAAGGCAAAGACTGAAGCCAAATGGCCCATACTTCCCGGAGATTATGCCAGTAACTGTAGGAGTATTTTTACTCCCCACTGGATGAGATGCTAGTCCAATATAGGGTTACCCCCCAGCATTATTTTGCTGGTACCCATTTATACATCCAGGTGGAGAGAGGCACTATGAGAGTAAAGTATCTTGCCCAAGAACACAACAAAATGGCCCCGGCCAACTTGTGTTAACTTACCTTTAAATTTAAGGGAAACTTTAAAATGATTGTTAACTTACAAAAATAGAAAACAGCACAGGGGTGAAAACAAACAGTATCAACGACAGTTAAGATGAGGGAAGACCGACATTGATTTCGATCAACGAACAGATGTATTTTTCTTGATGAACTACGTTAACACACAAGCGTAGCTTGAATTTCAGACGTCTTCCTCTGGTTGCGCGCTCCTGGGAAAAGACGTCTGAACAAAATAGCCGCTAATGCCATCCGGTGATATCACTGCCCGAAAACCGGGTAGCGATTTTGATTGGTTGATTTGATTCATGACGTCACCGGACGGCATTATTTTGTTGAGACGTCTTTTCTCGGGAGCGCGTGACCAGAGGAAGACGTCTCAAATTGAGACTAACGCAAGTACAGCGAGGGTGTGCGATATCAGTCGTATCTAAACAATGCATAAAAGAAATTTAACTGACCTTGACTCGTTTAAGCAGTTCTTCCCCTTTGGCACTCATCTGAAAGTTTAAAACGTTGTTTCTTATTAATTGCAGCGCATATGATCATATTCACTTGCACATTTGCGCACTACGATACTTGACAACTCAAACGTATTTCATATTTTATCCTGGGCGCCTAAATTTAATGAGCCGCCATCTCTCCACGCAGCGATCAAACGTACTACGCCTGCGCAGTTTCCACCAAAACTGTCCCCGCTTTCAAAAATTTGCGAATTCTCCCCTCAAAACATTTACTGTTGACTTAAGCTTTCTTCGCCAAATATGCATAAAAAATTAATAACTGTTATCCACCAGCTTTGACGAACATCAAACCGACAGAGTCGTAAGCCGTGTTGCCGATTCCGCTTATGTTCCCGTGAGAGTCGCAGGCAGAAAAGAAGTACTCGGAGGGCCTGAGAACTAGCATTGTGATTGGTCTGTCCTTCCGCTTCTGCTTGCGAGTCCGTCAATCTAGTTTTCACTGGATCATAAGCGACGGAGTCATAAGCGAAATCGGAAGAAAATTAAAACGTTCTGATTCTTCCGACTCCGATTCCGTCGAGCTTATGACTTCGATTACGACTCCAATTTTTGGTTTTCAGAAGGCTGTAAGCTTTCTTTCGACTCCGATTACTACTCCGACTCCGTCGCTTGTCAAAACCAACCTTAGGATTTTACGCTTTAAAATATGACAAAATTCAAAGTACGAAAGTTAAGGTGCTGATTTTTTGCGTTTAACCGCAGTATGGCTTATCACTGGTTCATCTCTCACCTTTTCGTCCTGTGCATAAAGAACACCAAGTTCATAAGTAGCGAAAGGTATCACGTGAGGATCTGGAGGACTGCGACCAGATTTGACCACGGCTTCCTGGAAATGCTGTCAATCAAACAAATACAACGGGATTGACATGCGTTTCTTTGCATACATGGCCAGCCAAAATCCAAGCCATTTTTTGAGCTAAAAGTTTCCAAGCACAAATTCAAGGCCTCGTTCCCAGGGCTTTTCCTTTCTTCTTTCCCGCCCGTCCCCACGAAGGGAAAAGTCCCCGGAACGAGGTTGAACGAGGACGATAACTCAGTTACCTGTTACCTATCTCTTTCCTGAAGTGTCACAACATAAGGCCAAAGATATTAGTGTAATTTACGATTTAACTGAAATAAGAGAAAGATCAGAGAGCTTTCCAACGGATAAAAAAAAGAATCATCCTGAAATAAACATTTCACTTTAGAACGAGAGTAGAGGGATGACAGCTGGGAGAGAGTTGACGCTACTTGCCTCAGCTGTTAAACTGGTTAGAAAACTGGTTCATCTGGTTTGACTAGAACGCAGGACAGTTGAAAGCTTCGCATGGGATCCGTCGCTCAAACGATAGCGACGATCTGAACTTTTTGCAACTCTCAATCTCAACTGATCCGATAAATTTTCAATCAAGAAATTAAAAAACAGTATCTCATTTAAGTCGTACACACCTTAATAGCCAGGTCAGTTTTCTTGAGGACTTGGCAAGCTGAGCCTTGAATGAGCGACTTGAGAGGAACCAGATTCACGCTCACCTGACATACCTCTAGCGCTACAGTAAAACAAAGAGAAGCAGGAATAAATTTGTTATGTGTACCATGAGTAGTCAGACAGAGCAATTTGCGCCCTCGATACTCCCCCACCTCCACACCACCCCCGTACTTTCACATTTTTCATCGAAAGACTACTATAATAGAGATCAGAACTGATTTATTTACAGTGTCCTCAATTAGCACAGCAGTGCTAAATACATTGACACTTAAATAAAGTGATTTATTATTTTATTTTTAGAAGGTGTGAATGACTCAGTTTTACAGCATTGGTGGACACCAGAAGGTCGAAGAGCGAGAGGGAGACCAAAGACCACTTGGAGATGGAAGGTTGAGAAAGAGAGAAACAAGGTGGGGTGGAAGAGCTGGGATTGGAATGTGGCCAAAGCGGTGGCACGGAACAGAGAGTGTTAGTCCAATAACGTGACGGCCTTATGTGCCTACTGGCGCAACGAGAATTGATGATGATGAACTGTATCACAACAACGAGCTTACAGTTGCCTGAACGATGAACAAAGCCTTACCGGAAAGAATTCTATTTAAGACAGTTTCACTGCAAGTATAGAGCGCTCTCCAGACATACAGGAGTTCTAATGCCAGTAACAGACAGTCAGCTTCTGATGGAGGAGATTTCTTGTACATAGCAGCCTGACAATAAAACAGAAAAAAATATTTACCACAGAGCGCTTTTACCGTGACCACCCCAAGTTATGTGTCTCGTTCTTTGAATTCAAGTCGGTATTTACGTCACAAACACACACACACCACGCTTATCTCAAAATCTTGACTCAGCACCAGGGCATCACGCCCTTGCAAACAGCCAATCAGAATGAAGATGATATTCACTCAACCAATCAGGTATCACGGCTGCTGGTACACGTTTGTCAACACTGGTAAGCGATAATCGGTTGTCACCCGATACACGTGACTTTTTTCCCGCGCTTTCCTGAATCTGATTGGTTCATTACGCTACTTCCTCCACTGTGATTGGCTGTAACTATTTTTCGTTTCACGTCAATCATTAGAATACTACTGCTCGGTAAACCAAGAGAATTAAAACTTTGTTTATCAAACTAAAGAAAGCTTACCTTCCTCACGAGGAACTGCTCCAGAGGAGTTTTCTTTTTGACAAATTTAGGAACTAATTTAAATTGTGCATGAGCCTCAGTTGTGCTACCTAAAATACCTATTGTGACTGGATGAGAAAAGAGCAACAATAGCGTCAATAATTAACAATTATTCACCGCGGCTCAGTAAATATCCACTACTTTCACCGACACTGAGGTGAATAATTGTTTTAGTATATACCACACAAGTTGAATAACTAACGGACAAAAACATTACTTTCGGTACACAAAGCGACGCGCGAAGCCATTTTGTTTCTTTTTGGCTGCTCAGAGGTGAATAGTACTTCGCTAATCACCTCCGAGTTAGCCAATCAGCACGCGCGGAAAGCACTATTCACTTGTGTGGTATATACTAATTTGTTATATGCCATAAAATTGTAATGAATATCAAACAGACGGTGAAATATGAACCTGGTAAATGAAATGGCCTAGCTCATCAAGCACTTCACCGTAGTTCAGTGGTTAGAGAGCCCAGCCAGTATCTGGGAGGTCATGGGTTCAAATCCTGTTGAGGACTCAGATTTTTTCTTTGTCCCACGCTCGTGACAAAATGAACATTTCATATTTATCGTATACTAAGTAGGGAGTGGTCCCGTGGGCCCGGGGAGTGGTCATGCTGGATTGAACTAATGAAACCAACCACTGAGGAACTCACATAACTCAAGTATCACTTTTCTGCTCAGCGTTTGTCCCTGTCTTTTAGAGTCACATAATTTAAAGCTACATTTCTTTTATAAACCCTTTACTACGTCTCAAGAATGATCACAATCAAATTTCTCCTTGTAACATCAATAAATGCTCTATATCACACAGGCCATGAGAATTTACCAAACAATAACTAACTGGTACTTTGCAAAATTCATGAAGACCATTATGGAAAATTTACATGTTGATCACGAGGATTTAAGACTTACCTCCACAGAGATAAGCATAGTAACTTTGCGACCACTTAGATTCTTCTTTGAGCCTAAAAATTACAAGAAATGATGTAAATGACAAGATTGCTTTCTTGTGCCGGCACTCGTCAGAGATTTAGCTAGGACAAGCATTGCTATCTATGGCTCTGTTCACCAGAATATACGTTTATTCGAAAACAAGCAGTTTTGAACATTTTAATTTTCTGTGCACGCATAAACGAGGAAAAACGGTGATAATTTTCACCAAAAATGCTTTTCAAAGTGGATGTTTTTAAGAGAGATATTTGTCGTCATCTTCATGTGGACAAAAACATAGTGCTTCAAAAACGTTACATCGCAATGTACCTTAGAAATGCTGGAAGAGCATATTCCCACTCAAGTCTTAACATATGGCACCATCCTAAATCAATCAAACAAAAATTCTGTTAGCACAAGGAACTGCCAATGCAAGTCAACATGCATGCCAAGCAAAATAACTGGAAGGAGCAGAAATGATGCTTGCAACCACTGGAAAGCACGGTAATGCATGCTTGCAACCACTGAAAGTGCAAGGGTATTGCAATCGGTGGAAAACACAAGAATATATCCACGTAACCGGTGGAAGCGCAGGAAAAAACAAAAGTAACCAGTGCATAGCGCTATTTGAAAAGGCAGAAACACATAGAGTCAGTCTTTAGAAAGCACGGGAAAAGTAACTTACCAAGAAATCGCGACTGATTTTGGCCAAAAAGACAACGCCTTTATTCTTATTGGTTACAGTACAAGATTTTGAGCCAGCTATATATATATATTTAAATGCTTCAGCTCCATAATGTTTGGAAAAGAACTTAATTTTACAAAATATTCTTGAACACCCATGCACTCACCTATTTCATATTGACAAATGAGTGCTATTTCCTGCTGCTCTGTTGCTGAGCGCATGGCTTGATGGAATTCATCCAAAGCCTCCCCAATATGACCCTGAATAAAAAAAAACAAAGTAATGTAAAGCCTGCATCCGAAAACTTAAAACTAAAAATGCGATTACAGGTCTCCCACAAAGGCCACATTCTCAAATTTCATCAGTAAAATTATTCATCTCAGTAATATACTGAGTTTCCAATTCATAAAATAACAGAAATTCAATTTTATGATAGTTATTTGGCATCTAAATCGCCAAAATTCCCATACAAACTCTGTATTTTGTGAACTGCTTGCCCCATTTGTAAAAATGGCTGAGTTTAGTAGCATATTTTTGGGAGTGGCTTTTTTCTGGGGGGAGGGAGCAAGGGGGTATTTTTGAACATGCTCAATATTGTGTCTTAATGAGAAATGGTACTTATAACTAACTCTGTACCTTAAGTCTTGATACAAGCCCCCTGAAGAACAGAAACACAGCAGAGCTTGGGTACTCATGGTAAGATTCTTCTAAGATAGCAGTTGCATTAGCCAGACCTGTGAAGCAGTTAAAAACTCATTAATCACCAACAGTCAACTTAAATTCAATACCTAACTCGGATCCCCCAACTCCACTCAGTAGACATCAAAATGTATGCAAGGTGTACAAATCCTACACAGTCTTTATACTCCTAGGAAACTGGTTTAACATGTTAGTTGTAGTCCTCTTAGATCTCCTGGCTGATAAAATGCAAAACACAGTTCAAAGTTCAGATTGCAGGTAAGGTTGGATAACTCATGTAGTCGGTTAGCAGCATCTTGCAAGGTCTCAGATTAATGGCTCGCTCCCCTTTGATGGAAAACTTAATTTGGAACAACAGCAACTGGTGCCCCTAGTTCCAAAGACATAAGCAACTGCCACACTAGAGGACCAGTAGAATTACAACATTACAAGAAACTGTTCAGGGCTGCAAAAAACAGTCTGACATCGGACAATGGTCAACCGATGTTCTGCATTGACAAAGCATTAGATTAGCAGGTTCGCATATCAAGCAGTACTTAAATATGACATCCGCCCTCACTTTTGCTTTGTCCGATCAAAATGGTGACTTAGCTGGACACATGTCCTTTTAAGTAAAAAAAAATTATTTGCAGCCCTACTGTTACACTACTGATAATAATAATAATAATAATAATAATAATAATAATAATAATAATAATAATAATAATAATAATAATAAAAACTTTATTGAGGACTTTTCATAACAAACCTTCCTCATTGCTCCCTTCATCAAGTGCAACAAACGGTCGAATAACAGCATGATACCACAGCAAAGTAAGTCTGAAATTAATACAAAGGTGCATCAAGGTAACATGCATTTATTGAAAGTGAGGTGTAAGCATATTTTATCACCATCACATAAAATTGTCAGCATCACTTAAATTGCCATGAATGGTGCAGTGGTGTGAGAGCTTGCTGCTCACCAATGTGGCCTGGGCTCGAATTCTGGCCCGGTGTTACTCATTAAGTTTGTTGTTGGTTCTTGTCTTGATCCCTAGGATTTTGCTCTGGTTTCTAGAATTTTCCTTCCTCTGCAAAAACCAACACTTCCAAATCCCAATTCAATCAGGATTTGACTGTCCCACAAGCTTCTAGCTTAAAACACAACCATGTATATATGAAGGTAATGTTTTTTATTCACCTTGCTACTGGTGCTTTCATGTCCTCGCTCTGACTTGCTAAGTTCAATGCCTGGACTCCGACATCCCTGTTTCCTGAGAATCCAAGAAGATGGCAGAACTTAAGCAGCTTGGGCGGCACAAGCGAGATAGCTAAATGAAACAGACCATAGCCACAGGACACAGCAGACTGGAGGTGCTTCAGTGCCTCAGGACTGACTGTTGCAGGTGAAAGCTTGCCCTGTGCCCCCTCATCGATGGTGAGACCGTCCAGGGGGGACACCACGTCCTCGGGGTCCAGTGGTGAGACCACACCTGTTCCTTCAGACTACAAAAAAAAATTAATAGATGTATTCATCTATGAAAGCAAAGTTTTTAATAAATAATACTGCAGAGAGTTAAGGGACTATTTGTGGGAGACGTGGTGGCCTTAAGGTCCAAGCTGTGGCCAGGGTCATTGCGTTGTGTTCTTGGGCAAGACACTTCATTTCCACAGAGCCTCTCTCCACCCAGGTGTATAAATGGCTACATGCAAATTTAACTAATACTAGGGACAACTCTCAGATGGACAAGCATCCCATCCAGCAAGGAGTAGAAATACTTCTTGTCAGTTAATGCTATAAAAACCAGGATATGCCCTGGCATGTACCGGTAAGGGATACTTGGCCCAATGCAAACTTTATGAATCCTTTGAAAAATGCCTGATAAAATTAAAGGAAGATGATGGGACCAGATGGCAGTAAATGTATGGTCGGTTTTGGAAGGATGGAAGCAGTAGAGCAGGGAGACTGTGTACATTTACAGCCAGGATAACATTGAAGGAGGTATGCAGAAAGAATAAAGGCCATGATAGAATGTGGCTGGAATAAAGTGGAAATGATAGCCACAGAAAGAACCTAACTCAGCAGGATGAACATATGTACATAGCCCCTTAATTCAACTATTGACATGAAAACAAAGGAAATTAAATGTCTAATTTATAATACCTCATCAAGAGCTTCTTCAACATCATCCAGACCAGCCTCCATTGCCCCATTCTTGTCACACCTCAGTTCCGGGGCCCAGGCCAAGAATGGTCCACCAATGGCACTTATTTCACAGTAACACTTATCATACAGCTTCCATGCCCGTCGCATCAGATATCCACCCTTGATGTAATCAGTTATGCCTGCAATTAGAGAAGCCATACCTATCACTTCAACTGCAATAAGTTGTTATTGACTGATTGGGAGGGCTGGATTGTTTGGTTCAAGAATTCGATCCAGACAACATTCTGCGCAAAGCTACTCCATTAATACATTTTGAAACGTTTGTTCAGAAAACAAGGTTCAAAGTTAGAAAAACTATGTTTTTGTTTGGGTCAAAAATATGGCTGTAAAAACTGTACTTACATGTAACAACATGGTCACAAGGCCAGGCTCCTGGCACAGTATGACTGACAAGAACAATATTTACCGTATTATGATGCATAATGGCCTTATTGTTAGTGCACTGGACTACTGGCCAAGCCTTGGCCAGGGTCACTACGTTGTGTTCTGGGCAAGACACTTTACTTTCACTGAGCGCCTCTCTCCACCCAGGTGTATAAATGGGTGCTGGGGGCTTAACCCTGCGATGGACTACCATCCCCTTCCATCGTATCAAGGGGGAGGGGAGTAAAAATACTCCAAGTCACTAAATGTTATGTATACTGGGAAAAGCTTCAGCAAGATGGGTAATTTTGGCCTCACAAAGACTTTTATACTAATTTTACCTTGTTTGAGGAATGTCAGAAGAGCCATATAGAGCTCACAGTCAGCATACAAAATCTGCCTCATCAACATCTCGTCGAGGCCAAGTTCAGCACCCTTCCTGGCATTTTCTACATAGCAAATCCTCTGAGCTCTCTTGAGGTTTTCAAGAGCTCTGTCCAGTTGGTCATCTTCAAATGTAAGGATTGCTTGCTGGTAAGAGAACAAAAAGGTAAGTGTTATCAACCCTCCAGGTTAAGACCATTTAAGTTGCAATGGCAACTAAAATTTTGGAGCTGACGACTAATTTGGAACCAAAGTCGCCAGCCTGGCGACTAGAATTGAGATACAGGATTGAAAGCGTGAGCTTAATTTGGTGACTAAAATTTTTCACTGGCGACCAAACTTGAGCAGTCGGTGGCCAAATGGCCACTAAGGAAAAAAATAAACTTGGAGGGTTGGTCATGATGAAAATTACTAGAGACATCCCTTGTGCTGTGTGTATTTTGTAAGTTACTGCATCGTCACAGTGTTTCTCCTGGGGGGTGGAGAGAGGGGATGACACTTGGTGCAGGTGTTGGTGATAGCTGGTTCTCAAAACCCTGTTTCATACTTTATATCTTCAATCTGTATAGTACATGTAATGATGAAAATTAGTAGAGACATTCCTTGTGCTACACATGTTTATGGTAAGATACTAATATACCATCAATTGAAAGTGTTTCTCCTGGGAGGATGGGAGAGCAAACAACACAAGTAATCTTGGTGCGAAAGTGAAATCTGGTTCTTGAAAACCTATTTCATATTTTACCTCAATCTACAATCTGTAGGGTACATTGCACAGTACATGTACACGACTTTTGTACATGTATATGGCATATGCCATCTTATAAAATCTGTATACTACCTCAGAACTAAAATTGCATTTGTACCTCATTTTCTTTGTTTCTTTGCTTCTTTATACATGTAGACAATGAAAATTTATAAAAATGTTCACTGATACTAAAAGTTGATCTCTTGTCATTTCCCCTTAAAAAGCCTATGATATCATGTTTCAGACCATAAATGAAAGAGTTTGAGACTACAAATGAATGAGTTTCACACTAACGACAGTCATTGGGGCAAGGTGACAAAATTATGCCGGTGGCGCACAGTGTATCCTTTCAATCTATGAAGGGTCATTTATGTTTTTGAAATGCAGTTAAGCCCCGTCACTAATTAAGCTTGATTTTTTTTTAATTATCTTACGGACATGACTCTACAAGCAAAAACGACAAATTGACCTGACAGACTGTTATCTTACTCACCACAAAGTCGACCATCCCAGAGCCTGCACTCATAAGTGGGGAGCCATTACTAATGGAAACACAAACAACACATTAAATTTATATTAACAACAACATCACAAAATGCCTGTGACATCCAGGAGCTTCCACTATTGGCAGCCAGCTCCTAGGTGGAGACTGCTCCCATGGCTGGCAAAATCCTGGCAACCCAGCCATGAGTCCCCAATCAGAAGGGAGGACAGGCACTTGTTGTATTGAGTTAACAGTGGAAAAGACGGAGGGAAATGGAATGTCAATCACTCTGCTGTGGATATTGTAAGAAGTATCTTTTCCTTTTGCAGAGCTTGAGCGTATGTGATGCCTTATTCGGGCAAAGGTGATGACATCAACAGTGGAACAAAGGCAAACACTGTCTTGTCATGCCAGTTTTGGCTGGCACAGGTGCCAACGGTTACTGTAATTTTGTTTTATAAAATTTTATAACAAAATTTTATCCCTAAAATTATTGTTAGTAGTAGTAGTAGTAATCTTTATTAAGTGTCAATCATTCTAGCATTTTACACACTAATTGGTGACACTAATTAAAAAAAGACTAAGAAAAACATGAAAATTTTGTAAAAACTGAAACCCTTATTCTAAATAAAACTCTAGTTACAAACCTACTTAAAAACATACACTGATTACATAATTACGATCACTTTCTAAATTAACTATTGCATAAATGACAGTTCTTACAGCCCCCATCTTCAATTAAGTACGTTAAGTCTCTTTTCCTTATCTGACATTTAAAAGTATTCACACTATCTACACCATGTTCCTCCTTTGTCAACTTGGACCGCAAAAAAGGCCCAAAATATTTCAGAGAATGTTTCCTGTACTTAATAGTGTTAAAGCGTGGTAGGGTAAACTCGGAATTCCTTAAGTTGTATCGTTTCTCTCTTTCCCCATTTTGGCTGAAGAGGTCTTGTAAATACTTGATGCATTGGTGATAGAAGAATTTAAATGCTAAAAATACCAACTAAGGTTTTGTAAACAGAAACCAATTTCATTGTCATAACTATGGTAAACAAAACCAACATAATTAGCTATTGTTTGAGACTGTAGGTAAACAAGGAACCCCAAAAATCATTCACAACCTTTTGGCCATGCTATCAATTTTCTAACTGACGTATTTAGTACTGAGAAATGAAATCTAGCTATCAAATAAAATGTTTGATGCTTTGTCTTCCACATTCACTGATAGAAAGATTGTGTGTTGCTTGAACAGCATTGCCCATCTGACCACAATGCAATCAGAAATTATTAATCTTTGATCACTTAAAGCTTTTCCATTTAACAATACAGAGACACAATTTCCTTCCCCCCCCCCCCCCCCCCCATCAAAAACATATTAGGCAAAAAATACATGTACATGTATAAAAGGCAAGTTGATAGTAATATAAATTCGAAAAATTACCTCCAAAAGGAAGGGAAATGAATACATTGTCAGTATAAATATCATTAATGTAAGAGGCAGTTCTAAGTCCACTTTGGATTAAATTCATTTTTCAATTTACTTCATTTGTCAATTAAGACCTTATCTTACAAAATGTTTTGATGTTATGTATGGCAAAAACAAACTACATGACTTGTTGTATAAACTCCACGATTAATAATTATTGTATAATATCTTCGTATTTAAAATATCTGCAATGAGTACAGATTAATACAGGAAATATGTTAATGATCACCCAATAATCTATGCAACCTTTTCATCATTTAATTTGCTCTTCTTGAATTTAATCGACTTAAAAATTTCACACAATTAAACAAATAGAATTTACTTTCGCGGGAAATATTTACAAAATGTTGAATCCTTGAAATATTTGTCAGGTTATGTAAAGGGAATTGAATGGTTATTTGAAGGCTAGACGAAGCTCAGATCTGATTTCTTTTTCTTGGTTACGCAGTGCGTAGGCACAAAATTCTTAATTCATGAATTTTTTATGTACCCTTATGAAAACTACTTCTTCTTCTGCAAGATGAGGTTTGTGAAACATGATAACAAAATTTCCTGCTGTTAAATGTTTTGTCTTCGAATATCAAGATTCTAGATAAAGCAAGACCCTTTCGTGTTTAACAAATGGTAGCTTTTCCGAGCAATGATGGAAGGTTGTGTTTCTCACGAAGTCCACCCCTTCACAACTCACCCAATAAGACTTTGTGCATGGCGACAATTTGCAAAAGCAAAGGTTTTCAGGGGGCGAAATATTGCGATCAAATTTTCACTCTGATAGTAATTTATTCGCCAAAAAAGGTTTAAACCGAAGTTAAACATTTAGCCCACCAAGTGAGAAATAGATAGTGTTTTAGCAACAACTAGAACTGAATATTATGCGTAAAAAAACACCGGTTTGAACAAGTAAAATAATCGAGAATCTGCAGACGGCGGAGAAAAATAAACATCACACTTCGTCCACAAGGAGTGAGCCGGTCCGTGAGTATTTAACACAAATTGCACAACACATGCGGATTATTAATAACAAAAAGCCCTTTATACCAAATATTTTGAGTGATATTATACCTGTGACTTCGAAAAAGCTTTTGTGATTCTTCAAATCCATTGTTCAGGAGCAGATTTATCCCATCTCGCGCGAGACCATGATATTCCCAGAAGCCCGGCGATGTTTTTGAGTTTGCATCCATGCACTCATTCCTGGAGGGATTCATAGGGTCAGCACTGTGGTTATTTCAATAAATGCATGCGGATTTGGTCATCAAAACGCTGGGGCTTTCCGCACATCTCGCGCCATGTTTTGATTTTGCAGCATTTTGTTGTAAGAGAAGCTGAGAAGTGCAAGGCGCTCTTTGATTGGCTGGCTGATTCGCTTGAGTGCTTCCGAAAATAGCCGAGCAATTTCCGAGTCTATACGAAAATTACACGACTTCAATGACAGTATTATGGGATTCACCCGCAATTCAAGATGGCGTCTGTCGCTCCGAAAGTGGGAAGGCCGTTATCCTTCACGAAAAAGGTTTGGAATGCTTTCCACGAGTGGTATATCAATGCCTGTGGTTACAGACAACTTGGTGAGTTTTTCAGTTCACTATATGCCAAGCTTCCGTCTTGGATGTTAACAGTAAATGCAAATGTAAAGATCAATGCTAAATTAAATGTTGCTTTCCTGCGAACTGATGTGAAATGCAATCAAAGCACATGCGATCAACTACTACACTAGCACGTTTTACTCCGGGCTACAGTAATATTACTCACACTGCTAAAGTAAATACATCGCCCAATGAATACTGACTAAGATGTCGCAAGACTTATGGCGTAAAGGCAGCAAGCCTCGTGATCTAAAAATTACAATAGTGTACAGGACAAAGTCTGCCCCACACATGAAGCTAACGTTCACAATTTAGAACAGCATCAGTCTGAAGATGACCGATGCCAACCTTCTCTACGTTTCAAAACGAGTCGACTTAGTTAATTCGCAGTTTTCCCTGGTAAACTGGTTTTATACGCTTTAGAAGCTTCCTAGCATATTTATTGGATTGTAATGACATTACGACAGAGAGGTAATCGAGATCATATTCGATTTGCTTCCATTCTTGAATTTTCCCAGGGAAACGTGGGTTGACTTATATATAAATTTTAATTGTACATTCTTGATCACGTTTTAGACGTTTTACGCAAATGTGCAATATCCAGAAGCTTATGTAATCTTGACGTAATGACTGTATCGCCAAAAATTGTCAAAGATCTGCTCAAAAGAATACAAAAACAACTTAATAAATGAGTTTCTTTATCAATCCTTACCAGCCACCATAAATTATTTTTCATTGCAAGTGGCTCAGTTGTTTTTTTTTTGTTTTTTTTTTGTTTTTTTTTTGGGGGGGGGGTGAATCCTATTTCTTGCATTAATGAATTGAACAAGATGCGTCAGATACTTTCCCTCTACTTCACTGCGTATATCATGCAGACTCATTTTTACCCAAATCATGCGTCACACAGTGTTTGTTATTACAGTGGGACCACTCCAACCCAGGCCACCCGAGCAAATTCTTTGCAAATTGGTGAATGAAAATCTTGGATGTTAACAATAAATTTTTGACAAATAAGCGATCCAAGCAAGCTGCACACCACAGAATCAATACATTTGTGACAGTTCTTATTGTTTCAATGCATGGTGTTGCTTATGGCCAATTAATTTTTTTCAAGGTCTTCGTAGAGGTGACCTGTTGAATGAAGATGACCCAGATGTGGTAGAGGCCATAAAACGCCTTCCTCCTGAAGAGTACAATCTGAGACAGTTCCGTGTGAAGAGAGCTCTTGATTTGTCTATGAAGCATCACATTCTGCCAAAAGAACTCTGGACACCAAGAGAAGAGGTTGTTAACTGTCATATTGTCTTTTTTTTGGTCACTGTTATGGTCATGTGTACTGGTTTTGAAGTGGTCATGTCAATAATCAAGCCTATTTAGGGCCACTGACTGGTATGGGTAGGGATGTAGAGAAGAGTCTAATTTCACCGGCTGAAAAGAGCTTATCACTGTCTGAATTTTACTAGAAAACAAAGATGTGGGATAATTTTGAAGACATAAAGACCAGAAGAGCCGGTTGGGCTCTTTAATGAGCTGGCTTATTTTTTCTTAGTAACATCCCTACACGGGTGACCATGGGTATTGTTGTTTGCACCATACCCAACCCTTCTTGATTTTGGCCTGAGAACTTTCCATATTATCTCTAGCTGTTGGAAATACCCAAAACAAATGGCAATATGTTGAGAGATAGGACTGGTGTTTTGTAAGCTACATGCCTAACTGTTGGATTACCCGAGGACAATCTATGAATCCAGTGTTCTCCATAAGCCCCAGCAACCGGCAAAAATCACTGTCTAGTAGTCCTTAGTGTGCTGGCTACTCTTGAGATAAATAACATTTTTTCAAGCAAAAAAATGTAAAGTGAAACAATCATAAATTTGTATTGGGTTTTCTTTACCTTTTAATAACCTCTCCAAGCTGACAACAGTGTAAATTTTGCTGAAAACATGAAGAAAATGAAGCAAGAATCGCGTAAATGCCATGAACAACAGCCCAGTCAAACTAATTGTTGTTTAGTGTCAATTTATTGTGTAACTGATTTTATGGCAAAGTTAAAACTTTAGTTAACTTAAGTGTGTAGTAGTCAGCAGATATTTTGTTGAAGGCAGCAAAATCGCCGGCTGCCAGCACATGTTTTGACTGGGCTGAACAAGCTCACGAACACAAACTACTCTTGGCTCATTAATGGTCAGCAGTTTAGATTTCATGTAAGATTACATGACGTACATATTGCTTCATTGCTCAGTGCCGCCTACTACAAAACATTCTCCTTCTACTTCAAATTTTTGGGAGAACCATTTAAGTCAGTAACACAGGCACTTCAAGAAACAGTTGAAGATGAGCCTACTCAAAAAATTTTTGACTATTTTTACTATGTTTTGTTATAATTTTGTCTTTTAATTTTAACTTTTCGTGGAGGGATTGCACTTGCTCTTGATGTGAACGCAGGCCTCCCTCCAATTGTGGTCTGGGTTGAAATCATACATTTGTGTGTGGGCCGAGTTTGGTGTTGGTTCCTGTACTTTCTCTGAGGGTTTTCTCTGGGAACTCTGGTTTGCCTCACTCTACAAAAGCCAACAGTTCTAAATTGTTGTTCCAGAAAATATCCATACCCCTCCCATGGAAGGTGTTTTTGGTTTGAATCCCCCCACCCCTCTGGAAAATTCCAGTTAAGCCCCGTACATTTTGAGACCC
Source organism: Meandrina meandrites (assembly GCA_963693305.1). Classification (NCBI taxonomy): domain Eukaryota; kingdom Metazoa; phylum Cnidaria; class Anthozoa; order Scleractinia; family Meandrinidae; genus Meandrina; species Meandrina meandrites. The sequence continues at coordinate 37,781,006 of OY855907.1, forward strand.
CCAACCCCCTGGGAATTTCCACTGACCTTCCAGTAGTATGTATGGATACTTTCTGGAACTGCACATTCCAATTTGATCAAAAAACATTGGACATTACCATACAGTCACTCCACAATTAAATCTCATTCAGGATAAGGTGGGTTGGAATACTTCCACATAATTTGTATTGAAACACGATTTATTTCTGTTTTCTTACAGGACACAATGTATCTTCAACCGTATATTGATCAGATCAAGAAGGAAAAATTAGAACGAGAATTGTGGGAGCACAAGTAACAGATCTTGGGTGTTAATCTGCTGTTTAGGCTGGATATATTTAATCTTGTGTAAATTATCTGCAGCTGTTAATTTTGTATGCTTCAAACAAGATGTGTGGACTGACATAAGATCTTTAATTCAGTAGGGTTTGACATAAGTGTCATCGCTTTATTGACCAGGTGATATTTTTGTGAATATTACAATTTATTGATTAAAGAAGTTCAGATTTCAGTATGATGGTCTGTATTCCTTAATAGTTACCTTTATTTAAGAAATAGAAAACATGTACGGTGTTTCTATCGAATTATAGAAACACGAGTGGAAGTTTGGGAGAACGAGAAATGCTGTGGGAACATGAGCCGATAGGCGAGTGTTTCCACAGCTATTTCGAGTTCTCCCAATCTTTCACGAGTGTTTGTATAACTCAATAGAAACACAAAAAACATGTTTTCTATTTCTTTTAGAAAACACCGCGACGAAAAAAACGAAGACAACTTGTTAACTTTGACTATCAAAATGTAAATTCTCTTTGCACGCACCATCATCACGTCAACAGCTCATGCTAGTTCTGTGTTTCTATCGAGTTGTAGAAACATGATTTTTAACCAGTCAGTGCGTGTATTTTCTTAGGACTGTTTTCTAATCCTTAATAGTTATCTTCATTCCTTAAGGTCATTCCCCCGAAATAGAACTGCACATAGATTTTCAACCAAACTTTGCCTACTGGTTGGTTACCTTCAGGGAACTTAAATTTTGAAATAAAAAAGGGGGGTCACCACATTCGTTTAGCAGCAAGAAGACCTTGTATATACCACATAATTCCTTAATATTTCCTTTACGAATACTGGCAAAATACATGTTTACATTGCTAATCTTTTTTTCAAACATAGGAATTGATCTGTATTCATTTTATAGAAAGAATTTGATCGTTACACCCAAAATACATCAAAAATTTGATAGGTCCCCATACCCGTTTACGAGAAAGTGTCGATTTATTTCTCTCGCGGGCTAAGTTGAATAGAAAAAAGCCGCCATTTTGTTTATGTGTGTGCGCTAATTACGTGTAAAATTCTGCGCAGTAAGGATGTGCAATGCAATACAGGGCAATGACCTTAATAGTTATCTTTATTCCTTAATAGTTATCTTTGCACAGCGTGCTTACACCCAAATTCCTTCTTTCCCTTTCCTTGAGGTTACCTGTATGTCTAACAGGGATGTTGCAATCAAAAAGGTCTTAGTCTCTGATTGGAGTTAATACTTGACGTAATATATCAAGCAAAGCAAGTAATACATCAATGTTTCATTGGAATATCCAAACACCGAGAAGAGACAACCTTCCAAGTTAAGACCATTTTAGTCGTCATGGCGACTAAAATTTTGGAGCTGGCAACTAAATTGAAACCGAAGTCACCAGCCTGGTGACTAGAATTGAGAAGGATTGAAACTGTGAGCTTAATTTAGCGACTAACATTTTTCACTGAAGACCAAACTTGAGCAGTTGGTGGCCAAATGGCCACTAAGGAAAAAAATAAACTTGGAGGGTTGAGAGAGTTGAAAATATGACGCACAGCGGCGAATTTTTATTGAAATTCAAGGTATTTGGATAGCCGGTGAAACACTGTCTTGAAAGTTTGATATATCTTCCAATTCAAAACAAACACTACTGAAGGAGTAAACGGAGAAATAAAATTGTAAAAATCTATGCTCATCAAGACCGGGTTTCCGAACCTCCTTCACGGTTATGATTTTCTGTTTTAACTTGAAGTATTAATGAGTTTGAGAAAAACCTTTTTGAGCATGCACAAAATCCAGTAACGTAGCAGCTGTCATAAGCTTGTAATTCCTCTAGTGTAGCAGTTGCTACTGTTTTTGGGGCTGGAGACATTGTTCCTGTTGTTTGTTCTAATGTTCTCTCAAAGAGAGGCAAGCTGTTCATGTGAGAGCTGCTACCCCATTCACAAAATAACTCCAGTGTTTTAATCTGTAGGTAACAACAAAAAGTGCTTGACAATCATAAACATTTATTGAATAAATTTCCGCTCAAGTGTACATTAAAAAAAAATAATTTCTTTTAAAAATCTACATACATGTATCATGTTTTTATTATATTTATTTAGTATTTTTGACATTTTGGTTTGTATAAGTTTAATTTTAACTTCACTTGGAGCAAAAAATCACATTCCCTTGGTAGTAGATGGGTACCAATCTTTTTTCCTCCAAAAGAGTGAATACATATAATATTTCAGCATGGAATTGACAGCCATAAGGTCGCATAAGTGTTGTGGGCATGGTGGGGGGATTTTGTACTCGCATGACCCTGTAGACTGCTCACAGTGTACCCCCATTACAAAATTTACATATTAACAGCATTAAGACTGGACTGAGATGGCTTGCAATTAAAAACAACCCAACAGATCGCTTTGTTGTCAGTCCAATATTTTCTAAAACTTTGGCCAGGATAAGGTTCTCAAGATCTTCAATCAGAAAGTTTTTCAACATATTCCTTGTCTGAGACTACTGGGAAATATCTTGCCCTTCTGTCTTTTTTGTACAATTCTCATTGTGCTCGACCTATTATTCTTCAAGACTGTCAAGGCCAGTACAGCCCTTGCACTCGGTTAACAAGCTATGTCTGCAAATGATGACTGACTTTGACATATCTCTCTACATCAGGCCCCAGTTGTTCAAAGGGTGGATAACACTAATGACTATCCACTGGATAAATCGCTATCCATTGGATAAGTGTTGACAAAACAAACCACACTATCAAGTGGATAGTGATTTATCCAGTGGATAGCGTTATCCACCTTTTGAACAACTGGGCCCAGGTGCTATGTAGGTTGTGAAGATGAAGAACCTCATGTCAGGAAAATCTAGAACCAAATTCTCTAAGGAGGATTGTGCAAAATGCATGAAAACCACTAACTAAAGGAGAATCTTGAGATTGATCTCAGGCCAAAAAGAATAAAACACTGACATGATTGCACTGAATATATCAAAAATTTACAAATTATGATCCCCCTGAAAAATAATTATATACACAAGTAGATTCGTTTGTTAAGTCTATAAATGCTCCTTTTTCAATCGATAAATTGAGTATCATGTATTTACGAGTTTCAGCTCGCATTTTTCTAAGCCCCACAAGGGAAGAAAGAATGGGAGAATTAAAAGGGCTTTGTCATGGATTTATATTTCTATCGAAGGAAACCAAAAAATAATGCTCCATTTTTATTAATAATTGCTATATTAGAGCACCAAAACTGTTAACAAGCGTCTTTAGCTGCAGATGACTTGGATGGAAATGGATTGCAATTTGAAAAATTGAGGCTAAACTTTTTAAGTTGTTTCCGCATGTCTACAAAAAAATCGATATTAATAGCCGTAGTTTGATTTCTATCCGTAAATTAAGGTTATATCTTCCTTTAGATGTTCAAAGATAATGTTTTTCGTGGGTTAAGCTGCCTACCACTAATTTCAGAAGAGGGTCGTACAGGGGGGGTCTCTGGCACGAAAAAAATAACGAATCACAGATCATGGATATTGAAATTTCATTTTCCCGAATCACGAAAATAAGTTCTCTTTTATCCTGTTCTTACGCTACAAATAGTGTTTGAAGAAATCAAAATTGATTAAGAAATTACGAAACTAAGAAAGAAACATACTCTTTTATCCTGTTCTTACTCTACAAAGAGTGTTTGACATTATGATAATTATACAGAGATCACATTTGAGGTCTCATGTCTCAAAATCACGCAAAATAAAGTCAATAAAGTGGTGAAATCACGAATATCGGTTATTAAATTCAAGCTCTTCACTTGTCACGCAAAACATTCTGGTCACGGGTCACGAAGAATAAATTTATCAAATTCACGTTTCACGGAAAATAAAATCAGCTAATCACGTGTCACGAGAATACCCCTGTACGACCCTCTCAGAACATTTAAGATCAAAAATCTGCAAAATCCCCGTGACCGAGTTCCTTTAAGCTAAATGAGTTGAGTATTATTCAACTGTAAAACCGTCAAATTAGAGCTTTATTATGCCATTACTTCAGCTATGTAATGGGATACGACAGTGTAATTTGTATTGTACATGGTCCCTTGATAATGTATAATGTATTTCGAACACATCTTTGGCAATTTAACATGTAAATTACAATTTTTAATACATAATTAAAAAAAAGTGATAAAACTAATTTAACTACCATTATATTCTCATCCTTGCAAAACATTGGTTAACAGCAGCCAGTCTTGTGTGGTTCAGCGACAGGAATGCTTTTGTATTCTTGTGAGCTTGATATTGTTGCACTGTTTGTTAAAGTTATTGAATCAGGGTCCTTTGGGATGCTGTCAAAGTTATTTGCCTTTTCATTTTCTAAAATCTGCAAGGAAAAACATCAGAAAAATTCCACCTTCTAATAGGGCTGCAACGATACATTTTCTTAGCAACCGATACATATCTCGGTACAAGTGCCACGATACGATACACGATACGATACATCATAACATACAACTGACAAGTGACGTAATGTTACTAAACTACTTTGGAATCTTTAATTTCCATTGATAACAATTAACAAATGGTATAACGAGAAGTGTCTTACTCCTTGGCCATTGTAAAAAACTTTGAATCCAAAGTCTTTCCATACCTTTGACTTATAAGAGGACGGTGCCAGTTGTAACTCAACTGCAGAGGAAGACATTTTAACGAAAGAACCAACGTGACGAACGAACCGCGTGTTTTTGTTGCGGGCGCATAAGACTGTGTCAGCTGACAACTTATTGAAACTACGCATGCTTTCGTGCCGCCATCTTGAAAAATACGTGACTGGAAGCATGTGAAGCGATACTAAGCAACGACGAAGCCCTGTGGCTAAAAAAGGCCTGTACTTGGGTAAGGAGTCATAAAACTGATTAAAACAGTAATTTCTGAACGTTGGTAAAGTAATTTTTCATTTTTGATGAGAAATATTTTGTTGTTTTGCGATACAGCGATATCCCATTCAAATATCGATATTCGTATCGTGACAAAAAATATCGCAGTTCACCGGTGCACCGGTGTATCGTTGCAGCCCTACCTTCTAAGTAAACACAAACATTCTGAGAGCATACCATGAAATTCTGAAAATTAGCCCCAGGGCCAGCCTTAAAATGTTGATCAATATCAAGTCAATTTCAGGTCACTGGGCTTATTTTCCTGGAGGGCTTATATATAGGGAGGAGTGGGGAAGTGTTGTCAAAGAATGGAATACAGTACAACTTAAGAGCTGTGCTCTGGTCTCAAGAATACACTCCACAGGTGTATGTACCTCAGAGGGGTACTCAGGATTTCAAGTCATGGGGATGATTGAATAGGGGCAAAAATCAAGACCCAAAAAAATCCTAAAGGATTCCAACAAAAATTGATCCCCAAAAAATCCCATGCATGCTGAATTGAACGTTTGTGTTTGTTTATTCATCATACCGTCTGAATTTATCTTTCCCTCATCTGGTGGTCATTTTAACAACAGTAGAGACACCCAAGAACACTTCCTTTGTTTGTGCTGCACAGAACTACGCATCCAAGGCACTACCACATATTGTTAGAATGTTGATAATACCTCCAAAAAAATCCCTACTTAATCAAGCCACCCCAAAAAATACTTGCCAAATTTTCCTACAAAAAATCCAAAAATTGAACATTTCAAACCCCCCAAAAATCCTTGGGTCATCCCTGTCACTTGAAACCCTGAGTACCCCCCCCCCCCCCCACCCCCGGGATATTACCTTTGACACAAGGTATTTTGCGGCTTCAGAAATGTTGATATCCTCCTTAGCTGATGTCTCAAACCAACTGATAAATCCTTTGTCTGAACAATACTCATCCATTTGACTTGCATTGTTAACAAGACCTTCCTTTGCTTGGTCGCACTGTGAAAAAATTTACAGAGACTGTGAGTAGCGAGAAATTGGACACGCTATTGTGTGTACAACAGTAGTATTGTTTATTACGCTGTACAAGGCAGTTCTAACTTTAAGGTTTGTGGATAAAACCCTAGTGTGTGACCATTCCAATGAAAGCTACTGAGCAGTACTTTCATGCAGTGCTCCAAGCTCAAGTTTTTCAGAAGTCGCCTTTTGGCGACTTACTTTTGTAAAATGGTCGCCACTAGAAAAATTTTGGTCACCAAAACGCAAAGCGTTTTTAAAGTAGGACACTTTATGTCGCCTTACATGAAGTAACACCATTGACCATTATGAGCAGAATTAAAATCATTTGAAGAACATTCCAACATAGTTATTTTCGTTTGCATTGAAGAGTTTTTTGTTGTTGAACTGTTCCAATTATCATGCAGAAAAGTAGTCTGAAATGTCATCCGTCCTCTCTTCCTTACCCCCCAGAGGAGGGGCGCGGGCGAGAAGGACGTCTGAATTCCCAGCGTTATAATGCCGTCCCGTGACGTCATGGACTTTTGCGAAAATGGTAAGTAACTTTTGATTGGTGCAGATTAAAAAGGCATTGTTATATGCTGTTGGTGAAATAGATTACTGTTTCTGATTGGCTTAGCGGCCTTCATGTTTACTTCAATTCAGACACAAAACAGTCAACAGATTTGCGCATGAGATTTCAAATCTAAATTTAAAACATGTGTTGCCAGAACGTAAAATAACGAACAATGGAGGCGAAACCTAACCATCGAGCTCAGGAGACAAAACACTCGATCAAATTAATGCAAGATGCATAACACTTTCAACACAGATTGTCTCTCTAAAACCAACTTTTAGCTTTCTCGAAGTAAATAAGTCACGCGTGATAAGATCAATACATCTTGCCTGGCATCACATACAAATATTATTAAATGCAAGTAATCAATATTTTAACGGAATATTTCAGACCTTGTCCTTCCAGAGCGAACACTTTGAGAGCTTAAAGCATATCTTGCAAATAGAACCGAGCCAAAAGAAACTGCAACAGCGATTGCAGAGCGAGAGGTGTCAAACTCTACAAACAGGAAACCGTTCAGACCTATATGACCTCTAGAGTCCTCTGGACATTTCACATTTTCAAGGCCAGAGTCTTATGGTTCTAGCTATTCAACTTGCTGCCCCCAGATATTACTACATATATTGTTCTTCAGAAACAAGTGAGAAGCAAAAAAAAAAAAGGTTGAAAGACCGAATTTAATATAATACAGCAAATCTAGACAAATACGAGTTTTCTCAGTGATCGGCAGCTTTCTTATCTCCATTTCCACGGGAAATGATGGACTCCCACAGAAGTCGATTCTAGAAGTTGGTTGATCAAACTTGGTGGCACGCACACAAGTAAAACAAAAACACAAACCACTTGTCTGAGTAAATAGCACGCTTCCTCCGTGACTCCTGGCCTGGATATTTTTACAACTGGCAAATTATGCAAAATTGCATAAATTACTCAGTGACGTCACGGGACAGCATTATAACACTGGGAATTCAGACATCCCTCTCGCCCGTGCCCCTCCTCTGGGGGGGTAAGGAAGAGAGGACAGATGACATTTCAGACTACATTCAAATGAAAGCTATTGAGCAGTACTATCATGTGCTACTGTTTATTATGCTGTACAAGGTGGTTCTAACTTTTAAGTCTGTGGATAAAACCCTAGTGAGTGACCATTCAAATGAAAGCTATTGAGCAAACTATCATGTGCTACTGTTTATTATGCTGTACAAGGTGGCTGTATTTTTCAAGACAGTCTGCCCAGTGGTTTAAGCCCTACTGCGTGACCATTATATTCAGGTTAGGAGACGCAGTAACCTTATGGTTAGCACACAGAACTCTGGATTGAACGGTCCGGGTTCAAGCCCTGGCTTGGGTCATTGCGTTTTGTTCTTGGGCAAGACTGTTTACTCTCAGGGCCTCTCTCCACCCAGGTACCGACAAAATAATCCTGGTGGATAACCCTGTGATAGACTAGCATCCCATCCAGGGGGGGTAGAAATACTTCTAATCGTTTAATGCTACAGGAACCGGGATAAGCTACGGCAGTATGGTCCACTGGGCTTGACGTAGACTTAACCTTTTTACCTTGTGTGGCCAATCAAACCATTTTATTAGCAGTGCTTCCAAAGGGTACTGATGGTATAGTGGAAATTTTAAATATCAACAAACCTTGTTTGCTAAAAGAACAACAGGAATCGGAGATCCATTGGGAAGCATAACTTTACTATCCAAGTCATTCTTCCATTTTTGCACTGCCTCAAAGGTAGATGCTCTGGTGACGTCAAACACAATGAAAGCTCCAACTGCCTCCTTGTAATAAACCTGCCAATAAAATTTATTCAACACTTTTTAAATGCAAAACTTGGCAATTAAAATCAATGACTGTTATCACAAGCCCTTACCTTCTTCTGAAACATTGTTTTTGCAACTACCTGTCTATAAAATGCCTTTCTTTTCTAAGTAACAGCGCATTTTTCATTCATTGTCACCAATTTTTTCTACGGCGAATCAAAGAAAAGCAAAACTTACCCGTGTCATGTTCCCAAATCTTTCTTGTCCTGTGTTATTTAAAGAAATGTCAAAGATGCAAAAAAGAAAGTATGAATAAAATGATTTATGCATTGATCAAGATCCTTCATACAGACCTACCACTCCCTTAGTAAGAATGTTCAAGAAGCTGAACTTTCTGAACATGGACATCGTAAGGGTCAGTGGAAGTGTCCACTTTGAAGTTTCCATTACTTTATGTTAAAAATGTAGCATTATTCTGCAACCATGATCATCACAGAGTTGGGGAATGTAGAACTCATGCTGTACATGTAAGAGTGATTTTTGATTTAGAGTTGTAAAACCAAAGCCAAAATACGATTAATCACTATGGCCAAAATTCTCAGCTGACCTGCATTCCACCATCTTTTCAAAAATTTTCAAATCTGCTCAGTTTATAGTATAAGTTTGCAATTCGTGTGCTTTTCAAGGCCAAATCCATGGACCCGCGACCCTTATCACTACCTCCCCCATAATGACATGGTGTCTGTTAGCAAAGTGGGGTTTGTATACCTGCCAACTTTTTCTAAGTCAAAGGTGCAAGAGTACCATCTCCACATTTCCGAAGATGTTCCGACCTTTTCAGGAATCTCCAATGACTTCAGAGCATTGCCAAAGGGCACTGAAGATGCTTTGACACCTTTCAAACATTGCCGATGTGTGTGAAATCAACTCAAATGCGATTGACGATGCTCGTTTTCTGGATTTTTCGTCGAAATTAATTGAAAAATAGTTTTAAGAGTAAGAAATCAGGATTTGTCAGTCAGGCATGAGAAATTGGCCTGCATGCGTGAGATTGATGTTTCGGATCTGCAGTCATGAGACTTACGCATAATGCATAAGTGTTGCAGGTCTAGGGTTGACTATATTAACTGCTTGTCTGGTATTTAAGGAAGCATGTACATTTATTAATAAAACCCACAAAGTCCCACTTACCTGCAATATCCCATAGCTGTAGACGAATCAGTGTGTCTGGATCCCAGTTTATAACCTTGAGTGCAAAATCGACTCCAATATATTCATAGTCAAAGTCAACAACAACAATTAAAAAATCAATTTTATGTTAAATGTGACAATAGTCGCAATAACAGTTAGTAATCAACACTTGACCTCCGCCTGAATAAAACAGAATCATCAGGGGAGAAGAAGGAGCTCTTGTTCATACTCTTTTTATTTTACGTTATAGAGGTTCGTACAGGGGTATTCTCGTGACGCGTGATTAGCTGATTTTATTTTCCGTGAAACGTGAATTTAATAATTCTTCGTGACCCTTGACCAGAAGGTTTTGCGTGACACGTGAAGAGCTTGAATTAATAACCGATATTCGTGATTTCACCACTTTATTGACTTTATTTTACGTGATTTTGAGATGCGATACCTCAAATGTGATCTCCGTATAATTATCGTAACGTCAAACACTCTTTGTAGAGTAAGAACAGAATAATAGAGTATGTTTCTTTCTTAGTTTCGTAATTTCTTAATCAATTTTGATTTCTTCAAACACTATTTGTAGCGTAAGAACAGGATAAAAGAGTACTTATTTTCGTGATTCGGGAAAATGAAATTTCAATATCCGTGATCCGTGATTCGTTATTTTTTCGTCCGTGAATCGTGCCAGAGACCCCCCCTGTACGACCCTCGTTATACAGGGCCCCTGTTGATACCAGTCCTGCGACTGAACGGGTCACCCTGTTTAAACATCGATTATTATTATTATTACAAACTTGAATCTTAGATGTATGTGGTTAAAAATGTTTATATACAAATTTTGTTTTCCTTAAGTTCTTCCCATGAAATAATGTCAGTAAAAATTTCAATAGCCTACCTACATAATGGTCGTTTTTATACTAGAGACGCGTTACCCGTCTGGACGAGCTTCGGCAAACATTTTGCAAATCGTCCGGTTATCCGCGTCTAGTATAAAGATGGGCACAAGATGCGTTACCTGTCCAGATGAGCTACTTTTCGAAATCCGTCATTCAAGACACGTTTCGAAAAGTAGCTCGTCTAGACGGGTAACGCGTCTTGTGCCCGTCTTTATACTAGAGACGGATAACTGGACGATTTGCAAAATGTTTGCTGAAGCTCGTCCAGACGGGTAACGCGTCTCTAGTATAAAAACGGCCAATAACACTCTGAAAGCTTTTACACGCTCTGAGCTTCTATGTACACAAGTTATTATCATTATTATTGTTATTATTATTAGTATCATTATTATTATTATTATGTAGAGAAGAAAAAAATCGTGCCAGAGAAAAACTAAAATGCCAGACATAACAAACTAGCTATTAATTAGCTAAACAAAGAGATGCATCCGGACTGAATCGCGATCGAGAGCTGATATAATAACAGCTAACCAGAAAAGACACATTTGTAGGATTTCATTTGGGGAGTTTTCTTTAGATTTCTCTGCAGGAAAGGATATTGTGGCTCTGTAGTGTACAGAGAAAAACTGGTGAACGTATCGCTTGATGATACTGGTTTTTCCAACACCAAGGTCACCTATGACAAGAACTTTGAACAAGAACTCCTTCTTCTCTCCTGATGATTCCTGCGAGAGATAAAACAACAGCAATGAAAAATTACCTTCCACCCACGCTGTATATTGTTGTTGATCGTTTGTGAATAAGTATTATTGATACAGAACAACGACCGTACCATATTCCGCTCTTGAAAGTGGAGTAACTGAATAACAATCTTGGTCAGGAGGGATCCACCATGTTGTCATGTGATGGCAGGCGATATATATAGAGACATTTGATTGGTTAGGCAATTTCAGCCGCGAAGCTTCAGGTCGTTATAAGCTTGTTTCTTATTGGGTCGATTCCCTTTAATCTTTGATATAAATAAACGAATTCTTAAAGTCCTACTATGATGAAATTCGCATGTTTTCTTTCGCAACAGTTTCAAAATATTAACAGGTACTCTATATGAGAAGAAAAATGCCGTTTACTCTTTTCCCATACCTCTTTTATTCAAGTTTTTAAAATATGCAAATTATCAAAGTAGTGACGTCATACACTCAACCAAGTTCTGATTAAATACGAAGAAAGTGATATCTCAGCCAATTTGTATTGAAAATCTCTGATTCTTTGCAGTAACACTCTGCTAGTTGTGTTTCACAATATGAACTTGACACCTTGGTTACCATGGCAACATACTTGGTTCCTGGGTGCTTACAGAAGTCCATAACTAGAAGTCTACATCTGGTATTGGGGCGCGTGCTATGTCTTTCGCGTGTAGGCTATTTTTAGAAACTGATGTCTCGCGAGAAAATGACGTAACCCACTATTTCGACACGATTGGAGTTCTAAGTTGCGGCCGAATATTTTGGAAAGTGGCAGGTGAAATAAATCAAATCACATCAAAACACTTGACAGGCCATTCTCTTTAATTCTCACATTTCGACAGAAGTAGTATCGTAGATGGTGATTTCAAACGTCTGTTCAGTGGCATTTGAAGGCGAGTGAAAAAGCAACCCGTCGCCGGGTTTCCGTAGACAAACTCACAAAACAAACAGGTCGACTTTTTATAATTTACGAGAGAATTTATGAACAGAAGTTCCCCAAACTTTTAGTAGTTAAGTGTGTCTTTATTTTGTACAGCATATCCTCGTGTTAAAATACTGAACAACATACACAACACAATAGCTGCACACTGCGAAGTGCCCGAGAAGCACAACTTGAATTAAACTTTTGACGGATGTGAATGAAATCATCATTGTTCGATGAATTAAACTCGTATTTCTATTCGCATTAAAACAAGTACATTACCTTAGTCAGTCTTTTGTTTTCATGCCGTCCTTATAATTCCAAAAACATGCGAAACTCGCCAAACTTGCCGTTTTCTCTGAATGTTGTTCTCAAACGAATCAAACTTCATTCTGTTCATTCCGCGCACGATGTTGAGCGCTTCAGGGACCACGGTTTTGTTTTTCAAAATAGCAACGAACCTGTGCCAAAATGCACTTGCTCTCTTAATGCCTGTCTTCATCTTGAGAGTACCATTAATCTTTAGTGTCTTCGCATTTTGAACTTGACTCGGAATTAGTGTATCTTGCCCGCTGCCATTTCGTATTCTGACTCCAAAACACTGAGGTCCTCTCGCTTATTTGGATGCTCCGAATTTTTACAACTTCGATGCTATCGTCATCGATGAAAGATGGCCTGATGATTCTTGTCCGGACGATTTAATCCTCACAAAACGGAAATTACGATGACCAACAAACAGAAATTTCGTAATGCCGTTCGCTCGAGTTCACTCGTCCTCTGCAGTTCTGCTTTTCTTCAAAAATTTGTTCAACCAATCAAAGGCGCGAATTAAAACATACTTCAATGTGATTGGCTACTTGTTCGCGGCAAAGCTGTTCTAAAAATAGCCTACACGCGAGGAGCGCGAGGTACACGCGAAAGACATATCTCAAAGCCTATTACCAGAGATGTAGACTTCTAGTTATGGACTTCTGGTGCTTACCATTTAACCAAAAAATTCGGAAATTTCGGTTGAAAGTCAAATGGAACAGTAATTTTCCGGAAAATCCGTTTGGAAATTGTGAACTACCTCCAGGGGGAGGTACTCCTCTTTTTCTGTTCGGAACGTAACGTCGGAAATTTCCTTACCATTTGACCGATTTCCAAGTTCCAGTCTCTCATCAACGGAAAGCAATCTCGTTCGATTGGTTTGCTGATTTTGGAAAATCCCTACCATAAGCACCCTAGGACAATAAGTCAAAAAACAGTGTTCTATCTTTGTTTCTTCTGGTTTACTTGGTTTACAGGCCATGGAATTATATAGACCATGAAATACATGTATGGCCCTAAGTGTACGCGTCAGCAAGAACAGCCGAACAGCCGGGGAACTCAAAAGGCCTTTCCCCAGTCCGCTCTCCATCCATGGATGTGCGTCTCGTTCCCATATTAATTCCCATGGCCAACGATAAACGCGCGGGTCGAGTGTTGTGGCAGAGTTAATAAAGGGAGACCATTAACTTAGGCTCGACTCTCGTGTTCGGTCTTTTCTCCCCGAGAAGAGTCTTTTCGGGGAGGAGCGCGGGCTCATTCCCCGAACAGCGGCTGGTAATCGAGCCTCCGGTTGCGGGAAAATTTTTCTCGAAATTTGCCGCATACTAATGCTGCATTGCAAATTGAAAAGCGTTCATATATCGCGTATTTTTCGGATTCATTTTTATCAGAGTTACACGACAAAGTTGAACTCATCATGGATACGCACTTTGCATGGCACAACTTGTGACACGCGTGGTAAAACCTCGGTAAAACGAGGTAAAACCCCAGCCTAGTCCCTTGGCGCTCTCGGCTCGGTCAAACCTGGACCCTATTGCGAGTCATGACGTCACCGGTAGAGACTCGCCGAGAACGCCGTTCTCTCGCCCGCTCCCGCCCCAGACTTCCCACGGACTATAGGACAAGAGAGAACGCCTCGGGACTAGGCTGGTAAAACCCGAAGCTACGCTGTTCAACTTGCAAAGCAAAACATTGCGCAAAAAAAGTTTACTAGAAAGAGTTGCCACAATCGCTTTGAGTCAAGTAACGTAGTTTTTAAAAGGCTTTAAAACAACTCGCACCTCAAATCATTTTGTAGTACAGTAGATTTTTGATAACAGAAACAACAATTGATACTCTTAATTCGTTTCATACGAATTTTTAAGGGGGCACCAAAATCAAAATGCGTAAAAAGCAACTCGACATCCTGGTGTTCAGGGGTGAAGGGCGACTTCTACTTATTTCACAAGATACAAGCCTTTTTTTTTCACCTGCATAGCTTGAAAGCAGTTGCCAGACAAGAGAACATTTTCTAGAACTTGTTTTACTCTTGTTCGCAGTCTTGTGGGCGAGGTGTTTCTGTTTATGTGATTTGGGCGTAACCTGAATTCTAAGAAAAACAAGACAGCTACTCTTCAACGCACAGCACATTTTTATTGCTTCATTTGATACATTTCCTTTAATTATAAATGTTACTTATCAAAAGACCTTTAAAGGCATCTTTAAATACTGTAACTTTTTTAGAACTAAGTGGGAATGAAGGTAGGAAAGAGTGTACTCAACCATCTGCATGTTTAGTATATATATATATGGTTTTGTTACGGGAAAATTCGACACTTTTGGATTCAATTTTATGGTCAAATAGCTGAAATTATAATCGATTCTTTCTTGATAATTACATAAAATTGTTGTATTTCTGTTTCAAAAGTGAAAATTGAAAACTAATAGCTAAAAATACAATGAGACTTTCGAATTGATTGTGCAAAGGTCAACCTTTCATGCGAAAAAATATTAAAATTAAGTTTTGAATATAATTCTGATTCTGCTTTCTTTAGAAAAAGCTTTTTCTGTATACTTTCTATATACTTTTGTGGCTGTTTATCGCGCTAAAAATTATTCGGATTTCTTTTTGCGCGCGTGCACTCAACTCCAGCGCGTGCAGGACATCACAGTAACGTCACAAACGGGGAAATGTCTTTGGTGATGAAGTTTACCATAGAAACCATCATATTGTGTACAGACCAGTTTGCCGTGAACACGGAGAGAATTCATGTACTCAGTTTGCTCACGTCTAAGTGTGATTTTGTTGATTCGCTAAGACAAATCAGTTATGTCGGAGGTTAATCAACGCGTTTCAAAGAAAGCGAATTTACCTGGAGAAAATATGATGAATATTAATCCGACATTTAACTCGGAACGAACATCCAGGAAACGAAAAGCAGAATCTGATCCCCTTCCTAAGAAACGAAAAAGAACGGAGGACGGGGTGAGTAAAGAATCAGGTTACGTAATTAAGGAAAGAATGTGCTAATTAGGAACTGGATTTTTCAATTAGCTTATAATTGAGATAATTAGAAAATATTTTTAAATCGAGTGAAATCGACTTTGACATATTTCCGTACTTGCGCGCAATGGATTTATGCAAAAGAATGTTTCATCTTTCGATATTTTTAGAATTGCAAAAAAAAAAGTTTAGCAATGACGAAAGAAGGAAAATTGATTTCTTTTTTTTCTTAACGTTTTCGTAACACTAACTTTTAAAGTACATTTTTCATATTTTTACAGGAATTCCTCAATGAACGTAGATACAACAGCAGCTCTATCCTACTGAGGTAATTTAACTAAAATAAGCTTATCAGGTGTGAAATTCTACCTAATGTATATTTCCATTTAACAAGATCCGTTGTTTTTTGCCTCGACAGGAAAAATGTAACTTGTGAAGGCAGCAAGCCAGCTCAGAAAACTCACCCGCTGAAAAACAGTGGTTGCGCCGAAGTATCTCCAGATCGTGGGGTAAGTAATTTATAAAAAAATTGCTTGCTATAAATTGCATGTATCGCGTTCGATTAACAGTTTTAGGTTTTCATCATTGAAGTACAAAGGGTGCTTCTTTAATTGGTTCACGCCTATTTCTTAAGATTTTAAAATGCAAGATCTCATGGCGGTTTCTCGTTAAAAAATACGACAAAAGTTTAAATCCGCAAGCGAACGCCATTTATTCTCCGCAAGCAGAGAGTTCTTTTCCTTTTTTTCGCTGAGCTGACTGAACCGGGAGTCACAGGTTGGCTGTATAAAATTTAACTTAAATGTACAGGACAGAATTGCTCACTAACCTGAATAAAGGAAAATTCTCTATCCGTTAAAATCCTTGTTTGAAGCTTGCAGAAATCTTGCAATGGTGAAAGTTGTAAACAACCCCAAACGAACTGTAAAAAAAAACTTTTCCACACTGCATTCTACCTTCTCCTTGTCGCAGTCAAAACTTATAATCCACAGACAAACTCTCCGGTCTTCGCCGTGAATAAAGCCCGAGTTTGATCTGAGTGAAAATCTTACAAGCACTTTTATTTGCCGCCATGAATTTCTTACACACCTGTTTCAACAGGCCTTCATTGACTGGCACATTTAACGTAAATAATCTTTTCTTACTTAAACTAAAACGCAGAAGCTCAATTTTTGGCCTTCCTTTTAAGCGAAAAGAGGATTTTCCTTCCGTTTTCGTGAAATAACTGTCGTTGAAATTCTCCTAAAGCGTTGTCTTTTGAACTTGGTTACAAGCCAACTGAGTGCAGACCACGTCGCGTTCGGCCAATCAGAAGCGCGCAAGCAAGTCTTTTGACCGACATCAAGCGAAAGACCAATCAGAATTCAGTAGATTCTTCCTCGACACAAACTATTGTAGATCGCTAAACTTTTCGATGAAATTACTGTTTTGTTTTTTCTTCAAAAATGTCACCAAACTTATTCAATCAGCTTTGGTCATGAGTTGAAAAACCTAGAGAACTAAAAGCAGAAACAGGCTGTGAGAAGGCTGAGAGAATCCATTCATTTATGTGATCGCGAGAGAGGCGCGAAAAATTCCGCGCTCGCTCAAGATCTACACATGTACACATAGATGATGAGAAAATACTGTCGTGTCGCAGTGATTCACGTAAGTTTTCTGTCTTTAGGAAACTGACTTGTTAAACAAAGGAAACCAATTATTGTCAGGATGTTACCCCCCTGAAAGTTCCAATTATGTGGAACAACAAGCATCAAGGAAGCGAAAAGCAGACACTGATCCTCTCCCGAGGAAGCGAAAACGAACAGAGGACGGGGTAAGCAAAAAACAATCAGTTTAATTAAGCTTAAACTGAATATTTCAATAAATTGAGTTAATTCAGTTAGTATCAGTTCAAACGTTGTAATAATAGTTATACTGTGGCTAAATGACTGGCGGTCAGCCTCAAAACATGTCCGATATTTTTTTAAAAAACTTCAAAGAAGATGTAAAAAGCGATTCTGAATAAAGAGCTGTATAGCGTAGTGTATGTCGTAAAATTATTACCATTAATTAGAACTTTCAACCAAAAACAGGCTAAACGGAGCGTTATAGACCGCCGTGTAATATAAAATTCTGAAAATTGACTTACAGGTCTAGAGTAAAGCTGAGTGAAATAGACTTTAAGAGCAAAAAAAAGTTAAATAAATATTGAGAAAATAGGATAAATTGCAGTTTTTAAGGTATATATTTCTTCTTTACATTTTTCAGGATTTCCTCAGTCAACGTCGCTACAACAGCAGTTCTAAACTTTTGAGGTAAAATATCCCCTTTTCAATTCTACCTAATGTGCTTTTCTTTATCACTAAATCCCTTGTTTCTTTTACCTGAACAGCAACAAGCAGAAGAAAAACAACTGCGAGATATCTCTTGATTACGAGGTAAGTAGCTTAAAGACAAAACTATCCACAAGTAATATGATAATATCATGAACATTATGTTGGCACGATGAGAAACTTTTGTTACAAATTTTGTTATCATGGGATGTGATTTACGTGAGTTTTGTGTCTTCAGGGAAACCGATCTTTGTCTGGATGTTATACACCTGTAAGCTCCTGCAGTTCTGTAGCGGACGTCAAAAATACGGAACCACCTGACTATGTCAAAGAACTGGCTCAAAACGGTAAGCATACAAAAACGTTAACTTTCTCGGACACTTCTTCCGAATTTTCATCACAAAAAACGAGGTTCCCCAAAGGGTTTCGAGGAACGAGGGAAACCACAGGCAGCCCAAGCTCACGTTTCGAGCGGTTGGTAGGTATAAATTAGTGTTGCGTAACACTAGACCGTTGAGAATATTATAAGGCTTTGTATGGCATTTGGGTCGATTTTGGCCGTATTTATGCTTAAAATACAGTAAATATACAAAATAAACTTACTTTTGCCATTTGCTGTGTCCTTTTGCCTGTTTTGCGTCTTGAAGTGGTGTTTTAGTCGATTTTTCTCTTCCCTGTTCCTTCCTTCCTAAGACGGAGTCAAGGCGTGGATTCGATTTTCGGGCTAAAAGTCGCCGCTCGATCGCGGATCGATCGCCATGGCAGTGTTTCGCCTTGACTCCGTCTTAGGAAGGAAGGAACAGGGAAGAGAAAAATCGACTAAAACACAACTTCAAGACGCAAAACAGGCAAAAGGACACAGCAAATGGCAAAAGTAAGTTTATTTTGTATATTTACTGTATTTTAAGCATAAATACGGCCAAAATCGACCCAAATGCCATACAAAGCCTTATAATATTCTCAACGGTCTAGTGTTACGCAACACCAATTTATACCTACCAACCGTTCGAAACGTGAGCTTGGGCTGCCTGTGGGGAAACTCGAGCAATTATTTCGAGGAAACATGAAATACCCCGCCCCTCCCCCCAATTCTTTGATTATTTTGATGGGACAAGGTATATCTCTACTTATTAAAAACTAGCAATGGTATATTGCAATTCCTGAGTTTTAGTAGCATATGAGCTCATATACCATTGGCCACAAATTTCGTAGCCGATACGCTTCAATGAAAACAGCTGGGGAGCTCAAATATTGCAATTCTTTTGGGCGTTTTTAATAAAACAATTATTCCACTCGCGCTTGTTGGCTATCTACCATCTCATATCCAACGCCCGCTCGTGGAATAATTGCTAAATATAAACTCAGTTTTGCGGCGTCAGGAAAACCTTTTTTATTATTTTCTTATTTGTTATTATTATTTTTTGAATTTCAGCTGGTTTTGCTAACTACGAGATCGGCAAAGTCCTTGGAGCTGGTTCGTTTGGCGAGGTCATCGCTGCAACACGCAAGACAGATAATAAGCCAGTATGTTGAATTAAGAGTTTTTTTAGTTCCTCATAAATCAATGATTTGTAATTAGTTGTAGCATGCCCTGTAGTAGAAACAGTTCAGTCAGAGGAACGCAGGGGCGTCGCTAGGATTTAGGGGGAGGGGGGTCACACTATGTCACACCCAGGGTAGTTACAAGATTTATGGCATGTTGAATCTTCCGATTCGCGCGTTTTCGCCACCTGAATTATAAGTTTTGTATGCTATTTACTTAAAAAAAATATCACACAAAGGAGGGAGGAGGGGGGGGGGGGGGTCGCGGGCACCCCACGACCCCCCTCGGAACGGTATATTAGTTTGCAGTCTTCAAGAAACTTTTTAAAAATGTGTTTCTTTTATAAAACACTGAAAACATAGAAAACTGACCTATGTTATTTTGCTTTCAGGTGGCACTTAAATTTGTAAGAAAGACTTCAGTGTCGGAGCTTAAAAAGGTTGGTTATTGTAACAACAACAACAACAAGATTAGTTCATGAACTCCGTTAGTTCCAACAATAAATTCAACGTTAATCTTGAATAGCCTGCGAGCAGCTCAATGCGGGCTTATACTGCAAAAGTAAATTAAAAAACAGTGTCTTGTAATTGTGATAAAAAGTCGTTGAGAAATTCTGAACGGCTGACACAAAATATCGGAGTCCCTAGTTGGGCCTAACACTCGAAACGTTAAATTTCAGAATTTAACTCACCCTCCCTACCCTCTCTTGTTATAGTTTAGAGGAAAAGATGTTCCCGCCGAAGCTTTTCTACAGCGCCGAGTACGCCATCCTCACGTGATGGCTATCTATCAGCTGATTCGCACAGAAGAACATTATTGTTACGTCATGGAGCGACCGGAAGTCTGTAAGGATTTGTTTGACATCATAGACGATCGGCACAAGGAGCGTCGACCACTAACGGAGAAAGAAGTTAGGCGCTACTTTGGACATATCTTGGAAGCCAACATCAAATGTGAAGAGAGAGGTGTCGTGCATCGGGATCTCAAGCCAGAAAACATTTTGGTGGACTTGCACACTGATGAAGCTAAGTTGATTGACTTCGGGCTGGCGTCTGAGGTGCAGAAAGAACCTTTTACGACATTCAGAGGTGAAGATCATTTTATTGACGCGCTCACTTGACGAAAAATGACGGGACTGCATGGGTTTCACTAAAATACATTATAAATAGGATTTAGAACATTGTAACAACAAGTGAATTAGTTACGATCTGTAGGCTTGTTGTTGCAAAAAAGTCAGAGTTTGTGAATTGTGGTCTCTGCAGAGACATCCTAGAATCCGTCTTCTCAACTATTTGAAAAGATGTCGGCTCTGTTATATAAGATTTCTACCAAAACTACTGCTAGTACAAAGTTAATTTCCATTCACGTCAAGTATTCCATAATTTTTGAGTTGAAGAGATAAGTTTAAATTTTGTTGCGGACCTAGTAAACCAGCAGGATTTTCTTATTCCAACCAGGTACCAATCAATACATGCCTCCAGAATACATAAAACACAAGAAATATGACGGTTGCCAGGCAACTGTTTGGCAGATGGGAATCCTACTGGTGGATATGTTGTCGCCTGTAGTGACGGCTTATGAAAAACCTCACTATGCCCTGAGCATGGCTCCGAGAATACCACAGCATCTTTCAGCAGGTATTTAATGGCTTTCTTCCTGTTGCTCGCCTTTATGATATTATGACGTCATCTATGACGTCACACATGCACGTTAGCAAATGTTCCTGGTCTCTACTAGCCCAATCTTGTTCCAAGAGCCCAAGGTCTCCTTGAACAGCGGTCACGAACAGAAATTACCTGACCGCTGGTCAAGGGGGACGCGGGCTCTGGGAACGAGCACAACTTAAAGCAAGGGACCGCAAACGAAAATGCTGCTAATGTAGGATCCAACAAAGGATCTGATCAGCGATCTGGGAACGAGATTGTTAACAGGTAACTGAGGTGAACACGAGCTGCCATGCTACAATAAAACGAGCTTGCTGTAAAGCCATTGGCTTTTCTTATTTTACAAAGGGATTTTGCTATCGAGAAAGCTTATGTCAGTTCCATCCTCTTGTTAGTACTTATTACTTGATTTTTGTTTTCTTTTGTTCTGCACAGAGGCTAAGAACCTTATTACCATGCTGCTAAACATTACACCAGAAAAACGACCAACTCTCAAACAAGTTAAACAGCATCCGTGGCTCGCCGTGTCAGACTAAACTTCTTTCTCTCTTAACCTGTGCCTCTATCAGCAAGAACTCTCCTGACAATCCATCAAAGCTACATTCGTCCGCCGTCTAAACTGAATCACCGCAAGCGATCTCCCTTACAGCCTCAAAGATGTCTGAATGACAATCACTTGTTGAATGTGAACGCTGAGAAAGTCGCAAATAGACTCTTAACTGTGTATATATAGTTTAATAGTGAGAGAGTCTCTAAAGGTTCATTAGAATAGTTTTTTATATATATAGTTGAATTAAATGGAGTTTAAAAGGCTCTTAAGAATCATTGCAGAGTAAATGAAGTCACTAAAAGGTTCAGAAGAATATAGTTTCATATAGTAAAATGGTTCTTTTGAGAATTCCAATTACTTCTGTACTTTAATTGTCAAAGGGGTCTTCTGCACAAAACACAATTCATGGATTCTTAAACTTGTCCGCCCGAAGACCGCAAAGTAAACCTGAATATTATATATTAATAAATGTTCAAATTCTAATCGACGAAACAATAAATTCATTCTTGTAACAAGTATTGAAATGTTCCGAGTCAAAGGTACTGTAAATAATGCAGCTGAAAGCTGCCTGTATATATCTATTTAGAAATGAAATTTAAGCCTTTTGACCCAGGACAGTGTAACTATAATATTATCAAAGAAATACGGAACATTGTATTTTTAATGATTTTAGTAAATATGTAATAAAATGATTTTTATTTTACGAGTACCATTGTGTAAAGCCTACTTTATTCAAACTTTAGAGGAATATTTTATCGGGTTCCGTACAACCACAAATGCTATCCAAACACGATGAACTAAATGGCAGAACGAGGCAATTGCACACACCTGGTGCCAAGCGCGGGAAAAGGCACGTGATTAAGTTACGGTTGGTTTTAGTTTCACATCTGATTGGTTAAGTCGACGGCACGAGTTTTTTTAACCAATCACGGAACGCATTAAAACTAACCAAAGCTGTCAGTTCCAGATCAACTTTCGAGGCTCAATTGAAAATCGCGCTCGATCTCCTTCTTTGATCCTCACTGCACATTTTAATTAAAAAATGCCACGAGAATTCTGTTCGTTCAACTGATAATTTTCCCTTGACCTATTTATTAATTTCTGCGGGAGCAATTGTTCCAGGGATTTTTTTACTGCAATTTTGCTTACAGAAGATGCCATGTCGGTATCAAACAACAAGGAAACCAAAACAGTCCGTACAGAAGTACAGCGTAGTCTGCAGGTAGGAGGAAGATGTGGGCTCAGTATTCCATACCAACCCACAGGCCTTGATATTCACTGAATTCCCCTAATCGCTTTATAAGTGAGTTGAATTCAATTTTTATCAGTATGAGTACAGGGCCCGCGCAGCAAGATCTTGACTGGGGGGGCTTAAACGTGAGCCAGCCTTTTTTTGGGGGGGGGGGGGTGGGGGGGCGTCCAGTGGCATGCTGCCCTTGGAAAATTTGGGTTTCAGTTACTCTCAGATATCGGAAGGTGGATCTAAAATTAACAAACAGGGTATAGATACAAACATTCAGCGTTTAAGTTCTTATTATCTTATTATTTTATTAAGTTCTTATTATTTTTTCCTTTTATTGTGAAAAAGTGGGGGGGCTAAAGCCCCCCCAGCCCCTCCCTCTGCGCGGGCCCTGGAGTAGTATGCTATTTGAGTTGCAAACGCATTTCAAGGCACGTACTTTTAGAGAGAGAAGAAACCTGGGTCGAACACTACCTCTCGGAACGAGTTACTTCATTGGTTCTTAAAACAAAAGATAACAGGTCATAACAATGCACCTAGCCCTGAATAACAATAGAGGTAGTGTTTACAGCGGGCGAATGAAAATAGAGGTTCTAGAGAGGTAGTGTCTTACTGAGAAACCTAGTGGTCTCCTTCAAATGAAAACCCCTGAAGAAGTCAGGCCGTGCCTGACGAAATATTGGAAAATATATATATAGTTCAATCCAACCGTACGGTCAGCCTTTCTGTTTTTCAGTTTTTGGTCTCCTTCGCAGCCGTTGTTGGGGGGTGGGGGGTGGGGGAGGAGTGTTGCGTGACGAGCCCAAACAACGGCTGTGAATTGAAGGAGACTTGAAACATGGAGGCACGCAAAGTGTTGAAAACTCTCAGACGTCGCCTAAAAGTTATTTATTGATGGTGGCTATGTCTGGCAACTAATCTTCAGGATTATGCACGTTAAGTTAAGGACCTTTTCAACGCTTTCTTTAAATATTACAAAAGATTCGCCCCTTATAAAGAACTGGATTTACCAACGGATTACTGGGAATCTTAATCTGGCATTTCACCAGCAATGTCATTTACGGAGACGTGTTCAATGTGGAAACGAAAATTCTTTCCAACAACAAATTCTTGTCTTAAAGCTTTTAAAACCTTTGCGGCTTCCTTCTTGCAAAAACATAATGAATTCATCAATGAGGATTAGTCTCTCTCTCACGAATTCTGAATATTTGCTAGAAACTATACGAAAAATTAGTCAAAACACGGAGTTATTCATCGTAACAACTGATTTGCGTTTTTGTGGTGAAATTCCGTCATATTGCTTTACCAGATTTTTGGACTTCCTCCAAGCATTACATCGCGCGTTTGTTTTCTCCGAAGTCGTTTTTTTTTTTTTAATGGGATCTCGCTGGATTAAATGTACCTCCAAGACCAAAGTTATGATAAGTACTTATACTTAGGTATATAGACACTAAGCCGGTCTGTACGTGTCTTGAAGGGTTTAAAAATAGAGCACTATCATCACGCTAAAGCAATTCGGTGATGTGCCGTAGGAAGTTGTAAGGTTGGTTCTTTTGCAATCTCTTTATAAATACAGATAACTTGTTCGGTCAATCCATCCATTGCGCCTTGACTGTGTGTCGTAAAATTTGTTGATTAAAATCCTAAATTACCTATTTGTTTTTTTTTTTTAAAGTTTGCTTAATTGAGTCTTTTTGTCTAAGGTATGACCAATGAAAAGAAATTTTCTTTAAATGTGAGAGTGCTGAAGGCCTGGTTCAAGTTCATTTTAGAGCAAAACTTTTTGACGTATTTTTGATTATAAAGTGTTGAGCAACTAAGGACAAAGAGGCCAGTAACACTGAGCAGTCATCACAAAGTCTCTCCAGGAGAGGTGTTGTTTTGTTAACAATCCGTTGTTCCGCTCCAGTTTAATGCAGTTAGAATTATTCCTAGAGATAACCTTGTGTTGAAAGTAATCTTTTAGCAGTTTTCGGAATTGCCGGAGACCGAAATAGCGACAATTAACCTCGAACTAAAAATTCTTTTCGCCAAGGAAAAAAATCATTGGCAAGACAAAATTAGTCATCGCAGGGCTTAGCTTAGCCCGGCCAGCTCCCGACAAGGTTTAATTGTGAAAATAATACAGAGCTCAGTTTTTTTGTAGATCTGCTCAAATGTATAGAAATTAAGTGTCAAATTAGTGATTTCATCGCAAGGAAAACTTGATGGTTAACAAGGAATTGGGAATAAGCCCGCGGAACCAGATCAACATTCCAGGATTGGAATTTAGACTTTGATAACTCTACGTTTAACTCAAGAGTTTTCATTAAGTCTTTAAGTACTGTTTTGATAAGTTATCAAGACCCGTGTTTTAATTGATAAGTCTAGTCTAAAACCATTTGCCAGATAATTTACGCTCAATATACAATATGTACATAACCGCACACAGTGATCTTTGTTTCTCCACATTCCAGTCGGATTATTTGCGTTTTATTCTCATAGGAAAATTAATTCAGTGAGTATTTTCATGTTAAGTAAACATGCGTCTTTCTCCGCTCCCTCAGCAAAACTGAGCGTGCTCGAAGCCAAGTCATGTACTCGCTCTTACGGCTGGGTAAAGGACTTTAAATTTATAGTTTTAAAAAACTATAAATTTGTTACGCATTTCATTTTGGTTAAGGCGCTTCAAAGTTTCGTTATAGTGTCTCAATAACGTAATCGTAAGATGTTGAAACAGAGTAGGTTAAACTTGATACGTCACGGATGCCTATGATGCCTGGTATTACTGTTAGTGGAAGGAAACTGAATTTCGAGTATGCAGGGACAACGTGGCAAGTTTTATTGCCAATTTTTTGCTTTAAATTTAGAGCTTGAGTCGGAAACGGAGTCTTTCAGGGTCCTATGTCTTTCAAAGAAAACTGACAACACCTGAATTTCGTGAATTAAAACAACAAGGCGCAAAAGCTCTCAAGGGCATGTAAACTTTGCTATCAAAGTATGTCTTAAGTCGGCTTTAATCTAACAGACTTAGTAAGGTTTAAAGGCTTATTTGAAAAGTCTTTAACGTCTTAGGTATGCAGGTTTCAAATGTCGTTCGAAAGTTAGAAGATCAGTGCACTGTGAGTTTATGGTGCGAACAGTTCAGGCAAAAGTGCAAAGCCCTTGCTTATCAAATGGGAACATGAGGATTTTTCTACTCTTCATTCTCACATCTAGTTCCGAATCGAAAGGCCAACCATAGTTTTGTCTTTTTTAGTTGTTATTGAGTAGTTTTAACACTTGAAATCAATATGTTATCCGTAATAAAAAATTTTGCCAATTGCTGTTAACAGTGTTTGTCGTTTTTTCCTCGGTTTTTATTGTTTCAATTTGCAGCTGGATAAACTCAGCCATTTTTTATAAATATATCTCGTTTTCTCGCACAGTCAAGTTAATTTAGAGCCGGGCTTTCGGCTTAGGCTGTTCTTCTATTTCAATATTACGCACTTGAGGCGGAATTTTGCCATAATAGCGTCGGCTGATTCTATATGTTTACTCATACAACTAAATTATGTCTGCCATACTATAGTTTCCGTGTTGTCGGCTTTCGTTGGAGCGCTAGCAGGGTACGCAAGCAAACCTTATGGCAAGGCCGTAGCTATAGAAAAAAATACAACAAAACCCATATCACACTTGAAGGAAATATTTTGTCCATGCGCAAGTCGTATTTTTATCCCTTAATTTACTTTACTCCCCTCATCACTTATAGTTCAAAAATAAGTTGTTTTGATAGCGCTCTGGCCTCATAACAGCCGAGAATGTACAGCCAAGAGTGAGAATGTAGCTTCATAGATGTAAACGACCTTGGCATAACTCTAACTTTAAAACTAGTAGTAATCAGCGATTAGGGGAGTGCGTTCGACCTAAGATGGATAGTCGGGTAGTAGCAAAAGAGCAAGATTGTTGGCAAACTATGCAATTTAATGTAGCTTCATAGATGTAAACGACCTAAGCATAACTCTAACTTTAAAATGAAACAAATACACGTATTGTCTAGCTGGTAAATAATGACAATTAATCTGCTGTTAGCTACAGCTGTTTATTATCCAGCTCCACGTCGTGGAGTACAAATAACGCTCGAAACGAGTACAAATATTTCACGATATTTGCACTCCACAAGTACAAATAAGTACTCCTTTTGACCGCGCGAATGATTCACTGAAAGGTGGAAAGTCAGCATTTGGGGAAAAGAAAACGTTGGATAACAAATCTCTTATAAGACATAATTTTAGTGTTCAGTATCGCTGTATACATATTTACTACTTGGCCTTCAGGCTCGCCAAAATACAGTGAAAATACTGCAGAAATATACACTAAAATGTCTAATAAGATATATAAAGCCACCCAGTTGAAAGAAGTTTAATTATCAGGTACGAATTAAAAGCTTTGTGTCATTAAATGCACGAAGTTAATATCCTTTCTTCCCGGGTTGTTTGTCAAAGATTACATCACTGTATGGCTAACGAGGCAGAATCACTTAGTACAGGCTCGATTACCAGCCACGCTTTGCCATAACAGTCCTTCTCTTCAGGAGATCTTTGGAAATTTCTCACTCAAATTTAGCTATATATAGTTTCTTACTGATGTTAGTTCAGTAGTTACGATAGAATATAAGCCAAAGAGTTTACTTGACTCTCGGAAATTTGAAAAGATTTCAAGATTCGTGTAGAAATATTATTTAGTATTTGATAGACTAAATACATTTTTAAGCCGTTTGTATAAGTCTCTTATTTTTTACGTCTTCAACACTTTTGATAAGTCGATAAAACCTTCTCGATAACTCCAACTTTCCGTGTTTTTAGTCTTTTATAAAACAACAATTCATGAGTTCCCATACATATTTCCTATGAGGCCTAAACCTTTTGGCTGGTTTTATATGTGCCACGTTCGTTGAAAATTCCCGTACATTCCGGTATGCACAGACCAGTTTAAATAAACAAACACTTGAAATATAATTCCCGATACTCGAAACTCAAGCTTTCTTCCCACCAGACAGTTTAATGAGCGTTATGTTCCTCCTGACCAGCTCCAGCCGAGGAAAATTTTCTAAAATACTGAAAAAGGATACCCAGACATTTATAAATGCCGGGGAATGGGTGGTTTATTTTATTTATTTTTCCAGAACGACAGAATCCTGTGAAAGGGCGGTGTCAAGAAATGCACAGTCTCTGGGTGGTTGTAAATATACAGACGATGCGTCTAAGCCTCTTAGAGTAATCTAGTTTTTGAAATGACTTCAGTAAACCGATCAGAGTTACGTCATATAAAGAGAAAATAACTTTATTGACTATTGTTGACAGTGTTTAAAGTTTTCCTGATTTTTTTTTGTCTCGTTCGTGACATAAAAAGAGTTAATCCATATCTCACTATCTCTCTGTCTTCTCGACCTCCATGCATATACTAAGATCGTAAGCCGAGTTTACGAAACCCCCCAGAAAGAGACATGTGTAGCGTAAGATATGGCTCGATATCCCTTGGACATATAAATACCTTGCTTCTGGAACTTGTGGAATGGGAGAAAACACGTCATGCCAGTGATTACGTTGTATTTTTATTATGTTTTCAGTTGGAAAGTTATCACGAATTATCGTATAAGTTGTTTGCACATTTACCGTTAAAGGATTGAAAATTTTTTCATTCAAAGTATGTTATTTTGACATCAGCAATGCTTTTTTAAGATTATTTCATTTAATTCCCATATAAAATACGTCTAATAAAAACATCATTCTTGCTTCATAAGTCTGAAAGGGTAATCATCTATTTAAACAAAAATAACAAAGAAGGCAGAGTTTTAAATAACTAGTAAAAGCCTTTCAAGTCTTTTTAAACTCTTATCAAGTCCTTAAAGCGAGTCTTATCAAGACTACAGGTCACGTTTTTCTTTTCATGCAAAGTGGTTTTTAAATTAGTGCTGATGTCATCGACATATGATTTGTTAAATGGCTTCCATGGAGTTATACAAAAAAAAAATACATAGAAAGCTCACCCCACCTTTTATTATTCGAAAGGTCGCTTTAAATAGAAATTTTTAAATCTCTAAAACGTCCCGTCAAGATTCCACGACTTTGCTGTTATGGGTTAACTTTTTAATAATGGAAAGGACAGAAGGTGCTGAAAAAAGACATTACCAAACCACACAGGCCAAAGGTTTAATGGATAAAGAGGCATTGCAGACTTACTAGATTTTTCATAAGTCTATTAAGACTTTTAAACGTCTTTTAAAGGCTTACAGGTCGGACTATATTTAGCTATGCACTCTATCGGTTTTTTACTAGCTCCAAACAAAAACCCTGAATGCGAATACTCGATCATTTTTAAAATACCTAATTCTCAACCACATAACAAGCAAACAAGGTTTTAAGCACTATTGAGTACATACAAAATCAGTTATTTCATTTGATTTCTAATAAAAAAAATTAGAGCAACAATAATTTTTGCAATGCTTTTCAAAGCATTTCCTTCATGACCATCTGCATCTGAGTTTAACCTTAGTAGCGAGCGTTCCCGCATTTTGACGGGAGGGTAAACATGGTAAAAGCAATTTTAAATAGTCTATTGGACAGATTTTTACTTTTCTTCTTCGGGCTGTGAGTCAGGCTGACAACTTCAACAGTCTTCCAACGACCCGGTTCAGTATTGAGTTTCGTTGTATCTCCAGACACAAAGCCTTTAATTCATTAATAATCAGTATTACGGTCTTCTTTTCCAAACACCGACTTGACAATTTTTGCTTTTACTGTGCCGCATTATGAGAATAGTGTGCTCAAAAGATATTTAGCAATGTCACACCTAAGTGCACTTAATACGACAGTTTCAAATTGATATAATCGTGTACTCAAACTAATTAAAGTGGCCAAATGGATTCGAAAACGTTTTGACTTAAACATAAATAATTGCTTAGACACCAAAAAAAAATGCGATTCTTGGGTATAAATCCCAAGAATTCGTTTATATTAATTCCTATAGATTTTTTCACAATCGGCCAGGTTTTCCTCCATAAACACATAAGCTGTCGGAGACGACAGACAGACAGAAAGATTCAATGTGTGTGTGGTTATAAATATGGTGCGGTCATGTTTTAAAAGCGTATAGTTTATCTTGCGGCCATGAACCAGACAGTAAACTTGTAATCACGTTACCAAAAGAATTTCTCACACGGATTACGCGCCACCGAACCTATGTCAAAGCAGATTCTCACAAATTTAAAATTGCCTGGTCTGTCATCTCTTCATCTCTTCAAAGTTACCCTTTAACACTCGGCTCCGCATACCCGACGGATTTGGCTAATTATTCCTCAGTAGGGTTGGTAGATATCCCTGGGGTATTATAAGCCCATGTTCTGAGAACTAAGCCAGTGTAAGCTCGCTGGTCTGTTATTTTTCACCTCAGATGATAGCTTCGAATTAAGGCAGACACAACATAATTCCTTTCCAAAGTGGGCGTGTCCACGAGTAGCAAAATGAAAAGAAATGAGCATTCGCTTTTCAAATGGGGCGTATTTGTTAGCCTTAAAGTCGCCCTAAAATTGCCTGCTCATTATTCTTCAAACGTACAAAACAGACATGCTACTGAATCGATGAAATCATTTGTGTGATTTATGATATTTTCCGCGTCCCTTATTCCAGACACTAAGACGGCTCATACGGACTATAAAACATAAATCTCTTCTGTGTCAAACACACAACATACCCCCTAGCTGGCGACAAGCACCTTATCTACCGGTAAATACTACTTATTACAGCAAGAAACGTAGAACATGTTTTGTGATGTTTTATGTACTCTAGTTACACTAATCAAAAGCTGCACGACGCACCAGCTTTCAGATCTTATAAAATTCAGTCGCTAAGAGATTAATAACAAGAAACACAGCAATTTCGTGCTTAACTAAATAAGCTTTTGATTCATTGTTAAATTTGACGCTTTTCTCAAATGGTTCAGTAAATGTCCCGGATTTTCAGGATCGCGTAAACTGTTCGCCCACTGAAAATTAAATTCGTTGATTAATAAACTTGAGGATGCCAATAATCTATGTGCTTTATTCATTAATTCTTTTTGCTGGCAAAAACAACTAGAAAAGAAAACGGTGGACAATTGATTACATGAAGTGATAATTGCCTTTAAATGTTTGACTTTCGTAAAACAATATCCGAAAATTAACCTCTATTAGTCTAACTAGGGTTTTATGCGCTCAGACATGAGCAAGTAGCAAACACAATAAAAAAATTAGACTGCTAAAATAGACTGAACAGAACTTAAGACTAAAAGGCAAATGTGCTTTTCTCCAATCCTACTAGTTTTCAAGACGAGTCTGGCATTTACCTGTCTTGAGTATTTTGCTGTTTGGCTTTGTGTCTTCATGCCAAAGTAACAACAAAATTGTATAATGTTTTAACGACAGGGTCCTGATTTGCAACGTTACCGCCTGGACTCAATGGGCTGTTACTAGCTCATAGTCATTTCCGCGGAGAATTGGGCTGCGCACCCTACGTTTCCAGACTGATCAATTTTCTGATGCGCCCGCTGCATGCCTCTGTCAAGGTTTTAGTTTCACCTTGAGTGCCCTCTCGACAGCCCTCCTTCAGGTTTCCAGCGGTGGAACCCATTTCCTCTTCCCTTCTGGTACTCATGAGAAAGCTGTGCGTGGATGACAGCGGAGTTCGATTTTAAGGAGGACATACCCTTTCCTTTTTTGTCTTCATCTTTGACATAACGATGTCCCGGTGTTGCGTGCACAAAATCACCGAGTTCTAATATCATTTCCGTTTAACTTTTCCTCAATCGATTCCGCTGGAGTTGAAGGGCAGTATGAATTTTCCAGTCAGTTTATAAACTGACCTCCACACAAAACTTGGCAGAGGGGCAAAAGTCAATGCTGAATTATTTCCGTTCAATCACAGAGCTCACGAAATACGTAAATACTGACGCACAAAACTACACACCTTGTCAACAGTGCCACGCGATTTCACGTTTTCAAGGGCAGCTTTCATTTTAGCTGGGAGAAAAATTTTGTTCAAAAACCCTGTCACAGTCAGAACCACATTTTGCAGCATAATAAATAGCTATTCATTTTGATTCAATGCCGCATCAGCTTAAGTCATTACGATTGCGAGTGGCTCGTAATCACCAGAAAAGGTGATCATAGTACATGGAAGAAAATTACTGCACATACTTAACTGAATTTAGCCGCCAATTCAAACCTGTTGCTAGGTGAAGCACCTCGAGTATCCATAAGTCGCCTTACAAGCAGTACAACACAATTTTAACTCCTTTAAGAAAATAGATCCCGTGAAATTATTTTTGCGGTCAAAAAATCCGCAAATAGGGCTGGGTTAAGATGATGAAAGAGTTTGACTCGACAGACAGTAATTAGGGTTTAATTCTCGCAAAAAAGCTTTAAAAGCCACGCTTAACACACAAATTGCTGCTTAATATAATTGGGAACATATGCGAGTTTCATTTGAAGACTTCAAGCGTAAAATAATAATAATAAATATATATATATATATATATATATATATATATATATATATATATATATATATATATATATATATATATATATATATATATATATATACATGAAAGCCCCGTCCTTTAGCCCTAACAACGATTTCTATTGGTTTGTTTTCTGTTTCCACGGCCATAAATTCTAAAACGAGAATTGACAAATTTATTTTTATTTTCACATAAGCTAAGCGCATGATGCCAATGCATAAAGAAACGGTAAGTGTTTTTTTCAGCCTTCAACAGAAATTCAGTAACGAACTTTTATGGCATTGGTCGCCACCAGGTGGGCGTTTGAATATCCATGCACAGACACGAAATACGTCGATGCATTTTGAATTTTAAAAGTACACATCGTTTCTACTCCACTAATCTTCGTCTTCGCCGTTTTGAGAAAAAAAATTGGAGGTTGTCGACTGATAAGCACAAATGTGTGATTCCCGGCTCATATGGTACTTTTAAAAGATATTTTATAACGTGGGCCATTGTTGTTTGCTATTTCTGGCAAATAATTCATATTTCATTTCTTTGACGTTTCGTTAGGCTGCATGTCATTTGTCTCCCAAGTTTCCCCGCGGAAAGCATTTGCAGTGGCGCTATCTTGTTTTCTCGAACGGGTTCTATATATTGTCAATTTCGTGGTGACCTTTAATGGTTACTAACCACAATCGGCAAAAATCTCTCCGATCCTATTTGTGTTTCCCTTTGGGTTTATCAATAGAACTAACAGACTCCGTATTTGCAGAACTGTATTTTTCAGGCTTTCTGACCTGTGCCGCGCGCAAGATAAAATTGATACAACAATGTGTTGGTGCGAATCGAAGTGTGTCTAATTGTATTACAAGTTGATTAATTACCTCGGGAACAAATTAATGTGTCTCTTAGATCTTCGTTTGCCACTTCCTGCCATTAATCACCAAGTTAATGAATGAGCTAAGTGCTACTGTAAAAACAAATTTCAATTTTGATCCCAACCAACTGCACACACTCAAAATCAGTTTAATTCGATTCCCCTAACCAGTCTGTCGTTTCCCCCAGCTCAACATGATAGTTTTCTCAATTTTGATCGAAACATCCGTGTTCGGTGGTTTCTCTTCCCATGGGATTGATCTTCATTTGTCAACACACTGATGGGTTGTATTTACCAGTATTTTTCGGACGTAATGGGCAGGTTATCTTACAGACAAAACATTTGCAAAACACACTTTGTTGTTTTGTTGTGCAACCCACTGAAGTGCTTCCATTGCACGGCAAATGTTTGACTTGCGGACAGCCAGAGGTGTGATTGTTTACCGAAAACACCCATAAGAAAAAGTGTAAACAATAAAAATATTTGCACGTCCTGTGGAAAAGTTGGAGAAATTTATTCAAGGACGAGACGATGAGCGATTTTTTTAAAAAAATTGCGACTGACACCCTGGTAAGCGATATTCGAAACGCTTTCAGTCTGATTAATGAGCTGTGAATTAGTTCACAGCCTGGGTGGTAATCGTCAGTTTAATACTGGTGGAAGTGTTGAAAGGGTTGTGTAATTGTTTAAATTTGAGCTTCACACCATCAACATGTTCTCACGCACTTAATGGCGCAGAAAGCCATTCGCGCGGAAAAAAGGAATTGTTGTCGTAGTTGAATTTCTCGTCGCTTTCGCTAAACATGTACTGTCGTTTTGACAGAAAGAAATGACCATTGAGATAAATCCTTGTCAGTAATGGTATTGTTCAACCATCTGTCGATTTAACTCCGAGAAAGAAGACACTCGACATGACAAAGCCGCTTTTCGATTGTATTTAGGGTGAATTAGCTCGAAATCAAATCTTTTACCGGCGTTTATCCGACGTCATCGGGTCCATTCGTACACCCCAAGTGCTGTTTACGATAGTGCGTCGCCGATTTCGCGTGGTAATCCTTGGAATATTCTAAGTTTGTACCACAAATCACTTCAGAGA
The DNA here is from genome assembly GCA_963693305.1 of Meandrina meandrites. Taxonomy (NCBI): domain Eukaryota; kingdom Metazoa; phylum Cnidaria; class Anthozoa; order Scleractinia; family Meandrinidae; genus Meandrina; species Meandrina meandrites. The sequence continues at coordinate 37,815,332 of OY855907.1, forward strand.
TAACTTATCTTGATAACACTGCCCCCTTTAGATGGAATGTTTCGCAGATAAGCAGTGAAGGTATTTCACATGTGCAAAACATAAGACACACTTTAATCACATCAACCAGATGAATTCTTCGGGCGGCATATTGTAGGGTTTCTCTTTGTGTTTCGGTACCGCGATCAAGAAGATAGATGACTTAACAGGCACTCAGCTGGAAAAAATGCCCTCGCCTGTCCTCGCAGGAAATAGTTCTTTAGTATTTATAGCTCTACACCCAAGGATATACACTATTTCCGGATAAAAATCTCGAAACAATTTTTTTTCGCCGCATTTGAAGACTATGTAAGCTATGCTTTAGTTGACACCTTTCATCTGGCTTATGTGAAATTGCTTCCTCGAAAGCTTTAATGGACTACGTAAACTTTATGTTCACCTCAAGAAGTCAAATATTGGCCCATTTTGATGTTAATGTCATCCTCTATTCATTTATGTTGAATGGGCGCTCATGAGCAGTTTAGATTTGAGTAAATATCGGTACCCAGGAAACACAAAAGATCTCGAACCTATCAATAACCGACCTGCCCCTCCAAAGATCCCCTGTTTATGATCTGCGCTAGCCAATCGGCTAGCCACAGCAGTAATTTAATTTAGATATATCGTATTACAACAGAGCCAATCCGAGACTCTATAATCACACAGGTTTTTTGATAAAATCGCATCTTTAAACACAATCACATTTCAGCCAATTAGTGACTGTGAAATGGTCTTTGTCCTGGGGCGTAACTGGAGAGATCGTTAATTGCTACACAATAAATAATGTTCGATCGTTTTACGGGCGCGAGATGGCAGCATAATCACAACGAAAAGGCAAGTCCGTGTTCCGTGTTGGCATCAAGTGGGCAGGAAGTCTAAGATTCTCGGACACTTTGCACTGACGAAGCAAGATGAAACCTGTATGTCTGTTATACTTTTCGCCGATACTTCTCCTCGGCTTAGCTGAGTCGTGCTGTGTTGAGACTTCGAGCGGCCTTAAGAGAAAATGGGAGCTGTGGACCCATCCATTCTTACGAAAACGTGCCGTGGATACCGCACAAAAACGACTACTTTCAATTCTGGGACTGGAAGATTTTCCAAGGCCCGGACGCCACGTAATTCCGCACAAGTACATGGTGGAGGTATACAGAAATTTATCGCGCGGGGACTACAAAGGAAATCTAAACTTTGATATGGTACCGAGTACCGTAGTCGGAATAGTGGATCAAGGTCAGTTTATTATTATCTTGGGGGGTTTTTTCTAAGTGTTTGTCATTGTTTGTATTTGTTTTTCGGTTCTGCCAATATCGGTATCTCGTTTCTAATGTTTTCGCGTTCCTCTAGGGCGCTTCACACTATTGAGTTTTTGTTTCCTTTTCTTGCAGAACGCAGTGATAATTCAGTGACGCAAAGCAGTCAGCAAGTATTTTATTTTAACGTGAGTAACGTTCCTTCGTCGCAAACTGTCGTCGACGCAGAACTTCGAGTGCTAAGAGTAGCCACAATCAAAGATAAACCGTTCATAAACTGGCACGGCACAACTTACAGAGCCAATCTTTATGGCAAGCGCATTGTAGACGCAACAAATTTCACTCCGTTTGAATCTTCTTCAAACCATGAACTTCTCGATTCACTCGAGTTTGACATCGCTGACCGCTCATCGGAGAACTGGAACGTGTTCTCTGTCAAGACAGCGGCTGAAAAGTGGCAGAAAGCAAGAGAAAATTGTCACCAGCTACAGTTACGTGTGGAATCTGTGTTGAGTGGCGAGCTCATCCCACCGGAAGAGCTGGGGTTTTCTAAAACCGGGCGCCTACATAACAAGCACGCTCTTCTTGTCGTTTATACAAGCGATGGAAAACCTTCTGATCTCATCCGGAAACCAGTGACAAACGAAAACAAAGCCGCTAGTAACGCAATATCACGGGGGAAAAGTATTGAGGTAAAACAGGACAAAAACAGTTCCGATCTGGAACATAGCAGCCGGGTGCGAAGAGACGCGAAATCGAAAACCGGGGGAAACAACCCGAAGAAAAGAAGTCGCGGGGCGAAATCAAAGCGTCGACGTAAAAAGGACTCCTGCCGCAGAAAACCTTTGTATGTCGACTTTAACCAGCTTGGCTGGTCTAACTGGGTGATTGCACCGAGGGGCTACAGTGCGTTTTTTTGTCAGGGACTGTGTGAGTTTCCTATAGACAATCATTTAAAACCCACGAACCACGCAACGGTTCAGACAATTCTGAACTCTGTTGCACCTTCGCTGGCTCCACAAGCATGCTGCTCACCGAATAAATTCAGCGCGATTAGCATTCTGTTTATCGATACGAGTGACAATATCGTGTACAAGAAGTACGAAGATATGGTGGTTGAGCGTTGTGGTTGCAAGTGAACGGAACGGCGATATTTCACCAACAGAGAATCGACGCGATTTCTAGCGGTAGCCGTCGCACGTCCTCGCGGCCAGTTCACTATATACAGGTGCAGTTCGGCCGCGCGCGCGATCAAGTATCACTGTTCTTTATTGAGTCATCACCTAACCATGGGCTCAATGCAGAAACTGAGAGCTGTTATCACCCGCCAGTGCTGTTTCAGAGAGTTCTCGAGACTTTCACAGACTTTCAACACTCGAGAGTACATTGTCCGCATACAACTCGTCGATGCGGGGTCAGAGAAATCTCACGGGCCGTATTCTAATAAGCCTCGCGCTGTGTTTACTCAATTTCTTGATCCTTCGAGATGATTTAGTTTGCATAATCGCATTAAAATTATCACCGATATTGTTTATGAACTCGGATGGATTCTCGAAAATGCCCTCGGCAGAGATCACTGTCAAACTAAAGGAGGTTTCGCACCTCTCTCAGCTCCGACAAAAATGTCAAGGATTACGTTAAAACATTTAGCCGTTAGACGGCAAAAGTACGTTTACTGCTAGAGCTTCCATTGTATACTCACAGTGTAATATAGTCAAGATTATTATTTCCACTCCCGGAGTTTTAGCACCTCGTTATTTTTATCTGATGACACACGCCTTCCTATGTCAAAACTGAGTACTAAAAACATAGTGGAAAAAAATATTTATACGTAATCTTTGTACTTTGTGGTTGCCAGCCAGTTGTTTTCGCAGATGATGATTCATTAGAAAGCCGGCTAGCCAACAGAATAATAACCTTACAGTTTATCCATGATTAGCGAACAATCGATTTTTTAGTTATTATTACCTCGGTCGAATGTAAATAGTGAATAATTTATTTATTCTTGACTTGAAAGGAAACCTAGAAAGCGCCCGGTATTATTGTTGTGCTATTTTTAACCCGAGTCAACGAGTTATGGTACAATACGTATTTACGGGCTAAAAATAAATTGGTGCTCAAAACGGCCCTGTGGGTATGAATGTAGTCATCATTGCTTCTGAATTACTGAGTAATGAATTCATTCTGATGGAAGCCGATCAAATAACGGTCTTTAGTTGGTCGTTGATGATTTGACGAAAAAAGAGTTTTCAACACACTCTTTTTCAAAGGGCTTTTACTCAATGCGATCTACGCGCGCCCGAAAAGTACACATTTTTAAGGATAATTTACATGAGCGTGTCGCGAGTGTTATATTTTCCTGTATTATCACATTCGACTCTGCCGGAAAGAATATGTAAGGGCAGATAAAGAAATGAAAGATATCCTACACTAGATATTCTGCCATTTTGCAGATAAGAAGACCTCAAAGGTTATCTTTTGTCGCACGGAAAATGCACGTTGGTTATCGAGAGATAAGCTTCAACATGGAGAGAGGAATTTTAGGGGGGTTAAATTTTTAAAAAGCGGTACAGCTGGGCTACAATGCTGTTTTACCCCGGCAATGAAAGAATTCATTTAAGAGCTTTAAAATTAATCATTTTATTGATTTTACCCCGAGAGGTAAATGATTATTATTCTGGCTTAAAACTTGTTGAATTACGAAGCTTTTCCAAAACAAAAGGAAACATATTTTCCCTCAAACGTAAACAATTAAGGAAAGCAAGGAGATAGTTTATCTTCCTTTAGCCGTCAACACTCTTAAAATATTCCGTGTTTTTTGATGAATTTGAACGTTCATTCCTGGCAAGTGGAGATTATATAACACAAAGAAGTATTACAGTAATTTTCAACACTTGCTTCCAAAGAAAGCCGTCAATTCTTTTCTTCCAAATAAGGTGTCTTAATTGCACATTTAACTGCACTTTTTCACGTTGGCGAAAGCTGTTTCCCAAAACATTTCTTAATTACTCGTACACGACCCCATAACTGCATGAGGTCTCAATGTTAAGTACCAAACCCGCGTCATGCAAGCACGATACAACGAAAAAACACCACCACACTATGCCATGTGCTGACCATAACACAACAAACTGGCAACCGAACAAGACTCCAAGAATTTTTTCGCAGAACGCGCTGGAAATTGTCGCTTTCTGAAGCAGATTGTTTCTGTTCTACGCGAAGATTTGTTAAAGTGGACAGAGTCTTCTTTCTAGGGGGCATTGTAAACTCGGCTCTTAGCGTTAAGTAGTCGCACGAGGGCACCGAAACTGACCCCATCGGCTTAACCCTTTCAAGAAACGAGACGCTAAATGCGAAAACCTTCAACCACTGTCAACAACAGTCGGTAAAGTTTTCATTGATAATATTGACTTTCAGTTGCCACTCAATCTCTGTTACATCTGAGTAAAGGCACGCTTTGAAAGCTTTTTTTCAGCTCGTGCGCAAGAGGTCTTTTATTCCAAGAAAATGCTGATATAGGTAGGGTAACATCCAAGGGCTTCCTTGACAACAACATAAAACTATGTTGCTAAGTTATTTGCTAATATAAGCTGTTACAAGCTCAGTTGATGTTTCTGCATCACAGGGTTTGGAAGCTTGCCTCGGAGTTGTCAGCGAGTTCTATTAAATATAACTCTACATTTTATCCTTCTTGGCTGGTGCGTACCCCCTGTAAGTATGATTGACAGGTATATGGGTCACGGATGCCGTTGATTGGATTCCGTCAGGTAGCTACGCTCGCTGAACGTGGTATAACAGCAATTAGTGTAAAGAAAATGTGATCGTTTGTTATCTATCTCCCTTTGGAGTGTCAACGGAGAGAGTAAACTATTCAGGAAATCAAGAGACTGAAAACCTCTCAGTGACCATGATTCAAAAACTGCGCAAAATATGCCAAACATTTCATGAATTCTTTTAGGAATGTGCTTTTATCCTTATTATATTAATAAGAGAAGATGAAAAAGTTGGTACAAATCGGTTATAAAGAATGTATTTTTTGCTCCTAGACCCGTCGAGTTAAAGCAGTAGCATGTTCTTGCCTTGAAGCTAGAATTTAAAATAGAGTGTTCTGCTACCATGATACCCAGTTCCAAGAATTTTATTTCAGTCGCTTGCAACATCCGTTTCTGTGTCGTTTAACTCGATCACTGGGCAGATCGGTCTAAATGTGTCACTTCCAGACGAAAATAGGAGGGCAATTTTCAGTAACATTTAGTTAATTTTAGTTAAATATTTTATGTGGCCGTTTTCCAGCTCTGCGGAACGGCTCTTCTTCATATGATTCTAACTTTTTGCTGAAGTTGCGGAAGAAGCCTTAGTGCCAAATAAAAGCCACTGAGCAGTACTTTGATGTAATGATGTAATGATGTAATATTCTAACTTTTTGAGTCTGTGGATAAAACCCTAGTGTGTGTGACCATTCAAATGAAAGCTATTGAGCAGTACTTTCATGTGATACTGTTTATTATGCTCAAACGAAGCAGTTCTAACTTTAAGGTCTGTGAATAAAACCCTAGTGTGTGACCATTCCAATAAAAGCTATTGAGCAGTACTTTCCCCAAGTCCCATGTCTATTTTGTTGAGGTTCAAGTTGATATTAAATAGATTGCGGCCTCAGCTGCTTGCACCCCAACATTGCTGTGAACCGAAGTAATTATCTGTTATAATTATTGGCCCTTCTAAAACCCTATTTTTCTCTGTCTGCATTACATTGATGATTTCAGCCGCTTCCACATTTTATTGATGTTTTGGTACATGGCTGCAATATTCGATATATTGCAGAGAGAGAACAACAGGATTTTAGGAGGGTCAGTACTTATTTTGCTCTAATACTTACCAATGTATGTATCTTTAAAGGAGCTATGTCAAGGATTTTAGCCAAATTTAGGCCTAAATGTCACCAAATTGGGTGAAATTTAAAAACAGCCACTTACCACAGTAAAGGAACATTTCAATAACACAGCAAATACAAAAGAAGGTACGGATGGACAAAAAGCGAGGAAGATTGAAACGGATTGCGTTATGGGTTTTGAAATACTGTTAGGCTGAACAGTTTTCAAAGTTAATCTCGTATATTTGTAACTTAAAATTATAATGCCTGGGAGACAATGATTTGGTTGTAATGAAGGTATGGTTTGTCATTTAGATCCATAGCGAGTATTTGGCAAAATTGAACAAAATAGACTAAACTAATTCTTGACAGAGTCAGTCCTGTAATATAAACCAAGCGAAAGAGCCGCATGATTCCGTACAGAAAAGACCGAGGGGCGAGCAAGCTTGGTTTATAAGACACTTATCACACGAGTGAAAAACATATTATACTGTGAGCGGAAAGCGGAAAGGATAAAAGAACGGGATCCTGACCAAGGATCCACCGAATGTTTCGGTCGGAAAAGAACTCTCTAAAGGTGTTTTACAAACTGAATTAAAACTACAAGAGGGTTTTTCTTGCGAATCAGACAAGGTTTTTTTAATAGGACTGGCGTGGGATCATTTTGGACAATACTGGACAATAATACCCCACGAAGGACTGGAGCAATCTGATTGGTTGATTACAGGTAGTATTGCTCCTCTGACGACCTTAGTCGTTTTGTAGAGTGATAAGCCACACTGATCTACCAAGAGCCACGCCCAAGACAAAAGTCATTTTCTGACGACTTATAAAAGTCTTTTTTTAGCGGTTTTCTCCGGAAACGAATGCCAAGAGGTGCTATGAAGCAACTGTAAAAATTGGAAGTGGAACACACTAAACGGTTATACCAGAAGCACGATTTTGATAAACCCCTAAAAGACACGACGACCATCCACAGAGAATTCCCCTGACCATTTAGAATTAGTTACAAAAACAGTCCCTGCACCCTTTCCACAACCAAAATCCTCTCTAATACGTGAACGAGGCAATATTGTCTTGGCGTGAACATGTTCTGAGATCTGCAATTTCTATGTCACTCGACAACTGCTTTTAATTTGTTTTCGCAAAGCTATTCATCGAGGAATCCATTACCGACCCTTTGCAAGAAACTGCCCCACTTTCAACACTTCTTTTTATAAAGGAAAAAACACTTGGGAATTTTTTCCCAGGTCAAGAAAGGAACGTTTGTTACACAATTATAAGACTTTGCGGATATGCCGCCAGCGGAAAAAATTCCGCAAAGCGATGAATGATTTTGTCTCGTTAACTGTTGCAAAGAAAATTTTTTCAGATACGGTATTTGAGAAAATTTTCTTTGCTTATAAAGTGCACGGAGAAGCTGAACATAAAACACTTGACAAAATAAAATCAACCCTGACAATGTCGCTAACATTTTAAGTGTCATGTTATAAACGATTAAAACGTGTCTCTTTTAAGAATATAAAAATGCAGAGACCAATACAACGTAGAAAGATTTTAAATTTGGTGTACTATATTTCGGCTGGCCAAACCAGCCTTCTTCAGGTACAATGGGAGTTTACATTGGAAGGGGTGTTTTCTCTTTTAACGACGGATTTGGACTCGACAGTCTCATTCACTGCGGGTAAAATGAATTGTATATACATCCGCTAAAATCAGTCTGCGAGTGAAAAAATATTGAACCGTTTATTTAATTCCACCGTGGTTATTTCTCGTTTAAATACTCTTTAAATATTGATTGCTGACTGAATGCTCATAAATCTGCTGGCAAAGATGCCTTCAATATTTCCACAACGGACACAAACTTTTTTTGCGTGTTACATCAGGAAAATATTGCATAGTTGATCATTTTCTGACTTTTTTTTCTGATTTTTTTTTCTCACTTGACAACGCGTTGATGCTCTGAACATTCGAGCAAAGGCAAAAATATAGTCACCAAAAAGAACTTATAGCATGGTAACGGTACAGTTGAGAAGAACTTATTGGAGCTTTAGCTCTCAAGCTGACCCCGAAAGTGAAAAATTAATTAGAAGTTATCCATATTGTAGCTAAAACTGACGTTTCACGTCAGTTCAAAACAAAGAAGCTGGCGTTTAAACCTTTTTACGAGAATGCTTCAGAATTTAATCGCCGGGTCACTTGGAGAAATGAATGACAGCAAGATGTTTCAAGTAGTATACAAAATGTTACCGAGCTATGAGTGGTGTTTTTTAGTAATTAACTTCTGCACTTATTGCTCAAACATTTAGCGGAATCCGTCTTAATATGTATTTTATTTCATGGCACGTTATTCATATCCCGGACATTCCAACCTCGACAGACGCGAAACTTATACCCATATAATTTGAAGTGCATTACAACACGCCGTAAGAACTGAATGACTTAATTAAATTACAGTCAGTGGGTTCTAATCAAGGGGAACACTTCAGATTCCTGTCAACATGTAACAAATAGGAGTTTTTGAACAGACAGAAGATGCCTCTGCAAGAGGCATATAGACGTGAAAGTCAAACAATATTTTTCTCTTACTTCTCTTCTCAAATCTAGACGTTTTACTCTTTGCTTTGCATACTAATCATGTTTTCACGTTAAAAGGTTTATTCCTGAATGCTTTACATCACTAAATTGTAATCTTTTTAATTTTTCAATGAGCTAAAACTCAACAAACATCCGTGTGATGAAAATCTCATTACTCCTTACATTATTGCTATATTGTTAGGCAAACAGAATATAAGAATAAGGAACACGATCATCTCGTAATAATAATAAAAATAATAATATTAATAATAACAATAATCTTTTTAATAATAATAATAATAATAATAATAATACTTTATTGAAGACTTTTCATACAAACTAGAATGTTAGGTGTATGTAGTTAAAAATGTATATAAAAAATGTATATAATAACAATAATAATAATAATAATAATATTAATACAAATTTCAATAATCATAATAATAATCTTTATTGAGGTGTATCTGGTTGAAAGAAATATAAAAATTTAATAATAATAATAATAATAATAATAATAATAATAATAATAATAATAATAATAATAATAATAATAATAATAATGGAATTTCCACAAAGTGGCTCTTTATCCACTGTTTCCTGATCGACTTGGAATTTAAAAATATTGGTTTTTGTGGAGAGAGGAAAACCGGAGAATCCCGAGAAAAACCCTGGGAACAGGGACAAGAATCAACAACAAACTCCACCCACATATGACGCCGGGTCCGGGAATCGAACCCGGGCCAAATTGGTGGCAGACAAGCGCTCTCGCCATGTACCACTACGCCATCTCTGCTCCCCCGTTATTTTTGCCATGATGAAATACCTTATTCTCCGAACTAACAATAAATGAAACGTATGAAGATCGGAAAGGATAAGTTATACATTTCAACCGTGCGTCTACTTACGTTATACAGCCACTGAAAGACGACTTGCGCAGTTAATGGCCAGATAAGGAGTCAGGCGAGTGGACAGGGGTACCGGTAGGGAGGGGCGCGTGGATTGACTTTTAGGTGAACCCCCGTTTTTTCGTATCTGTTGAATTTTAAGCTCTAGTGTTCTGGGCCCAGTTACATAAAGCAATTTAAGATTAAGTGCGATTTTCTGCAACCATTCCCTGTGTTCCACAAGGTCTTTTTGCACACAATTCTGGATAAATCAGCCGAAGGTGGATAAAAGTGTATGGAAAACACAATGTCGGTGCGAAAAAAGTCCCTGGAAACACGGAGAACAGTTGCACAAAATCCCACTTAATCTTAAGTTGCTTTATGCAATCGGACCCTGTTAATTACCGAAATATTTTTTTCGATGGTATTTCTTAGAATGAGTTGGTGATGTATCAATAAAATATCCCCAAGTTGGAGATTTTCGCCACTTGTCTTTAATGTCATTGAACGCGAGGATTAGCTAATGGAATGTAACTTAGATGAGTTGAAATTGATCTAATGCATCCTTTATGCTCGACAAGGGAACATTTTCCCTCGAGTGTTTACCAAGAAGTGTTGAAAAGATCGTAAAGTTCACACATAGTTTGGCAGAGATGCAAGGTCGTAAACACCAAAAACTAATGATAATAAGTAACGACAAATATGGATGGCATTAGAACGACACTGAGTGTTTACGAGTTTTTATTCACTGCACGTGCCTGTCTGTCACGAAGTGGCGTGAGTGCTTTTAAATGGGTTTCGCGTTTAAATACGTTTACAAGAAATTAAAGTAGAAACGTGGGGGATAACATTTCCCAATCTTTACATCAAAAAACGTAAATGACACGTATTTACTTCAAGGAACGCAGAGGAAGATAGTTCAAAGTCATGACAATATCCCCTAGTTGATGTTTTTCTAAATTCCCATAACGTATCTGCTCAAAAATGTATTGATCTTGTAAGGAGAATTAAAAAGTGAAGAATACAAACGCTGTGAAAATCGAAAAACTTTAACATTATCATCATTGCCGTTCAAAATGTGTCATTTCTTATTTAGTATTGGTTTATTTCAATTGTATTACTAAACGAGAAAAATGAAAGAAAGGACCTACACATCTCTCTCAGGGAAATTCCAAAACTGCCTTGGCTAGTTGCATAAATGTCTCATCTCGTGACCAAGACTTCCATTTTCTGGAAAATTACTAGAGATTATTTGCCGGGCTGTCTTCCAGGTTCTGATCACACCGACTAATCAGTTTACTATCATCATTATCTTTGGGTATTTATAATCGAAATTCTTACGTTGTGGACAACGTAGATTTGCGTCACAGAAACGTCCCCCACTAAGTTTTAAGATGACAGTAGAGGAAACAGCTTTGGTTTGCTGCACGAAAATCGAAAATTCAATGAGCGGTTTGCTAATTTTTGGAATTCTGTCCTCCTTCCTCTTCCTTTAATTTCCTTTTCCTTTAAGAAATATTTTACTTAGACACTCAGTTGAAGAAAACAAACCTTAATTGCAAGAGTGATAATTCTCTAATTATCCATCCGCGCGTGCCGATGGTTAGCGTGCGAGGAACGTGTTTGTGTTGAAGAGATGCGCGTGACCAACGCGCGCCTTCCACGTCATCATGATGGCGTGCCTATGCAATGTGGAGACTGAAAACATTTTACAGTCACACTTCGATACCTTTGATGGAACAAGCCCTGAAACAAACAAGGCAAAGGACGGGGGTTTATTGGGAGACAAAAGCTGTAGAAAAGGGAATCTATACAGGGACTGAACAATCACCTGTTACAAAGTTTACATACAACAACTTTTAAAAATTGCAACTTATATTGTCGTACACCTTTCGCGGGCATGACCAAAAACCCAAATCAACGAAATGAAACCACAGAACAGAACGTTACGCGTTTCAACCCGTTATAGATTTCCGCGTACACCTTTCGTCTTTTACGAAGTCAGTTATTTTTTTATGACAGCGTTTTACTCAACACTATTCGTAAGCCTCGTAACATAAAGCGACATCTAGGAACATTGCTCCCTTCGACATGGATCTCTAGCTTATGACAGTTATCCTCAGTACCACCCCACCCCCTTCCCCTAGTTTTTTTCGACCATTTATGCTCCTGGGGGGTGGAGAGAGGTAATGTAAGAGTATAACACAAGTCAAGGTCTTGAACTTTAGACTCTGAGCTCAAACCACTTCCCCCCTTTGTCGTTAATCTCTGTGTAATTCTGTTTAGTTTGTAGTATTATTATGCTACAGAGCTTGTTTATTCTTAGGATCAGCTCGAATTATAAAACAGAAACTTCTTGAGTGAATTTCCCCCTTCAGGTAAAAGCTTAACCTTTTCACCCTTCAGTTGTGCAAGATAGTTCAAGTTCAAGTTTTAATCTTAGCTTTCTCTGAAGGACTTCCTGTTATTATCCACTGCTTTGTCGTATTACCGGTTTCACTGATATAAATCCGGGAGAACGAAAACATGGACAGCACACGAGCCAGTAACGGCACTGGGGCAGAGCGTTGGATTCCGTATCAAGAGGATCTGGGTTCCAGTGCTGGCTGGGATTGCTGTGTTGTTGCACAGGAAAGTTAACTCTCACGTTCCATCTCTCAAGCTGCCCGGCAATATCAATGGGTACCAGCAATTTGACAGTGCAGCCTCACCTACCGTTGCAGGCAATCGTTGATTTTCATTCGGCCTTGTTGAGTGGAGGATGTTTACTGATGGAAAAACCATGTATAAATAAAGTTATCCTATCCTATCCTATCCTATCCTAAATTAAATGGGAGCCTATTACGGCTTTACAGTAAAGTGCACCTCCTCCATTACGTGAGTCAAATTTCTGGTTCAAACTGTGGGAGGGGGGAGGGGGTTGATCAAGTTCAAGCTAAGAGGGCTTTGGGGGGACGGGGTTAATCGAGGGGCACATAGTCTCGAATAGTCACGCAGAATTGCAACATGTTCCCCCCAAAAATGTAAGAATCTTTGCTAACTAAATAGAAGATAAATGAAAAGTTCATTGTACTCGGGTTGGTAGCGACTATATTAAATAAGAAGCAAAGGTTTTGAAAAATGAAGATTAAAATGTCAAAAGTAGAAAATATTACAGTGTATGACTGAGTTCAAAATAATATCATGCATGGCTCCTGTTTTCAAACCACTTTTCAAACCATTTGAGTGCAATTATGGCGCGATCAGCCAATCAGAATGAATGATATCTCAGTTTAACTTACTAAGTCGTGCTTTTATACCTTAATAGGATCACAGCCAAAACGACGGTTTTCTGTGGGATACTTTTTGAAGGAAATGGAAAATAAATTTTTCCGTGTTTTTATCCGTGCCTCTATTCAACTTAAGAAATCATCCTTTAGCCTGTCCTTTAGGAAAGTGCGCGCTGAAAGTCCTATTTCTATAACTCGATCTGATAGAAACCCAGAACCTAGCAGAAGCCGCCTCGTATTTCTGTAATTCTATACAATTTTTTTTATTTCGAAAACAATAACAGTTGTGACACTCTGGAAGAACTCGAAACTTTCGACCGGTTAAACATTTCTCGTTTCCACGGACTTTCACACTACGTCACTCGGTTCAGAAATCCTCAAGCCATAGAAACACGAAAAACTGCTTACTTCTTCAATAAATTTCTTTAAGTACTCTTAAGACGAGAGGTTTTCGCTCGAATTAATATATAATTATCAACCATAGCCTGGTTACTGGAGGCAGCGTGGCCAAGTGGTTTTAGGCACTGGTGCTGAAATCCGGAGGTCCCGGTTCAAGCCCTGGAATTGTTCTTGGTCTTCCCGGATTCAAATTCTCGGTCACGCTTTGTATATAGACAACTGGTCTGCCTCCTGCCATTTGGGAGTATTAACTGTGTTATGTTTTGTTTCCTCTGTTTCAGTGGCATGCCTGAAAACTAGCTATCTCGAAGACAATTATAAGCAACATTTACATTGCTCTTTTTATTCAAAGCCGAAGCAAGTTTTCCAGTCTTTCAGTGGACGAGTTTATAATCGAATGAATTGAGAGTAACTCTATGGGTTCAGATAGAAACTTTTCACCCTGTTTCAACAAAAGGTACCCAGTTGGCTGACAGCAAGGCCTGCAATTTACTGGCAATCCCCCTCCCCCTGGGAGCCTGGCTAGCCCGGTAGGCTTGCTGGAGAGCTTAGCCATCCCCGGTCACAGCTAAGCTGTCACAGGGTGGCGGGGGTCTGAATTCTACTGACAAAACATGACAAACATGACAATAATACCAGCACACTCAAAGTCTCCGTTGAAAGTTACCAAAACCTGACTTTGACTCCCCCCCCCCCCCCCAGCAAGCCACCAAATCAATTCCTGACCCTGGGCTCCCTGGGGTTGTTAGATAATTGTCTCAGCTGCCCAGCACAGGCTCCCTTAACGGATCGAGCCCCCCTCAATTTTTACGCGCTTGGCTGGCTTGAAAGCCGAATACTGTCGGCCGAGCCTGCAAGGGTCTTCAAGCAGGGCTCGCGAAGTCCTCTGTTTGTCAAATCAGTGTAGACATGTTAGGCTTGATTCTGCTTGGTCATTGTCTTAATAAATAACCGGTTACCACAATAATCGGATTTTATATCATAACAACGGAAATATCAAAACTCGTCAGAGGCTACTTCTCATTTGCGGAATTAAACAAGAATTAACCGAGCTTATGGCAGGAAACTTCACCAAATCATTATTTACTATCCCCAGGAAATCTGTTAAACATATGAGGATTAGATGGAACTATATTTATCCAACTAGTTTCAACCGCAGCTCGGAAAGGTTTGAAATTCTTGCTCGAGGAGGAGAATGTTTCTTCAGGTGTTCTGGATTTCGGACGAAATCTAATTAGAGGGTTTTATCAGTGTTTGTCAAGTGGATGATGACTTCCGGTAATTTATCGTTAATTGTCACGCCCCATAAGAACTTATCTCCTTGTCGCGTGCCGTAACATGAAATATCTTTGGGAAATACTTCACGCCCGGGGTCACATATTGTTTGTAGGGCGTTAAATTGAAGACATTACAGGAAATTTTAATCACTCAACTTCTTGGCGCCATGCTCGAAACACTGTTTCCTCTAACAGTGATCATAAGGAATAAAAGATAAGATAAGATAATTTATTTAACGCGGTTTATTTGACGTGTTTCGCGAGTATTTATAACATAAAAAATAAATCTACAAGTGACAAGTTTGCGGTGCCATTTAAATGCCATGAATGTAAGTGTGTGTTTGGGACATTCAGAGCCAAATAATTTCCATAAAATATAATTTCTGAAAGGTTCACAGGTTGTAAAATTCAGATATCTAGCAAAAGATTTATCTGACCAACTTTGAGGAATGAAATTGTACTGAATAGTACGAGGCTGGGGTTACTTTTTAAGTGTATTATCTACAGAACTGTGGCAAAGACTGCTAGTCTCTCGAGAACCAAGGAGGGATCACGTTTCTTGAGGAGTGCGGTCATGTTCCCCCCCGGGGGGGGGGGGGAATTCCCATATGGAAGGGACGGGGATGCTCGTCGGAAATTTTGAATTTAACCCCTAAAAGAGACCAATCTGGGCGTGGCCGAAGCTTATGCGACCCCTAAAAGAGACCAGTTAAAAATACACTTGTAAAACACTAGACAAAGACATTTATTACAATGGACTTAAGGTATTAATGTTATGAAAAACTTTGTTTATATGAATCGAGTAAATATAACGAATCAAAATTCTTGAGGAGTAACCATTTTTAAATGGTTACTAGGATTAAAATCCTAGTTATAGATGAACAGAAATCCTGGTGGAATAATAATATTAAAAGCTTGTAGCCGTATAAAAAGGAATATCATTTTTGTCTGCAACAAGCTAATGGGGGACGAGTGTGTGCTTTTCAAGCAACTGGAGCGAAATACCCAACTCATGTATCATGTTATGACACTAGATCGGCCAGTTGTTATCGATCACATCACTGCCGTACAAACCTTAAGCAAAAAATTTGGAATTCTCTCCCAATATCCATCACTGGTTCAACAAACTTTCCTACTTTTAAGAAAAAGATGATTGAATTTTTAATGAAATGATAGTACTGAATTGGCCAAGCCCCACAAGTCACAGCTCAATTAAAAATATATTGATAACCGAGGTGGCCTCCCCTATAAGCCTGGTGGTTTCTTATTATTTTTATTATTTGTGGCGAATGAACTGATGATGATGATGATGATGATGAAGTAGATACTCCAAGTACATACTTCGAATATATTTTGGGCAAAATGTTAAAGAGGAAAATACCTGTATTTGAGCGCAGGCAAATTGTAAAATGTGGCAGCGAGAGAACTTAGCCAAACTATGGATATTTATACTCCACAAGAGCGAGTTTATCAGGTTCTGTGCGTGAGGTCCCGTTATTTTTCCTGACCATGTGTGAAGATTTAACAAGGCTGGATAAAAGTCCGAATTTCAGAAAAAGAAAATGTTGGATTAGAAATCGCTCATTAGAAATACATTTTACTTGTCATTTGCATAATGATTTGTTCTACGGGCTCGCAAAACACTGCAAGAATCGTAAACATATACAGCAATACCACACAAAAAATGTCTAATGAGATAGGTCCTGACTTGTCGGTCACAGAAATTTTGAATTTAACCCCTAAAAGAGACCAATTTGGGCGTGGCCGAAGCTTATGCAGACCCCTAAAAGAGACAGTCTATATGAATCGAGTAAATATAACGAAACAAAATTCTTTCTTTTTTGCGGTTACTTCTTCGTGTACAACCCTAAACGAGACCTAATGACGGATAAAAATAATTTTGCCCAGAACACCCTAAGTGAGACCAAAATCCGAAATTTACACCCCTAAGCGAGACGACGAGCATCCCGTCCCTGCCTCCCCCCCCCCCCTCCCGGGTCGCAGCCGTTAGCTTATTTGCGACGTTCGGTCCTATAGACAAAATAGTTACTCAGAGAGATCCACCCCCAACTGGGGGAGGGGTGTCAGGAATCACCCAGAAATGACCGCTGGTCCATAACTTGATGCGACAGAGTGTTACACGACGCATTTTTTATCTTGCAAGTTGTAACGCAACAAAAGTTGTATCTTTGCCAGATGCCGAAAACTTTCACTTGTAACACCCATTTTTGCAGCATGCAATGCAACATAATGTGGCGTTACAAGTTGCAAGAAAAGTAGAACTTTCCTCTACTTCGCCCGCAACGTAATTGTACTAAAGTGAGCCAATCAGAGCGCGTCCTTTGCTCACGTGAGATTTCAAGATGATAATTTTGATGATACGAAAAGCACATTCACGTACCATGAATACAGCTATTTCGAGAAAGGTTGTCGGAAAAAAAAAACATCGAAGTGCACACGACGAGACCGAAAGGTGGTCTGGGTATTCACTGGAATTTTGCATATTGGCCTAGAGGAAATTTACAAGTTTGTATTTTTGCACGTGGAGCATTTGTTTTTCCTCTCAGGAGGCCTATATCTGTAGCTTTACTTTTACTGTCGCATGTCTTTGAGTGAGGAAAAATTCTTCTAAACTTCACACGGTCTAAACGTACCTTGTTTCTACATGTCTGAAAAGAAAGAAAACCTGAAATTCGCGCTTACTTTATTGTTATATCTCATTAGTATTCAACACGTGCAGTAGCTCAATACGTCTACCCATACTACCTTTAGGGATTGGCTTGTGCAGTTTTGTGCTTTTTTTCCGACGTTTCTCGAAATAGCTGTAAATTCAGGTGGACGATTTAATCAGGGAATTAAATAACTCTGGAAAAGCACAACCAGACTTAAAATGACAGAAACCTCGTTGTAAACAACGCTTTAATACATTTTTCAAATCAGAAATTTGACGTTAATGACTCTTGTAGCTTAACGGTTTACAATGGTTCTTTGTAATGACAGTACATTTTACTGATATTTGTAACACTAATTATTACACACTAATAACACTAATTATTACACACTTAGCAACACTAATCAGGCAAGCTTTTAAAAATTTTTTCATAATAATAATACAGTAATAGCCCGCATATAAGAACCTGAATTTTTCAATTTAGCCTAAATAGGTTCTTATATAAATGGTACTTAAAGCAAATTTAGGCTACCAAGGTTCTTAAAATAGGTTCTTATATTTTCATATGAATTTCATCTGAATATAATATGTACATTATAAATATCATCTCATAATACAGTATAAATCATTTATTTGTACCATAGAGTAGTGCCTATAGAGTTGGAGATGGTCAGAAAGCTTTCTTTGATACTGTAGTAGAGTACAGAAATTCAGCAGTTTCTATCAATACATTTTTACAGCAACCCCACTGATAAGAACCTAACTTAACATTTTAGCCTAAGTAGGTTCTTATGTGGAGGGGGCTCAAAATGAAAATTTTCACCTAACAGGTTCTTAAAACCCAGGTTCTTATATGCGGGCTATTACTGTAATACATAATATTTTAAGAGGAGGCCTCCAATCACCTAGAGGTGGTTTTCAGGAGGGTCCTCTGAGAAAATAAATGTCAAACCTTTAAAATACATTAAAATCTAAGATGCAATAAAAAGTACCAAACCTATGTGGTAATAAAAACTAAAAATATCTAACTGGAGCTAACTAAGATTAAAAACTAGAACAAGAATTAAAATACTACCAAGGTTAAAAATGTATTTTTGGTACACAAAAAATATTTAAGGAAGTTTCAATACACTCAACTTTATCCAAAAAAACAAAAAACAAAAAGGTCCTTACTTCATAAAAATTATAAAATATTTGATAAGTACAGCGATGCCACAGCCGTAGGCAGGATTTTGCTTGGCTGCATGCAAGCACCGGAACCATGATCACCTGGGGGGGGTACATTTTCCCAGAAAATTTTAAAAATCAAGTTGCTGAAGTCCACTTTTCCTGCATTCTAAGTCATTTTAACCCATCCTCTAAGTTTAAGTGGACTCTGCGGCATGTGAGGGGGTAGGGATGTACCCATCGCACCCCCCTGCCCACGGCCCTGGCTGCTTGCTGGAAAATTTAAGCCTGAAGAGGACTAGCCTTACTTTGAGATATTCTTGATGTTTTGATACTAGTCCTTTGGTGTGCCTGAAAGAAAGCTTTTGTTTTGCTTAATGGCTTTCTTTCTCACTGATAAAGAGACAGTGGTCTTGAAACATATGAGGAAATAATATTACATTTCATTTTTAAGCATACAAAAAGACTATCAAAACATCAAGAAAATCTGTGTTAATTTTGTGGGCATAGCTCTGATTAATTTTATTTTTTTCCTCTAACGGGTGGCTAAAAATTCCAAAACAAAACCAAAATAAAATACAACCAGGTTAATAAAATATTTAGACATTCAGTATAAATTGTGGCAATAAAAAAGAAACAATGCTAAGGTCTCGAATACCAGCGAGAGAGTTGAACATGTTATTTCTGGCAGGTTTCAGCATCTTGGTGAGGCCTGTCTAAATAATTTATGAACAAGCTTACTGGAAGTCAGTCAGTCTTATTGCACAACATATTTTGTAAGTGCTATTTTACTGCATGTATCTGAGAGGTACCTAGTTCCAGATATACTCTGATCTTTACTAGCCACAAGTAAAAAGTACATTATCACATAAGTTACCTGCATGCCTTAGGGTTTTCCACTCACTTCACACAGAAGCTGGTTCCTGCGAGCACTATCAATCAAAGGTGGATATGCAATGATTTTATTCTATTCTTGGCCTTGCATTCTTCAAATTTATTCCAAATTGAATTTTGGTAAAACAAACTTGGAGTTCCGAAAGCACATGCATGTGTCAGGATAAAATTGAATATTCATAAGTGTACAAAGGAAAGATCATGAATTATTATCCACCTTACCTTTGTTCACCTTCATAAATATCAAATTTTTTCCTGACGCACGCATGTATTTTGAAACCCTGAAATCGCTTAAAAAACATAATTAAAATTTATCCAGCTTGAAGTTAGTCTGCTTTCTTTGATCTTCCTTTGAAGTCCTCCATGCAGGCATTGGTTCCAAAGAACTCTGCGAGAGTATGGTAGGTGGATGTCGGAACAGTGCTGAAAATGCAAAGGGCAAATTAGAGGGAGTAGAAAATTAGTAGATTTTTTTGGGGTTTCTTGTTAGGTAAGTGACTTCACCTGCTCACTTGCCTGGCAACACAAGAATGCAACTACCTGAAGCAAGCAACATTTTAAGAGCTCCTTGTCCCATATATCAGGGTCATAGGCAGGATTTTGCTTGGTGGGTGCAAGCACCAGAAGCATGAGCATCTAGTATATTCCATGAGCATATAGTTTTTAAAGGAGGCAGCGTGGCCTAGAGGTTAGGGTGCTGGACTTGTAATCTGGAGGTCCCGGGTTCAAATCGTCCTCCCTGCCACTAGATGGACTTGTCTTCGGTGGTCCCGAATTTAACTCCTCCACACTTTGTACCAGCCTCCTACCAGTTGGGATTTTTAACAAATTTCTGTTCTGTTTGTGATATTTGTTTGCTTGTTTACAGTGTCCACAATTAGTACACCAGTGCTAAATACCCTGACACTTAAATAAAGTGATTTATTCAATATTTCTTTTATTTCTAGTGGGGATCCAGGGGTATATTTCCTTGGGAAATTTGGTAAAATCAAGTTGTTGAAGTCCACTTTTCCTGCATTCTGAGAGTCATTTTAACAGTCCCTCTCAGATTAAAGGGACACTGTCATGGACATTTTTTTGGCTTTTTTAGTAAAAGGGCACCAAAATTATGACTAAGTACTTTCAACCATGCAGGAAATGCTCCTAGAACGTTAAGGGAAGAATATCTAGCAAATTGTTTAAAGAAGAGGGTGACCGTAAATAGTTTTAATCAATTTTTCCAAACCACAAGGACAAAACTTGAAAAAGTCAGGCTGACTTTTTCAAGTTGAGATCAAAAGCTCCAGGTGGTATCACAGTGACATCACTCAATACTTAGCTTCAGTACACTGGTATATTAATGTTAAGAAAATTTGACCAATGTTAATTAGCCATGTTCTAAACGAGCAGGGGACTGGGTACGAACATATTTTGTCTTTGGTACAAACATTCAATATCGATTGAATTGAAAAATGAGGCATGTCATCTGAAAGAGCATCCAAGAATTAGAAAATTCACCAAATTTGACGGTTATTGGTTTAAACCCAAAGGCATGGTACACTTAGTATGGATTGGAGGGACAGGCATCCTCCAATCCATACTAAGCTCTCTTATTTTAACATGTTTAAAAGTGTACCATGCCTTTGCGTTTAAACCAATAACCATCAAATTTGGTTAATTTACTAATTTTTGGATGCTCTTTCAAATGATGTGCGCCATTTTCAATTCAATCGATATTGAATATTCGTACCAAGAAAAAATATGTCCGTACCCAGTCCCCTGCTCGTTTAGAACATGGCCAATAGGTTTGAAATGGTGTAAACATGTTTTTGGGCTGTTGAATTTTTGTGACTACTGCTACTGCGCCGTAGTCACATTGCATTCATGTAAGATTTCCGAATGTAAGTAAGTAACAATAGAATATACTTTGTAGCCAATCAGCACAAATAAATACAGATCTTGTGGTCTCTTCGCGAACACTTTGTATCAACGATGACCTACCGATGGCCCACGATGTAAAACGAACATCTTGGCTTACTGCTTGTGTTTGGAGGGTGATCGATTGCCAGGTGAGTGTATTTATATTTTACAACATTTACTTCTCACAGCTTTCATATTTTGTTTCTAACCGATCAGCTGAAAGGTTTCGTGAGTATTTTTCAGCTTTTAGGTCGGTATATAGAACAAATTTCTATGGTGTTTCATCGTTATTTTGCAGCACGTGATAATCAACACGTATACGCTTGTGTCTCCATAAAGAACCCGTAGGCTTGACGATACTCCGAAATTTCGAAGTACATAAGCTTGGTACAGGAAAATTTACTTAACTGAGGTTCTCCCGACGAATATTAAGTCCTACTGTGGGATAATTAAGCTTCTTAACCTGACGGAGCTGTGATTATGCAAATGTAAGCTACTTCCAATTGTTTATTTAAGGTTACCGTATACCTTTGGGGGTGTCTCGCGTCTAAACGATATAGCGTGGTCGTAATAAATTGTAGACAGCTAAAACCCTATATCAAATTAAAGCTTATTGAGCTGGCTTTCCATCTATAAAAACCATTTTGTAGTGGAATGAAATGTCAATCTTTTAGGAACCTCGAAACACGAGCGCCTGAGTCGCCTTTTGAAGGCTACAAGTCAAAACGAATTTTGCATTTCGCTAATTTGATTTGTTCTTTGGTTTCCGGACCCCAAGCGCTAAGAAAATGTGTCGGCGTTTTGTCGTATTCAATTGCAATAAAAAGATACAAGACATTTCGCAAATAGGGCTAAAACAAGCGGGAGTGATCATACAAAAATCGCTCCAGTAGAAAAAGTATACAAAAATAAAAAAATCGCTGACACGTTTTTGTTATTAACATGTTAAACTAGCTGCTCGCCAAATTTGACGTAGAAGGGGCAAATTCCTTTGGAGTTGTAGCTCTTTAAAGTGTGACGTTCAAAGCGAAAAATTGATTTCAGAAAACGGCGCTTAAAAAAATATCTTGCAAGGTAAACAAACGCCGCCCACATGAAGCTTGCAACACCTTCTCGAATAACAAGGCCAATCAGTGCGCGAGAATGGCGGCTCTCGTGATACTTCCCGCGAAAACCGTCTCGGTTGAGTGCATACACGTCATATGAGTGTCACTCTAAAGAAGAATTTTTACTTCCGGTCAAAAACGAAATATGCTCATTTCTCCGCCGATATTCACTCTTTTTCAAAACTTTTTTTTCTAAATGAAAGATCACACTTGGACTATCACTTGGATGTAAAAATCCGATTTCGTGAAAAATTGTCGATCTGAAGGTATACGGTAACCTTAACATTTGAGAGTGACAGCGTGTCCATCTATCTTCGCGCTTCGCTTATAATAATGCGAAGTCACGAAAAGGCTCAAATTAAAAGTTTCTTTCTTACTTGCTGAACGTTTATTATGATTGACTAAAAGTTTCACAGAAGATGAAGAAATTGATGACAACATTTGCAGGGAATGTGTGATCTTTTGGATCACATTCAACAAAATGCTGACATACCAGTGATAATGCAAATGTAGCTTCCTCCAAGGTTTGTTTTGACTAGAATTTTTGACTCTCTTGTGGTCTTTGAGGTCGGGTAACAATTGAAAGGCCGCAAAAGAAAACGTCCTCCTGGAATTTTGTCAAAATTGAACATTGTCAAAACAACTCCAAATTTTGCATGTAGCTTTGTTTATGTGTGTTTAACATTGCCTGGTATTTCTTTCGCTGTTGTTTGGTCTCTTTCTCCATAAATTACGCATGCAAAAAAACACGGCTTTCGCTTGCAACGTCTTAATTGGATAAGGCATAAACAAAAGAAGCCTTTCATTTGTTGAAACAATGAAATCAGCGAAGGTTAACCGGTTAACCAGTTACGGCTGTTTTAAAACAAGCTCTAAGCCCTAGCCTAAACTTTAACTCTAACCCTAACTCCAAGGTTTAGGGTTAGCGTTTCAGTTTAGGGTTAAAATTTGGGATTAGGGTTAGCATTTGAGCTATAAACCAAACGCTTAACCCTAGGCCCGCGGTTAGCCTTGAGTGCAGTTTGCTTGCGGTTAGCTTTCACTCCGGTTTGCTTGCGGTTAGCTTTCACTTCGGTTTGCTTGCGGTTAGCTTTCTATCCGGTGTGCTTGCAGTTAGCTGTTTTTTTTTTTTTCCTTGTTTGGCTCCACAACACTCGACTACTTTTGTGGCACGACACGCGCTCTGTCGATCCGATTTAACGAACGCGAAGTAAACATGCATGGCGGTCGCCGTCGACGTTAAATTTAACGCTGGTTTTCATACTACATCTTAGTTTTGCTTTCAGTAAAGCACTGTTTGCTCTCACTTCTCCAATCCTTGTATCATCGCATCACACACACTACAAAAATTCCCGCGAAATCAAGACAGGACTTCACGCGCTTTTTGGTTTTCGGCTGCATCGATTGATCGATCGATCGATGAATATTTAATGAGGTACCAGGAATTTTGTCGACAGGAGAGGTCTTGCCCGCAACACTCCAACAATTTTGATAAGTCTAAAACCAGCTCGCTTATCGGCAACTTTGATGCCGCAGCATCCCAGCCAACACTGCAAAACTCGTGCTGACAAAGTTCCCGACAAGAAACCTGCCTTAGACTTCCCGCCTGGATCAACCTGCCTTTGTCGAACAACTTTCACCTCCAGCGTCTAAAATAGCGCTATTGTGCAAACAAAGCGCAGAACAACCCTCAGTTCTTTGAGAGATGCTATTGACTTGCGAGTATCCAGACTTAATGATGTCCTTCAACCACCAGACGGTTGCACTCAAAGCATTTTATTCTCACAAGCAAATCGCCATCTTTTTTCCTTTTCTCACACGTCAGCTCAACCTCACAATGTGGTATCCAGTCCCTTTCTAACCCCCCCAAGGCAAATCAAAATGAAAACATGGCTGCGGCATCGCAATTTCTTGTAATGGCGCGTTTGAAGTTCTTCTCGCCTTCCCGTTACACTTACAAAACCCTACGAAGAAAGATGACCACGCATTGTGTTGAAAAACTCATACTACTGGCTGACTGTGAAGAATGAAAGCTGCAAGCACTTTATTTTCATTTCTGCATACGATAATTATCGACAGGAAAGCAAAGACACACGAAATGAGATACAGGTCAGTGTAAAGCACACATAAACAAACCTGCATGTGAAATTTGGAATGTTTTTGACAATATTCAATTTTGCCAAAATTCGAGGGGGACGTTTTCTTTCGCGGCCCTTCAATTAAAGCTGTCCTTCGATGTGCTGCCGGACGTGTCACATAATCCTCAGCGGTTTAGACTGTCTGCGACGCAGGATATGAGAAGTAAATGTTGTAAAATACAAAAACACTCACCTAGCGATCGATCACCTTGCAAGATCACCTTCCAAACAGAAGCAGTAAAACCATGCCAAGATGCTGGTTTTACATCGTCGACAACAGTGCCTTATTTAAACTTTTTTACATGCATTCGCATCCACATAAGGGACCGGTCATTGTTAATGTAGAGGTGTTCACTGGCCAAGGTGGGTGAAACAGTTAATTATTTGAGTGCAAGCACTATCTGTGAAACAGTAATGCTAAATTGTATAATTTTATGCTAATTCTATTGTTTTTCTTTTGCATAAACTCCACTATTATGTACAACTTAGTGATTTGTATTTTACAGAAATGCTGTTTGCACTCTAAACTCCATTGTTATCTCAAATTTTAGTTAATAAAGAATCCAGACCTATCTGGTTTAATATTTGGTTCGACTGAAATTATTTTCTGCTATAAACAATGAAAGTAAAAAGCACATGACAGGCCTACACAGACTCCTACGTTCGTGAAATTTGTAAGTTGCCGTTTTGTATTGGATTTGGTCGTCCAATTTATTTTGCTTCTCACTTGTATAGAAAGGGCACCATATGCTGTCAGCTGTATTATTGGGAGGCGTTTTTAGTTGAGAAGAGCCATAAGACTGCCGCCCAGGAAATGTTTTCAGAGGTTATAGGTCTGCACGGTTTCCCGTAACTAGATTTTGGACACCTCTGTATTTAACTTGTCATACGTATTGCTATAGCGGCTAGTCTCTGCTCATCCACATATGCAAGATAAGTTTTTAGCTCTCAAAATGTTCGAAAAAGTGGCCACTGGTCCACACAATACGCCGATTTTGTGATATAGTAGCCTAAGGTTAGTTCCATTGTTATGCAAAGTAGCTATTAAATCATCTTATGATTGTATGTAGCGTGCATTTAATAATTACTTAAGGCATTTAAGAGGAGATATCAGGTGTGGGCAGGAGGGGTCATCACGTAGATATTGCAAAAAGAGGGGGGGGGGGGGGGGGGTCACTTGCTAATTACCTGGCCTGGAGGAGGGTCTTACAGAAATTTTGATCTTTCCAATATATTTTTCCTTCCCCCTCCTCTACATAAATAATGACCAGTCCCTAACAGCATATTTACACCAATTATACTTTTCATTCTTTTCTCCTCCAGCAGTAGTCACATGCGCCTATAAGGCGGCTATTTTTGAAGTTATACTCGTGACAGTGTCCCTTTAAGTGGACCTTTTCGGTACATGAGGGGGTACGGATGCACCCATTGCACCCCCCCCCCCCCCCCTGCCTGTGGCCCTGTCTATATGGCAAGCTACAACTCAATTTGTTTTTAAGCCCTGGTCTGGATCTGCAGATAATAATTGTAACGTCCAGCTAGTGTCTTGTCGACTCACCTTTTAAGCCAGAGAACCAGAGTGAGAATTTTTGGAAGGTACAGTATGGTTTGATTACGTAAAACTGCGTCGACCATCTTATCTGTGGCCCAGTCAGGATCCAGAATAGGAAGAAGTAATGGGAACCTTAGATGGAGCATTCAGAAGGTTATGATACAAGTAATGAAATTAGCCATTTGCTGTAACACAGGACATTGAAAAGTGGTATAATTTTCGTTTTTGAGGTTGACATATCTGTTATAATAATAGTACCTAAACATCCAGCTAGTAAATGATATGGTCTATTTAAACTGAACTACCCAACTGAATATTTATCAACATATCCTTAAATAGGGGTCAGGGTTTAGAAACTTTTGTAGCAGACACCTATTCTCAATTAATAAGAGTGCCCCCCCCCCCCCCCACCACCCACCCCCACCCAGACTATATCTTACCTCAACATTTAACTGGACTGAAGGGGACTTGAGGGTTGACCAGAAAAATGGGAAAATAAAATTACCTTGTTTTCACTCCATCAAACATGCCTGTGTTGATGAAGTATGGGCAGACAACAGTTGTCTGGACACCAGTCTTCTTCAATGCACCAAGCTCCATCATCAGAGATTCATCAAAGCCAACTGCACCAAATTTTGATGCACAGTAATCACATAAACCACACACTCCAAACAGACCAGCAGATGATGCTATTGTTACAACGTGACCATGGTTTTTCTCCAGCATGGATGGCAAAAAGGCTTTAGTAGTCTGAAGGTTGAAAGACAAAACTAAGTTAATTTAATGTAAGCTCTCGGATAAATATGGACTGCATCCCAGGGGGGTACTCGAAGTATACATGATGGGGGGGTTCGACGGAGCTTCATATTGCAAACCCAAAAAAATACACAAGCCTGAAATTTTAGACCCCCAAAATACCTGGCATTAAAATTTCCAACCCAAAAACAAGATTGCAAATGTACATTGTATTATCTTCTTAATATTAACAGTTTTTCTGGGACACGCGTCGCTGAAAAAAAGTTTGAATGAATATTTTTCTGATCCACTGATCGCAACGAAAACCCGAAACGAAAAGTTCGCACAGAGATAAGACCCAAAAAAATAATTTTTTTTATGCGTATTTTTTAAAGACCTAAAAAAATATGTGACAGATCTCTTGACCCAAAAAAATACAGAGTGTGTAAATTTTCAACCCCCAAAAATATGTCGCAGCCACACCCCCACCCCCCCCAACCCTCCACCCCCCATCAAAAATCCTGCCTACAGACCTACTAGTACAGACTACTGTTTGTATTTGTTGTTGTTTAATTTAGTTTTGGTTTCACATTTTTCAGACCAGTTGATTTTTATTTCCCTTTCTTTCAGATTATGATAATTAATAGGAGTCAATGAAAAATAAAAATCAAGCTGGATTGAAAAATCTGAAAATTTTTTTAACCAAAGACGGTCATATTTCCACTCCCCACCCCACCCCTCCCCCAGCTTGAAACTGGACCTTGACCGGCAGAAATCTTGTGAAAAACGTTCTTTGATTTTTTCAGCCCATCCGATGAAAGAACACTTCTCATCGACTACGAGAGTCACTAAAATGAATCGTAAAAGGGAATTAAAAGCGAAGAATAGAAAAAAAGTTTATTGTGTCTCGCTTGACCTTTGAACGTGTTCGATCGACAACGGGGCAACGTACACAAACATGATCCAAAATGTGCGTGAGTGTAAACGCAATATCTATTTATTTTACGTAAAAAACAACCTAAAACCTCACCCAAAAATGAGCCATCGTGTTAACTTCAAAGGTTTTCTGAATCATCCAGTCTTCTGTCTCCATGAACTTTTTTCCGCTCACAATGCCCGCATTATTGATCAAAATCGTGACTTCGCCGACTTCGTTCTTGACAAGGTCGGCCACACGGTAGATGTCTTCTCGGCTACTGCAATCACATTTATAACCCCGAGCTTTAAAGCCTTGAGATGTGATTTCTTCCACAGTAGCTTCGTTAGCAGTTTGATTTATATCGACGCAAACGACCGTGGCCCCAAGCTTGGCGAATTTCAAAGCCATCATGCGCCCAAGACCACTGCCGGCGCCAGAGAGAAAAATAATTTCTCCATTGATGTCTTTCCTGGGAGGAGGGAAGAAAATCTGAACAAAAGACTTCAGACTTTGCCAAAGAACAACTCCAATAACGGTGAAAACTTCAACAATCAGAGAAAGCATTATATCGTAGACGAGAAAACTCTTCACACAAGACCAAAATCTGAACGAGTCGGGCTATGAGTTCAATCGTGTTCAACAAAAGGAACTGATTATAAATTCACGCTAACGTAATCTGATTGGTTTAGAATTTCTCGCTTCCAGGCCATACTGTGGAATTCTACGAAAAGGTCAGTCAAGGGCAATGTCAAATGTGTGCAAATCGAACGACTACTGAACGACTATAAATTTGATGGTCAGTTTTTAACAAAATAACACACTATTACATTTTTAACACATCTCGTGACGTTGATTATCATCGTTGCTGAAATTGAGAAGGGCAAAGGTCACGTCGCAAATCACGGCAAATAAGGTCTGCACAAGAAGCTACAAGACGCCCAAAGGACGATTACGAGGGATGTGAATGGTGTTCCGCAGTCACATTATGTTTTATACGTACAAATAAATGCAAATGCAAATGCAAATGCAAACACTCAATAAAGTATTTCAAACGACCCCAAAGTCACGACATGAAACGTACGCAAGCACGACTTTGCCTTCGAACGGTGTTGTGTTACAAAGATGCGTTTACAAGAGTTTGTATAAGAACTAAACGATTTTGTTTCAAAAGGTTTAAACTTTTATGTTTTGTGAATGATAACGGACGTTTTGAATACTTCGGACGTGATCTCAATAAAATGCTTGTCCACGGAAAACGAACACGAACCAGCAGGTTTGTAACGGGAGTAGTTAAGCCTTGAGTTTGGTTTCGAGTTCAAGCTCGAGTTGGACTTCGAGTTAAAGTTCCAGTTGGACTTCGAGTTGGACTTCAAGTTCAAGTTCGAGTTCGATGGAAACGGAAGTTGATAATTAAACACTAAGACTTTCTTCAGCAGCAGTTAAGGTACTTGCCCAGGCAAAATTTTGGATTTTCGTTTCCCCCAATTTTTTTCTTATTATGATTCTTAGTGCTTCTCGTAGAAAAGCTAGAGAAGCTTATTTTATAGAACAATCGACGGAATGAACATTAACTAGTCAATTTATTTTATTTTCATCTTTTATATATTTGCATGTTATTCCAATTCTTCTTAAATTTTGTTTTGGTTATTCTGGTATTTTTTACATTTTTCAGCGTTGTATATAGTTATGTATCTTATTTCATTATATCTACATGTAGTTTTAAAAACATTAACTGCCATTGTATGTATATCCCTATTCAAATTTTAGAGCCGTTAGTTTCACATTGTACTGGCCCTGAAGAAGACTAGCTCTGCTAGTTGAAATATTGGCCAATAAATTTTGCCTTATTGCCGTAGTACCAGCCTTGCAATCAATTTGGTTTTATCTGCACAGTTGGCTCATAACAGTTTAGTCAGAATTAGACATGCCCGTTTCAGGTGTTCTATCGCAGCTATACCAAAAATGTTTAGGAAACTCTTTTAGTACGAACTTATTAAAGTTTTACCAATGAACAAATTGAGGTCAATCTAACAATGTTTTAAAAAATTCTGTAGGTAGGGTTCAGAGCCACCTTAATTTAGTGAAAAAATGACGTAGCTTTGAATCCTACCTACAGATTTTTTTAAAAATTTGCAAAAATGTTTCTTTTGTCAGTTAGATAAACATATATCAAAAACAAGAATTTTCACCGAGTAGTTTTTGAGTTATTAGCCTCAAAAGGTCCAAAATAGGGTATCTTTGACCTCATATGACGTTGCCATGGCAACGAATTTTGACGTCATAGCAACTACAATTTGTTCATTGGTAAACCTTTACAAAGTTGTATTAAAAGTTTAACCTCAGGGTTATTGGTGTAGCTGCTATAGAATGCCAAAGACGAGAATATCTAAACCCCTTCTAGCCTCCTTAACGTGACGTCTAGTTGGAGTAACTGCAGAATACCCCGCCACATCGAGTCCTTTACTGAAAATGACTGGCTACGCGGTACGCGGTACGCAGTGAGTGATATATGCAAAGGTGGAAGTTCTCTTTTTAGCTGGCTACGCGGTACGCGGTACGCAGTGAGTAATACATGCAAGAGTGGAAGCTAACATTTTCGCTGGCTACGCGGTACGCGGTACGCAGTGAGTAATATATGCAAGGGTGGAAGTTCTCTTTTTAGCTGGTTACGCGGTACGCGGTACGCAGAGAGTAATGAATGCAAGACTGGAAGTTATCTTAGTCGCTGGCTCATGGATTAAAGAACGAGGTATATTGTTATATTGTTTCGGCTCAAGGATGCGTGATTTTCGGTATTTCTTTTTGTTTCACGTTTTTAGAACGAGAAATTTTATAGAGCATTTTCTCACGGTGTACCGCGTAGCCAGCACATAACATTGCTTGAACTTGAATTAATTAGTTTCTGCGTACCGCGTAGCCAGCTACGTGGAATTTAGTTCGTGGAGTAGTACGAGTATTTCTTTTACAAGAGATCTGGCAACAGACAATTCAAGTAGTTTTATTCTTCGTTGCGTGGTCCTCTGCATCCAAACGTTTTTTAACATTGTATCACCGTGTGCATCCTTCTCCGGCGATGAAAACACCTCTGTAACCTCTGTTTCTTCGCTTAAAAGAGAGGTACATTTCAGCGCCTATTTGCATTTCAAAATTAATCTGTCAACTTCAAGTCTTTATATAGTAAATTAAACGTACCTGTCCATTTTTGGACCTCCGGCAGAACAAACCGGTCCAGGAAATGTGTTACCCGATTGTGATACAGGACGACCCGACTACGTCTGCGTCACGCGTCACGCCACTCCCACTATCGTTTCGGCACTTTCTCAACAGAGGTAGTAACTGTTAACTTTAGTTGTGCACCCTTTTTTCATGAATCATTGTTGGATTATGGTTAGCATATACAAGATCTGTGGAAAAGTAATCCTTCACATGCCTTACTTCGTTTGTGCTATCCCCGGTGTTGGGGATGCCCCTCTTTCCCCTTTGCTTTTGATAAGGAGTCTTGCACTTGTTTGTTGTTGTTTCGGTTTGTGTGTTGTTTCTGTTTTTTTTTTTCAATTAGTTTTTTTTATTTTTTATTTTTTTTGTTTAACACTTAGTCTAAGGCCTGTTCCAAACGTCGCGCTATTGCCGTGCCGAACTAAATTAAAGAATGAAATTCGACTTAGGCGCGGCGATAGCACGACGTTTGAAACCATTCAGTTCGGCAGGCTGAATTAAGTTCGGCACGACTATTTAGCACGGCAGAGCTTGCCGTGCCGCACGGCAGTAGCGCGACTTGGTTCAAACGGCGTGCTATTGTTGTGCCGAACTAAATTCATAAATTACCTCAATGTATTTTAAGCTATTTTGCAGCTTGCAGTTTGTTTTGTTGTTTTTTGATATAATTTGAATTTGGCGCGACTGCATTAAATTCGACGTTTGAAACCATTGCCGTGCTATCGTCATGCCACTGCCAGGCCAAATTCATTTGAGTTCGGCACGGCAGTAGCACGACGTTTAGAACAGGCCTAACTCGAAGTCCAACTCGAACTCGAATCCAAACTCGATGTTTATGGATTCCCGAATTTACAACGCAGCCATCCTGGGTAAAAATTCTAGCCTCCTACGTAGACGTTCTTTTGGCTCGTCACGCCATCTTTTTTCGTTGGGGATAAAAGATCGCGTGATGAGCCAAAAGAACGTCTCCGTGGGAGTTAATAAAAATTCTCGTTACAATTTTCCTTTATTCTCGAATCGCGAAAAATAAATTGAAACGAATTTCACGGATTCATATATAGAGCTTCATTCAATTTCACTGTTAAATAAATAACCCCAATCGCCAAAAACAACAACAACAACAATAACACAAGTTTCTGCTTTGATATGAAGTTGCATCTTGGCGGATTTTGCTTTGGAATGTTGCATTGTTGCAAGATTACTTAAGCCTCTGGACCTTTGAGGATGTTAACTTAAAACCATGACAATAACTTCAAGATTTGTTTTCAATATTTATTAACAAATTATTGCGGAATAACCAGATAAAAAAAGATATCAAATAAGACAGACAGGTAATGAATGTTTCGTTTTTCAATTGGCACAAAATGGAACCTTTTATCCCTAAAAATGCCAATACATTTTTCTTACATGAAAACTTTTAAGTTAAAATTATTTACAATAATACCCTAGGAAATGAAAAAAAAATTAGCGTGGTTTTCAAATGTGTTGGTGTTTGATAAGCACAACGTTGCGAAACGTTGTCTAACCAATCAAAACGAAGCTGTCGTCTTTTCAGCCAATCAGATGCCAAAACCAAGACCATATCCGGGTGACACGATTTTTCAGCGCTTTGCACCAGTTACAATACTGGTTTATCATGGTTTTTAACTTGGAAGAAGAATAAAATCACTTTTTAAATATTAACAATCATGGCATGAGTGGAATCTCCTGTAAGAATCAACTGCAAATGAACCCACTCCTCGGAGAGAAGTAGAAACATCTTTAAGCTCAATATTAAGGCTAAAAAATAAATACTTTACAAACACCTTGTAACTGTAAATAATTAACAATTATTCACCGAAGTGGAGGTGAATAGTGGTGGATATTTACCGAGCCGCGAGGCGGAGAGGTAAATATCCACCACTTTCACCGACACTGAGAAGAATAATTGTTTCAGTATATACCACACAAGTTGAATAACTAACGGACAAAAACATTACTTTCGGCACACAAAGCGACGCGCGAAGCCATTTTGTTTCTCTTCCGCTTCTCGGAGGTGAATAGTACTTTGCTCATCACCTCCGAGTTAACCAATCAGCGCGGGCGGAAAGCACTATTCACTTGTGTGGTATATACTAACATTAAATAGTCTCGAACGAGGAAATCAGAATTTTATCTATACTGGAGCCTTGACCGGCAAGGATAAAAACATGTTCCAAGCTTTCCAGAACACTAGAATGAGAATAAAAAATGTGATGCACCTAATCTTATGATGTAAAAATATTTTTGAGCTGTTCATCTGTTATGAGTGCGTTTAAAATCACGATAATAATTTGTATAATCTATCTACACGCGCAAAATCACGCGCGAATTACGCACGCCGCGTGACGTTCGCGAAGACCTTGTGTTTGTGAAGAACTGACGGTTTTTGAGTCACAACACCTACGAATCTTAAGAGTACAAAAGAAAAGCCACTTTATCTTGCATCCTCTCACAAACCTAGCTCCCAGGTTCTCTTTCCTTCCCGAAGAAAGGGAAAAGAGTCCTCTCCTGCGAATAGAAGTAGTGTAGCACCTCTCGTGAGCTAGTAATTCAGTTGCTATTAGTTTAGATGCTAGGGGCATTGTTCCTGTTGTCTGTTCTATTGTTATCTCGAAGGATAACAAGCCATTCATGTGAGAACTTACGAGAGCTGCTACACGACCAGAGACTATATTGGAAAAACGTTGGATTAAAATCTTAATTCTCTTAAGAAATGCTATAGAAAATGGATGGAAACAGTTCAGAGAATTTGGAGGCTCAGTGTTGCGACTAAAAGTGTTATGAAGGACCTGAATGTTAGTCCTATCGACCAAAGACTCGTGAAACAATCACGCACTGGCGATAGCCAATCAGGACTAACAGTGACTTCTTTTAAAACATGGCAGCGATCGAAAAGTGTTGAACTATGGAAAACACAATTACAACAAAAGCGTGAATAAAACTAGTTGAAAAAGAAGTGAGTCCAGTACAAACTGCAAATTGTTCTTGATTTGGCTCGAAAATTTAGGGTGTTAAGTATGCGAAAATTTTCATTTCTTCCGAGAAAAAAGAATAAAGTTTCAGCACGAAATATAAAATTCTTTTACAAATTTCCATACATTTCTTATAATTTTAGTTGTGAGAATTTGATGTTTCGTCAAGACAATATCTCCCATTTGATGACTTTCTTATTTGTCATCACCTGTCTGTTTGATAATGTATTAAAACTGTACGGAGAAGTGAGAAGTCGATCACTGAAATGATCTTGTGTCAACGATTTCAGTGACTTTTCTTCTGGCTCTTTCTTTCTTGAAACAAAAATAAACTTTTTCCGAGGTATCGTAGTGTAAAACAGGTAAGCTACAAGTTATTACGATAATTTCTTTACATCAGTGAAAATACATTTGGCGTGCCGCACAGACCCAGTCTTACACTGGGGAAGGAGACCGCGCGGTCTTGGGAACTTCTAACATCACCGAAGGTCTTCGAAGAGATGCCGCGCTGATTACTGAACCAGCCCGGGACCTCGCTCTTAAACTGGTCCGTGAGCCCCTTGCACTGTCCATTGACTGGTACGTAGTGCCTTTTATAAGCGCCTGTTTGATGCTCTCGTCCATGCCAGCAACGCCCATTTCACCGAATACCTAACGGGGAATGGGAGGGGATATGATATGATACGTTAAATAATTTTTAAAAGCTTCATTATGGATTCCATAACGTAAGATTACTGAAGTTATTTTGTTGTACACGCTTGCAACCACTGGACAATAAGCGGCCACTAAATCATTCTGCGAGTATATATGCACTAATATACGTCCTTGTCAGTCAGTCAGTCAGTCAGTCAGTCAGTCAGTCAGTCAGTCAGTCAGTCAGTCAGTCAGTCAGTCAGTCAGTCAGTTAAGCAACGACAGACTCTAGAAAGCTGGTACACAAACTTAGAACAAACGCCTATCAACAGATGTCAACAGCTACCGGCACCTTAGAAACGACTAATTAACGACATAAACAAAGCCGACGAACAGACCACAAACAGAACGACTTAATATGACTGACAATAGACGGATCGAAACTGACCAATTACTGCTGACAAACTGAACACGAGTCTTACAGCCAATAACATCACAGCTAAACTGACCAATCAGTTTCAACGGACCAGACTTATAACATCATCGACTGACAACAACTTTTCACTTGACTCTGAAGATGACTTCCGCACAGGTTGTCGAAACGTCAGTCACTAACAACAGTTCTTCTCAGAACTACTCTCGCCCGGACGATCATACTGAACGAACTAAGCAGTCTGTCTGCCTGTCTGCCTGTCAGCCTTTCAGCCTCCAGTCATTAAGTGAAGCAGCAAATCAATTACAAGATTAAGCAAGCCAATC
Organism: Meandrina meandrites; assembly: GCA_963693305.1. Lineage (NCBI taxonomy): Eukaryota > Metazoa > Cnidaria > Anthozoa > Scleractinia > Meandrinidae > Meandrina > Meandrina meandrites. The sequence goes on from OY855907.1 coordinate 37,850,558, forward strand.
ATTCAATCGTTCGCTCGCTCGCTCGAGCGAGCGAGCGATCGATCCATCGATCCATCCATCAATCAATCAGTTAATTATTCAAGCGATCATTTATTCGCGCATTCTTTCCTTCCTTTGTTCACTCGTTCATTCCTTAATTTTATCGATCACAAGAGCAACCAACACAACATTCACTAACCTCCACAATAGCGCCATCAGGCAGCCTGAGAAAGTGCCGGTACAGTTCTCTTAAGCCGTCCAAGTGGATCGTGTGGACAGACACATGACTCGTGATCTCACGGTGCCCAGTCTTCTTTCGGTCCGACGCCCCCATATCTGACTCGTCAATCTATTAAGCAAGAAACTGGGTCAAATTATGTGGTAACACAGCTTTACTCGAGCCCAGTCACTGAGAAGCATTATCGTGAAAACTACCCATGTGAGAAGATAGTAGCAACAAGCCAGGGAAAAGATATTTCAGAAAATACAGCCCAGATCAACCGAACAAACTCTGTGCATGAAACAAGTAAATCTGTAGACACACGGCTGACTGCAAGAGAGTTCGGCGTGATGACGTAGTACTACAGACATTCATATAGTACTTTGCTAATCACCTCCGAGTTAACCAATCAGCGCGCGCGGACAGTAAGACACTACCTCTGTGGAACCTCTATTTTCATTCGCCCGCTGTAAACACTACCTCTATTGTTATCCAGGGCTAGGGGCATTGTTATGAGCTGTTATCTATTGTTTAAAGAACCAATGAAGTATCTCGTTCCGAGAGGTAGTGGGCGACCCCGCGCGGAAAGCACTATTCACTTGTGTGGTATATACTAATACTCCTTATTGGTTGTTAGAAGAACAAAGCGCGGGAAAAATAAAACGCGGGAAGAATACGGCGCGGGAAGAACAAAATCTGGGAAAAATAAAGTGCGCTAAAATAGAACACACCTGCTCCTCTTCCCAGATGTAATCATACACAGCAACTTTCCTTCTCTCGCCTTCTTCTCCTCGCCACTGTTCCGCTTTTTTGCTTACATAGCTCAGCTCAACGTTGGAGATTTCCAGATCGTAGGGAATAAAAAACTCGTCTTCTCGTGCGTGTAGACGGTGGTACACATCCATGAGCCTGCCGTTGTTGTGAAGTCGCAGGAAGTACATGTACAACACTGAAGACGCGGTGAAGAGAGTCACCACGTACAGAAAGATGGTCAACACAATCCCCACGGCGCCATTACCGTCAAATCGGAAGAAATGCCAGTAGAGTTTGAAGGCGTCTCCTATAGGAACATCCCCTCCTACGTTCAAAAACCTACAACACATGCAAATTCTCATAACTGTTTTGCATACATTTACTACAATATTCTATGGAGAATTCGGTTTTCAATCAAGTTTTTCTTTTACATGACCAGGTCCCTAAAAATGATCAATTTCTAGATTCTCCATAAGTCTGGCATGTGCAAATAATGATAATTTCACAGCAACTGACAATTCTCGAGCGCTCATTGGTCGAGAACAATATCGATTGCCGTATACACCATGAGAAAGACCTAACATGTAACGCAGCGCAAGTTTGTTTTCAACACAAGCTATTTACAAACCATTTATAGTTATTATTCAGTCGCGAATAGTTTTCTTAATTAAATGATTTTTTTTTTTTAAATATAAAGCAGGCTTTTTGTCCGTCAGGCGTGGTCGATCCCCAAACAATTCTTCACACTTTCAGGGAAATTCTCATTGCTATTGAAAAAAAAAAAATCGCTCGCATTTTGCCCTGGTCTAATACTCTTATAACGCCTCGGTGTCATAGGGCACCCATGAGGAAGACTAGACTGGACACTCTTATAGACAATGGAAACTGTTCAAAACTCAAATGGAACCACAGGCGAGTGGTTTCACTGCAAAGCTTCGAAATTTTCTGATGTCTTTTTTAAGGCCTATACGTGTGTAGACCATGGAAAGATGTATTTGATTTGTTAAACATACCTCATAAGCGCAGAATCAACAATCAGAATCCATATTGGATCAAGGAGCACATTAATACCGTACGCCATGATGAACCGCGAGAAGATGTTAGGAGAGGTGCCAAAGAGTCGCTGAATTGCCCAGCAGAATATCACCATCAAACAGAAGACGACAATGTTAGAGAATGGTCCTATCACCACCATACTGATCTCTTCAACCGTATTCAGCAACGTGCTTTGATAGTTAAGGTTAACTGTGTAGGCCAGGAACTCGTACCTTGTTTTCACAGAAACAGAAAGAAAAGATTGGTTTAGAAATGGTCACGAAGAAGTGATAACATAGTCACAATACCAATATCTCGCTGGATATTATTTAAAAGTTAGAATTTTTTTCTTAGTGTTACGCAGAAAAACTACAAATTTCGATACTTGGGGAATATGCGAGAAGACCGGTACAGCCGATTGCGTGATGCGAAAAGTGCTTGCATCACGCAAGCCATCCCGCAAACATTTGGTTTTGGATACTGAACGAAAATTTGGATATTAAAAAAGTGTTATGGCCTGATCAATCGAGAACGATTATCGAGCTTTACGTTAGGGAGGTTACGTTTGGGAGGTGCGGTGGCCTAATGGTTAGTACGCTGGACTCCGGATCGGGCGGTCCAGGTTCGAGCCCTGACCGGGGCACTGCGTTGTGTTCTTGGGCAAGACACTTTACTCTCATAGTGCCTCTCTCCACCCAGGTGTATAAATGGGTACCGGCGAATTTACTGCTGGGGGTAACCCTGCGATGGACTAGCATCCCATCCAGGGGGGAGTAGAAATACTCCTAGTCGCTTCATGCTACGGAAACCGGGATAAGCACCGATGGGCCACTTGGCTCGTATGCAGACTTTACCTTACGTTAGTGTACTTACTTGCTGACCGGCACTAACAGAGCTTGAAGGAAAATCCACTGTCCGCCATAATGAGTGTACAGACGAATCCACCAGGTGAAGGCAATGAGCAGTAACATGGCCCAAAACTCACGGGAACGCCATTGAGACAGGCCCAGCTCAGCCATGAGTTGACGGCCCACATATTGCATCTTCTCTCGGCCATAGTGAGGGATGTGCCCCTTATTCGACCATGGAGGCCTATGTGTGAGAATGAAAAATGGAAAATTTAAGCCAAGTTCAAACGACAAAATATTTATGGGCGCATTGTTACAGCAGAAAATTGCCTTGCTTGGACCAAACTTAAAAGGATCAGATTCCCTTTCAAAAAATTCACAAACTTTCCCGCCTTTTATCTATTTCACGACCACCAAACAGGGCTTTTTAAGAAGCAAAAACCATTACCAGCCTTTTTTTTACAGATACATTCAGGCAAACAGTCAGTCATATTCCCGCCCCCAGAAAAACAAGGTCGCTGATTTGTTAACAAATTAGTTTCGCCTTCTCGCGTTTGCAGCCATGTAAGCTGCATAAAGCTTATAGAGGGCAACCATTTCCCGTCTTTTTGGCGGCTGCACAGGGAGCCAGCCATTTTCCCGCCCTTTCTGCGGCAAGTGACTGATACTTACTGTACAGTAAATGTATGCTCTTCAAGTTCTTCCAAGTGTGTTAACTTCTTTCTTTTTTTCTTTCGTGTCATAAGAGGAGTCTTTGGTAACATGGTAAACATTTTCTTGGCGTGAACGTCCACTGGATTGTTCAAATGTTTCTGAAATAGAAAATTCATGCTTAAAGGGGCAGTATTACCAAGATTTAGTGCTACTTGAAAATCCAATGAGGGTGTTGGCATTAATGAGTCATTAATTGGAACTCCACTAATAGTTGCCTGGCGTTGCTAAAACGCACTGTACTAGTCACAAAAGTTGTTTAAAACTGGTGTGGCAAGGTTCAGTCTAAAACTTGAAAACGTCGGGACGACGTTTTCAATTTTGACAGTGTTACTTGGAGGAAAATCACCAAAAAAGCATTGATTATGGTTTGTTCACATCTTATAGATCGTGGTTATGCCTTTTTTGTCGTTTAGAGGTTTTTTTGTTGTTCAGTGAGTGCACCTTTATAAATTCTAGCATAGTTTACACAAAAACTTAAAAGAACTTTCGTGATACTGCACCTTAAGACAATTTTATACTGTGAAATTCATACAAAACGGGATTGTTCCTGAAGTTGGCTTGTTTCAAATTCCCTAAACATTTTTCTGGACGTCTTTCTGTTGGTTTTCCAGACTTTCCAACCAATCAAAGAGCAGACAACGGCACGTGTAATTTACCACGTGACTACTTTTGAAGTATTCGTTTTCATGAACCGTTGAAACACTACAGTTACTAGATTAAATGTTACTAATGAAATATACTCGTTGGAAAGTTTTTTATATTTCATCTGATGTCACAAGAAGCCGCGTTTTTATGACAACATTTTTGTTGAAGAAATTGAAAATTTTCCAAAACTTACGTAATTAAATCGAGAAAAAGCGCAAACACTTAACAAGTATTACCAAAGTTGCTACGTCAGCGTGGCGTCAAGTTGCTTAGCAACTGTATCAATACCCCAGGTTCAGTCAAAAACAGCAATGGATATTTTGACAGTACTCAAAATACGATGCAGAAACAAAAACTAAATATCTGCTTGTTGTGTACCTTGTAATACATTCCTGGTTGGCCTTTTACTGGTCTAAACCCGTCATCTTTTTTCAACATGAGAACTTCGTCATCAGAGTAGTCTGTTCCGCTGCCTTCACTTGATGCGTCAATCTCTACCGCTTTGCGGGACATGTGCATAGTAACGGGACGGGATGCCCGTCTCTGGGACACAGCTGACCCGCGGCGCTGGTCCACGTATGAATTACGGCGCTGTCTTAAGTTTGGATCGGGCACGGTAAGAGACTGAAAATAAAAATAAATAAAAACATAAAAATACAACTGATCAATATTTGACTACTCCCGGGCTTTTGCAAACTGTCTGCCACTCTTCCAGTAACGGGAAATACACGGAAAATTCAATCAACATTCCAAAGGTCAGAGGGTACCCAACACGGTTTGCAAAACAGTTCTCGACAAATGACAGGAACCCTTTATTTCGGAAGTGAGGCGACAAACTTGGCAAGGATGGGATTGGATTGATCAATGAAGCGGACTTGATACTCACTGTTCGTCTGACATCCGGGACTTCCACCTGTAGATTGTGATTAGAACCCATGCCTTCCTTTTCCTCTACGGCTGTATCAACAGCAACAGTGCTTCCAAAGAAACTAGACCTGAAAATAATTAAAGATATTTTCGGGTTGTTGTCAATTGAGAAAACTGGTTTTGGATTTTCTATATTAATAAAATCACAGTACGTGCACAATGAGTCACTGACAGCAACTTGTAAAGGCCAAAATACGCACCCCATTATACTGAATCTACTGCCACGTCGGCTGCTGGAAGCAGACTGCGACTTGAGGTCCATTCGTGAACCAAAGATGGGTTCCTCCCCGTCGATGTTCTCTTCATCAATGTTTGTACGTGATGGGTAGCTAAGGATCCCTGACGTAAACTGCAGTTCAACTTCATATTCCTTCTGACCAGCCATATACCTAGACAAAGAAAGAATACAATGTTTTCCATAAATAAAGGCACTTTCCAAACACACCGGTAATAATCTCTGCTGTCATTAGCAAGAAGTTGCCTGAGGAATATTGCTACTCCACGGATGGCATGCTAGTTCCATGGCTGCAAACAACAGTTGGTCATTGGACAATGGCCGACCAAAATTTGCAACCAATGGACCAATGTTCTGCATTAACAAAACATAAGATGCGCAGGTTCGCATATCGAGCAGTACTTTAACACGACATCCGGCCTCACTTTTGTTTTGTCCGATCAAAATGGTGACTTAGTTGGACACGTCCTTTCAGTGAAAAAATTATTTGCAGCCCTGTAGTTCATAACAAGTTACTCCCCAGCTTTCTGTCAGGTTGACACAGCAATTTGCCAGTACCCATTTACACTGAGGGGAGAGATCTAGGGACACTGTGAGGCTTAGGTATTCATTTATCCAATAACATACATATAGTTATATTCCAATTTTGTTTTGCAAACTGAAAATAAATCCCCTCAATAATTACAACATTGTTTCTCTTGTTCTTGGTAGTAATGTAATGCAGCCTTACCGGGGTAGTTTGACAATCTCAAAATACAGGTTACACAACCAGTTTTCAAGGTCATCTGCCATAAGTTCTTCAATTTTCTCATGTTTATCAATGGTGGGGTCCATGTCACCTCGAAGAAATGGTGCCTTGTATCTGGAAATAAGTTAAGTGAATTCTTACTTGTACCTTGGGAGCATAAGCATCAATCAATCATCACAGGGTGTTCACAGGTATGACAAGCACAATCACGGTGCAACATGTACAGGTGCAATGCCCTTTGATGTTCTTCTGCACACACGCATGCTTATGCTCGCGTTGCACTGAAATACTTCCAGCCTTGAGAGGTTGCCATGAGACTAAAAACAGGAGAGGTTCTATCTGCAATATTTTTTTCATTGGCAATGGAATAATTCTAAGTAAGCATAATTACAAGGACATAAAGAGAAAAGTTTCCCTTCTTATGCTTCCCTTGCCCCAGTTTACACGTTTATACTCATTATAAAGAGAGGAGGGCTCATTTTTTGCTGGGCTAGTGTTAGAATTTTACAGTAAACAGAGGTGGTATTCAAGTGAAAGCTTTTTACGACAATTTATTGTCTTTTACTCACTTTCCATCCACAATGTTAAATTCTCCATCACAAATGGGAAAACATCCCCACCCTACGACCCTGTCTGTAGCTGTAACACCCCCCCTGAGAATGAACAGCTCAAAGACCAGAATCATGCCGGGACGGACATCAGGTCTGGAGGGACACACTGTAAACACACTCTGGTCAATCTGGAAATGGAGTACAGTGACAAATGTTATCATATGCAACATTATATTAGCACAACATATTCTACCCATATAAGTTCAAATTTTTTTTTCGCACAACTACAAAGTGTCAGCACTATCAAGATTCAGTTTCAGTGGTTCAAAATTGACACAGCTCAAAAACCCACCTTGACTTCTATATTAAAGAACTCCCCATCATGTTGAAGTGGCAATGTTGCCCCACCCCATTGCTGGCCCTTTAGATTGGACCATTTTAGAACATGGCCACCCAAACGATCATACAGTGACACCATGAGGACATAGCGACCACCTGAAGGGAGAAAGAAAGAAAATCCTCACATTATTAATATGGAGGCTGTAGTGCCACTGATTGGTTTAGGGCAGATTTTTTCTAAAGAATTTTTTCTGACACTCTTCTGGTCAAAGGCTTCCCAAATGTCAACATATAAGTTCTTTCACTAATCATTATACAATTATTTTAAAACTAGTCGAGAGAATTTGTAAAATATCAACACAATTTCTTTGGTGATCATTTTCTTAACTCTCCTGACCTAATTGCTTGACTGTGTACTCAATAGGCAAGGAGAAATTAGGTGTTAGTAAATGTTTAGGAATTACAGATAAATACACAGCAGCAGAAATTTGTTTTAACCTGGTAGCTTGTCCTTCACTCCTCTTAGACACTTGAGCTTGATTTGAATTGGCTGCGGTGTTCTGTTCCAGTCCACTTTCCAGCGACGCCCTTTGCTTCCACCATACTGACCATCAGCAAGCATCAGATCTCCATACATGGCCTGGAGAATAAAGCACAAAGTTTAACCCTAATGCTAAGTACGTAGGTAGGTAGGTAGGTAGGTAGGTAGGGAGGCAGGTGGGTAGATAGATAGGTAGGTAGGTAGGTAGGTAGGTAGGTAGGCAGGTGGGTACATAGATAGGTAGGTAGGTAGGTAGATAGGTAGGTAGGTAGGTAGGTAGGTGGGTAGGTAGATAGGTAGGTAGGTAGGTAGGTAGGTAGGCAGGTGGGTAGATAGATAGGTAGGTAGGTAGGTAGGTAGATAGGTAGGTAGGTAGGTAGGTAGGTAGGTAGGTAGGTAGGTAGGTAGGGAGGCAGGTGGGTAGATAGATAGGTAGGTAGGTAGGTAGGTAGGTAGGTAGGTAGGCAGGTGGGTACATAGATAGGTAGGTAGGTAGGTAGATAGGTAGGTAGGTAGGTAGGTAGGTAGGGGGGTAGGTAGATAGGTAGGTAGGTAGGTAGGTAGGTAGGTAGGTAGGTAGGCAGGTGGGTAGATAGATAGGTAGGTAGGTAGGTAGATAGGTAGGTAGGTAGGTAGATAGGTAGGTAGATAGGTAGGTAGGTAGATAGGTAGGTAGGTAGGTAGATAGGTAGGTAGGTAGGTAGGCAGGTGGGTAGGTAGATAGGTAGGTAGGCAGATAGGTAGGTAGGTAGGTAGGCAGATAGGTAGGTAGGTAGGTAGGCAGGTAGGTAGGCAGGTAGGTGGGTAGGTAGGTAGGTAGGTAGGCAGGTGGGTAGGTAGGTAGGTAGGCAGGTAGGTAGGTAGGTAGGTAGGTAGGGTGGTAGGTAGGTAGGTAGGTAGGTAGGTAAGTAGGTAGGTAGGTACAGTGTAGGTAGGTAGGTAGGTAGGCAGGTGGGTAGGTAGGTAGGTAGGCAGGTAGGTAGGTAGGTAGGTAGGTAGGTAAGTAGGTAGGTAGGTACAGTGTAGGTAGGTAGGTAGGTAGGCAGGTGGGTAGGTAGGTAGGTAGGTAGCGAGGTAGGTAGGTAGGTAGGTAGGTTGGTAGGTAGGCAGGTGGGTAGGTAGGTAGGTAGGTAGGCAGGTAGGTAGGTAGGTAGGTAGGTAGGTAGGTAGGTAGGTAGGTAAGTAGGTAGGTAGGTACAGTGTAGGTAGGTAGGTAGGTAGGCAGGTGGGTAGGTAGGTAGGTAGGTAGCGAGGTAGGTAGGTAGGTAGGTAGGTAGGTAGGTAGGTAGGTAGGCAGGTGGGTAGGTAGGTAGGTAGGTAGGTAGGTAGGTAGGCAGGTAGGTAGGTTGGTAGGTAAGTAGACAGGCAGGTAGGTAGGTAAGTAGGTAGGTAGGTAGGCAGGTAGGCAGGCAGGTGGGTAGGTAGGTAGGCAGGCAGGTAGGTAGGTAGGTAGGTAGGTAGGTAGGTAGGCAGGTAGGTAGGCAGGCAGGTGGGTAGGTAGATAGGTAGGAAGGCAGGCAGGTAGGCAGGTAGGCAGGCAGGTGGGTAGGTAGGTAGGCAGGTAGGTAGGCAGGTAGGCAGGTAGGCAGGCAGGTGGGTAGGTAGGTAGGTAGGTAGGCAGGCAGGTAGGTAGGTAGGTAGGTAGGTAGGCAGGTAGGTAGGTGGGTAGGTAGGTAGGTAGGTAGGTAGGAAGGCAGGTAGGTAGGTAGGTAGGTAGGCAGGTAGGTGGATAGGTAGGTAGGTGGGTAGAGAAGTAGGTAGGCAGGTAGGTAGGAAGGTAGGTAGGTAGGTAGGTAGATAGGTAGGTAGGTAGGTGGGTAGGTAGGTAGGTAGGTGGGTAGGTAGGTAGGTAGGCAGGCAGGTGGGTAGGTAGGTAGGCAGGTAGGTAGGCAGGTAGGCAGGCAGGTGGGTAGGTAGGTAGGTAGGTAGGCAGGCAGGTAGGTAGGTAGGTAGGTAGGTAGGCAGGTAGGTAGGTGGGTAGGTAGGTAGGTAGGTGGGTAGGTAGGTAGGTAGGTGGGTAGGTAGGTAGGTAGGTAGGTAGGTAGGAAGGCAGGTAGGTAGGTAGGTAGGTAGGTAGGCAGGTAGGTGGATAGGTAGGTAGGTGGGTAGAGAAGTAGGTAGGCAGGTAGGTAGGAAGGTAGGTAGGTAGGTAGGTAGATAGGTAGGTAGGTAGGTGGGTAGGTAGGTAGGTAGGTGGGTAGGTAGGTAGGTAGGCAGGTAGGTAGGTAGGCAGGTGGGTAGGTAGGTAGGTAGTTAGGTAAGTAGGTAGGTAGGTAGGAGAGTAGGTAGGCAGGTGGGTAGGTAGGTAGGTAGTTAGGTAGGTAGGCAGGCAGGTAGGAAGGTAGGTAGGTAAGTAGGTATTTAGGTAGGCAGATAGGTAGGCAGGCAGGTGGGTAGGTAGGTAGGCAGATAGGTCGGTAGGTAGGTAGGTAGGTAGGTAGGTAGGTAGGTAGGTAGGTAGGAAGGCAGATAGGTAGGTAGGCAGGCAGGTGGGTAGGTAGGTGTAGGTAGGTAGGTAGACAGACAGGCAGGCAGGTATGTTAAGTCTGTGTTCAAGTCTAGTGGCCCCTCAGGCTAGCAGTTATCCTGGTATCAGTGTGGCATGAAGCAACCAGAACTATTTGACTGTACTTTCCCTGGATGGGATGCTAGTCTATCGCAACATTAAATTTGCCAGTACCCTCTTTATACTTCCGGGTGGGGAGAGGCACTGTGAGAGTAAAGTGTCTTACCTGAGAACACAAACACAGTGACCCTGGTGAGAGCTTGAGTACACAACAGTAATGATAGCCCCTTTAATTGCTGTTGTTTCCTTGCATGTTAGTTGATCAGACTTGAGGCACAATCCATGTCGATTTTCATTCTCAATAATTTTGTTCTGGCTTAAATACTTGCCTTCACTTCTCCTCTTCTTGCCGTCAGTGCCTTCAGCAGTTGTTCTTCTGCTCTGCGGAATGCTCTATGAATCCTGTTCTGTATCAATCGATCTTGCTGCATCATAAGATCCTGAAATTCCAACAAAAACAGAAATTTAAAAAATCTACTTATACATACAAACAAAATTCTAGGCACAGTAAAAATTGTAGTTGGGAAGTTTGAAGCTATAATGTCACAAACAATCAGTGTCTAACAAGGAAATGTGAACATGAACATAATCACATTTCCATCACAAAAATAACAACTTCCCTTAAAAGCAGCAACCCTCCCAAAAATCAAATTTCCCTGATTAATTAAATACAAAATGTCAGATGTCAGGCCTCCAGCCTCTACTTCCAAAACAAAGGCATCGCTGACATCACACTGACCTGAAATGTTTCTTCCATCACATTGGGTGGTGGACAAGTGGGGGGTTATTAGTGGGTTTTATTTAATATATTATCTCACAGTAAACAAGTGAAATATTTGACAAGCTCACCTCTCTTTGCTGCAGACGCTTGCGTTTCTCTCTCATCACTTTCATGACTTCTTTCCGAGCTTTAGCTTCTCTCATTAAAATGTCTTCTTGCCTTTCACGCTGAACCTTGGCCTCCTGTTGTTGGTAAGCGATGTGCTCATCTCGCAGACGGCGTTCCTCTTCCTGAAAAAGACAACAACAAAGCAAATGTGATATTGTGTATGTCAGGTTAACTGTTTACATTGCATAACTTTGCATTCTTTATGTTCCAATATCAGCACTGCAATTCTCCTTACTTTTCTGTATACATTTCTTATAAAACAATGTGGGAGAATTTGGTAAACAGCAAGGCAACATCCCTGTTGTAATCATTGTGGTCTGTGATTCTTGGTACCTGTTTGATTTGCTATCTGTTACTCAACTTTGCATATAGGTATATATTTTATGTTGAACACAAAAACGACATTAACAGGATTAACATACATGTACATTATAGTTATGTGCAATACAATACTTTCTATTGTTCACAAAATATTGAAAAGTTGAAAAAGAGCTTGCAAAATGCTACCAGCCAGGGTCCAATACTTAGAAAATATTGCACTGGCAATAAACCCCTCTGATTGGATACTTTTAATAAGAAATAACTATAATTAGTTATCGGCCTTCTCAGTTGTGCAATAAAAAAGTTGTACCTGAACCATCTCCAACGAAATATTTCCAATCATAAGAATTTCTTCCTCCATCCGTTTCTCAAACTCTTCATCATAAAGGTCGATTGGCTCGTTAGCAAGGCCCTGCTTGAGTTCGTCAACACGTCGTTGCTTGGCATGTTTCTCCTCAGGGAGTATAAGAGGTGGGGGTGAAGCACTCGTCTCTAGTTCAGTTTCGCCCCCATCCAAGGTTCCCATTAGCATATCAAGGTCTGGGAGGTCCTCATTCTTTGGAGGTGCTGATTGAGGGATAGACGGAAGCAGAAATAAATGAAACATTTCTTTTTGGATTGCTTATAAATTATGATCTAAAACTGTTTCAAATTAGTTACTTGCCATAAAAGCTCTATGGATGCAAACTTGTTAGAGAAAATAAATTAATATATGAATCACTGTGTTTACATGCACTGTAGTATTACTTTTAAGCAAATTTGGAAATTCTCAATAAATTTGAACCAAAACTGCAGCAATACACCTGAATTGCTTTGATTTTGTCCTCAAACCCTTACCAAACTTTAAATCCTGGCTTTCAGCCTGCTCTCTAAAGCCCCCCTCTAACCACCCTCACCCCTCTGGAAGTTCATTTTTTGTATATATATTTTCAACAAAAATTTATTATTAATAATACTTTTAATGGTTACTAGTTTGTAACAATGTGTTACTAAACAGCTAAAACATCAAAAAGTTCACAATTGTTTAATGCACCCTTACTGATTTCCGGTTTGCAATAACCCCCTCCCTCCCTCTCCTTTCTCTAATAACCCCCTCTCTAAAATTACACTCCCCTCAAAAGGTCTTAAAAAGAAATAAGCCCACTTGGGGACTTAATAGAGCATTTATGATAATATATTTATTAGTATACAGTACATTATATAAATTTTCCGCTGCAATGTTATAGAAATTTCAACAAAATTATGAATTCCACCTGGGAACTGTAGTTGTATATCATATATTAAAAGCTAAAGATTATTACTGTACAGTGAAATGAACTCACCTGGGGCCACCCAATGTTTTTCAGCCAATCACAAGACAAATTCAGAACAAAAGAATTGGACTTCCTTTATCAGCGGACCAAAATTGACCCTTATTGCGATTGGTCTGCTGATGAATGAAATCAAATTCTTTTGTTCTGAGCTTGTCTTGTGATTGGCTAAAAAATGTTGGGTGGCCCCCAGTTAAGTTCGTTTCACTGTAAATTCCACTGGTGCATATTGAAATGTCAGTTTTGTTCCATGTAGTTACACTAGAAAAAGGCTGAGATTTACCAGAACTCCTTTACTGATTTGCTAAAAACTGGGAGGGAGAACACGGCTAAGATTTAATTGAAGAGTTTCCATTTAGGAGACTTTTCAAAGGGACTGATCTATGGTCATTTAGTAAACCAAATATTCATAGTTATAAGAAAAAGAGTGATTTGAATAACTTACCATAATCTTCATCTTCGTCTGATGCTGGCCAATCATCATCTTCCTCTACAGGGCTCCTCTGGGGAGGAGTGTCCATTGAGCGATACATTGCCCATGGAAGCTCGTCATCAATCTCGTACTTGGAGTAATTCACACCAGTCTCAGTTTCATTGGTAACTACAGTATCACTGGTCACTGGCAATGCTTCTTCTTGGCTGGGCTCTCCCTCCCCTCCCTCAGTACTTTCTGTTTTGATCTCTCCTTCTCCACCCTCAGTACTTTCAGTTTTGACCTCCCCCTCTCCACCCTCTCTATTCTCAGTTTTGGCCTCCTCTTCTATTGGAACAGCAACATGCTCTACACTCTCGGCCATCGCTATAGCAACTTCTTCTGGTTTCTCCTCTGCTTTATCGGCATTTGTTCCCTCAGGAGGTTTCTCTTCATCTTGTTTTTGCTCCGGACCTGCTCCCTCGTTATCAGCTGTGTTTGTATCCTCTTTGGTATCTTTGTCTTTTTCATCTTCAGTGGTCAGCTTATCCTCTGATGCTACATCAATCTTATGCTCGGCACTTCCTTCTTCTTTCACAGCCTCTAGCTCCTGAAGCAAAAAAAAAATTAACTTGTTCAGTTGCAAGTTAAATTATATCCCAGGGACTATTCTGGTTTATTGTTTAACAAATTATCATGAATGATCAAAAAGCCCGCAGGAGGTGTACTCCCTTATTAGTGACGTGAGGCCCGACGGAATGGTTTTCTGAATTTTTTTGTCTTGAACGGGGTATCTATTTCTCTATCTTTATATATAGCATAGATTCTGCAATATATTGGCACGTAGGTTGCCAAGATTCATAATACTTTTATTAACCCCAGTATTTTTTAGCTGATAAATATTTTAAATATTTTTAGTTGCAATGACCCTTGCCAGGAAGCAAACCTGAAAAGCATGATAACTATTAAGGAGTCATAGTCAGAGTTGCGATGAGAAGCAAAGAGAGTTGCGATCTGGTGAAAATCAAATTGACAGAGTCTTACTGTAAGTGAAGTTTCCAATTCATATGACTGCATCGCTTATGATCCATTGAAAACTAACTATTGGAGTCGCAAGCGGAAAGGAAGTACTTCGAGGCCTGACAGCTAGCAACGTGATTGGTTTATCCTCCGCTTTTGCCTTCCGCTTAAGCAATGGAATCATAAGGAGAATCAGAAGAAAATCAAAACATTTTGATTCTTCTGACTCTGGTTCTGTCAAGCATATGATTCCACTTATGATGCCGATTTTTCAGTTTCACTAGGTTGTAAGCCCTCTTAAGCCGCCGATATTACAACTCTGACGACAGCTCTGTCGTTGGTGAAAATCAGCCTTTAGGCCACTACACCTCCTTAACTCAATGGGGGAGGAGGAGCAGGATGTGAAGGGAGGAGAAGATAGAAAGGGGAAGAGTGTGACAAGACTCTGTTTACTCAAACTGGACTCAGACTGGTTTAGTTAGGTCTGTGGTTGTTTTTGAAAAAACCATACCTTACTCCCTCCATAGTCAATCGAACCCAATCGAACTCAATTTCAATCGAACTCAATCGAACTCAATCGAACTAAATCCATGGATTGAGTTCAATTGAGTTTGGCAATTGAACAAAATCGAACTCACCGAAAAGAAAAAAATCAATCGAATCCAATCAAACGTTCGATTTTTGAACTCGTGATTTGTGCAAAACAGGCGTTGAAAATCCATAACCAGATCTTGGAAGCTCAAGTTACTTCAACCCGGAGTGTAGCCCACTCATAGGCGAGACAGGCCGTGCATTCCGAATTGCAAACGAGCACGGACAATTAGGTCACCTTCAACGTGTTCTTTTCTGTTCTCTTAAATGCTGTAGACAGTTTATAAATGGGGTTTCTGTTGTAAGAATAAATTGTTAGAACGCACAAGAAAAACCTGTTTTGATGGGCTTGCTTTGGGCTTACTTTGTATAGGTTTACCACAGCCAATTGAACACAATCCATTTAATTGTGTTCAATTGAGTTCGGTTTCCGAACCCAATTGACAAAATCAGATGGATTGACGAACGTTCGACTGACTATGCCGGGCTTGCTGAGACCAGTACAGTCCGAGCATGATAGTAACACAATTTTAAAATAATTAAATTATAACTTTATAAAGCAGGATAAAGCATCTCTCATACCTCTGATCCAGCAGTTGTGGACAGAGCTTGTTCTCCGTCGCCTTTGTCGACACTCTCACCTCTTATATCAGACAAAGTTGCTCTTCTCCGCACTGCCGCTACCTCGGCTTCTGACCCGGTTTCCTTCGAGTCTTCTTCACTGTCTTTCTTCTCGTCTGTCTTCTCTCCTCCGCTACCTTCGCCGGCATCTCCTCCTTCTTTAACAACGTTGTCACCTTCGATCAACGCAGATTCTTTCTTCACAACAATTTCCTCGAGTTCGTCGGCCTGTTTCTCGTCTCCTTGTATTTCTACCACAGTCTCTCTTGGTCCTTCGTCCACAGTAACTGAGGCTTCGACATTCGAATCCAACTCTTTACTATCGCTTGCACTTTCGACGTCTGGCGGAGTATCCGACAAAGTACGAGCTTTAGGAGCTGCTTTTTTCTTTCCTTTCTTCTTACTAGAAGTACTTTCTTCTTCATCGTGGGCTTCATCGTCTTTAGAATCCACGGATTCTCGACGCTTTTTCCCTTTGCCTCTTTTCTTTCCCTTCGCTTTCTTCAAAACGCGAACCTGCTCGGCCGACCCATCTTCTGCAATGGAATCGGCCACGGGGTTTTGTGCGTCCCCAGAAGATGGTGCGTCGCTCATTTTGGCAGAAAGTCAAACCTCAAAGTTGCAAGCTCCAAAACATCTAGCTGTGATCGAACCTCAAAGTGAAGAATCAACGAGTCTGATCTCCCACAGATGCGATAGGAGCAAAATATAAAACAACTAAAACTTCCAACCAGAAACAGTTAAATCCAAGTCAGTTCGTTACAACCAAAAACGTTTCCTGTCAGCAGGCTTCAAGCAACGGCTCGTTATAGCAGAATTAAAATAAAATCAGTAAAAATCTGATACAAATCTCGCCGGAATAACACAAAGAAATATGACTCTCTGTCGCGCGAGACCTGTGCTGTGACGTCATTTCACGGGCCCGTGAGTAAAATCCTGCGTAGCGAAGTAAACATCACCACAGCAACAACTCAAAACACAATACAACATTGACTTTAAATTACAGCTTTCCTTTGACAACAAGAATAGCTTCCCGTTATCTAATTGAGCAATGTATTTGTTCCATCGATTGCTAAATATTGAAAATTCTTGTTTCGCTTCGAGACACGTACACGCGCGAGTGGCCACGAGAATGACCGCTAGTGTGAGACACCAATAAATGATATTTCTTCGCCCCCAGCCATTCCTACGTAGTTTTCATGAGTTTTTAAGCCTTTTCTCGCCAATCAATTGAGGAAATATAAAATACCAATTTTCAAAAAAGGCAATGATTCGGGAAATATAGGTCCGTATGGCGTGTAAATTTTGTGTTGTGATATAAACAAGGCATCCTGACAGAGGGTGATTGATTTTAAGGAATTGAGGTCGGTTTCCTGTTTATTATTATTATTTTTTTGGGGGAGGAAGAGAATACGGGGGGGGGGGGGGGGGGGGAGTGGTGGCTGTATACCTGTGAATGGCGTATCTTACTTAATAGATGGGTGGATCTCATGTTTTTCGTTAGATTGTATACCGTGGCAGTACATTTTTGAACCCTGCCCGAGGCCGATATCCTTTTCGTCAGCACCAAGAATTGCACCCTCTGACTTGTTCCAATTGTTCCCGCAATTCCCTACCCTGGGTACCCTGACCCAGTTTTGGTCAATTCCGCCACACGCGAGAAAAATCCTGGTACCCAGAGTAGCGATTCACGGACTTCCACTCCAATTTCATTGGTTGACAGTCGAAATTGAGCTGGTCACTTTCAATGGCTGCTCTGTAGGGTATAGGGCGAAAAGAAAGGTACGTGAACCGAGCTTAAGGAGTCTGTTCACAAGCTACAGTGGCGGATCCAGACCTTCAGCTAAGGGGAGGGGAGGGGGTGGGGGGTGCTTAGCTAGAAATGGAAGGAGTTTCTAAAGAAACGGTTGTGCTGTTGTCGTCAGCGGGCAATTGAAACACTTAGTTGGTTATAAACTGGAAGAAGCTAAAGGTAAGTAAATTTGAAAAGCTGACGTTTTGAATTGACAGTTTGCTCTGCGTCAGCAAAGTTATAATAGACTTCACTATAACTTTCCTCCGACAAAGGGCAAACGCTCAAAATGTCAGCTCTTCAATTTCGCTACGGCGTTTAAATTACCTATCGCAACTTCAGTAGAAAATCAATTAAGTTGGTATAAAAGTGCTGGCTGTTCCAGGCTAGAAAACAATGCGGAAGTTAGTGGGATACAGCTATCAAAGAAATGAGAACATGGTCCGACCAATTGATATGTCTTTTAATAATTGAGTAATCTTGTATGGTTAAAAAAAATAGCAGCATTTTGCATCAAGCGCATTGTAGATAATGTGCTTGCCAGGCTGTGTTCTAAGTTGAAAACCATACAATGGAAAAGTTGGAAAGGTTTCAACTAAGCTAAAAAGTTCTATGCTTACACGGCATACCAAGCAACAATAGATCGATTACTGCAACAAGGCAATTCGTGATTTTCCCGCCATTTTGGAATGAGGTATAAACATGGTGCGAAAGCAAGGTTTCTATGAGACCCTTGGTACGAAACATCAATCAGTTTCCATCAGATATGATAAGTGAAATTAGAGGAATAAATCTGAAGTGAAGAATCACACAGTCCGAGTTTTCAGTATTCGATACATTTGGATAGACACAAAGGGCTGGGATATCTTGCGGGTACAAAATCACAATGTGTACACACAAGAAAAATTAGCAGTGCTGCATGTTGCAATGATGCATGTTATGCTGCATGTTGTAATGATGCATGTTGCAGTGCTGCATGTTGTAATGATGCATGCATGTTATGCCTGCATGTAGCAGTGCTGCATGTAACTTGTGTGTATTTATGTTGTTACTTTGCCCCTTCTACATGTCCTTAGGCATGTTAGCACCTTTAGGTCCTTTAGGAGGCCTGCCTACAAAATTACGAACAATGTTTTAGAACTGATTCTCAAAGAAACCCCTGACTGCAATTTGAGCCATGTTTGTACCTTTTCCAAGGTTGCAGAAGTGCTAAAATTGCAATAGAACTTGATAAAAAAATATTTGAAAAGATGTACTTGATAAAAAAATATTTGAAAAGATGTCTACACCAAACGACCATCACTACCAAGAAGTAACTTTGGCTAAATCCCTGGATATATCAGTTTCTAACATTTCCCTCTCTTTTCTTCCGATCAGTTCGCAAAAATGCCTTTCCTTTGTATGTCTTTACTTAAACCAGTTATCAGCGTAGCGCCCAGGCATTCTCTTTTTCTTGCGGGCGAGCGCGAAGTAAGTGTGACGGCCTGGAAACGTCCAGCGTGTCGTTTGTTATTCAGTGACGTCACGAAATTTCGCGCCAAAAAAAAAACAATAAAACAATTTCTCAGTTCCAGTTCTACTCTTTCAGCCATCTTTCATTCTCGCCACAGTTTCGGAACATACATGTATAATGATTCTAGTTGCTGAAGAGCTTGTGATAATTGCTCTATTTTATTGATCCTCTGATCAACAAGTGAACGCTGCCGGCGTTGCTTGTTCCTCTTGTCAATTATTTCCCGTATTTCTCTAGTTCTCTGTTCGATCGACGATTTAATCAGACGAGCTTCTTTCTCCGATGCTTTTACCGACATCTCATGTTGAACTAATTTATTTTGTGTGTAACACGTTGATGATTTTGAGATCAGTTTCAACGGCTTCACCTTAGCTGTGAGGAATTTCATTCTTGTCTCATACTCTGTAAAGTAGAATTTCATCATTTGCCTTTTTGCCACGTCACTGATTCCACACGCGGGGGAAAGAACAAAATCCACAAGGCTCCCTGGTCCGTCTTCACTCGCTCTCAAATGTACGTCAACTCCTTCCAGAGACTCATTGCATTCTTGTTCTTGATTCGTGGTTATACAGCTTTCTGGGTGTGTTGATGATCCACAGTTTTCAGATGCGCTTTGAAGAGAGCTTACCTCCTCTACTCGAGATAAACAAAATCATACACAATAATCAGTGAGTTAGCCCCAAGAAATGCATTCAAGAAAAACGGTGTGGGGAGGACACAGACTATTATTTTCAATAGTGTAGCAGGTCTTCAAATTCTACTGGTCCTCTAGTGTTGAGTTGCTATTGTTTTGGGGGCTAGGGGCATTGTTCCTGTTGTTCTGTTGATCTCTTGCTCTATTGTGATCTGTTGTTCTATTGATCTCTTGAACTGCTAGAGGGGACTTCTTAGAGGAGAGCATTACAGTGAAACGAACTCAACCGGGGTCGCCCAACGTTTTTTAGCCAATCACAAGACAAGCTCAGAACAAAAGAATTGGACTTCCATCATTAGCGGACCAATCGCAGCAAGGGCAAATTTATCTACTGTTGAACAAACTCCACTTCTTTTGTTCTGAGCTTGTCGTTGGTTGGTCCCGGCGAGTTTGTTTCACTGCAACAAGACAGTTGCCTTATATTCGATTGGAGGGTGGGGGATATTATCAATTAAACTTGTTGTGTTGCAGATTTTTTTTCTGAGGGGGATATTGTCGGATGTGAATGGATTTGACTTACCAACTGTAGCAGTCTGCCCGTGTGACTCTGTCGCGTTGGTAAACACTTGCTCTGGCGTACTTGTTACAGTAACTTCTTTCATTCCACTGACATCTCTGAGGTATTTCAACAGCTGCTTACCATAACTATTTCTCTTCAGTAAGAACTCAACATTTTGCCCAGCTTGGTTGCAATACGTCAATGAAATTGACAGAGACCACAGTTGCAAGGGAGCAAATTCTTCCTTCAGCAGTAAATGAACAAACACTCTGAACAAGTAAACAAAAAGAAGCGCTACTGCTTCTGGAGTACTCGGCGAGCCGATTATTTCGGCCATTGAATGAAGGACTGTGTTTCCTTTGTTGTCTTCAGCTAACAACAAAAACATGCCACGGATGTGTCGATTCAAAGTCTTTACAATGCTCACAACTACGTCACACAAAAAGATACTACCTGACCACTCATGACGCAATAGCCTCACGGCCATGTGCAGTGGGGTTTCGTCCGTAATGGCCGCATGACTCAGAGGATGAAAGCCAAATTCCGACAGAACTTCCAGTGCCTTGTGCTTCCCTAAAAGGCATGCTAAATGAACCACGGAGTAGCACAGACTCGGCAGGGGGTCGGGAACAACGCTGTCGATAGGCCAGGTAGTTTCTTTCAGGTAATTCCTGAAGTTTGCGCATGATTTATTCTCCTTTGTTACTGTACTGGTGCTGTGATGGTCCGGAGTAGCACACAGAAGCTGGATCAATTTGTGGTGTTTTACACGACAGTCGGGCTCACACAGAAATGTGTGTGTTCCTTAAAAAAACAGCAAAAAAAAAGTTAAGATCATGTGTTACAAAGGAGCTTTAACACCAATGTTAGCTTAGCCTCATCAGGGTCTACAGGATACGCTGTGAATATATTTTCAGTCTCATTTATTCTCGTCACCAGTCTCCTCTACTACGTTGTCTGGAGAGAAACGACACCGACCGAGAAAAATCAGAAATAATGAGACGTCTCGAGAGAAACGAAAAACGTTTCGAGAGAAACGAGAAACGTCTTGCGAGAAACAATAAACGCTTCGAGAGTAGGGAGGTGCATCTCGAGGGAAACGAGACGCGTCTCGAGAAAAAAAAACGATACTTAGGGACGGACCATTGTTTTTCTGGAGGGGGGGGGGATGAAAAATATTGAAAAAAATTGTTTGCAGGGCCTAAAAAGACAAAATAAATTGTTTGCAAACATCATATGTATTAAAAAAATAGTTTGCATAGAAGTCAGAGAAACTTGTAATAATCTATCAATGAAAAAAAAAACTTTCAAAAATAAAAGTATGAGACTAAATGTATATAGACTAAAAGTATGAAGACTAAAAGTATGTAGTTGTTTGCAGACAGTATACAGGGCTCTAATAAAATCAACATTTTATTTGACCAAATTGGAATTTCAAAGTGGTCATGTAAGCAATAAATTCAACTAATAAATTAGTAAATAGCTGATCCTTTTCTTAAAAACAGTAACTTTATATTGCAATTTAACTTTATATTGCAATTAAATATGAACAGTATTTTACATTTCATTGAATTAAACTTCATAAATATCTATATACCCGTATTTTCTCAATTAAACACCCGGGGCATTAATTTTAAACTTAGCCTGGTGGACCCGGCATTTATTTGACTCCTGCAACAAGCTATAACTAGAAGCTTACATGTCTAGCATAAATTGGGTATAGCTTTTCTGAAGTTTTCTTCGAAAAATAGATTAAATTATTGCGCTTTTCAAAGATGCAAGGACTGGACATTTAAAATTCAAGAAACGGTTTCGCTTTTTACTGCCGCCAATCTTCGTAGTGTACGTCTCAGAAAACGAAAAAGATGAGTTCAGAGGTGTTTATTGGTCGCCACCATAAAATATTGAATTAAATAATGATTGATGGCAGCAAAAGCGAACCTCCTTTTTGTGTCAGATCGTGGTTAAAAAAGATCGAAAAAAAAATTGTTTGCAGGAAGGTGTTGTTAGAAAAAAATTGTTTGCAGAGGTACAAAGATAAAAAAAAAATGTTTGCAGAGAGAGATTTTTCATCCCCCCCTCCAGAAAAATAATGGTCCGTCCCTTATCGAGAAAAACAAGACGTATCTCGAAAGAAACGAAACACGTCTCGAGAATAATGAGATGCGTTTCGTGAGAAACAAGACGATTTTTTCGAGGGTAACAAGGCCATCTAGAGAAAAGACGAGACGCGTCTCTAGAGAAGAGGCGTGTCTCGAGAGAAACGAGATGCGTCTTGAGAGAAATGCGAGGCGAGCGTGGACTTGTAATCCAGAGGTCCCAGGATCAAATCCTCCTAACTTCTACTGGATGGATTTGTGTTTGGTGGTCCTGAATTCAACTCCTCTACGCTTTGTAAATAGCGACTGGTTAGCCTCCTGCCAGTTGGGGTTTTTAAGCTACTTTACGACATTTGTTTGCTTATTTACAGTGTCCACAATTGGCACAACAGTGCTTAATACTCTGATGCTTATTGCGGGTTTCAATAACATGCGAACCCCAACTGATGATTGGGTTTTTCAGTGCCGTCAATCAAAATTATGGCAACCGCCAACGAACCTTGAAACACAGAAACAAACAAAATTGATCGAAATCTACCAATCACAACTGACAGACGTGACCTTTTGACCAGGCTGAAGAAAGCTTCTGTTTCCCGAGAGGTCTGCTTAGATAGATGATTGACGGCAGCGAAAAACGTAAACCGTTGGTTGAGGTTTGAATTTCAGAGTTCGCATGTTATTGAAAACCGCAATAAATAACGTGATTTATTATTTATTTTATTTTAAACGAGACGCATCTTGATAACTTACTTTTGAGTGCCCGCAAATTACTGTGACGACTCAGCTGTGCAACACAGGATGATTGGCGAGACGGACAGTCACCTGACACTGCCACGGTCCCAGAAGGATTAACTGTTTTACTGGGCAGTTGAGTTTGAGTCGTCACTGGAACCTTTTTGTATTTACTGGCACAACCTCTTGGTAAGTGGATAGGCACACGAGGTGTGGTCTTAGTTACTGTCCGGGAAGTTTGAGGAGGACATACCGGGGACATACCGGAGACAGTCACTGTGGTGGACGGCGATTGCTTTGGACACTGAGTAGTGTCCGTAGTTTTGTGTGTTGAGTCAGACACTGCAGCTGTTTTAGTACATCCTTTGGGCAATTGGGCAGGCACACAAGATGTGGTCTTAGTTACTGTCTGGGAAGTTTGAGGAGGACATAACGAGGCAGAGACAGTCACTGTGGTGGACGGTGATTGCTGTGGACACTGATTAGTGGTCATAGTTGTGTACATTGAGACAGACACTGCAGCTGTTTTAGTACATCCTTTGGGCAAGTGGACAGGCACATAAGTTAGTGTCTGGGAAGTTTGAGGAAGACACACCGAGGTAGAGGCAGCGGTGGACGGTGATTGCTGTGGACACTTATCAGTTGTTTGGACAGACAGACAGTTTGGTGGTAAGGCCATGACTCTCGAAGGATTTACCTCTCCACAGGATGGTTTAGGTTGACTGGAGCACACTGAGGCTGAAACAGTGGTGGACGGCAATAACTGCTGTGGACAGTCATCAGGTGTTTGGACAGACAGACAGTTGTTTGGCAATGCTGTGGCTCTTGAAGGATTTGCCTCTCCACTGGATGGTTCAGTTTGACTGGAACATCCTGAGGCCGAAACAGTGGTGGACGGCAATAATTGCTGTGGACAGTCGTCAGGTGTTTGGACAGACAGACAGTTGTTTGGCAATGCTGTGGCTCTTGAAGGATTTGCCTCTCCACTGGATGGTTTAGTTTGACTGGAACATACTGAGGCCGAAACAGTGGTGGACGGCAATAATTGCTGTGGACAGTCGTCAGGTGTTTGGACAGACAGACAGTTGTTTGGCAATGCTGTGGCTCTTGAGGGATTTGCCTCTCCACTGGATGGTTTAGTTTGACTGGAACATACTGAGGCCGAAACAGTGGTGGACGGCAATAATTGCTGTGGACAGTTGTCAGGTGTTTGGACAGACAGACAGTTGTTTGGCAATGCTGTGGCTCTTGAAGGATTTGCCTCTCCACTGGATGGTTTAGTTTGACTGGAACATACTGAGGCCAAAACAGTGGTGGACGGCAATAATTGCTGTGGACAGTCGTCAGGTGTTTGGACAGACAGACAGTTGTTTGGCAATGCTGTGGCTCTTGAAGGATTTGCCTCTCCACTGGATGGTTTAGTTTGACTGGAACATACTGAGGCCGAAACAGTGGTGGACGGCAATAATTGCTGTGGACAGTCGTCAGGTGTTTGGACAGACAGACAGTTATGTGGCAATGCTGTGGCTCTTGAAGGATTTGCCTCTCCACCGGATGGTTCAGTTTGACTGGAACACACTGAGGCTGAAACAGTGGTGGACGGCAATAATTGCTGTGGACAGTCATCAGGTGTTTGGACAGACAGACAGTTATGTGGAAATGTTGTTGCTCCTGAAGGATCAACCTCTCCACTGGATGGTTTAGTTTGACTGGAACACACTGAGGACAAATGCTGTGGACAGTCATCAGATGCTTGGACAGACAGTCCAGGCAACACCGTGACTGTTGAAGTATTTACCTCTCCACCGGATGGTTTAGTCTGAATAGACCATGTTGAGGTTAGAACATCAGTAAAGGGAAGCTGCTCTGTACTCTGTTCTTCTGGAGCCATCAATGAGATCTGGTAAGCAACTCCATCACATTTCTTCCTTGCTGATTCATCTTCTTCAAGAATGTTAGAGATAGTCTCTCCAGCTTTGTTAGTGGAAACAAACAATTTTGTGACCTGCTCTTGAAGCAAAGGTCCCTTGCCACTAAGTACTTGAAAAATCTGCACCATTTCACTAAAAAGTTTAACCAATAATGTTCTCTGTTTAAGCAACGTTTGAAGTTTTGCAAGTGATTCATCAAGAGATACTACAGTGTTAATCTGTTTGCTTAAATCCCTGATCTTCGTAGCACAAGTGTGAAGAATCGAGTCTCCATTAGAGTCATCCACAAACAGAAGATCATTGTAGTTGTGCCTTACAAGCATTTGCAACATACGCCGAAATGTGGTAACTTGCTCATCACTGGATGAAGATGGCATGTAATGCTGTATTTGCTTAAGGACTGTGTGAAGAGGTGGCAGACGCATATGAGTTGATTCTGTATACAACTCAGTGTGGGAAAGACGTGTTTTTAACAAAAACTCCAGCATGTCGCATTTACCAAACAACATTATCGTGTGAAGAAGAGGGTGGCATACATGCTTAATACTTCTTGTAGATTCCCAGCCTCTGCTTATTGCTAGCTTTAAATGATTTTCCAGGGATGTTTTCAATTTGAAATCATCTGACGCACTGACTGCCATTAAGAGAGGGTTATGCTGCAATGTACAGTCAGATCTACACAAACAAGTGTGAACTCCACTAAGGATGTCCTTTACGGGTATTTTCACACTTGTGTTGAGTTTGATCTTTTTTGATGGTGGTTGTTTAAAATCTCTAGATGGCAATGAAGTCTTGTTCTTCCTGTTAATAGCTACTGATGCAAGAGATGTGCTGTTTGTTTTCTCTCTATCATCATTAGAAGTTTCATATTCCCCGGCTAAGGAAAGTGACTGTTCAATTTTAATGGAGTCATTTCCCTTGCTCATAGATGTTTGACATTCGAAACTTGTGGTAGATGCATCTCCAATTTTCTTGTTCACACCTGGACGAGTAAACTGACTCTGGGCTGTTGATTCCTTTACAGCAGAAACTGGTTTGTCCATTGCAGACACTTGTAATTTGTCACACTGAACTCCAGATGGCAACACTGGATCATCAGCACCCTTCATACACCTAGGTGCATACTCTTTTTCCTTGTTCGCATTATATGAAGACTGCACTTCATTCAAATGACACTGTACTCTAGAAACTGTTTCTTTTATGATATCCTCAGTAACTTCCACAGGGGAAATCTCACTTCCCCCATTCACAGAGGACTTTGCTTTGCTCGATGGATCCTTAACTTTAGATACAAAATCTGATCTGACTGCAGATGGTGTTGTTATCTGGTCATCAGTTACTTCCATTGCTGCAAATTTGGTTTCCATGCATGCTCAAATTTGATGATGATTGCTTGTAATGCAAGATCACTAATCTTTTTTGCAACAAGAAGGCATTATAGATCCATTGCAATGACTCTTGACTCTCAATTCAATGACTCTTGCCTGATTTCACCACAAATGGCAATGTAAAACCTACAAATATTCTTCTGCAGGTAACCATGCAATATATCGTTTAGCTTGTCGTCAGCTTATTTACACCAGAAGAGGAACACACTTTTCTTGATGTAGTAACTGATCCATCTGTAGAGTCAAAACATTTCAAAGCGGCCGTTTACACAATACGTTTATACTGTGCTGTTTACACAATGAACTTTCCTTCATACAATAGATGCTCTACCATTTCTTAAGCTTAGCAGATTTATGTTGTAGAGGAAAACACGAAACTTACGGTTCGGTAGCACATGATCTTCTTCTTCACGAAATTTGCATACTGTTTTGCTCGTTCGAATTGGTAACCAAGCTTTTCCTTCCTCTCGTACCCAGACCTCGCTGGAGGAGGACCTGGAGCAAACACCAATAGTGCCATGCCTCTGCTAAACCAAGGCTAAACCAAACCTTTTTGTTTCAATAAAATGGAAGTTAAAGAACTCAGGAAGGGGTTGGGGGTTTAAATTACTCCCATATGAAAGGGACAAGGTGTAAATTTAAGGTGGGGGTACACCTGATTTTGAGTGAATTTTAAGAGGTTTAAGGAAGGGATAGGAGAAAGAAAATTATTTTTGAAACACCAACAGAGAGTTGACCCCCATGCAAGAGCACCCCAGGTTGTCAGGGGACTGTTTGGGTGTCCATCTACTAATTTTTAACTTCAAATTCTAATTTTAAAATCACGTTAAATATTTAATATTCCTTATTTCTCCAAATTTTACTAATCCTTTGAGAAAAACTATCTCTTTCCAAACATCCCCAAATATCACCAAAAAATTTATAATTACAAAACACTGCTAAACATAACTTTGTGAAATGAGCATAGTTTCTGGATTACTTGAAACGCGGACGAGATATTCGCATTAAACCAAGTTTAGCGGTGAAAAAATGGGCTCAAGGTGAATCCCCTCCTTAGTAAGGATTTTTTTCTCATATGAAGTGTCCAGGAAACAATACAAAAATTTTAATCATCAAGGTCTTGCTTTGGGTCAAGTTCAGGGCAGAAAGCAGGGGTGTGCAGTGGGTACATCCACATCCCCTCACGTACCACAAAGGTCCTCTAATCTGAGCAGGACAGTTAAAATGAATCTCAGAATGCAGGAAAAGTGGACTTCAACAACTTGATTTTTTCATAATTTCCCGGGGAAATATACCCCTGGATCCCCCCTAGATGCTCATGCTTCCAGTGCTCGCACCTGCACCCAAGCAAAATCCTGCCCACGGCCCTGAAGTTGCACATGAAGAAATAAAAAAAACCCAGAGCCATAACCAGATTGGTCTCCCTTAAGGTTTAATGGAAAAAAAACTTCAGATCAATGTTTCTCAACTAAAACCAAGCCCACATGCCAAAATTCAGCTCTTTTTGAGCACTTTTAAAAATGGCCAAAAAAATCGATGTGTCGCTTTTCCACTGGACCCTTCAATTCAAATTTTCCAACACGTATCCTTATCCCTGACCATCCCTTTCATTTGAGTCCCCCTGCTTACGTTTGTAAAATAAAAAAAAAAAGAACAAACAAACAAAAAACAAGTAAAAATGTTTCAGTTTATTCTAGTTTTAATTTCAACTTCATACATAGACCATATTCATTAATGGTAGCCTGTGTCGCAGGCAAAACTAAACCCCTTGTTAAGTCCAGGTTAGATTACATCTGCAAGGCAGGCTAATTATGGGTACCTTGGAAGCTTTTGGTTGGCCTAGTTTTCTAATTAATTAACGACGCCATGCAAAAAAAAAAAAAACAGTGCAAAATAACAGTACAGTAAGTTTTGGTGTTTTCAACAACTGCAAACTTTTCTTTCAGCACATTTATGGCTCCTATGAGTTTGACACAATTGTAGATTGTGTTGCAAATAAAGACTTCAACCAACCTGTCGATTGATTGGTATCATAAATAATTTTTACGGCAAGTGAAATCCCAGGCATCATTTGAATGAAGACAGTCTGTTACTTTTTCGTACATATAAAGTCATGTAACACAACATTGTTGTACAATATTATAATGACTATGTAAAGTCAGAAATTACAAGAAATGAAAAACAGTGACACAAATTGAATGGAACAATATTTTTTTTGCATTGTTCTGGTCTTCAAATCAAATTATGCCCTTCACAATCAGCGGTAATAATATTTCTTTTAAATGAAACCCTTAATAAAAATTCCAGTTTTTGTTTACTTACGAAAATTTGGAAAATAAACAGTACATCTTGTGGGAAGGCGTTATAAGATTTGAAGAAAATACTAATTTATTTTGATATACAGTGTATGCCTGTAATAATATTGAACCAAAACTTCTTTTATTGAGTCTAACGCAACAACTAAACTACATAATTATATGAAAGACACAAGCAAAAAATATCATAATATTAAAAATACTTGTAATGTATATGTATGAATAACCCAACATTATATTAGATACAGGAAATACTTTATGTATGTACAGTTCTCATATGATCTATTTATTACATAATATTATTTTATAGTCATAAAAACACTTCCTATAGCATATAGATTAATAAACTCAACATGCTATAATAAACTGTGGTTCTTTGATATTCTTTCTAAATTCTGTATAATAATTATATCATATAAATAAGATAAAAATAAAATTTAAAATAAAATCCTGTCATTATGAAAGTGGCCCAAATCATGGAATGTCCTGATTGCCCTAAACATAAACGCTATCAGTTCTTTGATAAGAATTGACAATAGAAATTAAACATTTCACTTTTAAAGGGGTTGTGTAGTCAGACTTTTGAACAGCCAAAAATATATTTGTGTTGTAGGAAACCTAAAAATAATGGTACATTTTTGTTAACAATTGCTATATCAGAGCACTGAGACTGGTAACAAGCATCTTTGATTGTGGATGGCTTGGATGGAAACAGATTACAACTTGAAAAATTGAGGCTAAACTTTTCATGTTGTTTCCACATTTATTGAGAAAAATCAGTATATTTATAGCTGTGGTTTGATTTAGATGTTATGTTTTTCATGGGCTATATGTGAGTTGCCTGCCACTAATTTCACCAAGTAATAAAATAATATAAGTGTTCACGTTTTTCATCTTCACACTGTCTATGTAACAGCCAAAATGCCAGTATCATGATTACAATTCCTTGATGATTGCTGCAATCTGCATAACATGAATTTTGGCTCTATAATAACATTTAACCCTTGAATTTAAGTATTACATTTATCTGTTGCGACACTCAATCTATTTTATTTTAGTATATACCACACAAGTGAATAGTGCTTTCCACACACGTTGATTGGTTAACTCGGAGGTGATTAGCAAAGTACTATTCACCTCCGAGCAGCCGAAGAGCAACAAAATGGTTTCGCGCGTCACTTTGAGTACCGAAAGAAATGTTCTGGTCCGCTAGTTATTCAACTTGTGTGGTATATACTAAAACAATTATTCACCTCAGTGTCGGTGAAAGTGGTGGATATTTACCTCGCCGCTTTGCGGCTCGGTAAATATCCACCACTATTCACCTCCACTTCGGTGAATAATTGTTAAATATAATATAATTTTCTCTCAGAATAAAGTTCAGTACAAATTCATGTTGATACTCATTAAACATACTTAAAACACTTTGACTTGTCACTTGGAAGTCTTGTTTTAAACAGGACAGAATCTGCTCTGAACTGCGTCCTCAACAACGGCATGTAACCATACACCTCCACAAAGAAATTGATGCATTTACTGCGCTCCTCAAAGTGAGTTTTATCATTCCAGAGGGAAACGGGACAGTTTGGGCAGGAGAAGGTCCAGCGTGATGTCACCTGAGTGAAAATAACCATGTCCATTCAAAATAATGAAAGCCAAAAATTTCAAAGATGATGAGGGTCAGAGGGTCAGAGGGATTGGCAGGAAAAGATCATAAGATAAAGCACAGCAGGGTTAAAAGTACTCTTGAAGATTTATTATTATTATTTTTATTTTAGAGCAAAATAGTGACATTTGTTGAGCATCAAAAATTAGCAATATGAAACAATGTGGACATGCCTATTTGCTGGTAGCCAGTCATGAAGGGAAGTTTCTTCCTGTCTTTTAGCTCCCCTAAGCACCTACAATATTCCCTCTTTATCCTTGCAAATAATTCTTCGTCCTCAATGTACATTTTTTCGATTTCTCTTGTTTCATATTTATTGTGGGCCTTTTTAAATTTTACTAGCTACTCGTGCTGTGAAATTACTTTATGAAGTAAAGAAAAGACTACCAAGAATCCTGTATTAGCATAATTTAAACTTTTGTATTAACACATGTACCTTAATGGGAGGTTTTCTTGTGATATGAGAAACCAAGAAATTCATTGCAAGGTCTTCACAATTCATGTACTCATCTACTCTGTCTCTTATAACTTGCGGCATCCAGTACGTGTATAAATATCCAAAGTACTGCCAAAAAGTAATTAATCAATTAGCCCTCAAAGGTTGAACAGGTAAGTCTGCATTCAAGCCTACTGTCCCATCAGGCTGGAGCTTAAATCTTCAGTGGCAAGGAGTATTTCTACTCCCATGGGATGCTAGTCTATCACAGGGTTATCCCCAGCAGTAAATTTGCCAGTATCCATCTATACACCTTGGTGAGCAGAGGCACTGTGAGAGTAAAGAACACAACACAGTGTCCCCAGCCTAGGCATCCTCGGAAACCCAGGGCTTCAACGGGGACGGGACGGGAAGGGAGAGACTGGGAGCCGGAAAAAGGGTGGGGGAGGGGAGGGGAAGGGAAAGGGGAAAGGGGAAAGGGGAAGCCCTGGGAAGCTTCTCTATACAGATCATTTCTCGATCAATTACATTTCTGAGGTGTTATTGGCCTCATTTTTAATTAAATTTAAAATGAAGCCAATGAAAAGCGATCACATGCTGATTTGGAAGTCGTTACGAACTCGAATTACGGCTGAATTAGCATTGTAAACATTAGCGGATGACATGGCCCACACGTTGCAACACCTTCAAAACAAAAGAATTTGACATCGCGCGGACACTATATTTATTTCTTCACTTTTCGATGTTCGCATTTTCGCTACATGGAGTTCTTCGAGCAAAGAGTTCGCACTTCATTGGAATCGTTTCCAAGCATTAGACAAATGAAAGAGGAACAAAGCATGATCGTCCAAAAAATTGTAGAGGGAAGAGATGTGTATGCAGAATTGCCAACAGGATTCGGACCAAATTTTGCCTGGCGTTTGTAAAGCTCTTAGAAAGGCTGGCAAAGATTCGTTCCCAAAATTTCCTTTGGTGTTTGCCGCATGTCCGTTAAAGTCCAATATGATGGAACAAGTCCAGTCTTTGAGAAATAACAAGATCAAGGCAGCATGTATATGCGAAAGCGCCGACATCGACCAAAAGCTTGCAACAGGAACAACAGAATTTAGACTATTTTAGCTTGATATTTGGCAAGTAGTACGTCCTTCCATCATTACTCGAATATTTCAGTCCTACCAATCTAAACTGTATTAAATAAAAAACTTAAAGAAAGAAAAGCAGACTGAAAATTTCTAAATGGCCGGAACGCAAGCAAGAAATTGAAGAGCGGAGACAATTTGATCTGTTATGCTCACAGACAAAAGCCACCGAAAACGATTTACCGGATATCATCTGGTCAGTAGACATGTCTTGCTGTGCAGTTTTGAAGGTGCCAATTGAACCTTGCCGGTCTCTTTTGTCATACAAGTGCTTCTGTTTCGCACCTCGCTAATGGTGTTTGCTCTTCGATCGAGAAATGATCTGTATAGAGAAGCTTCCCAGGGCTTCCTCTTTCCTCTTCCCCTCCCCTCCCCTCTCCTTTTTTCCGCTCCCAGTCTCTCCCTTCCCTTCCCATTCCCTTTGAAGCCCTGGGTTTCCGAGGATGCAGCCTAGGTGAAGAGAGGCACTGTGAGAGTAAACTGTCTTGCCGAAGAACACAGTACCCCCAGCCTGGGTGAACAGAGGCACTGTGAGAGTAAAGTGTCTTGCCCAAGAACCCAATACAATGAACCCAGCCTACAGAGAGTAAAGGGTCTTACACAAGAACTCAGCACAGTGTCCCCAGCCTGGGTGAACAGAGGCACTGTGAGAGTAGAACGTCTTGCCCAAGAACCCAGGTAAGGCTCCAACCCAGAGTCCAATGAGGTAACCACAGGGCCACCACACCACCCAAAAGACCCAAGATTAAAATCAAAATTTTTCCACAGTTGTAATTCTTGTTGGTAGAATTTTGTATTTGGCCAACACTGTCAGTTTCTGTGTGATCAAGTGACCAGAAGTGATTTTTTCTAGTGGCTAACCTGTGATGGACTAGCGTCCCACAAAAAAAGGAGTGGGAATACTCTTAGCTGCTTCATGCTACAGAAACTGGGATATGCCAAAAAAAATACAAAGCAGACCATTCCCGCCGGTGTAAATAAGAGATAAATCTGTTCTTCAACTATACATGTACATGCATATATTCAACTGAAATGAATTTAAAGAAGCCCTATTTGGTGATCACACTAAGATCACAACTCCAAAAGTTGCAATCTAGATACCCTACTTACGAACTGAGGCACATATCTATATAGTACTCCCCCTCCTCCTGTCTAAGACACTTACCTTATGATAGAATGCAGCTCCAGTCAGGATCATAGAAAGTTCACATGAATATTCTGAACTATACAACCACTGTTTGTTCTTTGAATCCCATGCATGAAATCGCCCAGGAAAACCCACTATGCGATCTCTTGCTTCTCGCCAAACTCTGGTTAAGGAAAAAATTGTAAATGTTAAATTTGTTTGTAGTGGCACTTAGCTTCAAGATACTAGCTAGTTCCGGGACATGCCACTCAAGCAGAGGAAACAATTTTTTTTAAAAAAAAATTTACAACATGGCTAAAAATTCCAACTGGTAGGAAGCAGCCCAGTTGGCCATTTACAAAGTGTGATCAAGGAATTGAACTTGGGACAATCAAGAACAAATCAAGCTAATGGCAAGGTGGAGGAGTTGAACTCAGGATCTGCCACGCTGCCTTCTAAAACAAAATAAAGCAAATGCTGTTAATGATGTGGACAACAAGTTTAGCAAGAAAACATCTTGAGCATGAGCTTCATATACAATTTATTGTTTGAAAAATGATATTACCTGAACCCCAGAAGTATTTCATCGTGACGCATTTCTACATCGTCGTCAATGGAAAAAATAGCATCTGTCTCGATAACGTCATATGGAATGAATCGGTTATTCAAACTGTTCTTGGCTACTTTTACTACCTGTTGAAAACAGCAAACAACATTATTAGAACAGGGCTTTCAATATGATTTTAATTAGGTGGCTGTCCTTGTGCAGCACCTGTCAGTGAGCAATATAAGATGCTGTAAGTGTCCTAGTTGTCTAGACAATTGAACTAGTAGAGATGTGTTGAGCACCCCCCCCCCCCCCCCCCACACACACACACACACACACACACCCTCATCATTACAAAATGGATTGATGGTGATGTTATATAAAGATGATTTTTAAAATCAATTTATAAATTATCCATGTTACATGAGCCAAGTTTAGTGCAACATTAGGCCTGTTTATACAAGCATAAAAAACAAGGCAGCTTCAATGAGACACCACTTAAATGAGACATGGGTTGTCTTGTTTTACAGTGTATAAGTGCTTTGTTTTAGATTTGCGGTGACATTTTAACAAGTTATAACCCCAATTTGCATCTTATTTTAGTTGTGTGATATTTAAGCTGCATCTTATTTTTCTCAAATGTAATTAGCCCTATTATTGTAGCAATGGTATGTTATGTGAGTCAATCTTAAATGCAACATTAAAAACTCATACAACAATGCAGAAGGTTTTGCAAAGCAGCTCAGAAACCTGCCACATGAGACATTGAAAATTGTCCCATGAGCAAGAATATTGATTTTTAACACAATGCTGCACAAAAAATTGGCATTAAAAATAGTCTTATATAACATCACTTTGAGGGAAATATCTACTTCCATGGTACATATATCATATAAAACTCACATGAACTGGAACTCCAATATCAGGCCATCTAAGAGACAAAGAAGGAGGTTCAGGGCTATTCCACACAACCACGACTTTATTGAGATATTGTAAACCAACAAGACGCTGAATTGCTTCAATAAGCACCACTTCTCTCTCATATGTCAAAATTACAATTGTGAACTGTTCCACTGGGTGATTCCCACCCAAAGCCTTGTTAAACTCTGCTCCTGCACCGCCCATTCCTTCTCCAATGAGTTCAAATCCTTTACTGGAATTCCGGAATGGTGCTGATGACGGAAGCACAGGGGCAAATGGTGTACTTGGAAACATTCTGAAAGAACCTGGAGGAAAATTCCACACATTGTAGGCATCTACAACAGTTGATGTTAAATTTCTAAAGAATGTTGGGGAGTCTTGTGCTAGGCTGATCACGGCATCTGGGTCCAAAGAGCTTGTCACAGGTGGCTTAGAATCACTGAAGACTGAGGGGGTGGGGGCGGCAGGCACCTGATGGGCAGGAATTGACAGGCGAGTTCGTAAAGTGGCTAGCACTGTTTTCAAAATAGTATCAGTCGTTGAAAGATATGTCTCCCACAGGAATCTCCCCTGTCGGCGCAAATCAAGAATATCTTCGTTTGTAATGGTTCTGAGTAAGACATTTAATTCTGGTAGTCGAGCTTGCGATAGAATGATCGTAGCTTTTCTCCAGTCCATCATTTCATTAAAAGGAAGCATTGCTTTGCTTGATAATATCACTGGTATTGCTCCAAATTGTAATGCTTCAAGTAATCGGATGTGACAATGTTCCCAACTTGAGCTTCCACTGTCTGTTCCTACTATTAAAGTAAATGTTGATTGCCGTAGAACCTTTGATCTGTCTTCATGGCTTCCCCATAATAACCATTCGCTACTTCTCTTTGAATTCAACACTTCTGATTTTGATAAATAAAGTTCAATTAAGAAGTCTCTAGCCTCTCTAGAAATATCGTGAAGTTGATCACGCAGAATCGCCATTGTTTCTGTAAGATGATCACTATGTTCTGCTTGAAAACTTAGCAAGTATTTCCTTCTTGCTGGTAGCTGTAAGGCAGCTATCTCCCACACATCTCCCTTGAGGGGTCCATTCGATGGTGGCACTACAATGTCGAAACCATGGCGATAAAGACTGTCTTGTAGAAATGTTGACTGAGCAACCAAAGCAAAGCCTGTGTTGATATTAGAAGATAAAATGCTAGAAGAATGTCTTCTGTCTGTTTTTAAGTGTAGAAGCAAATGATTTTTACCGTTTCCTCCCCAGTAAGGCAGTGAGTGCAAATCCATCTCTAGATCATTTTTACTTTTCCGATGCTGACTAGGTTCTTCTGACCCAACAATAACTATGTACAAACAGGCTTTCTCTGGTTTTGCAGTATAATGAGGACTTCCTTTCAAGAACTGCAAAATGTCCACGGCTTTGGAGTCTGGTTCGAGATGACCAAATGGACGGTCATAAACAAAGACTGCAAGGCCCGAACTGAAAGAACACCTTGAAAAATCAAAGCAATTATGTAATTGACAGTTTGACGAAACTCTCTGGTCTGGGAGTGGACTGGTGTCATCCACAGATGCCACAGTTAGTTTTTGCGGCAGTTTTAAGTTTGGGAGCTGTGGACAGTCGTTAGCTCGTATTTTGGCTAGCTTAATTAGCTCAAGTTCTCTTTGTGCCCGCACCACATCAGCATGATAATGCTCTGCTTGACTTCTCAAGCTCTCCGCTTTTCTAGTAAAATTGGAAATCATTTTTAAAAGCCTGTTCTTTTTCCCCTCTAACGCCCTGAGTTCGTTAGACAAGGACAATTTGATTCTTTCTTGTTCATCAATTTCGTATCTCAATTCATCAATTTTGTCCAACAACGAATCCGCTTTGTCAACGGGTCGGTCTAACTTTGTCCTCGACACAAAATTAATTCGGGTGCTTTCTGGAAGGGCCGTCTCTTTTGCCAAATAGTAGTGTGTGATTAGCGGTACCACGAGTGCAAATACCAGAAGAAAAACGACCAGTCGCCCAAGCGACGAGTCTTTCAGTTTGTACATCAATATATGCATTATACCATGAAGCTATTTCTCCTGTTAGCAGTCGCACCGCCGACAGCCAGGAGGATTTTGAAGCAGCATTGATAAATTGCCTGTCGAACTTGCTGTAATTGATCCAGACGTTCGAGGGAAATTCAATATTCCGGAAACATATTACTTGAATTAAATTGCTGAAGGCATCAATGATGATGCGACATTGATTTCCAACGAGAATTCTTTCGCCAAATGTCAATTAAAGACAAGGCTCTGCTGCTTTCTTTACAAGTGAGTGACGTTACATTTGCAAACCCACGTTAAATCCATCAAATGCCACCGCACGTCGGCAAAACGCATCCGATAATCGGTGTCAGATAAAACTGGATAAAAACACAAAAGGTGCGAACGATTCCTTGTCGCGACGAATCTAGGAACATCCAGACGGTTCAATCATGAGTTTCGATCATGAGCTGTATGATATTAACTTGCTTTGCCGACCACTGAGTGATTTAAAGTACCGGTATGTTTTAAAACGAAAACAACCACCAGTCAGTATTTCAAAATAGCGCGAACTGAGGAAGACGTGATCGACAGGCCGAGAAGGACTGGCCCAGAATATCGCTAAGTACATACCAGGGGAGGGGTGCGGGAAACGCGTGACATTTTCTCCTCCGTATGGTATTCCGAAATTGATGTTTTGATTGTCTACAAAGCGAAGCAAACATGGAAAGAGTAAGAAAACAGAGAAAGAATGCAAAAATTTCCCGAGAAAAGGAAAAATCAAAACTGCCGCGTTTGCTTAACAAACATTGTTGCTACTTCCGGTTGGCGGGGTTCCGGTCAGGTAGGACTTCCTTTTCTACGCAGGCGTTCTTTTGCTTGTAACTGCTTCCGTTAGTTACCGGAGATGAAAAGAGAATATTATTTTTGAGACAAAAAATTCGAAAAAAATAATTAAGGTACTTTCCTGTTTCCGTCATAACTGAAAGCCTCCCCACTAAGAACAATTCTAAAACCCGCTCGGCACGGTTGTTTAAAACGACAAAACAAAGAAACTTTTCCTTTTGAATAAGCAAGTTTATTGTTTTATGTTATGTGCACTATCAATACCGCAGACTAGTTTTGCTCCGTGACTCAGCGGGAGATATCCCGAGACGCTGTGGGATATTGAATAGCCCGCGGGCACAGCACGAAGCACCAAGCGGGAAGCCGGTGAGACACGAGCTCCAAGCCATTCTCATCCCAGAAGGATCGTGTGGACAACAATGGCTCCAAGCGCGATTTCACTCGCGCATGCTTTCGCCGTCGCGCAAGGTTCACGTTTTGCGTTTTATCGCACAAATGCAAACCGCTCGCTTACAGGCAGAACTCAATGAGTTTCACTACAAGGCCAGTCACTATATAATAGAATACCATGTATTATCAAGCAAGATCTCCTCCGCAATCCATTATAAAAAGAAAAACAGCTAACTCTATAGGCTTCAATTAAAAAAAATAATATGAAGTAATGGTTACACAGCACTAGATCAGCCAACTACGTTCCAAGGGCTTTTCCTTTGTAGATCGGCTAGACCTGTAGTTCGTAAAAATTACTAAATATATAAATAAAGTATATAAATAACGAGAAAATCAATAAATATCCAGAGAGTGGCTCTTCGATTCGTCGACTGTTTCCCGACTGAATTGGAATTTTGGAATGTTAGCTTTTGCGGAGGGAGTTGAACCCACAGAAGAACCGTCGAAGAAAGAAGACAGCTAGCCTGCAAGGAGGTTTTCTTTGGGGCAATGTGCGAGCGGAGTGAGCAAAAGAGAGCCAACTCACAGGCTAAAAGAAAACCAACAATGTCCAGATAGCCTGCAGAACAGGCTCCACCTTCGGACCCAGACCACACAGATGCCGGCCAGGAAGGCGAGCGTTCTCACCACTGCGCCATCCCTGCTCCCCTCAGTCAGTCAAAGGATTCTGGGCTAGAAGTGCAAAAGTGTTCTCTTGCCGTTTTTTACGGGTACACTGATCTGAAATGACATTAATATTTCATGTAACTTAACCCTTAAAATCACTGCGGATTATTACAGAACAGAGTATCGAGTGGCAGTCCTCCTTGTACATCAACTTTATCGATTTCGGGAAGGCCTTCGATAGTATCAGTAGAGATGTTTTGTGAAGGTTGTTGCGGCACTACGGGTTGCCTGACAAGATAGTCACCATAGAGTTCTCTATGAGGGTTTCTCCACACAGGTGGTACACAATGGACAGAAGACTCAACCATTGAATATGAGGACCGGGGTAAGACAAGGCTGCCTACCATCTCCCTTGCTGTTTCTGGTCGCCCTCGATTGGGTGACGAGGACAGCCTTTGACAGGAAAAGAGGTATTCAGTGGATCTTTACGACATCATTAGAAGATCTTGACTTTGCCGATGATCTGGCCCTACTGTCGCACAGAATACAGGATATGAGGGATAAGACACGGGCCTTGGAGGTACAAAGTGCGAAGGTAGGCCTGAAGATCAATGCCACCAAGACAAAGCTGATGCGTATTGGTACCAAACGTGGTGATGGTGTGTCGGTAGCTGGGGAGCGGGTTGAGGAAGTGGATGAGTTCACATGCCTTGGGAGCATTGTAAGCAAGAAGGGAGGCACTGACGAGTACATTCAGGCACGAATTGGAAAGGCAAGACAGGCATTTGCGATGCTGAGACCAATATGGCGATCACGGCACTAACAACCAAGACCAAGCTGAGAGTCTTTGGGTCAAATGTGAAGGCGGTGCTCTTGTATGGTTCTGAAACTCGGAGGCTGACGAAGGGATTAGAGCAGAAGTTGCAAGTGTTTATCAATAAGAGCCTGAGGAACATCTTGCGGATTTGGTGGCCTAGAAAAATCAGCAACAAGGACCTTTGGAGTCAAACAGGGCAACGACCGATAGAGGAAGAGATACGACAGAGAGCTTGGGGCTGGATCGGCCACACACTGAGGAGACCAGATCGACACGTGGTCAAGAGGGCACTAGAGTGGAACCCACAGGGGAAGCGAAAGAGAGGGAGACCCCAACACAGCTGGAGACGCACGAGAATGGCAGAGTTGGCGGTGAAGCATGTTACGTGGAATGAGGCAAAAGGCACTGCTCAAAATAGGGTTAGGTGGCGCGCGCTAGTTGAGGACCTATGTTCCACCTAGGAACGAAGAGGATTAAATAAGTAAGTAAGTAACCCTTAAAATGCTAAGTCTGCATTATTCTGGGATTTGGAGGAATGTCCATTCAACCACTTGTGACGTCACGAATTTGCTCGTCAGCAGATTCTTGGGATATGCAACTAACACCGGTTGGATAGATCTTTCCACAGGACTGTCCATTTTCACGATCGACTGCAATCTGACAGAGGTAATCGAAAAAAACGTGATCAGTTTATGGTGCAAAATTGGTGGTAAAACAGGCCAATATACCTGTACTTAATCATGGTCTCCTTTCCACAACTTTTCATTGCTAAAGATCGAAACTTTTCAGGTTAAAAGATAGGATGTACAGTGTAGAAGTAGAGAGAATAAGAAAGCAGAGGAAAACGAAAAGCAACGCAGCGAGGAAAAAAATCGAAGCTGTTCGGCAAAAAAAAAGTAAAGTAAAAGTAAAAGTAAAATATTATACATTTTTACATGAACCCTTCCTCAAAATCTTACTGCAGTGTACGAAAATGCATTTCTGGCAAAGTTTAGAGAAATTTAGCACCGTAGCGCCAAAAAATCAATTTAACGGTTAAAAAAACGTGTTTTTTGCAGTAAATTTAGCATATTAACGGTTAAGAGCAGAAAATAATAGGCAGCCTTATTACTTGAAATATTGTCAGTTCGGGATGATAAATGTTCTCCTCAATCATTATAATAACTTGAGGTAGCATTAGAAGACGAACAGCTACCCCCACTGGAAGTGCTAAAACCACCATCATCATCATATTCATCATCATTATCATCAATTTCGCTCTCTAGTCGATGTTCTTTTTTATTTGATTTGTTACAATCAGAAGCTGTTTTTTTGTATGGGTATTTTAATTGGCTTTATTATATAATCTACAGTATGTTATAGGGATTTTAGCCACTGAGAAATGTCGTATCAGAACACATGTGTTCTGATATCGTATCAAACACATGTGTCCTGATATGACCTTTGGAATATTCACCTTTTGAAAGAATTGAGCTAAATTTATATAATAAATAGAATAATACATGGGAGCTTGGAGATATGAAATTGATCTTCTCGTGTTCAATCTCGATATCTCATTCGTTCGCTGCGCTCACTCGTGAGATATCGAATTGAACACTCGAAGATAAATTTCATATCTCCGTGCGCCATGTATTATTCTCTATTTATCTATACCTTTCACTTCTTACCGCCTCGACTAGCTATTGCTATTTGCGGGTTGTGAATATTTGTTTGTAAATATAAAGATTGTTTTAATTAATTAAACCCAATTTAAGCGGTGGAAAAAAGGGCTTCAGGTGTACCCCCGCCTTAAAAGGGGCCTTTCAAAATATCTGGAACAGACCCACCCACCAGTTGATTCATTCAAGTATTTTAAGGTGGCTCGACTGGGTTTTTTAGGGGCAACACCGCTCAAGTTTGAGAACTAACCGAGACTGTCATTAACAATGCCATCGAAAAACGATCACCACAGCTGAATTAGGTAAAGATGAAAATTTGTTATGACCAGTGTTATTTTGACATCGGAGTTGTCATAGCAACGTAATGACGTCATCACGTTTATCAATTTCGTTCGTATTGCTCGGCACCAGGAGATTTTTTCGGAAATCGCTCAAGGGAGCATGTACCTCCTATACCTGCCTCAATGTTGGCAAAGTTTGAACAAATTCTGTGAGAGCGTTATCGAAATTTTTGGGGATGAAGTTTCGAGGGTCATAAATACAGTAAAAAACATACTATTGAGATAATAGGGTAATATCTGAAGGACACGACGCGCTTTGGGGATGCAGTTTCATCTCATAGTAGTTTGATGCCATTTAAAATTGTCTATACAAAATTATGGGGATCGCCAGGACCGATTGCGAAAAAACGGATTTGATGAGCGTGCATTCAGGTGCTCTTGTTGCCACTTTTGTAAATAATTTGGTCTACACCTACAAATGTGATAATTATTTGGAAACCGCTCGATGAATTTTTTTAAAAACTTGTCAATCTCGAGGTTTGTCATCAGTTTATATGGCCTGCAAGTTTCAAGGTCATTGAAAACATTTAAGACAATAAAATCGGGGCTCCAATGTACTACTTTTCTCTCGCAGATTTTGTGTTTACAAGTGAGTGTCCTCATTATTCACGTGTATTGTTTTTTACTTAAGGGGTTTATTCAAGTGAAAAATCAAGAAAAGAGTTTTAGTAACGTCGATTGCACGATAGAAAAACTGAACATTTTAAGGCCCTTACTAAAAGCTCTCACACTTTAGCCATTGCTGATCACACTTACTTCTACGGGCGATAATATTAAATGGGATAATTTTGACATTTTAGCAACTGGGCGGTCAGATATACTTTGCTAATTAAGGAGACATTGTTAATTCGTGATTTGAATGAAAACGTTGGTAGTAAGCAACTTTTTCTTTACTAACCTTGTATATATATATATATATATATATATATATATTTTCCTCGTAGACTCATCTGTTTGTTATTTATTAGTATTGTCACATTTTGTTTAGATTAAACACCAATGGTTTTTCTTCTTCGCATTTAAATTCAATTGCAATATAGCTAACGGCCGCTTCTGAAGATGTATGTTGTAGCATACGAAACGCCAAGTTGGTAAAATCAATTTTTTTCAGACATGTTTTGTCTGGTCATGTTTGTCACCGCAGTGCAGTGTCAGGGGCGTAGGCAGGATTTTTCCAGAGGTACGCACAATTTGCCAAATCCTCCTACTAGCCTATCCCCTCCCTTCCTCTCAAGTACCAAATGTTTTTGCGCGCTTTGTTAAGATTGTAATGGTGAGGTTATGTTGTCAGTAAAAGCGTTCTTTCTTGATATCAAACGACAACTGAGTCGTAAATTTAGCCGGTTTTCCATTTCAACCACGCAGCTTATCCACGCACTTATCGACCAAATTTAAAGTCTAATTCCTGATGTTTATCGTGACATTTATCATTCCATGATTGTGCCATTTTACCGTATTAGGTCACGAGAACGCGTAAAATATGACACGTTATTACAACGTAGAACAGTGAAAAAATACGGACGCAAAGCAGAGCAACAAAATGCCCTGACAGAACGTCCACAGATTCGTGTAACGCGCATAGAGTTTTTGGATTGCTTGAGAACGACAGTATCGCTGTACATTTTTACTCGTCCTACACGCTCGTCAAAATACTGCAAGACTC
Organism: Meandrina meandrites; assembly: GCA_963693305.1. Lineage (NCBI taxonomy): Eukaryota > Metazoa > Cnidaria > Anthozoa > Scleractinia > Meandrinidae > Meandrina > Meandrina meandrites. Next base: position 37,893,015 of record OY855907.1, read on the forward strand.
GTAAAATATACAGCGATAGTACACACTAAAATGTCTAATAAGATATCTCTATGCAAATGCCTCGATCCTGAGAAGAAAGATCACGGCGCGCGGGAAGGTGAAAGACTCAGCTCCTTAATTTCAATTTTCCCTCGGCAACAATGAGCGAGGTAGAACCAAATGAAACGCCAATAAGGACTTTGTTTCGTCATGTCCGTACCATCGCTTCCGCTTTCTAACTAAGCAGGCACCATGGTACATTCGACATTTGTCTTGAGAGCCTGTTCGCCTCGTGACCAGCTGGGCCCAAGATTCAGGGCATGCACATTATCTCCCCCTTAGGGTCGATTACCAGCCGCTGTTCGGGGAATGAGCCCGCACTCCTCCCTTCTCGATCTTGGGGGAGGAACAAAGACCGGAATTGTGATAGCAGCGGAAATAGAGCCTTTCTCCCCCAATTCTCCCCCTGCGCACTCTCAAACGTCACGCCAGGTTTAGCAAGAAGCCTGAGCCCGACCTGCGGTGATGTCACCACATTCGCCTCAGTCTTTACGCTTCTTGATCGATCTGGCACTCGGAAACGGTTAGAAAAGATGACCTATAGAACGGGCTTCTGGTACACCCGATCAACAGAAAACTGAGTAGATGTTATTAAACAATAAAATGTGCGATATTTCTTGCTTCGCAGGCTGGCTGGCGGCGTTTCACACGCCGGTATCGAGTGAGATGTGTTTATTGACTTCTCTCAAAAGTTCTTCACCTGTCACTACTCCTAAAAGTTCTGATATTACATTTATGAATGTTCGTGACTGAACTTTACTAAACGTGCGTTTGCTTTAAAAAATATTTCTTTCATTTAGGGCGTAAACTTGCGTAAACTGATGGTTAAAATCGTGAGTGTAAAACATGCAAGCACGCATGCAGACCAACACGCTCCGTGATATGATCGCATTCTTATTGACTTAGCTGCTGATCAAAAAAACGATTGTTTTCCTTTGGTAACAATGATCATGAGGACTCGTTCCACTCTGAACGGATCAGTTCAAATTGCCACGGCACGTTTCTTCTTTGAGCTGCTCAATTAAGATGATGAACCAGCCCTTATTTCCACGGCAGATATGTAGCAAGAGTCTACTTACTGTGGTCGTTTTATTGATGGATTTTATTTTAATGAAGCATATATTGTTCGATCAGTATATAACATAAGAGTTGTGAAGTTAGGCACGTCTTGTCGGCTGACAAAAGAACGTGTAAGACCTTGAGAATTAATATCGGATAATTTTTTTGACCCAGCGTACAAAGTCCTAACCCAAAAGGAAGTGACTGGGCATATCTTTCCAGATTTCATGCAGTTACATTACTTTAATTTTCATGCTTTTTGTTAGCATTATTATTCCAAGCAGTCTTCGTTAGATACCGACGATGTCACTTTTATTGTTCCTGAAACTATAATCACCACAAAAAAATAAACTATGCATGCAAAGGGAATTTTAGACCAGCCTAAACTTAAAGTCGACTTCCTCCCTTTAGGTCAATTTAGAATAGGAGAACGGAGCTCGGGCTAGTTTTCCAAAGTCAGTCAACGTTCTTTGTTTATCAGGAAACAGGCCAGAACAGTCACCGAAGTAAATGTTAGAAACAACTCCAAACGGCTGTTGTTACCTCGAGCAGCAAAAATATAGAATTCAGATTTCGATGGAGCCCTTGATCCCCCCTTTGTGAGATAATTTTATGAACCTTATAATTCAGGTGGCGAAAAAGCACAAAACTGAAGAATCAACATGCCATAAATCATTTCTAGTGCTAGGTAGTTACATACTCCATTTTAAGAACCGAATATCTGCAGTGGACTATTTAAAGGAGCTCTGTCAAGGGGGTTTCGCAGATTTTCGGTCTAAACTGTTCTGAAATTAGTGGTAGGCAACTTAACCCATGAAAAACATTATCTTTGAGCATCTAAAGGAAGATATAGCCTTAATATTGGATAGAAATCTCACTACGGCTATAAATATCGATTTTTTTGAAGACGTGCGGAAGCAACTTGAAAAGTTTAGCTAAACTTTTCAAGTTGTAATCCATTTCCATCGTAGCCATCTGCAGCTAAAGACGCTTGTTAACAATTTTGGTGCTCTAATATAGCAATTGTTAATAAAAATGGACTATTATTTTTGGTTTTCGTTCAACACAAATAGAAATTTTGGCTGTTCAAAAATCTGTTAAAACCTGTGACAAAGCCCCTTTAAGTACCCTTGGTGTGCAAAAGTGTGACCCCCCCCCCCCCCAACCCACTGGGGCGTTTATTTCACTTTTACGTTGAAAAATCAAATAAGACGCGTAGATTGCTCGCGGAATTAGTTAGAGAACAGAGCTTGCGAGTAGGAGACTAATCCAATTTGCGCAGATGTCGTTAATAGTTTGATAAAACCTCTAGTTATGATACTGATGCCAAAGGTCTAATACGACAACTAGGTTGGAAAGATTTGTGTACCCAACGTCAAATTCAGAAAGCCTTAATGGTATATAGATCTTTAAATGGCTTGGTTCCTGAATACCTATCGTCTAAATTTCTAAAACGTAGTGGAATCCGCTATCCTTTAAGGGATTCCGAAAACAAACTGGTTGTACCACATCCACGAACTAACTATATGAAAAATAGCTTTAGTTACAGTGGTGCAACTCTCTGGAACAGCCTACCCTGCAATCTCAGGATGATAAAATCCTATAATCAATTTAAAAGCAAAGTTAGACACGGCATTCATGGAAAACAGGATTAGTTTAATATTTAAATTAGTATTTACTACATGTACTTCAATTTTTATTAATTAGTATTTAGCATGGATTGTTTATTAGTAGTTTATTAGTATTAATTTTTATTATAATTTTAAATAATAGTATGCTACCTGATGATTTTTAACCGTGTATAAAGAAATGTTAAATAAATAAATAAATAAATAAATAAATAAATAAATAAATAAATAAATAAATAAATAAATAAATAAATAAATAAATAAATAAATAAGATAATCGATGTCGTCATCGGGGCCAACCATGGCATGATGTGCGGTGAATCTTGGGGGGGGGGGGGGGGGGGGGGGGGCGTCAATTAGACACGGGGCATTTATTAGAGGCGAGCGTCTAATACAACGTTTGTACCTCAAGGGGGCGCTTACTAGATACGAAGCGTTTATTTGAGTAAAGGCTTTACGGTATTCTTAGCGCTATGGCCTGACTTGTATTCTCTTTCCTGAGAACGAAAAAAAATAACTTGGCTTAAGGACGTTCGCGCGAAAATTTTCTAGTCGATAGATTTTTCTAAATTTTTTACTGAGGACGGATAATGAGTTACTTGTGTCAGAAATACAAAAAAAGTGGGGGTCACCGACTTCGTTTCAGAGATAAAGTCTGAAGAAAACTACCCTGATATTGAAAAATAGGCGCACGTAATTTCGCACGGCTTTCTAGGTTTGTAGTTTAAATTATCGATGGTGAGAAAACGGAGGCAAACGATCTTGGTGATATTTTGAAGAAGTGCGCCTGTTGCGTAAATAATTTTAAGTGTTGCCATCTTTTATGCAAAAGTTAGCCCTGGAAGAGGCATTTGAACCCGTCGTACGGCAAAACGAAAAGATCAAAAAGCGGAATTCGAACGTGCGTGGGGCAAAAAAAAAATCAACCTTTTAATCGATAGATTTTTTCCATTTTCTCACAAAACGTAGATAATCGCTAACAAAAGTGATCTGTTAAGAAAAAAGTAGGGGTCACCGACCATTTAAGCTGGCAAACTGCAAGCGAAGTTATCGCAACGGCTACTCACCCTATATGTGGTTGGAATGTTTCCTCAGCGCGCGCGCTCGATGCATGACGTGGCGTAGCGTTGCGACAGGAATTACGTGCGCAGTAAGGATGCGCATAAACATAATAAGAACTTTATTTATTTAAGTGTCAGGGTAGGTATTTAGCTTACAGAAGCTAATTGGGGACACTACTACGTTACAATTTATTAAGATTTAAAATATACAGTTAGCGCGAACGTCCTTAAGGGGGGTCCTTCTTAACTACTAAGTTGTTGCTAAGGAAGGTATCTAACCGCCATATTTTGGAAACTTGACCTGCTACGGATAAGCTTTTTTCGCAACTTTGTTCAATTGAAGAGTCCTTCAAGAGTTTCAAATCACGGCCATATTTGACAAGTGGCGTGGCCAGAATAGAAAAAACCCTAAAACTGAAAGGGCATATAAAACTGAAAGTTAAAATCAGTACCAATAGATAAAGAATGTCCACATGCTTAATGCTTCGTATGGGTTTTACAAAATTTGCATTATTGTAAAAGTTATGACATAATAAACACCCGTATTTTCAGACTTTCTTCAGTAGCGTTTTTTTCTTTCTTGTAAACGGTAATCCCATACGTAGGATTATAAAGAAGGCTATGTTATCCCCGATTCTTTAAAAAATTGAGAACTCTTCCTTTTTTCCTCCAAGTTTTAGGGATTTTAAATTCTAACGCGCGGTTTAGGACTGGCACTAGTTATGCAGGCGCAATGTCAATATTTCAAGCAGGTATTTCCTGCCCCACAAAATTTACCATTTAGCCTTATAAAACGGCCCAAAATGGCTTGCCACTAAAACTGGTCTTCAGGAATTCCCTAGCAACTGCTCTAGATCTGTAGTTAAGAAGGACCCCCCTTAAACTCCCAATACAGCCGTAAAACATGCAACGGTGGAATGGACACGAGCAGTAAACTTGTGTGATTTCATGCTGGTGTTTTACTTTCAGACAGACCAGTATTTCAAACGTTATTTCGTTACGTAAAGTAAAACAAATCGCCAATGATTTCCGCTAACCATGAAAAGAGCACACGGACAAACAAAACGAAAAAAAATACAAGGCGAGAGGACGGATGACATTTCAGACTAGGCGATCAGACAGTTGAAAAATATGTTCTATAATTTGGATCAAAATATTTCTATTAGACAAAACTAAAAACATTCATCAAGGTCGAAAATAGCTCAGATCGATGAAAACACAGAAGGGTGATCAAAGGTTGAACTGAACAAAGAAAAGAGCTTTGTTTGTCAGTCACTTTTTCAACCTTTCCACTGAAGCGCGAACGTGGGCTCGCTCGCTCGCTTTTCGACCTTTTCCATTGCTTGCGTGCTCTAGCTTGCTCTGTGCGCCTAGGAAAGAATCGGCTACTACACAGGCTAGCATCATGCAGAGCCATTCATTTTCTAAATTATTAAAATAATCAAATCTCGCGTATGCTAATATAGTTCAAAGTACAAAATTCAAAGGGGGGGTCTATGTATTTTTGTTTTTCAGTGATGGCACGTGCGTGCTTGTGACCGAACTTGATTTCAAATTCCGATCAAGAAAAAGCTCAGATCGATGAAACGAAAGTAAGGTGATCAAAGGTTGAACTGACCAAAGGAAAGAGGGTTGTTTGTTTACTTTTTCAACCTTTCCACTGAAGCGCGAACGTGCGCTCGCTCGTTTCGACCTTTTCCACTGCTCTTTGCTCTGTGCGCCTAGGAAAGAATCGGCTACTCGGTACAGGCTAACATCATGCAGAGCCATTCATTTCTAAATTATTAAAATAATCAAATCTCGCGTATGCTAATATAGTTCAAAGTACAAAATTCAATGTAGTTTTGTTTTTCAGTGATTTCAAATTCCGATCAAGAAAAAGCTCAGATCGATGAACAGAAAGTAAGGTTGAACTGGCCAAAGGAAAGAGGGTTTTTTGTTCACTTTTTCAACCTTTCCACTGAAGCGCGAACGTTGACTCGCTCGCTCGCTCGCTCGCTCGCTTTTTGACCTTTTTCTTTGCTTGCTCTGTGCGCCTGGAAAGGAATCGGCTACTACACAGGCTAACATCATGCAGAGCCATTCATTTTCGTTCTTAATTATTTAAATAATCAAATCTCGTGTATGCTAATATAGTTCAAAGTACAAAATTCAATGCATTTTTGTTTTTGATCGCACGTGCGTGTTTGTGACCGCACGTGATTTCTAATTCCGATCATGAGAGATAACCAGATCCAGCTGGACTTGCTGGGGGACGACAACCGGTCACAACAAGCTTGAGTGAGCGAAGGCGAAATGCACGCTATCTTTTAAACTCATTCCAGAACACTGATTTGTTACGCTGTACATCATCGAAAGAGAACAAAGTTTAAAGTTGAGTAGTACAACCACACCCCTGTTAACTGTTAAAAAGGGCAAAAAGAAAAAAAAATGAAGAAAAGGAATGTTATTGAATGTTAAGGGCTCATCGCCTGCATTGAAATGTTATTGAAATTTTGTTTTAAGTTGGGTTCGTGTGATGGCAGTCCAGTCATCAGTCATCAAGAGTAAAAGACGTGGTGAAGCACGCAAGTTTGCACATCGACAAAAGAACTACATGCCACACCTCCTGCGATGATGATAGTATTGATCTCTGTACCGGTCTCTTTTTGGCTTTCACTGTTGAAGAATTTAATAGAAACCCACACGGAAATGCTGCCCGGGCATATCCTTTCTTGCGTGCATTCAGCACTTTACTGGGTTCTTGTGGCTTATTGTGGCTTATAAGTGTACTTAGTTAGGAGCGATAGGAACGATTTAAAAATAGGCTTTTTCGACTCGCGAGTGACTGCGGTTTTCCGCAAAGATCTCTGTGGTTTTAGACGGAAACCTCATGTAGCATGAAAGCCAAGATACAGTTTTCTTCAGTCTTAATGGTCGTATTGTAAGAGTTTATCCGCATTTTGTGGCTTATGTTGATCCGTTCTGGTCTGGCTGACTGCAAAAATGAAGTCGGCTTTAAAAAGTTAATCCTAGGAAGCAAGTATGCTTTGTTTTGAACTGGAAACAATTAGATTAGCATAGTAGATTCGCATAGTAGACTAGTAGATGTTGTGATCTCTGTTTCTTGTTGACTAAAAATTTCCACTGGTTTGATAACTTCGGTTGTATCAGCATTTTCACCGTCATGTTTCATGAAATATGAAGCAACAATTGAAATAAAACAAAAAAGTGCTTGTTATCAAGAGAAAGAATGTTATTGAATTAATACAATGACTGATTATATTAATGCATTCAAGTGGTAAAATATTTTCATTGAAAATAATTATAAATGGAAAATTCAAAGCGCTTACTAAACTCAAGAACAACGCTATTTCGATAAATAAAATTTCCTGCGCAGTAATTTGAACAGTAGAATTCCGATTTTTGGAACCTCCAAGAGAAATCAAACGAAGATTGGTTTCAGAAATCAATGGTAAAATTGCAATATTCGACTGATAGAAGTGACCCGGCTTTTGGCGGATCGAGGACTCGAGAAAACCGGAATTCAAATGTAGTTTACGTTATAAACAATAGGTTTGAGAAAAAAAATGCTTCAGTTTGTCCCCGAAAACGATTTTCAATTTGCATGTTTAATTTCGATATATGGAAAAATGTTTATCGCGCGCTTGAACCGGTTCTGCTACTCTCCCATCCCCTCACGTGACTGGTTTGTTGTTTTTTTTTTACAGCGTCGCATACAACAATTGAAATATGCCGGCCGGTATAAGGTCACGAACGAGTGGGCGAAAAAAAATGTTCTTCTGTTTTTTGGATAGTCTTTGGATGGATTGTACTACTCGGAGTAAAATTTGTACATATGTACATCTTGATAATTAAAAGTCGCGCCAGTTCTTTTTCGCAAGTGACATGAACTTGTGCGTGCGGGACGTGACCAACAAGTCCCTCGCTGCTTCCATCTTTGTCTGAAAGTAATTGCTTTGGAATATTACGCGATTATAATTAACAATACATAACAAAGCAAACTTCTTTGAGAAATCACGCCTTGTTTGGCTAGCGTTTTGATTGTTTTTAGCAAGATGCAGTAAAAATCTGCCTAGCTAGCTTGGCAAACCACATAGACATGACCGCACAAAAAAGTTAAAAATAAACAAAACCAGTGTAAACCTGGTACGTGCTCAAAAACAGGAAAATAACAGGCAGGGCCAGACATAAACAGTATTTTATGCACGTGAAGATTCTACAAGTGTCTCACATGTGAAAAAGAATACATGTAATTCGCAAAATTGGAAAGATATAGACTGCATGCAGGAAGTGTATTTTCTCGGCTTCCCTCAAATCTATTTTTAACCGGAACTTTGGAAGTGTTCGTGTTCTCGCCATGCATTGTACTGTGAGAGGTCAAGAAGCGATAAACGCCAGACAATTTAAAAGTTTTTGTGCCAGACTTTAATCTTTTCCTCTCAAACGTATTTTTGCATTTTTTTGTTAAAACATGACAAACATTAGCACTATTTTTGGAAGTTTTACGGGTCGAGAAAACGTTTATGTCAATCAAGAGTCATGTGATCTGAAATACTAGAGATAAGAGCCAAGAGACAAGTCAAAACAACCCCAAATAACAAAGACTGTTCAATCAATTTTCTAGATTATACATTGGCATAATAGCTACTGTTTAAGAATCTTTCCTTATCAAACGAAATACCGGCATAAACAATTGTGGTACAACACTACATGTTGTTTATAATTTTCGCTGAAATTTGAGATTAAAAAACCATCGGAGAAAAGTTGCCAGGTTTCCATTTACAAGGGATAGAATTTTTTTACTTTCGAGACTCATATCAATTGACATTAGTTCATTTACATTTTTGAAACCTGTTTAAGCAAAACTGTTCAATAATTGCTCTTAGTCTAAGAAATATTATAATTTCAACCGCGAGGTGAAAAACGAAAGTGAAAAAGTGATTTCAGGGGTTTTTTACCAGTTTTGATGATTCTTGTTTTCCCAGCCGGCGCCGCAAACTTTGTTTACAAGAGCAGTAGGAGCTATTCAAAACGCCGGCTTTTACAAAGGACTGTTGTGTATTGTTTAATTTTAAGCGGAAGGGACACACCTCCTTGTCTTAGCCAATCAAATGAAAGCTACTTAAAGTTGTTTACTACATTCGCCGCATCGCGAAATTCGCGGAAACGCAAAATTTGGCGGCAAAATGCCGCGTTTTCGCTACTTTTCTCCAAAACCTAGCGTTGTTTATCTCCGAGGTTGTTTGCATCCCGAAAAATTGCAGTAAAATTATGGGACATGACTGGAATACTTGATTAGTATGCATAGGTCATTAAAATTCATTCAAATGTCAGGCAAAAATAAAGTGATTGATTGAAGACAAAGACAGACAATATTGTCATAAAGTTGAGCCAGCCAATCAGATTAGATGTCAAAGGGCAAAGACTCGTAGAACAACTTACGGAATCGAGATAAACAACACGGGCGCAAATTTGTTTTCATTCTTGAAAACAACAGGAAAGAAAGCAGCTCGATGCAAAAGTTTCTACACTTAAGCCTTTCTGTTTCATAAATTTACACGTCTTGGCTCGCGCTTTTCGACATTCTGAACTTTCAACTTCGAGTTCTGTCGGCACGTGCGAGGCGAGCGCTGGAACTTATTGGCTTAGGGCCAGAGAACACATCACGCGAAGCGGAACGACCAGGGCTCTCTTCCGCTTGACAAGCTTCGCCGATCTTGTAATTTAACAATTAAACTCGAAACAAAAACTACAAGTCTTGAGGTGTAGATGACTGATGAAAATACGCGTGGTACATTTTCTTTAATGCCTCATGGCACATGCCAAGTAATTAATAAGTGCACAAACTGTAATAAACCCACATGACAATTTTATTGGAAATATTTTTTCTCTTAACCTTCCAGATATTAAGTTAAAGTATATAATTTTAGTTCGATGGAATATATATATGGCAATAAGTTACCATTCTGGAACACTTTAGTGTATGTTCAACGCTGAACAAGTCGCAAAATATTTTTGCACCATGCATGTGATATAACACGAATCTTTGATTTTGTTTGACGTCCGACTTTGTTAATCAATGCAAAATGACTGAATCTCTTCTCTCCGCTCGCAGAAGATGTTTGACATCGCCTCACTGCGATTATAAAAAATATAACGATTTTATAAAATATTTAATCTATATACATGTTCTTCATTTATTTTATGACACGCTATCCGTGCGCTACGAACGTGCTATAAATATAATATCTGCATGGTGGTGTGAAATGGAAAAGTTCAGCCAGTTTAGTCCGCGAATCGCACGCATGCTTTCTTCCACCGGCACTGCGTGCACCACAGATGCCTGTTTTCCATTCCGTAAACCTTTCTACATTTCTTGCTTTCGCCGCGGACTTTCCGCACGGGCGCATGATGCTGAACTCTCGCCGGGGGACTGGTCTTGCCGCTAGTTGCCTTCGCAGCCGGTGCGTACGACAAATTAGCGATGGACTGTACGTCCCAGTTGAAGCGAGGATGTTGCGGCGAGTTGTAAGCGCTTGGTGAGGTTTCCGCACCGGGTTCTGACCACGGACTTTTCACCATGTCAAAATGGGATTGGGTTGGTGTTGGCGACAGGGCCAGCGGTGCCGGGAACACGCTCTCACCGTACTCATCTTCGTCCAAGTCTATTTCGTTGAAGTAGAAATCTTCTTCTCCATCACTGAATCCTTCTTCTGCAGCACTTTTAGGCCTGAAGAACACAATATGAACTCCGATTAAGACAAATCGCTCTAAAAGATCTCTAGATTTTGGGGCTCAACTTTGCGAGTGCAATCTTGCACACCCTCTAATTTTGAACAAAATTTTTCAGTTACTATTCACGTAGCCCTTTCTCGACAAGATAGAACTTAATACCCGAGTTTCGTGCAGTAAACTCGAACCTTTGCAAGGAGAATTCATAACTCTACGCGATCGCCATTAAAAAAAATCCTTTCTGATTCGTGCAGCATAATTTTAAAATTTTCAAAAAGCAGCTAACATATACCGGCATTGAACAATTAACACCCTTGGGAACACCACTAATAAACTGAATAGACGTCAAATCGAAGGTATTACTATAATCTTTTCTTTTAAGTCAGTGGAAATAAATAAGAATAGCACATAAGAATGATAAAGACATCAGCTTACCCAAGATGGATAGTTCGAACGTGCCGGATGATACCGGGGGCGGTCGAGAGGGTTTTCCCGCATCCAGGCCATGTACACTTGTACAACGTCTTCAGGCTTGAATTCGACGAAGTCGAGGTCTGCAAAGACAAAGCCAAAACGCCAGGGTTATTTTACTGCAGGCTTTTAGTAAATACTACATTTTTTAAGGATTTTGGGACTCGAGAAGTCGAGAAAATCGGGAATCGGCGAAACAAATTACAAAACAAACAGGAACTCGAGACGAGATGGCGTGCAACTTCAGCGGTACATATTTAAAGGTGTGAAATTTTGCTCGTAGACGGCACCAAATAATTAGGAACTCTTGCTAAGTACATCTTGGCACCCAAGTTAAAAACCTTCGCAGTTTAATATGTTCGGCGCCGAAGATCTACCCAAGAAAGCAGTTTTTAGGCTGACGCAATTATTACATTTACATTTGAAACCCCCGAACAAGGAAGAGGTGAATATTTGAAGTAAACAACCTTTCTGCGACTTGTTTTGGAAAATAATTATTTTAGCTAGACGCTAAATTTTCTAACCTTTCGCTTGCGAGAGTTTTCCTGTCTCTGAAAATCCACTCCGATTCCTTCATCAACAGGCGAAGGAGGACCGTTGAAGAAAAAGTTTGAATCATTTGCCGGATGCACTGGAGAACTAGAATGACCTGGCGAGTTTCCCGGGCTTGGAAACGGTGCCATTTCGGAACCCGAGTCCGGCGTTAGAGGAAAGCCAAAGCACGTCTCCTCCACTAAAAAAGATAAAATTAAACACATTTTTACAACAACATTCAGATTAAAATTAGAGCTATCACGTCGCTAATGGCGAAGATTCACGATGGGAAAACACCTCCAAATGTTAAAAGGCAAATAATAAGCTTAACTCTATCGCGCGCGCAGGAATCAGGAGCCGAGATGAATAAAAAATACAATGAATCAAATATTTTTTGGTAACAAGGTTTTTGTACTTACTCCGGTCCACGTCTTTCAAAACCGGTGAGATCGATAAAGCGGTGAGGACAAGTGCAGCCATTTCTTCACTTCTTGTAACGTTTTCTTGCCGCTCCGTGCAGCCCCTTCATAAAAGAAACCGGTTTAAATTAGCTTAAGAACAGAGCAGAACAAAAGAATACTACTACACGAAGAAGAAGAAAAAATAAAACTCTTTCTATTAACCACAAAGCACCTATCAAGTAACACGAAATAATACTATAACAGAAAAAAAAGAAACAGAAAATATGGGATATAACCTTCTTTGAATCTACACGTCTATCAAGCGTAAAATACTTACTCGCACGATTCGATTCCATGTGCTTTCACTTTGCATGGCACGGGGCACGAAATTGTGGAACTTGAACCGTTAACGCATTTAAACTCCACTGGTACAGATGAAAACTTCTGTCCTTTCATAAGATGGACCTCATTTGGTCTTACAGCGACGACCGTGTCATGCTGGTCGAAAATTTGAACCAAAACTTCGTTGAACTCTGAACGAATTTTTATCACACGGGCTCCGACTTCGCGGTTCTTGTACGTGATGTAAACGCGTTGGTCGGTCCTCAGGGACGAAGCACCAGCGGAATTGAATCCGGGTCCAACGATTTCTCCCTCATCTACCTCAGCTATGTAGTCATCGTCAAAGAGAATGGTGTAAGTATTTTCGCCGGTTGGTTTGCTTTTGACTGCTTCGATCACGCCGGAATAGAACAGTCCATCCTTCCAAGGAGCACTCACACGCACGCCGAGGAGTGAGTTTTTTGGACGTCTTCTGGAGGACAGCATTATGTTTTCCTTGCCAGCTGTGGAACAATTCGTCTATTTTTGGTCAGAAATTAAATATTTTCTGCCGTTACGTCGGAACCGGTAAAACGCTTGTCGTGCGAAACTCGCCGATCGAAAATACTGTTTTGTTGTTGTTTTTACGGCGAGTTCTTGGGGGTGTGTATAGGTCCCTGGAGGGATTTACAATCTATCCCGCTCTTTGATTGGTCTAAACCATAGAAAAAATACTACGGTATTTCTTATTGGTTCAAAGTTATCATCAGATGACGTGTGATTGGCTAATGGTTGAGGCTATTTTTAAACCCATTCAGCACCTTTGTTTACATTGTGAGTTTGAGACGTGTCGTTCTCACGTACTCGGCTTTTATTGGGAAAAGCAATTGTATTCTTTTTGTTCTAGCTTGGAAATCGATTCAACGTGGCTGCATCGCGTCTCCCATCCGAGCAGATCTCGAAAACCTGCTGCAAGTGCAATTGTTTTCCTCAAAGGAATTAGCGCTTTGAAATTCGACCCGAGCCATGTGATAGAGGTTACGGTTGTTTGCGAAGTATGCAAAATAAACCATGCTGTGTGATTGGTTAAAGACAGTGGGGAGGTGTCAAAAATCGCTATAACAAACTCAACGATTGGTGGACAGAACAAATCTTTAGCCCATTTGGCCGCCAGATCGACGCCGCCGCAATTATATGCCCGGCAGATAATGTCAAACAAAGTCTCACAAACAGGACATGTTTGAAACGCGATTGTCGTTCGAAAATCAAATTTTGCAGTTGTTTTTAACCAGCAGACAATGGAGTATTTTCTCTTTAGTTACACAATGTTTTTCCGGTTTTAGTTTTGGCTGGTGACATAATAGAAGCAATTTTTATTTGCATTTTAAAGTGAGTTTCTTGTCCGCGGCTTGTCGATTTCCCACATTGTGAACAAATTTATTTCATTTTAAATATTCACGTATTTCAAAATATTGGATGGCCCAAACCACAATCAAAACAGATATTATTTGCCTTCAGACGAACTGCTAAAAATACCCAAAACTCGTTGGATATAAACGAAGTCCAACGCAATATACACACGGTATGCATAAAAAAACTCGTCGCGAAATGAGCTAGTGTTTCAAATTGCTTTGAAAAGATATATATTTCTTTATTTTAATGAAAAGTGACAACATTTTAAAAATTTTGTCAACCTCTGCCCCAAAACATGAAATGCCAGACTTTTAAAACATGTGCTGATAAAGCGAAGCGAGCTTGTTGGTGCGGGAGAGATCAGATTGCGATCGATTGTTTCTGAGCTGTCTTTATAAGTTGGCTGACCGGCACGAGACTAAAATTTCACCCCGAGGGGATGTAATTGTAAACGGTAGACCAATAACAGCTGAAGCTACCTAAAAACACTCAAGAATACCTAAGAACAAAATTTTTATGAGAAGTCGCAAACGAAAGTACATTGTGAAGTCCACTCGCGTGATGCGCAATGCTAAACTGCCGAAAATTGATGAATAAATTGTGTCAAAACAATGCGAGCACGAGGCTACAGGCTAATATTTTTGTAGGAAGAGACTTGGTCACTGAACTGCTGAAGGAGCTTATCTACCATCTGTCATTTTGAAATGATCACTCCAGGAGATTTGAAACAGATCGTGTATCGTCGACACGTAGTACCTGGAGTGTTGTAACCAGAAGCCATTTTACTCCAAAGCTATGTTGTTTACTTCGGATGTGAAACGTTTAATTTATGCAAATTACACTAACGACTACAGAAACAAAAGCTACAGAGAAATAATTATCTAGTAATGTTGACGGTGTCGTTGAAACAAAGGCTTTTGGAATAGAAACATCCATTTGCTTGAAATGATATTGACGTCCTCAAAAGATGAAATGGGATCAAATCAAGCTATTTTGCCTGACACTTCAGGTCTGTCACGCGATATCGGAGATCATGCAACCAAAAGCTGCTTACTCCCAATAATTATAAAAATCCAAAGCGAGTCTAACAGTATTTTTGCCGTTATAAGCCTTAGCTGGAAAGGTTAAAATCAAAACTAAAAATGAAATGAAATCAAGTCCGGGGGTTGATGAATTGTATGCATATATGTGCTTGAACATGAACTGGCCAGGATCCAACCCTGCTTCAAGCACCAAACAAACTTGTCACGGCCGACAAAACGCGAGATATCTTTTGCCAGCGATGGATCCAGGGGTCTTCAGCACTAACGGAAAGGAAGAAATAAATATATCCTCAACACGAAAGCTATACGAAATAATCTGGTGACAGAATATATGGAGTATTTGCATACAGTATTTGGATCTCGATAAAGTGTTTCATATTTTATTAGTGAAACCGAACCACTTACGTACACAGACAACGTTTTGAAAACTTTCATCGAGAACAACTCAGTATGACTAAGAACTTCACGGAAACGGAATTTAGTGGTTTTATTTTAGCTGACACAGATGTACATGTTAAAATTTGCATGATCGTCTATCGAACGGGGGTTTTGAGCGGGGATGAGGCATACGGGGGCATATGACGGGCGGGGTGTGGGTTGGAAGGGGGCGGGGTGTGGGCGGATTTATCTCGACCACATGGACAGCAACTGAAAAACATATTGCTCCAACCTCGTTCCCAGGGCTTTTCCCTTGCCCTGGGAACGAGGTTGATATTGCTCGCTTTCAAAAAGGCTGAAAACCAGTTGTCTTTGGTGCATCGTTTTCGAAACATGTAGGTTTCTGACGTTTCTATTCGGCGATTCATGTCAACATTTGCTCATGACGTCGCTACGTGAAAATCAACATCAAGAAATCTCATATCCGACATTTTAAAGCATTCAGCTTTGAAATGTGTCCAGAAAGAACGGACTGGACGAACGCTTTCCGTGCTATTAAGTGAACACAAGTTTTCATCAATCACTGGAAATAGACAAAACATTTCAAGAGATCATGCAACATCCAATATAGCGATGAATAGTTTATGTCTGCAGCGCATTATAGCAAGCTGTTACTTACATATCTAGTCACGCGATTTCTGTCTAATTGAATTAAAAACATGCGAATTATTTAAAGACAAATATCATTACGAATACAGATCAATACACAGTGATTTAATCCGGGGGGGGGGGGGGGGGGAGAATCCCCCAAACTAACTAAATAAATCGCCCGTTCTGCAGGCTTAACCCCATAAAAGAGACCACTCTAGGCGTGGCTAAGGCCCCTAAAAGATACCATTTTTCTTGCATGATTGGTCTATATCATCAACACAGTATGGCATGGCGGCGCTTGCTTTTCAGATAAATATAAAATATAAGCGGTCTGCCCTGAACATCCAAAGTGAGACCAAAATCCACGAGTAACGCTCCTAAGCGACACCGACGCGCATCCACGTTGCTTTTATGTGGGAGTCCCCACCCCCTCCCCCGATTTTGGTAGATAGTCCAATTTAATTTTTTTACAGGTTTTAGCTATCATACAAATCTGACAAGTGATTACAGTTGACGAAAGCAGACTAATGGTCGACACAAACCTGAGACAACAAGAACAGTAAACTGGATTTTTCCTGGTTTTTAAAGCGATTAGGAAGTTTAAGCGAACCATTGTAAGACCGTCGAAAACAGGTTTATCTGGACAGCACAGATGCCTCTGCAAGCACGTTATGCATCTCTGTACAAATCTTAATCACCCTCTCCAAACAACAACGTGGAATGCCCAAATTATGCGTTATTGGAAAACGTGAGACAGGGAGGCGACTATTCCATATTGTGTTTCTAGTTAGATTATACACATCCCCCGAGACACACACAGGATATTGTTCTGACACCTTGTGCAAATAAAATACATCAACAGATTCGCAAGATACTGAAAAAAGTAGTTTTAAATTACCACTGATCTTGGGTCGTTCAACGAAGTACAGAAGCTTAAAATTAGTAACAGCTCAGCGTATTGAAGGTGGACTTTTAATATTGTTAACTCGATTATCGCTTACTTCAACATTAAAATGCCGCTGGTTAATTTTATTGATCTCGGATTATTTTAATCGGCTTTTGAATGGCGAACAACCGAGGATCAGTAACCTATAAGGCGTCAATTGAATCAAGGCGGTTCCTTTCGATTGCTGTGAAGATAGGGCAGCACATTCTCGTTCGCGGAGGCCGCGATCCTTCTGGTCTGCGCCAGGAATCGAGACCTCTGGCCGCTTCCAAAACCGGAAGTCCGCGATTCACGGAATCCTTATCAAATATGACAAATCTGATTGGCTGAAAAACACAGAACGAGTACTCTGCGCCTGCTCAGAAATTGGGAGCGGCCAGAGGTCTCGATTCCTGGCGCACACCAGAAGGATCGCGGCCTCTGGGGACGAGAATGAGGGCAGCAGTAAGCCGGTCTGCGCATGGAAACTGGAACTGTTTTGTAACAATTGCAAGTAGCAACATGTCTACAACATACACTATCACCTACACCAGCTATTTGTTGGGGGGGGGGGGGGGGAAGGGGGGAGGGGTCACCCTCAATATATAAATTTTTAAGTATCACTTTCCTTTAAGGGTATGGTTTTCGACACGTTTTAGTTCAGTGTACCTTTGTAAAGGGAACAACATACAAGACAGACATATTGTAAGACAAAAACTCAGGACAGAAAGAACAGTAGCAAAGGAAGGTCTGCAGGGTTTACCAGCTAGAATCGATAAAACGTGGTCAGAGTCTCATAGTTTGAAATAAAGTACAGAATTTAAGATCTAGGGGAGGCGCCCCTCCTTATTTTTGGTAGAAGACATAATTTTTTAAATGTTTTGTCCCCGCTAAAATTTTTTGGGGTATACACACAAAAAAGGAGTCCACACTTTATTTCAAGGCCTGGATCCACGACTGGATCAGGCCTGGAAAGGGTCACGTATATAAGCAGGGTTTTGACAACCGGGTAGGACATCCCCACCAAAGATTCCGAGGGGTATTCCCCAGCCTCTTGAAACATGAAAAAGTGCTAACTGTAACATGCCATTGCAATTTGGAAAGAACCGTTTTGCTTGAAAGCTGTGTCGGATGAAGCAGTGTTGGGGAAAAACTCTTTAGTGACATGGAATTTCAAACCATGGATCGTGTTTTGGCACAGGTAGTGAGAGAATTTCGAGAGTTCATTAAAACCAGTTTCTCAAGTGCAGCTCACACTAGATTCTCACGTAAAGTTAGACGTTTGACATGCAAATTGTCATGTGAAGAATCTAATACCTCTTGGGATCAATAAATCCTATATTTATGCGCATCGCAATTCACCGTTAGAATAAAGCTCCAGT
Source organism: Meandrina meandrites (assembly GCA_963693305.1). NCBI lineage: Eukaryota > Metazoa > Cnidaria > Anthozoa > Scleractinia > Meandrinidae > Meandrina > Meandrina meandrites. The sequence continues at coordinate 37,911,056 of OY855907.1, forward strand.
TCATATGTGTGTTGCAAACTTGGGTGAGAAGTCGGCCGTTTAAATAAAGACAAAAGGCAGAATCTGGGGTTATGTGGAATATTGAACATCTGCGAAACCAAACTGTTTATATTGATCAGTCTCCGGGGATCAGTCGCAGCACGCATCAAGAAGGATTATCTAAGATCAACAAACCGACAGTGTTCTCAATATTGGACTGCAGCTGGGAATACAACCCCTGTTCTAATTTTAATTTTTTCTTTGTAACGGCATAATTATTCAAAATTATCGTTGTTGAGTCTGTGTCTTTTTCACTGAAGACAAACGTGGTATAGAGGGCAAAACACCACACAGCCTTCGCATTAGCAGAAACCTGGGAATAGATAAACTAGTTGTAGTATCACTTAGGCTGGGTCTTCTTGAACATGCTTAGAAGAACTGAGCTTTTCAGAGTTCGCATCGATTGTGTGAGCAAGCTCTCTGGGAGGGCTGAGGGAGGGGGGGGGGGGGGAGGGGGTCAAGAGCGTACTCTCAGGCAACCTCGTTCCCAGGGTGCTGGAGGAAGAAAGACTGCGTAGGAACGAGGTTGCCTCAATGGTACCTCAATGCGACAAAACACACAAAATATGATTGCAAAAAAAAAGAAGAAGAACAGAGCCGAGTATTTCCAGCAAATCAGTTTTATTGATAAACATTCCTGACTGCTACTCTCTCATCAAAAAAAGATTTAGATAGACACGCACTGTTGAGAGAGTAACATTTTAAATACGGAGGTCTGTGGTCGATGTACACCGACCAAATAAATTAATCACATCACGATAGATTTTAAGGGAAGTTATATAAAACCTTACTTAAAATTGCAGTCAACTCGTCGAAACGAACACGAAACACTTGGAAAAATTTCCTATTCTTTAATTTAAATCTTAGACAGCCATTTTTTCTAAAGTGGGCACCGATACAAAGGGGTCACCTCCCTGAAAATGTATATACTTCTCTTAAAGCGACTGTGTCACGGTCGAGTTTAGTCTATTTTAGTACGTTTTGCTAAGAACTCGCTATGAAATTAATGATAAGAAGAAACTACTTCTATGGATCTTAATGACAAAACTATACCTTCATTACAACCAAATATGTCTCCCGGGCATTATTATTTTAAGTTTTAACTTAAAAAAACAAACGAGATTAACTTTGAAAACTCTTCAGCCTAACAGAATTTCGAAAACCCATACGACAATCTGTTTTTAATTTTCTTCAATGTTTGTTTACCCGCACCTTATTTTGTATTTGCTGTGTTATTGAAATGTTCACTTTAGTGGCCATATAATGTCTTAATTTTGGCTAAAATCCGTGACACAGTTTCTCAAGCGAGACTTCTCTGTGGCAGTCACCTGCATATGATTGCCGGCAACCTCTCCAAGCATGTCAGTTTCAGAGAGCGTTGACTGTAGGTCGATTCAATTACTGTCGTGCTTTGATAACGCTATTAAATATTAATTTTCATTTACCATTTTATATAAACGTGTCCAAGTTAAACATACACCAATTTCTTTGGATCACACAGAGTGGTCATGCAATCTTCCCTTAAAGCGCGACGAGCCAACACAACAAACAAACAAATAACGATCGAGGCTAATACGGAATGAAGTGCACACGAGACGTTGCAACATGCCAAAGAAGTCATACGTCTCACGTTCCGTCAAGCAAAGGGATCGACTGCAGTTGTTATTTGGACGTCACGCAACGTTTGAAAACCGTCGAAAAGTGTTGCGTGACATCCCAACTGAATCACTAGACTGATATTCCGTTCACACCAACTTCCTTCTTAATTAAAAAAAAACTAAAAAAAAAAAATAATATCACTTACACAGAACTATAAACCTTGATTATAGACTTGTGACTTAGCCCAGAAACATCGTTTTAAATGCACAAAACTATTTTAAGCCCCTTTTACGATACAAAACACAGCATTTGAACATGTAGCAAATAGAAAGTGTGTTTGGAAAATGTCAGTTTTAAAGATCATACCAAATCCTATTTTGAAATTATTTATATCTGTAATAAAAACAGAAAAAACTCTGGTTTCGTTATTATAATAATTCACACAATATTATAAACAGAAACTTTGTCTTACTAAAAGGTTAATTTCAATTGTAATAAATTTTAATTCATTTAATAAAATTTTAAAATTTACCTATTTTTACAAAAAAAATCAAATATACTCTCTAGGATCATAAAGAAATAATTATGATGCATTTTAAATAACGGGTTTCATCTTTTGTTTGCCATGTTTGCTATACAGTACACTCGCATCTAAGATATCTGCAACATGAAAAAATGGACATCAAATAACATTTCATAATCATCCTTCTCATTCGATTCTCATAGTGAATATCTGTCAAACTCACAAAGGCTGCGCTCACACTTAGTGCCTGGGCACACTGCCCGAGTATGATTCTCTTTTAAGTACCCACGCCAGAATTCGGGCACGGTGCCCGTGCCTGAGTAAAAGGTCTCTATCTTGCATTCAGGCACTTTAGGGTACTTGGGCATTTTGATTTTCTGTGTCTGAACACGATGCTTTTTTTTGCCGGTGCTCAGGCACCAGTGCTCGGGCAGTAAGTGTAACCTAACTCACTCGTCCTCTTCGCCCCACTGAGGCACATGGCTGGAACTATATTACGTTATCGGTCTTTTGCTGCCTTCTAAACCTCGTGCCATTTATAAACCATCTCTTTCAGCTCCATTTTAACGTTTCGCTATGTTTTTGGCCTGCTTGAGTTCCTTTTTATGGTAGAGTCATTCAAACGCACTCCTCTAATTTTGGAATACTACTAGCTGTAGTCGTATTAAACAACATTTCCAATCAGAAACATGAGAACAATATTCTAGGAAGTCACTGTTCCTTGCAGGCCTTACCGTCTTAAGTTTCCTATTGTTGTTTCGAGGCTGTCACTTCACTGCTTTTGTCGTCAACATCGCTAAGTTCGTCCATTGCAATATTGGGGAGCGGAGCTCTCCAGTACGTGAACGAACTAAATTGGTCGGGCGCTATGAGTCCCGAGGGTTCTGTCTTGGATGGTGGGAACATTTGATCTACCAAGTCACTAAGTTTGATGTACCTGTCGACGAACAAATTTTGAAGCTTGTTATAGGAGAGAGAGAGAGAGCGGGAGAAGCGTCGAGAGTTGCTTAAGGCGCTTGGTCTAACCAATCAGAGTACAACACGTTGCATGTTTTCCCGCGCTTGCAGCGCCCAGGTAATACATTTTTTGCGCGGGTTTCATGTTTTGCTGCGCTTGGCGCGGGTTGCGTGTCTTTGCTTTGAGTTGAGTTGATCATTTTGTTGTGCTTGTTATGAATGGACAGAGGTCTTAAAATACTAACTAATGCGTTAAGTTATAAAATAATAATCACTCACGAGGTCTGGAAAGCATTGGTCAGATCATGCCTCACTTCACCCTATGAGAAACAAGGGGAAAAAGAATAAGCAAAGACAAGGTTTCTTAAAAAATCATTGTTCAGTTATGGCGGCCAACTAGTAAGGTACTTTCCCTGACCCTTACTGATAACCATTACAAGGGGCACCTGAAGCTTGTTTTTGGGGATGTTTGGAAAGAGATAGTTTTTCTCAAAGGATTAGTAAAATTTGGAGAAATAAGAAATATTAGAGATTTAATGTGATTTTAAAATTAGAATTTGAAGTTAAAAAATAGTATATGGACACCCAAACAGTCCCCTGGCAACCTGGGGTGCTCTTGCGTGGGGGTCAACTGTCTGTTGGTGTTTCAAAAATAATTTTCTTTCTTCTACCTCTTCCTCAAACCTCTTAAAATTTCACTCAAAATCGGGTGTACCCCCACTTAAGGAGGCTCACAACGGTTTCCAGCAATTTCAAGCTCTTAAACTTTGATGGGCCAGTACTACAAATCTTTATCAGTTGCTGCAACAATAATGATATCGACCAAATGTCCAATCATTGCTGAATAAGTTGTGGTCATTTTCATGACGTCACTGGTTACTATAGCAACAGTTTTACCTGTTAGAAACACCCTTAATTTTCCCTTTAAGTGCTTACAACTCAAAAACGAGTCCGGTGACCCCCATTTTTTATTATTGAATAATGATTGGCATGTTAAGATGCAACTTTTTGCAAAGTTAAAAAAATTTCTGCGGAGCGGTTTCAGAGCCACCTTAAATTTTCGAAAAGTTAAGGTGGCTCTGAAACCGCTCCGCAGAAATTTTTTTAACTTTGCAAAAAGTTGCATCTTAACATGCCAATCATTATTCAATAATAAAAAATGGGGGTCACCGGACTCGTTTTTGAGTTGTAAGCACTTAAAGGGAAAATTAAGGATGTTTCTAACAGGTAAAACTGTTGCTATAGTAACCAGTGACGTCATGAAAATGACCACAACTTATTCAGCAATGATTGGACATTTGGTCGATATCATTATTGTTGCAGCAACTGATAAAGATTTGTAGTACTGACCAATCAAAGTTTAAGACCTGGAAAGCACTGGAAACCGGTGCGAGCCTCCTTAAGGCTGTTTCTAGCGCTCACAACATATGCAATAGCAATTCTTACCCTGTGGTTAATGGTAAAAATCCTAGACACAGATATACCAACTGCACGGTAAGAAAGCACGTCCTGTCACAAAACATTTGAAATGAGAATAATTATTGTTTTTAAGCACAAAACATCCTGCACCGACTGCAAAATAAGTCAAAATATGAAAGTTGAATAAATTGGTACGACAGAGTCTTCATCATAAGCATGCCAATAAAATTCCGAAGATTGGAGAACTTGCAGTTCGCGTCCGACATGTTGGTGAACGCTTACATTTTCACGCGCTTTGTATCATCAAGACTACCGGTACCACTAGCACAGTAACTGAAGTTGCTTGCAAATAACTCACATTGACTTTATTTCCAAATCCAGCATAGAAAGGATTTCTATTAGAAGGGAACAAGCTCTGAATATCTCGCAAACAGGCAATCTTGAACTCCTCAGGTTTCTTCTCGATCACTTCTCTGTAAAAGAACGACGTAACAAAACGTCACAAAACCACTACGGTAAATTAACAAAAGGGAGTGGGGACTACTGCTTGAATAGAGTTTATTGTAAAGTTTTGGCAAGACCCAAGTAGCTTTGTCGCTAAAATTCTAAGCATTCTCCTAATTTTTTCAAAATGCCATGTACCTGATCTTTTTCCTATAAATCTAATTTTTGGTAAAATTTTCGAGTCTCCGAATTCTCAGCAATTTCTTTAGATTCCCGTCAGAGTTTGCTGTTCTTCTGAAACATGTTTTTCAACTTTTTCAGAGAAATTTAACTTTATAACAATCCTTTAAAACAAACAAACGATAACAACTAGCTTAGGAAAAACCGAAAAGCTTAACGTGATAGCTTTACGGCATCCTAAACTTTTGTTTTCTTTATATGTTGAACAAATTAACAGAATAATTAGTGTTCTTTAGTAAACCTGTGGAAAGCTTTGATGAGTGACTCAGGTGAGAGAAGCAATGGTCCATCAGGTAACATCAGCTGATCCTGTTTCACACTCTTCAGGTAGTCTCGAGTCTGCTGGGCCTGCACGGCAAAGAAAACAGAACATTCAAGCGGCGGACACCTATCTCGAGCACTTATCATTGAGTGCAACGGCGGATCCAGACCCTCAGCTAAGGGAGGGGGGAGGGGGGGGGGGGGCTCTTTTGAAGGCTTGACTGTGAATGTTGCATTATGCGAAGATAATTCCGGCAGTGCACAGGAAATGTGCTGTTTCCGAAAAAATAAGGGGGGGGGGGGGGTGTGCATTGTTAACAGCCTGGGATTGTCTCTATGAAACTATTTGACGAATAAAAGTACCGCCCTTACCTGCCCAATAGCTCGAGCTGATAAATATAGAACCTTGTAACCATTCTTCTGGATCGCACAAAAGAAATGAGCCTGGAATGACAAAAAGAAAAAAAAACACTCGTCGTTCAAAATCGGTGAAAATCTTGCCCAATCTTAACCATCCTTGTTCGTTTTTGGTTTAGTTTTACCTCTTTAATGTTTTTCTACCATAGTAAACTATTATTTTAAGATTTTCTTCATTTGAAGCTTACTTTATAAAAGAAAAGACAATCTATTGCGACCTGGCCACTCTACTAGCATGGCTTGCTTATAAGACTGACAAATTTTCTTTTCTTGCTATACCGACCATCACTGCTGTAAACAGTTTACAAAGTAACCGTTCCAGACACGCGCTTGATATATCAATTCTCCTTACTTGTTTTCTATACATTCCTTTTAATGTTAGTTCTGAGAATTTGGTGTTTCATCAAGACAATGATCCCTAGGTGATCATTTTCTGTATTCTCATCAATTGCCTGTTGCCGATGTAAGAATATTGTAAGGGGAAATTAGAAGTTAATCAACACATACCACTCCTGATTGAGCCCAGGCCTGTCCTACTACTGGCAGAATCTGACCCAACACATCAGACCTAAAACATGACACACCAACAGAATATCGTTACTTTTGGGCCCAGTTGTTCTAAAATGAAGTGAAGTGATTTTCACTTGATTTTCTTTGGTTTTGCATTGGGTTAAAAATCTCACGCCACTTTCTCAACCAATCAGAAGTAAAATCAAAACCAATCGCGACTCGCTCGCGTACGTTTTCCCGCGCTTTGTGGCGGTGTCATGTATTTGCTTCGAGTTTTGATTGGTTCACTGTGTCCTTTGTGATTGGCCAGAGTGATTACTTTGGTTTTGGTTTTCGACACTCATTTGAAAACTGCTCTATGACACTCAATGGCAAATTGCTCTAAATTTACTGTAATCTAACGGTTTCGTGGAGAACCAAGAACAGTGTAACGGCTTCAATGTTTCACTAGTTAATCACAGCGTGAGGGAAGGAAAGCCTCCTTCCAAGCTTACATATTTGTTTCTGATCAGAAAGAGGGAAACAAGGACTAAGTGGATATTGATGAAGAAGAAATCAATATGGAGTGAACTGAACTCCAGAAAACGTTTCCTTGTTTGCTTATTCCCCAATTTAAGTTTGTCTTCGGAACAACCGACTCTAGGTTTCGATATTTTTCATGAAGCAGCCATCCTTGATTAAGCGGCATCCTTCTAGAAAATACAGTTTGACTCACTTTGTTATAGTACCATCAATGTCGGAAATGACAATTTTATCACTGTGGTTCCATAAGTAAATTGTTGCAGTGCACATTGCAGTTCCCTGAAATACATACACAATCACAGTAAGAATCTTCGAATCTTATTGGCTCATTGCAATACGTATTATATTTAATGACACTGTACCTGGTATTTTGTGGTGACTGAGAATGTTACACTGTTTGGACCCTCCTTCAGTTTCAAGCTTGCCTGCAGAAAAGAAATTAACTTTATAAGATAACTATTCTACATAACATGAACTTTTGAAAAACGTTTCTCTAGTGAGGATAATTTGTGCAACTCTTGCAAATAAAAGGGCACTGAATTAAGAACAGTTCCAAAATGGCATATTTTTTTGGGTTACAAGCTCTGACAAGCAAATCACTCTCCTGGTAGAAAAAAATTGCCAGACAGGCTCAGGCATGGGATTTTGCACTGAGTGTTCCTTCTTATTTGCTGGTACATTTTCAAATTAAGGTTAGAAAAAAATTTGAATCAGTAACATTCTCCTTTCGTCTCCTTTAAGACCAAATAAAATAAATAAATCACTTCATTTAGTGTCAATGTAGTTAGCACTGCTGTGCTGATTGAGGACACTGTAAAGGGATCAACAAATATTGTAATTAGCCATGTTCTAAACGAGCAGGGGACTGGGTACGAACATATTTTCTCTTCAGTACAAACATTCAATATCAATTGAATTGAAAAATGGGGCACGTCATCTGAAAAAGCATCCAAAAATTAGTAAATTCACCAAATTTGACAGTTATTGGTTTAAACCCAAAGGCATGGTACACTTAGTATGGATTGGAGGGACAGGCGTCCTCCAATCCATACTAAGCTCTCTTATTTTAAAGGTGTACCATGCCTTAGTGTTTAAACCAATAACCACCAAATTTGGTAAATTTACTAATTTTTGGATGCTCTTTCAGATGACGTGCCCCATTTTCAATTCAATCGATACTGAATATTCATACCAAGAAAAAAAATGTTTGTACCCAGTCCCCTGCTCATTTAGAACATGGCCAATTGAACAGAAACTTGTTTTAAAAATGCCAACTGACAGGAGACTGACCAGTTGGCTATTTACAAAGCATACTCAACACTCAGGGCCTTGAAATGACTGAGTCCTGAGAATGTGCTGCTTTTCATCTGAAAATGTTTAGACTTTCTAGTATGCTCGGATAAGGATCGATAAGGGCTATAAACTGTAGGCCCCTGTCTCCTGTATGTTCATATGTTATGTGGTTAGCAGGGGACATTAAAGAGCCCACACACTATTGACAAAGGGTAGGGCATGAGGGTCCCGGTGTTGGCTTAGCCTTTGTCTGAGTGTATACTCTCAGTAGGTGCACATCAGCATACAAGCTGCCAATAATTTAACCTGCTTCAACAAATAAAGAAGACAAGATGAGATGAGGACTTACAATTTGTTCAGAGGAGAGCCGAGTGACCTTCCTGTAGTTCCCCTTAGGGAAAGCATCAGATTCATTGCCACTGGCACAATCTGATATTTTTCTCTCCCTGTTTTCACTTTCATCTTCTTCTCTGTCCACTTCTTGGACTGCTAATTGTTTTCTGGCGCCACTGCTGTGCACTCTGGGACGAGGCTTATCTTTTTTCATGTCGTCATTTTCCTCATCTGAACTCTGAAATATTCCATACAGGAATAATATACAGCTGAATCAAGTTAATCAGTAACAAAATAATCTTCACAGATAAACTAGCTTACATCATTCACCATAAAATAGCTACCGGTATTTGAAATGGCAGTTTTTCCATGGCATACTGTATACAAACTGGAAACCAGACTGGTCAGAGTTAGTACCAGTTAAGATCCAAACTCATTGTACCCAATTTCAGTGTTATACGTGCATAGCAGCTATCTTTTGACATCCATCTTTCAGCATGGTGAACAAACAATGGTCGAAAACAACCAATCACATACCAGTGTTCAGAAAGTCATGCCAGTGGGCTATGATTGGTGAAATATGATCCTTGATTGTCAACAGATGGATGTACTGTCGAAAGATAGCCCCTGTGTACGTAACACTGAAGTGGCTATAATAAGCTGTATGTATCTTTACCTTTTCTTCATTAGCTCTCCAAGAAAACCAGTAATACATGTTTCTGTAGCTTCTTCTTTTCTCCTGTAGACAAAATATATTAACTATTGCTATTGCCCCTTCTTAAGTTAATATAATTTATACTACTGTTAATTTCTCATTATCAATGTAATGTAATTCTCTTGTAATTAATGCACTGTATGTAGTTCATTGTAAGTAGCATGTTGTAATAAAAATTCCTCAAAAAAAGCTATTGCTAAACAAAAGGTTTTTATATTTGATGTGTTGCAGTGGTCGAGAGGAAAATAAAGATTTCAAATTCACACATTTGTTAAATAAAGCCATTTATTAGATGCAATTAAGAGAGAAAATAGCACATGTATCTCAAGATTCTCAGAAAGGAAGGTTAAGAAACATGTTTGTCAGTATTCTCCATTCCGTACTACCTTTTTCGGCATGTGCTGCTTCACCAGGGATTGGAAAACATCCTGTAGAAAAAAAACAACAACTTTTCACTGAAATACCAAGTTTTATGATGCAACTTAAAAAGTCATGGATGACTGACATATGTTTATGTACTGTGACTCTTGCTGTTCCCTCTGGGTGGGACACTAGGGTCTAACACTGAAAATGGCTTCCAGCAAATAAGCTGGGAGCAGCAACGTTCCTGTGATGCAGAAGACGGTGGACCTTAAGAAGAAGTTAAATGGATAATTACCTGGTAAAAGGGACAAAGCTTCCCGTCAAGAATTCAAATTAAAGTTTCCTTGTTGTAAAACAAAATACCGGTAAATTTTTGAAACAATACAACTGATAATTACCTGTCTAAGTGGCCTCTGGAAAATTACATGGGAGATCAACATTGGAGCAGCAATCTGCCAGTTGTAATATCTACAAAAAAAACAAGATCATTCAATGTTCAAAGGAGGCGGCGTGGCCTAGTGGTTAGGGTGCTGGACTTGTAATCCGGAGGTCTTAGGTTCAAATCCTCCTCCCTGCCACTAGATGGATTTGTCTTCGGTTGTACCGAATTCAACTCCTCTACGCCTTGTATATAGCCAACTGGTCAGCCTTCTGCCAGTTGGGATAATTTTTTAACAAGTTTCTGTTTGATTTATAATATTTGTTTCACTATTTACAGTGTCCTCAACTAGTACAGCCGTGCTAAATACATTGACACTTAAATAAAGTGATTTATTTTTTTATTTATTGATCTAAACTGAACTAATGTTTTACCATAGAGCATGCAGCAATGGAAAGATAAAAACAATAATTAATCTTGGGGGGAGCTTCCGTATAAAGATGATGGAGGTACTTGTAAAAATTTTGAAAAGAACTCCTAAAACTCCAGGAGTCCCAAATAGTTTGTCTGTGTGTCTTTATATTTTGGCTCAATGCGCTAAAAGGTACCATGACAATAACTCTAAAAGGTACGATGAGCACCCCCATCATTTTTATAGGGGATTTCCCTCCAGGGTAATAAATTACCTGTCGTTGATTCTGATAACAAGTTTGGGATCTGACAGTAACGCGGGATTATCACACAGGTCTTCGTATGTCACCATGGACTGCATGAAACGTTCTGAGAAAAAAACAAAACATCCAAGATTCAAGAATGAACTTCAGATGTATCATTTCATGTTATTTTTGTGTGAAAATAAGAAAAAACTTACCAAGTGAAACTTTGCCACTTTTTAGCTCTCCACATAAAGACATGGCAATGTCATGATACTCCTCTCTGGAAATGAAAATCACAGTATTTTTTTTTTCAAACTATGAATGCTGAAAAACTTAAAATGATCATGAGTACAAAAACAACGGCTTTGGATTCAAATAAAATAAATTGCAGTTGGGAAAAATAACACCTGTATATTGAATTAATTATTATTAAATATTAATAAATACTTAATGAATTTTATGTAATTACGTTGTTTCTTTAGATCCTTCACCAGCTGTGGGAGAACATGGAAGTGACTGTCCAATTCCCGACTCTCTGTCCTCAGACCCTGAACCACTCTGCTGTTGTAGTTTAGAGTCTCTGTACGTGCAAAGAAAGAACTTTACCTCTGTGACCAACACCTAAATTCTCTTTACAATATTCAGGCATTAAAAAAGGGACTGTGACACAGCCGAGTTAAGTCTATTTTATTAAGTTTTGCCAAATACTTGCTATGAAACTTAATGTCAGCAAAGAAATTACTTCATCCATAGATCTAATGACAAAACATGTACCTTTATTACACACAAATATGTCTCCCAGGTATTAAAATTAAAAGTTACAAAGTTAACAAACAAGTTTAACTGAAACCAGTCTGCCTAACAGTTTTTGAAAAACGTAAATCACAATCTGTTTCTGGCCATCCCTACCTTCTTTTGTATTATCTGCTGTGTTATTGCAGTGTTTCTTCATTGTTTAAATACACCTTGTTTTCAAGATGGTTTAACATATAATATGGGTGGATATTTTGTGAGTTGCATAGTATTTTTCTAAGCCCCGTGGGGGGGGGGGGGGGGGGGGATTTGGGAAATATGAACAATGAGCAAAAACATTCACGCATATTATATGTTAAACCATCAAATGAGGGATTTATTATTCCACTATTTTTTCCACTAAGCTTGGGTCATTTAGTCCAGCCATTTTGTTGCCTCGCTTTGCCTTGGTATTTTGTCTTGTTCTACTTTGTAATAACCTGTCATATTTTGTGCGTTCTTTTGACCTAATATGGTAAAATGGTGCAATAGTGGAATAATTAAGTGCTATATTTTACGCTATGCATTGGCAATTTCCTTTAAACAACTAGGCAATATTGTCTTGACGTACCAAAAAATTCTTAGGAATAACATTGAAGGAAATGTACTACAATTAGTAAATAAAGAATAATGAGTATTTTGAGTTTAAGATTTGTTCTTGAGGAGTTGATTAACACTGTTCTTTGTCATCAATATTTTCAGTTCATGTAACAGTTATTATTAAGTTAAGTATGAATGAACTGCGAGTATCATTAAAAGTATGAGGATTGACTTACAAAGCCTGATGAAGGTACAGAGCTGCAACTTCATGATCAACTGTTCTGAGATCATCTAACAGGATCCCCTCCTTATTACCAATCTGCAAGGATTCCATGACACATGTCACTCTTAATCAATGCAACTAGAAACTGTGTTCCTCTACAAAGAGCCGGTTAAGACTACAGTGTGGGTGATAATCATTGCCGCATCAGATCGGTCCTTCACTTCCCACCTTAAGTAGCATGAAATATTTGTCCTCCCCTTGGATGGGATGCTTACATATCATCAGATGATATTACCTCCAGCATGTAAATTCACAAGTAGCTACAGTGTATCTACATTCCTGGGCAGTTTGGAGTCACATTTACCGAGATCTGATAGGTTCTCCTTGAGCAAAGTGTGTTCATACACCACTAGCATTAGAAGGGATAATAGATACCATTATTATCCAGTGTAATCCTGATCATTTGAACCCAAAATCTTAATAATAATGATAATAATAATCAACTTTATTTTTCGAGGGTGACACTTAACAGTAAACACTGATGAACTCGTGGCCCTCTTCCCTTGGAGGTTAGGGAGATTGGGATTCCACCATAATGTGATCAAAGATCAAGACACATCTAATAAACACCATGACTATAACAATTGATTGCAGACTATGCACGCACCTTGTGATGTGATTTAAATGCTGCTTCTCTCCTTTTTACTTTGTGCACATGTTTGATGTCTTCTTTTCTCAAATCTGTTTCAACAGAAATAAACTGGCTTGAATATAATATTGTTGAATGAAAACAAACAAACTTTGGACAGCTCATTTTGAGGATCATATCAATTCTGTGAGCATGTTGGGCTGAGTGAAGAGTGGAAAAAGTGCCTTTTAAGTGACAAGCTTGCTTGAACCCTAAACTACAGTCATTGTGCATTTTGTGGAAGCAAACTACTTTGTGCTTGAATTTCTCTTCTCATTTCAACAGTTGTCAATTTGTAACTTTGACAGTAGTTGACTTAAAGATAAACAAATTACTATGAAGTAGCAAGTTAGAAAACATCATTGACAATGAGAAATTTAATGAATGTTTCAAACCTGAAGGTTTTCTGTCTTGCAAAGATCTTCCTTCTGGCCCCTAAGGAAGAACAACTTAATTAGTAGAACTTAATTACCAAATTGATTATAATTAATAATTCATTATGAAATAGTACAACTTAGTTATTTATAACATTAACATATGCAGCCATGTCACAATAATCAGTTTCTAGCCTTGTATTTTTTTCAGGCTAAAAAAGCAATTGCTCATTCAAATAGTTTGCAGACTAGACTTGGAGTAGTGTCCACCAATTATTAGATTAATTTCTGTATGTGTTCCTTTTGACACTATAATAAAGTTTATTATTATTATTACACTGAGAAGATAATTTCATTCATTACACACTTTACACTGAAAGTGCCCAGAGCTATCCACTAAAAATGGGTACCTGTTCAGCAAATATAACGCAGTCGGAGGCAACACTGCAAGGGACTACAAGTTAGCATCCCATCTGGGAGCTTCATGCTATGCAAACTGGGATAAGCTTCATCCTGATAGGCCGCTTAGGCTTAAATGCAAATCAGACTTAACCTATGATGTTGACGAGGGTTGTGCTGTGTATAAGCCAAACACTTAAACTGAACCAAACCTGTGGTAGCTTTCCCCAGGCCCATCGGATCTCATTTTCTCTTGCTATGTTCTCTTGACTCTGATGCAGTTCTAATTCTGAGTCACTCAGATAATGTTGAGGTTCTGCTGGATGGTTGACTTGCTCGTCGCTGCAAGAGTAATCAAAATCTCCTTATTTGATTGCCATACTTTTGGTTAACATTAGCAGGGCCTGATAAAAGACGTATGGATGCCAAAGTTGGGGAAAAAAAGTTAGTTACTTACCTATGGGTAGGTGGAGAACCGATCGGTGAATCAAGATCAGACAAAGGATAGAACTCTCTGCTAAAGCCACCGCTTGGAATAGATGGTGAGCTTGAATCCCGCCACTACATCAAATAACAATGCACAATCAGAAAACTTCTCAAAGAACACACTGAGGTCATATCTTGACAAATTAATGTTATAGATCAATTAATTTTATTCTTTCATTCATTAAATGGACATTTCTGGAAATGGGTTCAGTTTGTTTTGAGTATAAATAATCAAATCAAGCTGCAGTAAGGCAAGAATGAGATTCAAGAAAAGAGCAAAGTCAAGATAAGGGTTTGAACAGAAGTTTTTAACAACCCTTATCAACAATCATTGGTACCGGCCAAACAAGCCAGTTACAGAAGCGTTGACTTTGTCTGCCTATCAAACCAGCAAAAACCATGCAAACTGGAGAGCTAATCAAGTTAACCAGAGTGCTATTTAGGCTCACAGGAGTGCTTGTTAGTTTGGCGCAATTCGTGCATTTGGTCACTCATCCCTTGCCCACTAAATCTTGAGGCGCTGCGATATAAAGCTGACAAATCAGCAATAACTTGATGGGTATTTAACGCTTTTTTTCTTCAAAAAGATGTCACTATTCATTATAAATCAGAACCTTTGTCAAGTGGTAAAGACAGCTCACATCGTTGTGACATAATTGTAAGGTTCCTATTTTTCTTATTGTATGGTTCCAGCAATTATCCATACCCTCCCCACAGAAGGGACTTTTCCTAAGACCCCTACTCCTCTGGAAATTCCAATTAAGCTCCATACATTTCCTTAAAATTTTTTGGCCTTTGAGATCTCCCCACCCCCCACAGGAATTTCCAATCCCTTCTGTGAGGGGGGGGGGGGGGGGAGGGGGGAAGGGGTATGGACATCTTCTGGAACCAAACATTACTTGACATATTACCGTGGTTTCACTGTCTGATAGGCAATCACGTGGACTAACATTTCGTCGCATTGGTATGGGGATACTGTCTGATTTGGAAGGACAGCTTCCCACTGCAGCCTAAAATTGAACCACAACAATAACTGCACCATCAATGTATAGATCTTTTGTCTGACATGTTGTCACAACATAGTTCAATGAAGTCTACAAGCTTCTGATAAAGATGATAAGTTCATTTGTAACACGCGTGGGACAAAGAAAAGATCTCAGTCCGTGGAGGGAATCAAACCCATGCCCTCACAGATATTGGTTGGGCTTAACAACCACTGAGCTATGAGAGACTCTTGGTGAACTAGGGCATTTACTAGGTTGATATGCGACACACATCCTGCATTAACTGCAAGAATCAGCAAGGTTACTTCTTTCCTCACAGTGGGGCAGTTCATATCAATTTTGGTGATCCACATTTTCAGCAAAACAAAATCAATATTAACACATTCATTTCAGTGTTGCTTAGATTATGTGTCAATGGCCTTTTCCCACATGTTGACCATGAATCTATTTTGGTGATGTCACAGTTGCCACTTTGTTGCCCACACACAACGTGAACTGGATTGTCCGTGGTATAATGAAGAGCCTTAGGATTAGCAGACTCTTACCTCCAAATTGCTGTCAGTCTCTGAAACATTTTCCGCAGAAGGAACCATATCAGTGATATCTGTATTTGGTTCCTTGATGGAGGACGAAAAAGAATCGTCAAACTCGCCAGTTTCTGGATCACTGTGTGTGTCTTCATTTGCTTTGCTACCTTCACCAACACTAAGATCTGAAATTTTCTCATCTGGTGAACTACCGCCTGCAGCTTCACCTGGTGTTAGTCTGCCTTTCTCTTGATCAACACTTGTTTTGAATTCTTTCTCTGAGACAAATGCCGCACTAGCATCCTTCTCTGGATTTTCAGACAGTTTAGTATCACTATTTTCCATACTGACAGTTGTATTGCTGCTACTTTCCTGAAATAATAACAAAAAAAGACAAAAAGTGTTAACCATCTTTCACTCTCAGACTCAAAATACCACTAATTAACAAGAGAACATTTAATTTTTAACAAGTCAAAGTTTTTCATATGCACCCAAAATGCCGAGGGAGGTACTCTATATGTTTTTGGGTGAGGGTATGCCGCTGGGACTCTGAAACCCTTACACTATACCAGACTACGTTCAGCTGATTTTGGAACCCTACACTATCTAGACTAGACACCGAAAACCCCTACCCTATCCCAGACTTGTTCCTTTTAGAACTATATCACTATTAGTGTTTTTAAAATACCATCTGTCAAAAAAATTGCCGCAATGATTTTATTTATGTTTAGGAAAGCCTCTTTCTCTTCTGAGTTTCTATTTCTATTCTGGACTTAATTCTTCATACCACTGATCAGTTTCCTGGCAAAGATACTCTATTCTAGACCAAAACTTTCTGATGTCTATACCCTATCCCAGACTAAACTGCTTGAAAATCATACCCTTCACAGCGACACATACCTAATGATATCATATATGGGAGTGCCCCCCCCCCCCTCGCTGGCCAGAAATACCAGGTACATTGTCCCCACCAGAGCCTTGGACAATGTACTGACATGCAAGAACATCCTGACATGTCCAGAGAAAACAAACCAAGACATGTTCTTTTCTTCAAGTTCTTCTAGGGGGCAGCACCTCCATGTTTTGTTTGCTTAGGTTGACCCGTCTTCCTGGAACCCTGGTCAGGTTCCATTCAAGGGCAGTCCTAGTAATGTTGTTTGGTTTTCGGAGTCGTGTGTCCAATCCACTTCCACTTCCTGCAGCCTTGACCAGTTATCTCAAATTATCAACTGGACATTGTTAAAGGTAAATAAACTGCTGCATTGAATTAAAAAAAGCTGACATTTCCCGCATGGGGGGGGGGGGGGGGGGGGGGGGGGGGGCTCTGTTAATGTTTGGGTGAGGGTGTGAAACTGGGGCTCTGAAACCCTACCCTATTCCAGACTAAGTTCAGTTACATTTCCTAACCCTAGTCAAAACAAGACACCAAAAATCCCTACCCAATCCCTGGACTGGTATTTCCATTTATGCTACAATTCACCCACAAAATGTCAAACCTTAAAGGGGCAGTCTCACCAAGATTTACTGCTACTTGAAAATCCAATGAATGTGTTGGTATTAGTTGGAACTCCACTAATAGTTGCCTGGCATTGCTAAAACGCACCGTACTAGTCACGAAAGTTGTTTAAAACTGGTGTGGCTACGGACAGGTAGGAAAGAAGTGGTCTAAAACTTGAAAATGTCGGGCCGACGTTTTCAATTTTGACAGTGTTTCTTGGAGGAAAATCACTAACATATCATTGATTATGGTTTGTTCACATCTTATAGACTGCGGTTATGCCTTTTTTGTCGTTTAAAGGTTTTTTGTTAATCATTGAGTGTACCTTTATAATTCTAGCACAGTTCACACAAAAAACGTAGAAGACCTCTCGTGATACTGCCCCTTTAATCAGAATGAAAAATTGAGCTGTGCTCTGTTCGTAAAGGCAATACAAACAATATAATGGTGAAAAATGGCTATGTGAAATTTGACACATAGCCGGTTTATTAAACTCTACATAGCCAATACAAATACAAATTCAAACGTTCATTAAACATGTATTGCCAACGAAGGTGAGGGCAATCAACCGCTAGAAAAAATAAATACCATATAACAAGAATGAGGCAGGAATGGGGAGGAGGAGGGTTGAAGAAAAAATTTTGTGTGTCAACGAGATCAAGAACACGACATCCACTATACGAGGATCCAAAAATACGACATTAGCTGTAGACGCCATGTTGAATTCAAAATTTAAATCTGCAAACTCGATTCCATGTTCCTAACCTCTCTACATAACTCAGAAAATACAATAGTGGCTACATTGTCGCTTAAAATTTTATTTGCAGGCAAATAATGTATTTGTGTGAAGTCTTGGGTGTAAAGTTCTTGCTTCCAAGTTTAAATTCCTATTCTAGACTAAATGTCTCCTACAGTGGCCAGTTTCTTGGTAAATTATACCCTATTGTGGACCAACACTCTCAGATTTCAATCCCCCATCTGAGACTAAACTGCTCAAAACCATTCACTTCACAGCAGCACATACCCATATAGCTGATATATGGGAGTACCAACCAGGGAATTTAGCCCTTTCTTACTTTGCTCCGATCAAGGACTAATGGTTGAAATGTCAGCTTTTTCAAATTTCCTACTACAGTTTATTTACCTTTAATATACTTCCAATTGACAATCTACTAAAGTGTTTGCTTGCACTAGATTTTGCTCATCATAAAAAGTTTACCTCATGTGATGCACCATCAGTTTTTTTGACATCGTCAAGTGTCTCAGAAGAAGGTATTGGGGAAGTGCAAAAGTCTGACAAATCATTCTCTACTTCTTCAACAAAAAAGGCTTCTCCTGCATCACCAAGTTTCATCTGCAGTTCAACAGGCTCTCCATTGATTTCTATATCAACCTATGGCAAAGAAAACTGGTCACATGAGTTTAAAAATAAAGTAGAAATCTTCAAAAGTAAATTGATTTGAGAATCAAGGTGGTGGTGGGTAGGGGTTAAATTGCAGTGTTCGCTGTCTGAAGTTCATCAAATGCAAATGACTTACCAGTAAGTTTTGGTTCGAGTTATTGCGAGTTTGAGAAATCAAGGGTTTGATAGATCAGGATTCTACTATTATTTTCTACAGTTTGACTGTTTTAACAACCAATTTAAAGCCGTCATTGTCCCACCGCTCATTTTTGCCTCTTATTTGCCCTCGCATCAACGAATCCACCAGCTATACAGGCTTGCTATGAAATTGCGGTATTTTCTCAATTGTTTTGCGGTATTGCAATATTTGCCAAACTTTTGGCGGAAATGCGATGTTCAGCAACCCCCAATGTCACTTAATCTAGAACGATTCCAGCTGGTGCAGAACAGGCTATTTTTCAAAGTCTTTTTCTTTTTTGTTCCATAATATGACTGATCTAAGAGGACAACATTTCTGGTACCTAAATAGCATAATATTATTTATATATTTCATTGTGAATCAGTGCCAAATGAAATTACAGGTAACTTGAAAATTTGAATAAATTATAAGACCCACAGTCAAAGGTTTCACCACAATTAAACCTACGCATGTATATTTAATGTAAATTTCTTGTTGATTTCGCACACTCTGTTTACAATCTTTGCTGACTGAAAAAGACAACTTATTGAAATTTTCCATTCTTCTGCATTGTAAATTATGGGATGAATGATCTATTCATTCCATGACATTCCACTCATAGTTGTTAGTTAAAGTCTCAAGGGAATATGATTAAAGCTCCTTGGGGGTGTGTATATGGTGGTGTCATTAAAACAAACCAATAGAATTGAAGCAAAAACAATAATAAACAAGCTTCGAAGCTTTAGAGCGTGTAATGGTACAAAATGCGTGGATAAAATCATGCACTTCACTGACAATTTAATTTTAGTTTTACATGCGATCCCGTGCAAATATGAGCTTTTACGTAAGCTTGTTTTTCATATATTTCTGCAATTATTTGCTCAATGTTTGTCTTGCTCTGAGGGCTGTCTTAATTTATGTATCTAAATAGAAAATTCAAAGCTAAGATCTTTAAACAACCGAAGGGAAAAGACATGCGAAAGATTTACGTCGATTTAAATTTAGTAAAATGATTGTGACTTTCCATTGAGGATACTGCAACTCAGGTACCAGCACATTTGACATGGTGAAAATCGAACTAAAAAGCTTGCAAAGCTGTGCGATAAATAGAAAAAAAAATGTGAAAGAGAATAAATGTGTTGTGATGTTTTGATATGGATGTTTTTCACAACATCTTGAGAACAGGGACAAATAAAGGTAATGACGCGATGGAAAGCACAAAAAAACTCATTCATTTTAAATCACGAATTTAGCTCCTAAAAAAGCAACAATACCAGGATTTATTCAATAAATGCATAAACTAATGTAAAATGTTCGAATTTGAGTATTCGTAAACTAATTTTGATTAAAAACTGCGCTACTCCAAACGTCTCATCTGATGATCTACGTTTGTGATATGTCAGCGATATTCGCTTCGCATAGATTGTGAATCGGTGAGAGTTACATTTATTTTGTATCTAACTAAAATTATGAACAGCTAAAGTAAAATAAAAATGCTACTACTTACGATCTTTTCTCGACTGCGAAGCACGCCAAGTTTTCCAAATCTAACGTGGAACGGTGAACCGATGTAAGAACCATCTTCCTGTCGAACGACCACAACGTCGATGGCCCCAGTGAGAGTGGCAGAGTTTATTTCGCTGTAAAACCCCCGCACGTTCGACACAAAACGACCTAAATAGTTCATTTTCCAAGATGAACTCTAAGGCTTCCACCTTGAAGTCATTTCTAGCCTACAATGCTATTCTACAAGGAGAAAAACACTTATGTCAAGCCATCCATTACAATCTACTCCGCGCACACCATGTTCATGGATATTGTGAACGGAAAAGTGGGTCGAGAGGTCTGTGTACCGCTGGATACCGTCCGGGGTAGGGTAGGGTGAAGACGTAAACCACAAATATTTCGCAGTCCTGCTTTTATACGTTCACCAGAAGACTTGACAGTTTTACCTTGTGACGTTTTCTCTAAAATTCTGGATATTTCTTCCCACTGGTAACTTTCACAACTGAAACTGAAGGCCGAACACCGGAACGCGAACGACGATCGAATGACCTAACAGCCGATATGAACACGTGATATTTGTGGCACCAACATGGGTGGCCCCAGGAGCCCTCGTGCTCTCAAGCCGGATTAGGTTACTTCATTCATGAAGCTTTACGTCAAAAAGAAATGAATCGACGGTCACAACAATTGTAAATTAATTAATTTTGCTTTTGTTTTTTTCTTTAATTGTTTGTTTGTTGCTGTTGTTGTCGAGTGCTCGCAGGAGTGCCTATTATTTGAACGGGATTTCAGTTTTGAAATAAATAATCATGAATTAAGAGTAACCGGTTTATGTAGGATTTACTTTACCACCTTAATTACCCACGACCTGTTTCGCCTGGCCTCGCAGCCACAGTTGGTAGCAAGTCGAGTAACGGCGATCTAATCCGGAGCAAATCCTGGGTTCAATTCTCACCGTATACCTGTTCCAGGGAGGAGTGCGAAATTCGGGGTAGCAGGCTAGTCTCACCGAGGTTAAAGAAAGTTTCTTTGTGTTTCTAGGACTAACACTCAGTAAGGAAATACAAGGGATATCGAATAATCTTTTCGAGCATGCGAGCACAGCGTATTTAATTTCTTTATGACCACGAGCATTGACAAGTTAGGAGGGGGACATTAGGGTTTGCGGTATTGCGCGTAGGCTCGATTTCCGCCGTCCTCTCGAACCCGTCCTTGCTCGAGTTCGATCGTCAGGGTCATCGTCGATCGTCATCGTCAGTTCGATCTCGATTACCAGCCGCTGTTCAGGGAATGAGAGCGCGGGCTCATTCCCCGAACGGCGGCTGCCAATTTTGGTATTGCGTTTTCTTTGCGTTTTTTTTTCGGCGTTAGACGGTTAAAAACGTATCCTTCACTTTTTTCCGACCATTTTTAGCCGTTTCTCCGCGGTCCCTGTCTAGTCCTTCTACGGTAATTCCTTCTATGCAACATTGCATACAAAAATCACCTACTCAGACAAATTATTTTTTAAAAACTGATATTTATTCGCGAACGGAATATAATTCTATATAATAATTCTACTTTGTACACTCAGTTTATAGTTGAAGATCGCATTCTAATGCGACAGAGGCCTATAATTTATAAACTACAAAGTTGTTTACTCGCGACGTTTCTGGCAAAGTAAGCTAATGTAGGTTTGCTGATCACCAAGCAGTACGATGTCATTTTCTTTAGGATAGGGGCGCAAGATTCCTTATTCGTTATGCAGTTGTTACCGGTTGAGGTACAGACTCACAGGATGATTTCTGGCAAGTCAAAACGTCAGGCGCTTCTCTTGGTCGCTCGACTTCTGAACGAAGCGAACGTGCAACATCAGCGATGTCTCGCTGGGGAACGTCCGCATAGCGTGCTGGGTGATCGACTCCGGGAATTGTGAGAGCAGCCATCGGGGAAGTCTGATTCACAGTTCTCGCTTTCAGCATCTTATGGTGCAAATAGGGATTTAACACAAAGGTGAATTTGGCAATTGTCACTGTCAATACCTGCGCTGCTTTTATTTCAACGCCATCAAATCCTCCAAATCGAGCCAACAGATTGCAAGTAAAGGCGGGCAACCAACAGACAGCGAAGATGGCACACGATCTGAAAGTAAAGTTAGTTATTTCGCGCTCCCTGCGGTTCTGAATAGAGTTTGAATGCGGAATTGGAGAGGAGCGCAGCCGTTTTAAAATGCGAATAAAAGTTATTACAATAGTAAGAAGTGTAGCCACGTTTAGCAACATAGCAATCACAACAAAATAGGTTGTAAAACTATTCCAGGTCATATATTTCCCAAGATGAGTGTACGGATCAAAATTTCGACACACTGAGTCGTTTGCAAATGCCTCAAAGAAAACAAAAACCGAGGCAAAAACTAAAGCTACCAACCAGGTCACAAGAATAACTGTTTTAACATTGCGTGGAGTGATGCGCTGATTAAAGGGACGCAAAACACAGTCCTGTCGACTGACTGCCATCAACGAAAGTGTCATGGCGTTGAGTGCGATGCAGGCGAAGACAAACGGAGTTATAATAAAACATAACAGTTCGGGTACGTTTAAATTTAAAACGTGGCTAATTACGATTAAAACTATCCCACCAAAGATGGAAACTAGCGGGGAAAGAAAACCAATCACCGACAAACTGGCGAACAAGAAGTGTGGAGCTTTACGCAGATCTCGACGTTTTCGAAGAAGAAGGCAGGCTCGCCCGTTACCAAACGTTCCCGCCAAAAATGCAATGACCAGGAGTGAGACGTCAGCAAACACAACACCGCGGGGAACTGGTGAAGGAGAATGGTTTTCTATCGAGGAGTGGTTCATTCTGTTTCTCGATGTGTTGCTTTTTCGCCTTCGCACTTCTGTGTCAAACGGTTAGCTATGGTTTGTACTGATTCGGTCTGTGATATTTCACCTGCATATGAAGAAAAAAACTCTCACTGATCGATTCGGAGTTTACTCGGCTTTTGATTGGCTCAGGAATGTGTCACTTTTTTTGGCCAATCAAAGTCGCCAGTTCTGTCTTTTCAACGAATTAAAAGGAAACATTATGAAAGTCACGAAATTTGAAATTAAGTTTCAGATCGGTTTATCTGGCTTTTTGGTCAACCTTCATGAAATGAGCCAAAAAGACATGTATTCTTGTCCCTTGAATCACTCAAAGCCGCTTGCTACGATTTCTGTACAACCAGTATATGTTAGCTTGGACCAGTCACGCAGAGGGGGACATTGGGGTTTGCGGTATTGCGGTATTGGCCAATTTTTCATGCGGTATTTCGGTAATTTTAATCTTGAATTGCGGTATTGCGGTATTCTCCAAACCTGCGGGATGCGTTTTCTTGACTTTTTAGTCGACGATAGTTGGTATAAAAACGTATCCTTCACTTTTTTTCGACCATTTTTAGCCGTTTCTGGTCGTTTCGGAAGCAACCTGAAACGGCGTTGTGTTTTGACAACCAGTTTAAGCCTTGTCACTGTTTCCATCGTCCCACCACTCGTTATTGCCTCTATTTTGTCCTTGGATCAACGAATCCGCCCGCTATACAGGCTTACTAAGAAATTGCGGTATTTTCCGAATTTCTTTTTGCGGTATTGCGATATTTGTCGAATTTTTTTGCGGTAATGCGGTGTTCAGCAACCCCCAATGTCCCCCTCCACGCAGTTGACTAAGATTTGCAAATGATGAACGGAAATCCATTTAGTTGCCAGTGGCACTTACGACAGTGTTTGCGACTCAGAATGTTTCCGATGTCGTCCGTAGCAGTGTCAGTGACACTTTCGTTTTGAACAATAACCAGGAAACCTACAACTGTTTCATTATTTTTCTTCAAACTGTATCTTCCGTGTTTATTAGAGAGGTCATGCAAGACAAATTGGTTGTTTTATTTTTTTTTCTGTCGCAGTCACTTTTAAACATGGCAAGAACCTTAAACCGCTACGAACTGAAAACATGCAGTGTCTGAAAACAGAAAACCGTGAAATATTCGAACTGTCATAAAATATGCTCTTGTTATTCGAAGTAGAGTTTGTGATCAGACTGTTTTCTTTGGAACAGTTCTTCCTGCGCAGTGAAAATTTGATACACAAGAGCACATTCAATGTTCAATGGCTCTAAGACGATTGTTTTAAAAATCACCAAATGGATTGAAGATCTTTAATGGACCGCTAAACTTTTCTTTAGAAAACCAATTATTGAACGTTATTCAAATAATGCCAGAGCAGCTGCTATTTCAAGTGTTAACAAAACACGGCTCTGGTTAACTGAATTTGTCAAGAGACCGCCATTTCGAAAACCAAAACGAATGTTTTCATTTAGAAACGAGCAACCTTTTCCGCTGTAAAATTATCTTAAATTTTTATCGCCATGTTGAAGAGCTTTCAGTTTGTCTTCATGTTTTTCGTCAACGCTATGTTTCAACAATTTCATCAAAATTCCCAGACTTAAAAAAGTTTGCCATGATCAGCTATAAAAATTCTCTGCCTTTTAATTTCCTCATTTCGGGGTCTAGAAGGACAAAACCGTAAAAACATCGAGTAATCAGAACAAGAATGGTTTTTGAACACACTGTGCTCCTTTTATACTGAATGAACAGGATGCGAATAAGCTGTACCTTTTGATATGTTTGAAAGCGGATGCCAGGAGCGTCTGGGTAAAAACTTGCTTGTGAAGAAAAGAACGAATATGGAAAAAGCAAGTAAAAAAAGTAAAGTCTGTATACGAGCCTAGTGGCCCATCAGGCCAGAGCTTATCCCGATTTCCGTAGCATGAAGCGACTAGGAGTATTTCTACTCCCCCCTGGACGGGATGCTATTTCATCGCAGGGTTACCCCCAGCAGTAAATTCGCCGGTACCCATTTATACACCTGGGTGGAGAGAGGCACTATGAGATTAAAGTGTCTTGCCCAAGAACACAACGCAGTGCTCCGGCCATAAAGAAAGAAGTGCTAATGAAATATTTCTAAAACTTTGCACAGTTGTTACATGTAGTAACGTCTAGTAATCAAAAAATGAATTAAAATGAAGGGGTCATCACGCCCGTTTTCCCGCTATACAAGGTCTTAATGTATGCTACATTTGAAGCAGTGCAAACCCCGAGCGAAGCTGCCCCTCACATGCACAAAAAAAAACCCCGCAAGTGTTAAATTACTGGCTCCATTCATTTCAAAAAAGATATATATTGCATGGGGCAATTAGGTTAAAAATGCTACAAATTTAAATCTAAAAGAAAATACGATCAACTACAGATGTATGCGTATGCATGCGCGCGTATAAAGCAGATTTTGTAACATAATGTAACACAACAATAAAGGATAAGCAATGACATTTTTTTTAACTTACATATGTTATATATGGCAAAGCATTGCTTGAATAAATTAGTGGAAGAGAAAAGGGCTCGGTAATAGCCCGTTTTATTGACCCTCAGTTAAAATACACCTAACAGTTAAAATACACCACTATTAAACAGTTAAAACAGTTAAAATACACCTAATATCGCAGTTATCCATTTTCCTCAAAATTTCTAAAACAATTAGCATGATGCATAGAAAATTTTAAAATAACGTTCTTTTCTCAGTTGCGAAATTTGTCCAATACTCATTATTCAATGCACAAAACAATTTTCCGAAACATTCAGATTGAGCAAAGCGCATTTATCGCAGCTGAAATGAATTTTAATGGAGTATATAAGGAAGTCTCAAAGGACACGCTGATCATTTAGGTGTTGGTCACAGTTTTGTGCGAACCTTCGTCTTCCTCGAGGCGCTCCATCTTCGGGTAAGTCCACGTTTTCGATCTTGCCTTTGTTGTTTATTCGTCTTGTGCTTTTAGTTTCGTTTTGCTTTAAATTTTGTTTGAATTTTGGCCGTTTAACAGTTTAACTCAGCCATGCAATGAATGAGACAGTTTTGGGGTGACGCCATGAATAAACTGTTGTTCAAATCAAGTCTCTGAAGTACTGATTTTGTTGAATTTAGCCGCTGCTACACTTTCTGGTCCAT
Organism: Meandrina meandrites; assembly: GCA_963693305.1. Taxonomy (NCBI): domain Eukaryota; kingdom Metazoa; phylum Cnidaria; class Anthozoa; order Scleractinia; family Meandrinidae; genus Meandrina; species Meandrina meandrites. Next base: position 37,937,357 of record OY855907.1, read on the forward strand.
GAATTATAACTGTAACGCTCGGAGTGATGCCGTGTACATTTTCTTGCCTGAATGTTGGCCTTCAAATTCACTGTTGTAGAGAAGATAGTTGTTCAATTTAATTTCAAACGCCAATAATTTCCATAACTCGTACAAAGTTCATATTACAGGCTTACTGATATCGGCCGAGGTGTTGCAATGCTTCGATTCATAATATATTTTGCTGACGCTGGAGTGCAAGACGAATACAACACAGACCCTACAACATCTTGTTTGGTTGAATAGCAGGTGAAGTTTGTTTGATCCCGGACTGAAAATATGAACGAGAAAAATCAGAAAATTTCGTGATTTGTGGTATATAACTGTTGCTAAAAACGACTTTTTGCTGTTCATGTAGTCTTCAATCTTTGGATAATAGTTTACTGTGACGTTCAAACTTAGAAACATAATGTAGCTAAGAATTAAGCCCGTTATGAATAAAATTTGAAATTCGGACGTATTAACAAAACTACGTTCGGCTCGCGTTCGCATATTGCTGTGGTTAATAATCAAGTATGAAATGACTGCGTATATCAAACTTATTTACACACTGACAAGGCTGCTAGAATGCTACTAATAACTGTGAAATTTTTTCGTGCTCTTTTCCACAACAGAACAGAGGTTTATCCAAAGAAATTCAGTGCAGCCATTTTGGAGCGGTCATGAACGTTGAGCTTGATCAATTCAACGCTAGTATGATGTTGTTATTCCATCCTGGACGGCCTCGTCATGCTGAAAACAACTCCAACTACAGATAAGTCAAACAAAGTTTCCCCAGACTTGCTCACTTTTAAATTATTATCTTACAGTTTACGTTTCCTTTATTGCTTGTAAGTTTGTTCACATTTTCCAGAACCTTGTGCTTAGCGTGAAGTTTGTTTCAGTTTTTTACGGTCCTTCAATTCACTATCTGACCGTTCACGACTACTGTCAAACGCCACAAATCATTAGAAACGAAAGAGAACATTTATACCCAGTCATTAACTCTTAATTTTTGATTTGAACCGCAACCGGGACCAAATGTCTAGCACACGCTGAATTTGTGCTTGCACTTGAGAGTAGTCTTGTGCTTGAACTTTTTCTTATGTCTATATTTTCCGCTGTTTGGGGTAGTGAAAATATATTTCTAAGAAAGTTTTATTTTCATGACTATTAAAAATGATCTTAAGTTTCATTTTCTTTTGTTGCTTAGAAAAGAAATATACCTCGGCGCAGTATTCTCACTGGCATATTTTTGCTCCAATGTTCCAGGAATGTTTTGTCATTTGAGAGAACTGAATGATACCGTACATCCATTCTGGAACTCAGCGGCTTTTGAAGCAAACTGGTTCCAGCCTGGGCGCCTTGTCTACTAGCCTGATTCTGGCCACGAGGGACCTGGACCGTCTTGGAATCAGGCAACAAAAGAGGTAGTCTTTTTTTTTGTTCCACACATTTCCTGTATGTATTTACATTAGGTAAGTTTAAGGACTTCTGAGTAATTTGTTTTTTATTGATAATGATTTCAACATTTGATAGGGTAAGATTTCCGCACAGCCCCATACATTAATTATGTATGCAGCTATTTCATACTATCGCTATACACAAACAGCAATCATGAAAAGAACGAATCAGTCAGAAAATTGTATGCATAGTATTGTATGCATGTATGGGGCTGTACGGAAATCTTGCCTTTGATAGCTAGAGAGAAATTCTAATGTTCAGAATTTTCGAGGCCAAAACATGCTCCAAAGACAATGGTTGGCGCTCGACTTCCCTTACCTCCCTCGCCCGTTCTTTTTTCGAATGACTTGTTAATAATCAGTAGACCAGAAACAAACTTGATACCAAAAGTGCGACTATTAAAACAAAGAAAAACACTTTTCTTTTATTCTAGGTTGAAAGCGGAATAGCGTGCGGCCATTTTGGATCGCAGTGCTGGAGTATACAGCTCGCAGTTCTTGGACTCTGGTGCGAGAAAATATCTGGAAATATCTTATTTCAGGTAATTCCATGTAGTTTTCTTCCTTTTTTCTGGCATTCACTTTTTATTTACATCTGGTCCAAAAGTGATCAAAATCTTAAGTTTCGTTGCTACTTACAAATGGTTGTTGTCTTGAAAAAGTACCAATGTCTCACTTTAGTGCTTATATTTCGAGCTCGGAACTGAAACGGTTTACATCCAGTTCCCTACTTTTTGTTATCAACAAGGAACTGTCAAATATCGTATTTTTTTATTTAAAATATTGTTCTGTACAGCAAACCAAACTTGTTCGTATATGTTTGATTTAAGAAAAGAAAGTAGCTTAATTTAATGTTTCCTATTTTTTTTCTCGAGGTGGAACACACGAACAGATGTGTTGAAAGAAACTGCAGAGAAGCCGTTTTGGATTGCAGTGCATGTGTAGCAAGCTCTTGGACTCTGACCCGAGTTGATTACTACAAACATCTTTTTCAGATAAGTTCATCGTCAGTTTTTCTTATCAATCTCCTGTTGTTCACACGGTTTCAATTCAAGAGTGATCAAAACCTTACGTCTCCTTACCTTGTTGACAAATTGATAAATATCTTACAATAAAAAATTATCGTTAATTAGAGGGCATTTTCTACACGCATCACCAAATTTTCATAACTAGTATTGAAAATTTAAGACAATCAGTTAGGATAATTTTCAATTGGACTCGGGTATTAAAACTAGGATTAAGGTTACTCCATACCTTCATTGGGCTACATCTACAAAGAACTATTTCAATCTAGCTGTCCACACGTCTTGAAGGGAACGCAAACTATTACAAGCAACATAATGATAACTGAAGTTGATAACCCAAACACGTGAAATGCCCCCGTGCCTAACATAAGAACAGACCTAAGAGTTCTTATTTCGGCTACGCGAGTGCGTCTTTCGTCGTAGGTACTTGCTTTCTGTATATAGCATCCTGTTTCTTTCATAGCTTTTCTTCGATATTTTTCCATCACTTTATCCTCAGTTTCAGTAAAACACGCACACAGTAGCTAAACAAAAACGGGCTAGGGGGAAGCTAAAATTTCCACGTTTCAGAACACGTCCACGAGACCGGCTACTGTCCACTTTGGAACGAGGCAAAGTTTATTGATAGAGACTCGCACTGGTACACACGAAGAAAAAAAGAAGCTATGCACGAAAGACTTCACCCTTACAACATCAACAGGGACAGCGGAACTGACATTCCAGAAGCAAGATGCCCACAGTCAAGAAACCCAACAACGGGAGATCGATACGGGAAAGGACGTCTAAAGAAACAACTGACAGAATTCCACTTTGGAACGAGGCAAAGTTTATTGATAGAGACTCGCACTGGTACACACGGAGAAAAAAAGAAGCTATGCACGAAAGACTTCACCCTTACAACATCAACAGGGATAGCGGAACTGAAATTCCAGGAGCAAGATGTCCACAGCCAAGAAACCCAACAACGGGAGATCGATACGGGAAAGGACGTCTAAAGAAACAACTGACAGAACAGTGAGAATCGAAAATCCACCAATCACAGCCGACCACCGTGCTACATATGGTGGCGCATGATCAGTCGACCTCATCGCTTGGTGCAGACTAGCAGTGACCAGTTGCAACGTCACGATCTACATCTCAAGGGAAGACAAACGAAAATACTTTACTGTTATTGTACATTCCAAGCATGAACAACAATAAACTTTTTCACTAAAGTCCGAGTTGTTTCTTCGGCGAACGCCTTACAATACTTTAGACCTACGTTAAACTGTCCCGTCTACGGGATTCTATGGCTAGCCTGATGATGCGGCTGAAAATCGTTTGCTGAAAACTAGTAAACCATTTATCAGTGTACGCAGTCAAATCAAAATGACGTCAAAATCTGTTGCCTTGGCAACGTCAAAAAGCCAAAGATACTCCCCTGTGGCATTTTGACGTGAATAATAGTGAATAACCTAAAATCTACTATGTGAAAGGTTTTGTTTTTCAATACCTTTCTTTACAATCTATACAAAATAAAAAAATTAAATTTAAATTAATTATGAAAACAATTGCTCATAAAATAATAAAAAAAATTCTGAGAGCATAAACTAAGGGGTATCGAATGGTCTTTGCGAGCATGCGAGCACAGCGTTTTCCTTTGGGAGCACGAGCATTGACAAAATCAGCGAGCATTTTCAAAACACTACCTCCACTAAAAACCGAGCATGCGAGCACTTGCAAAAATATGCGAGCACGAGCAAACGATCTCCCACTAAAATCTTGCGAGCATTTCGAGCAGAAGCCTAATTTTGCGAGCACTGCAAAATTTTGAGGGACCATTCATGGCCCCTTAAATAGTTTACGTCTGTCCACAAGTTGTTCGAAAAAGTTGCTTAAAGAATTCCACATTTCTTCTTTTCACAAAAGTTGTTATGTTTTGTATTTGGTCTTGATTTAAAATATGCTAAGTTAAAAAGTAAGATAACGATAACATCACGTTTGCTGACGAGTCTCAGAGGCGGATCCAGGGGAGGGGTTGAGGGGGTTGCAACCCCGCCTTTGAGCAGCATTTTTTTGTTATTTTATTTGATTCTTCCTAAAATTAATAGAATAAAATTGGTTTTATAAAGTTGTTTCACTTCCACCATTCGACTGAGAAATAAGATAAATTCCAGATTTTATATCATGCCTTCACAACTCTTTTGAAGTCTTGGGAATGCTGCAAAAGGCGTTTTTGGAGGGAAAAATCGGAAACATTATTTATTTGGGGAAGGGGCATGGCTCTGGACCCGTTTAGAGCTGTAACTCGCCTTCCACACCATTGGCGTTAAAGGCTACTACAATAGTGTACACCCCCCCCCCCCCCCTTTCAGAACTTCCTTGGTCCGCCCCTGAGTCTGTAATGTTTTTATGCTAAATGAGCCCAAATTTGTCGATAGTTAGTTCCTTGGAAGCGTTTGACAAACTTTGGAAATCTTCCCAAAAAGTCGAAAAGGTTCGTTTGGCCTTCGGAAATGTTCGAAAGTATTTCGAATAGGGCTTAGAACGCAAGAAGTTGCTCGATATATTAAAATTTATCGCAAGAAGTTGCCGAGGAACTTGTGGCCGGCGTTTCGTAGCTCTCAACCCTACCAACAGATTTTTTATTCAAATTTGTAAAAATGATAAGAGAAAAATATATCAAAAAACGAAAATTTTAAACGAGCAGTTTAAGTTCATCTGTTGAGGTAGCTAAGTTCCCGAAATTGATTTATTTAACCGACAGATTTCTGTGAAAATTTTTCCGAAATATTCATTTGCATGGCAATTAAGAACAAATCTGAGTCGGTGATTTGCTTTATTTAAACTTTCCCTCAGTAAACACAGAAGAAAAAAATAGCCAAGTTCTCAAATTCTACATGTCCTATAGTTTCTGTTGATATTTAGTTTGTGGTAGTTTTTCTTAAAACCTGCGCGCGTAGGATTTTTTCCAGAACGCGATGAGCTACGATGGTATGGAGCAACCATATTAATATTTAATTCGTTATTTTCGGGAGTCAACACGAAACTGACAAGTATATATTGTTCGCATGATCAGTAAATATTAGAGTGTTATTCCCTTTTTTTATTGATCGATAAACGGGAACAAAGAAAAATTGCTTTAGCTAATAATCTTTTCTTTTTCCGCCAGGTTAAACGCAGATTTATTGAAAGAAAGAACAGCCATTTTGGGTTGCAGTGATTAACTCTGGGAGTGACTGTTCTGCACTCAGTTGATGTTGTGCCGATTAGCTCTTGGACCCTTGACATTGGAAGCATCTTGAAGTAAGTTCATCCATCATAGTTATCCTGTATTTTTGTTCTGTCGTTTACCATAAAAAGTATCAATCTATGAGAGATCAAAATTTCAATTCATTGTCAACTAAATCCTACATGAAGAAAATTGTTAACAAGGAAGTATTTTATTTGTATAGCACTGAACAAAAGAGCTATAAAAAAGATCAGCAAGGATCATCAAATGGATGAAATGATCTTCGCAGGGTACCAGCAATTTAACGATTGCTTTTTGTGGCCTCAAAAAAAATTAAGGCAACAACGACAGTCGAATCTTTGAACTCTTGAAACTGATCATGATAAATACTGTTCGCATGAGCCATAAAATATTAGAGTGCTATTTGTATGTTGTATTGAATAATAGCCTAAGTTATATTTACTAAATAAATGTTTCCTTTTCCCGTCAGGCTGAACGAGGGTGAGAAAGTACAACCATTTTGGATTGTAGCTTATGGACCCTGGAGCATGGTGACGTTGGAAACATATTAGAGTAAGTTCGGTATAGCTATGTTAGTCATCTGTTCTGTCGTTTAATATAACAAGTATCAGACCAAGAGTGATCAAACTGAACAAACGAGTTAAAAAGTAATCAGTTAGGATCATCAAATGAATGAAACGATCCTCACAGGGTACAAACAATTGTAACCGTTGTTTTTTGTGGCTTGAAAAAAAAAACACTTTTAAACAAGACAAATTGAACTCTCGGTTAACGTTTTATCCGTTTAGCGTTAATCGGCTTTCGAACAACCCGGCTCTGGACGTTTGTCAAATCAAATGAAATAGCCTAAGTTAACAATGTTTAATTTTTTCTCCAGGTTGAACGCAGATATGAGCGATTGGCTCTTGGACTCTGGCGCAAGTTGACTTTGGAAATATCTTAGAGTAAGTTCATCATTGTTATCTTAGTCTATTTGTTCTGCTATTTACCTTAAAAAGTATCAGTCCAATAGTTATCAAAATCTAAGAACTCCTAACCTTGTCGATACATTGTCAAGTATCTTATGAAGAAACATTGTCTTGATAAACTATCTTCAAAAAGTTATAGAGTAATCAGTAAGGTCCGAGTAAACAAAGAAAAATAGTCTAACTTAAAAATGTTCCTTTTTTCGTCAGGATGAATACAGATTGGAAAGAAGTGCAGCCATTTTGAATTGCAGTGATTAGCTCTTGGACTCGACTCCAGTACAAGTTGACCCTGGAAACATCTTATTTAAGATAAGTTCATCATAGTTATCTGGTCTTTATGTCGTTTACCGTAACAAATTTCAGTTCAAGAGTGATCAAAATCTAATATATAGTCAATTATTTCATGAAGAAAATCGAACAAATAGGAAATACTGTCTTGATATACTTGCAAAAAAAGTTATTAAGTTTCAGTATGAATCGGATGTATCGATTTGGTCAATTTGAAACTCTCAAATATTGTTGTAAAAATTCCAAGGAACAAGAAATTTAAGAAAACAAAAATGAAATATAGTCGCTCATTTCTGTGAGTATAAATTTAAAATCGTACAGATCACAGAAAAACATGCTAATGCTTTATTTGTGGAACAAACTCGTGATTGCTTGCATCGATCAATAATAGAAGTTAGCAAATAAGAACATAGTGCTGGTGTTACCATGGAAACAACTTGTATAAACAATTGAGACAAAAATTACACTTTAAAGGTAATATAAAGATATTTACAATCCTTGTAAGAGGCAGAAAGTCTATTTTCCCCTTGCAGAATCTTTACATTATCCAAAAACACGAACAAAGAAAATAATCAACTAGGAAACATTGTCTTGATGTAGCCTTAAATTTCCAGATCTAACATCAAGGAAAAGATGGCAATTTTATAGTATGGAGAACTGATAATTTAAGAATAGTACTGACAGGAAGCCAATCGCGTCAGTTGTAGCCCGTCACGTGACCAGATGAATTAAAATTTGTTTGACTGCATGGCGTGGAGTAGGTCGAAGAACACAATTTAATCACACTGAGGAATTATTGTAATCTTCGTCGATTGCAATTTATTTGAAGAAAAAGTGATTTTGCATCAAGATCACTGTGACACACCATGCAACATTGAGCATGCAATTCGCAAGAAAGAGTAAACATTGAAATTAATGAAATCATCCTCGCAGTGTGAAAGCAATTTAAGCAATTGCATTTGTGCCTGAAAAAACTTTCAAGGCTACAACGATAAGGTTAAGTCCAAGAGTGATCAAAATATAATATCTCTTTACCATATCGATACATTTAACAATTATTCCACGAGCGCGCGTTGGATATGAGATGGTAGATAGCCAACGAGGCGCGTAGCGCCGAGTTGGCTATAACGATCTCATATCCAACAAGCGCGAGTGGAATAATTGTTTTATTAAAAACGCCCAAAAGAATTGCAATATTTGAGCTCCCCAGCTGTTCTCGTTGACGCGCATCGGCTACGAAATTTGTGGTGAATGGTATATGAGCTCATATACCATTGCCTGTTAGCCAATCAAATCTCAGGAATTGCAATATACCATTGCTAGTTTTTAATAATGTCGAGTATCTTGTGGGGAAAATCATTTACTGGGAAATATTGTCTTGATGTGACACAAACATTAAAAGAGATCAGTAAGGATAAGTTGATATTTCAATGGGTCTACATGCAGTTCGTTGGTTAACAAATCAATGCGAAAATGTCGCATATAGTTGCTTCTATTCAAGTGCAAATTTAAAGTACGAAGTATTTGATCACTAACTCAGAACTAAATTAGTTCGTCAAAATTTGACTCGGAGAAAGTTCATTTAATATGAAAGGGGTGTGGAGGGAAGAGAGGGGAGGGGCTGAAGATGCAGCGTCATTTACCTGAAAACGCTGAAGGCCCCCTAAGCGTACTGCCAGTTAATTTTCGAAACCCTCCCATATATAAACAGCATTGCTGAAATTTTAGAGCTTCGCTCCCCAAACAGCACATATGAGCACAATTTCCACAATCTAGAACACTATATAACATAATTATTTCCCACCATCACATGACTGCCATTTTGAATACCAGATAAACAAAATTAATTATATTAGCTAACGGGGCTTTACATGATATTAAGAGTATTTTCTGTTATTATAAAGTATTAAAATCATCAAGCACCTTGATGCTTTTTTTAACTGGGATCAAGGGAAAGCCAGAGAATTGCTTGTATGATTTCACCCATACAGCTGCTGTGTGAGCAATGAATGTACCTATATAACAAAGTATCAAGAAACACTTGAGTTAGTAAATAGGCAAATCAGTTATTTTCCCTGCTGTATCAAGAAAGGAAAACGTGGGGAGAAGAACGAAGAGAAAAAAAAGCTTAAAGGCAGAAAGATCTAAGAAGAAAGCAAGCATACAAGCCCATGATGAATACAGTCCTGCCAGGTGACCTAAACCAGAAATTGTTGGAGCAAACCACAGTATATTCAAGACCAAGGAAGCTGATAAAGGGCAAAAACAGAAGACAAATCAGACGATGTCACTGGTCAAGAGTCACTGACTCAGACTCCTGAAAAAGCCGGTGGTGATGCCAGTGATGAAAATGAAGAGGAGGATGTCACTGAAGTGTTAGAAATGATCTAGTAAAACGTCAAAACGTAATTGTTTTAAAGGGGTTTTTCAGTTTGGGTTTAGGGGCTAGAATTTTGCAAGTTACTATTTATAACAAAATAAAACTTTTAAAAATCTTGGGTGTTGATATAAAGAGCAAATCAATAGGCCCCACCCCACCGCCCGTATGGCCCCATATTTGTCCACAGCCCCCTACACACAACTTGAAAACTCTCTCTCCCTCCCCCCCCCCCCCCACCTCCGCATCTTGATACCTTTCCCACCCTCCCCTCCCTCCCCTTTTCATATTAAATGAACTTTCCACAAACAAAACTATTCAAATAGTAGACGTTTATTTTGTTTAGTACACAAATCGAAAAACACGTAAAGCTCGTTTCGCGCATGAAATTAATTGTGTTTGTACTGATTGAAGAGAAGTCGAACATAAGAAAAGATGAACATAGCCGCGTTGTTACAAATTATATTCATGCGAATATTGTGAAAAAAAATTAATGCTGCAGCACAGTAGTTATGAAATAACGGTGATTGAAAGTGCGTGAAATACAATCTCTATAACTAGCCGGCAAAAATGTCGGTGTTACTAGATTTCCGGATTACAATATGATAGTAACTGAGTGATTTCAGCCGGTGACGTCGACATCAGTGTCAAAAATAAGGTTCACTGCGATGGTTCATCAACTAGGGGATATTGTCTTGATGTAGGATATCATTCTTTCATCTAACTTTTCTGGAAACATGGCGAATGTAATTGAATTGTGAATTAAAGTTTGTTTCTTTTAATTACAAGGCATTGAGTAGGGAGAATAACCTCGCCATTTCAACTGTATCTTCTTCATTTTAATTATTCATGCATGTTTTTGAGTTAGGGTATCTTCTTGTTTCATCGTCGTCACCTTATTTCAGTACATGTTTTCTCTCATCTTTTTGCCGAAGGGGGTGAAACCGGGCCGTATGGCTGTTTTGAAAACAATTATTATTATAATGTTAAGGATGATAAAAATTTGCAAATTTATGGTTAAGTTATTCAGATCACGTTAATCGTTCAACCGCTAGATTTGTTAGATCAAATTTTGGACGAAAGGTAACGTAAGATGTAATTTGAGGACCAGGAAATATTCCTTAAATTTTATTTTCAAAGAAACAAATTAAAGAGACTGAAATGGAATAAAAGTGGGATGATGCATACATGAATAACGTTAAGCGATTGGCCTGTGTTGTCACTATTTTCTCATGATTAGGAGATCTGAAAGTAGATAGACTTGAAATCCAATTATCTTGCTTAGATACATTTATAGCTTAATGCAGTTATTATACGATTACTGAAAGGAGGAACACTATGACAACTGGAATTAATCATGGTACACTAAAAGAAGAATGTATTCCAGCTTCAATTTGACTTCGAACCTAACAGGGAGTAAAAATAACGCTAACACTTTATCGTCCATTAGCATTCATACGATAATGAGGAAATGGCAGTATCAGACAAAAAGGTGAAAAAGTTTCTTAGTTTCTCAGCTTTGCTAGTCTACTTCTTTGCTAATACAAAGAAATGTGATATAAACATAGTAATCATGGGCAAGCCAAAAAAAATCATGGCAAAATTTTTAGTGACTTAATTAAAAGTCAATTTTTATTATCATACCACTTGATGTTTATCTTAATTTTGCTTCTTACAAATGTCGTTTCTTCAGGACACTGCATTAATGAGTTAAATACAAACAATTGTTTTTCTTCGAGACAACTGTGAGCAAAGAATAACAACAACAAAATGAGACGAAATTATAAAACAAACCAACACAGGAAGTCTTACATCACTAACGTTTAATACATGTTATGTATTCTAATATATTATCAATGTTTGATCCTCTCAGCAGATACATGGATTGAACAGCCAAATAAACAACATTACAGCGCCTGAGTGAATAAAAGACAAGCACAAGAACATTTGCAAACATTTTTGATATCTATGTGGACACCGTTATTACACCAATAGTGATCAAACAAACTCTAAATGTAAATAAAGAAACGTTACAAGTTACTGATATGTACATTACAAAATTATAAAAAAATACAATAAAATTGTTTAAGACATGAATTACTTTTTGCTATTTAAAACGACATGGAAGACGTTATTCTAATCAGTGCAAAAGCAATCGGAAGAAGCAGGAAAAACTGATCCAGTAGAAGGCTGCAAACTAGTGCAGTCAACAAGTTTACCTTGTAAAACTTAGTCAAGTTGTTCATAATGTACAAGCTATTTCACGTCGATGTTTATATTTTGATGCAATGTGTAAGGAAACTCTCAGAAACAGAGCTTATTATCGTGAAGGATATGACTTAATAAAGTTAAAAACGTTTTATTGTACACTGAGCCCTTCTCAATCCTCACAGTCGTAAGCAATCGATGAACGCACAATAAAAACGTTAATATTAGTTTAAATTACTTCACTGATGTAAAGTAGATGCTAAGAGCAGATTAAAGGCTAGACCCAAATGCTCTTTACACGTTTTTATAGCAATAACTAGCGACTAAGGAGAAAAAGTGAAAAAAAGTGAATGCGGAGAAAACTGTGTGGTTGTCCCTTACTTTTACATCTAAATTTCGTTTACTCTCGTGAACAGAGATGCAAACCGCTCCCGTGGGAGAAGTCTTACACCCCATCTAAGATTCTTCACTTTCCTTTGGGAAGATCATGGAAGGGAATTCAACTCTTATCCATCACCCCCCAACCTCTCGAAGGAGAAGATTGTGGGTTAAGTTTAACTGAAACCCATAATACTGCACCCTCTTAGAAGTGAGGATGGTAGCTGGAGATTTATTTCTGTCCACAATCCTCCACTCTCCCAGAGGAGAAGACTGTAGGAAGAACTTCAATAAACAACGTTTTTCTCCAGTAACCTTTCCCTGTAGGACAGTTGAGGAGTTTGCACAGGAGTAAGAACTTTCCAATTGTGTTTTCTTCCTCCTCAAGAGGTTGGAGGATAATGGCTCAAAGATGAAATTCTTACAACCAATAACACACCGAAGGAAAGCCGAGAATTTTACATGAAATAAGACGCTCCAAACCCAAAACGAAAAGGTTACAAAAGAGAGAGAAAAAAATTTAATTGTAAAAGTAAGAAAAATTAAACAATCAAAGTTTTGTTAAAAAGGTGCTGGAATATATGAATAAATTAATCCAGGAAGGGGTGAGTGGGAGTCCCTCCCACTCACCCTCCCCCTACTGCGGAGTGCAGTGGGAGAAGGGGTGAGTGGGAGTCCCTCCCACTCACCCTCCCCCTACTGCGGAGTGCAGTGGGAGAAGGGGTGAGTGGGAGTCCCTCCCACTCACCCTCCCCCTACTGCGGAGTGCAGTGGGAGAAGGGGTGAGTGGGAGTCCCTCCCACTCACCCTCCCCCTACTGCGGAGTGCAGTGGGAGAAGGGGTGAGTGGGAGTCCCTCCCACTCACCCTCCCCCTACTGCGGAGTGCAGTGGGAGAAGGGGTGAGTGGGAGTCCCTCCCACTCACCCTCCCCCTACTGCCCTACTCTCTTTTCACACCCGCTCTATTTAAACATTAAAGCAAGAAACATGGACGCAGGTTTTTGCTGGACGTACCTTTTTGGGCGTTCAGCTACTTATTATTTGTGTCTGTGTAAATTCTTAATTATTTCTTTTCTAGAAGGTTTTAAAGAGCTTTTCATTAGCGACTCTTTATTTTGCTCTTTTACCTTCCTTACAAGAGTTGTCTAAGTTGAATATTTGACGCAGTTCTTTTATGCTGAATACTGCTGGTTGCTATTGTGTTTATTACAATCAAAATTTCTTGAAGTATTACAAACTTAGGTAAAGATTGAAATTTTTGTCTAAAACGTCTTTAAAGTTGATATACTTAAAACGTGCTTACTTCGCGAGGTTATTTTCGGAATAGCCTTTCCAAGATGAATTTACTGTAGTAACGCTTCACTGTTCATTCTCTTGCATATTTCTTCTCATTTCTAGCTTTGTGTCTGCTGACAAGATTAAACATAAACAATACATTAATAGGGGTATTCACGTATTATGCTGGACTGAAATATTACAACAGTCTATTGTTAATTGGCAATGCTTTCTAGGTTTTTTGTTTCAAAGTAACTCTGAATCCTTGATAAGTTTTGTTTCTTCTCGGCAACAAGTTATGCGCTTTGTAACAGAACAGATCCTTGCGATCAATAATTGCATTCTGTGCGATTAGAACTTGCATAGAAATCAATTGTTGAAATTAGCGGATTAATTAATTTTAGTTTTTTAAGCAATGCTACTGAGGTGACTGCGTGGTTGATGTCGTATCGTTTAGGCATTTTGAACTTATTTAACTTCAGTCAACTTATAACTTCAGTCATTCTGTCAAACTCGTGTTGTGGATTTGCTCGCACTTACTTCTTTTCCTCATTAATTATCACTGCTCCGAATATTATTACTGATTTTCATTAAAAGTTAAAGAAACTATCCTCTAAATGATAGTTTTCTTCATGAGAAATTGTGTGTTGGTTGATCAGCAATCTTGAAAATTAAAACGTTCATTAATTGCCAACTGGCCTATGTTGTGTTTATTCACTTTCGTTTCTCAGCAAAAGTTTAATATCTGAAAACGAGAACGCTTAACCCGACTTGATAATTATGTTGCTTGATAAATCTCAAATTAAACATTTTTTCAAGAAAATTTAAATATATTTTTCTCCATCTTCAAAAGTTGGAAAAAAGTACTATTTGGTTTTCAGGAACAGGTGCCGAATTGGCCTCCGTGACGTCAGATTGTTTTCAAATTATCAACACGGTAAACAAAAACAATAAAATTAACTTACTTTTCATTAGATTTCCATAGGGATAAAGTTCACAAATTAAATTTTGGCTTGGCAACCTAGCTAATCTGCTAATCGCCAAGTAACTCTAAATGTGCCGTTATGGCAGAAAATAAGTCCCCAAGATCTCAGAGGAAAAATAATTCCAATAATAAGCCATTTGAAATCCCTCCACCCCTCTCCACCATGCATGGATTTCAAATTTAGCTTCAGAAAACAATTTGGACTGAATTGCTTCCTAGTATAAAACTGTGCTCTCACTCTATCGCGTAAACTTTTGCGTATATATCAGAAGGTACGTTCACACAGATCTTTTGATGTTTTTTTTTTGACATCGTTATGTTACGTAATTTAATTTCGTTCGATGACGGGTGCTCCAGATGTATTGCTAGTCATCAATACCAAACTCTTACTTGATGAAAATCACCAATAAGCCTAATCATACCCTGTTTGAAACTCGCAAATCCTTCCGACAAAAATAGCGCCCTACACTCTCCTTAAAGGAACCCATCAAAAAGCGCTTTGAATAAGAACTGCTGTAATTCCTTTTTTGCCAGGATACTTTTATTTTCAATTTTGATTTTTAGGACATGCAACAAAAAGTTGGACTTGATTTGTTTTTTCGAAACAACATGATCATGTTTACCTGTTTATCGTTAAAATCCAGTTCCGCTAACAGAGGCGTTTTACGGATTCCTTTTAGAGTTTTAATGGTATAGCTTTCCCATAATTAGCTTGAGCTTGTGATATTTTTTAATTTCTACTGTTTCTAATGCAAATTGTCTTGTAAGGAACATATAATCCAGTATATGAATGCTTGACAAACAAAAATGAGCAGAAATAATCGAGAAATTGTTAACGTATTATCGTATTATCGTGTATATTCTTTTCAGTTGTAGTAATTGCAAAAAGAGTCGGCCGACAAACCAATGGAATCCAAAAGGTGTTCTTGTGAAGGAAGAAAATATAGAAAAAGTAGGAAAAAAGCTTAAAAAGTTGAAAAGCCAATGCAAAAAAATATTTCGTAACCGCTACCAGTTGTTTTGTTGTGGATCATAACTGTAATAAGCGTTGAAGTGTAACTGTGAAACCTGCACTAGCCTTTTGTTTAAAGGAGCTCTGTCACGGGGATTTTGCAGATTTTTGGTCTAAACTGTCCTGAAGTTAGTGACAGGAAACTTAACTCATGAAAATCATTGCCTTTGAACGTCTAAAGAAAGATGTAACCTAAAAAAGGGAATAGAAATCTAACTACGCCTATAAATATCGATTTTTTTTGAAAAGTTTAGCTAAACTTTTGAAGTTGCAATCCATTTCTATCGTAGCCATCTGCAGCAAAAGATGCTTGTTAACAGTTTCGGTGCTCTAATATAGCAATTCTTAATAAAAATGGACTATTATTTTTTGGTTTCCTTCGACACAAATATAGATTTTGGCTGTTCAAAAATCTGTTAAAATCCATGACAAAGCCCCTTTAACTGTTATCTCCCTGCACTGTTTTGAAACTGATTAACCTTGAGAAACCGAAATTTCCTTAGAGCCAATAGTCCTTCCTGAAAATAGATAATGCTTAAGTTAGCCTATTTAATCACATTACCAAATGCGTAAAAATTGAAGTTTCGTTTTAAATAGAGTTGTACTGCAAAGTATCATTTGTCTACAGATTGTCAAGAGAGCTCCAAAACTTGTTATCAAAATTTTCTTCAGTATCGTTTAGTGAATTGCAACCATTCGCATCAGGCTATATTTACCGAACGATGAACTTCTAGCAACCTTTGATTTTAAGAATTTAATGCACAGTTAGCTTGTAATTATTTAGTACTAGTAGTAATCATGGATTATGGAGTGCGTTCGTGGGGATTTCTTTGTTTTGAACAGCCAATCCAAAACAGGAATTGTAATTAATTAAGAATCCAATTTCCGTAGAAGTATTGCTTCTCCTATTGCCAAGGTCTGAGGCTGCGAAATGGGTTGCGGTGACCAGACGTTTAGTTGTTCAGAAATGAGCTCATTACCAATTAGTTTGCTGTTATTGTGAAAATTACATTCCCACTTATTTTGGAAACCAAGAAGGTACTGTTGGAGAAGATACTGGGCTAGATGGAAAAGGTGTTATGCTATCAAGTTACTAATGAATTATCTCAGGGTAGAAAATTTTATTGTTGATTAAAATAAACATGTCAAGAGAAAGTCTATAAACAATCAACTTAATGTCTTATGTACATACAGGATCATGCCAGTTTAACATATCGCGGCGATAGGCGTATAAAATCGCCAAGTGTGTCGCCGGCTTTAGCCGGGGAGTTACGCGACTGTTTATATCGCCATCCAAATTTGAAACGGCCGCGCGCGCAACATAAACAGTCGCGATAGGCGTATAAAATCGCCAAGTGTGTCGCCGGCTTTAGGCGAGTTACGCGCCTGTTTATATCGCCATACAAATTTGAAACGGCCGCGCGCGCAACATAAACAGTCGCGATAGGCGTATAAAATCGCCAAGTGTGTCGCCGGCTTTAGGCGAGTTACGCGCCTGTTTATATCGCCATACAAATTTGAAACGGCCGCGCGCGCAACATAAACAGTCGCGATAGGCGTATAATATCGCCAAGTGTGTCGCCGGCTTTAGGCGAGTTACGCGGCTGTTTATATCGCCATACAAATTTGAAACGGCCCCGCGCGCAACATAAACAGTAACAACACGCGTCCAACATCACTTGAAACTATCAGCAAAACAATTTTAATCCAACAGCGCACGAGGAAGCACAGACATTTTTTTTACTACTGTAGAAGGAAGCACTGCCGAAACGTTTAGTTTTCCGGCTAAACTGAATTCTTTTTGCGCGCGCTGTCTTTGCGGCTTAGTGTGACGCAATTAATTGCCTTCTAACGTCTTCTCACATGAGATCGAGGCCATCCTGCCACATACCGACATACATACCGACATAGAACGACTTTCGCTTGCGCGTTCACAGGGCAACCACGGGACCACAGGTCACCACAAGATTAGGATGCGTTCTCCTATCGTCGAACGCAATAAAATCGACTTCATACAATAGCTTACTATCTGTCCATTGCATATGAATTTGACCATGATGACATGCGGTTCTCAACTGTGATTAGCTTTTTTGTCGCCAATTTTTCTTGTTACAAAGTTTTTTATAACCTCTTGGGTCTTAGAAAGTTTGTAGTTAGTTTTTCGCACACAAAAAAAAAACAACCAGTAAGCCATCGGATCGGTTGCCTTTAAACTGCATTGAAATTCTTGTTTGGTTAAAAAAAAAAACACGTTACAAAATAACGAACTGGATTTTTGAGTTTTTCATGCCAAGCGCAAATTAATAATTCTTTTTACTAATTTTTATACATTTCTTTTTATGTTAGTGGCGACAATTTAGTAATTCATCGAGACAATATACTCTAAGTGATTATTTTTTACCACATAATCTGAATACTTATAGTGGAAAAATTAATGAAAATTAACTCACTTGACAACATATACTGAATATGCACTTCAATTTACGGAGAGACGGCAAAGATAACTGATATCTGATGCTTTTTATTCAGTTCTATCAAATTTCTTCACTGCTTTTTTCAAAACTTCTCGTTTGATTGAAGAACATGGTTTTTTCGTTACTTATTCGAACAAGTTTTTTGTTTTTCGGATCGAGTAAGACTGATTTGGCAATGAAAATTTAAACAACAATATTCAACAGTTTTACTTTGACCTCCAAAAAGAACAAACTCAGGCTTGCGTACATTTCTTATGACGTTAGTTCGGAGAATTCGGCTATACATAATTATAAAGATATCTAATTTCGAGTAATTTGATAATTTACTTTGCAAGATAATCGACGTTATCAATGCGGACCAAAAAACGTTTCATTTTGATCACTCTGACTCTAAGATGGTAAATAACAGAGTAAACAAGAAAACTATGATGTACTTATATGAAGCAAGAAGTTTCCAATTGTCATCTTGCGCTTGAGTCCAAGAGCTACACACATCGTCACTTCCATTCAAAATGGTTCCACTCAAGAGACCATACACCTTCTTTGATACATACATCTCTGTCGAACCTGGAGACAAAAAAACAGGAAACGTTTAACTAACTTTAGACTTTCACAAAGTCCTTCGACGCTCGGTTTAGGTATGCCCTCTCACGACTTCGTCACTCGCGGTTGTCGCTTCGCTTCGCGACGCTTTTAATTTCGGCTCGCTACGTTCGCCAAAAGAGTGCGACTTGGTGCAAGTCTAACATAACTTAAGCCTTTCAGTTTCTTTGTTTCATTTAATATGTTCACCTACTGCAATTTTTATATTAAATATGAAAGAAATAAATCCACGTAACAGTCTTGCGACTGACAAACCTGTGGCCCTCGAGTTCCCGATCGAATTGAAATTTAATAGCGTGGTTTTCTGTGGGGGGAGGAAAACCAGAGAACCCGGAAAAAAACCCTCGGAGCAGGGACGAGAACCAACTACAAACTCAACCCACATATAACGCCGGGTCCACATTGGTGCGCTATCCGTGCTAATAGAGTGAACGAACGTACTCTAACCAAGATCATTTCGATTCCCGTTAATTTTTTCTTTTTTTTTTCTTATTGTTATTGTCATTTAAATAAGCGCATCTAACTAGTGAGCCATATTTTTTTTGCCCTTTTCCACTTCCCTTCTTGTACTTGTTTACTTTATATTTATCTTTGTAATTTTAGAATGGAATAAATAAATAAAATGAAAATGAAATAAAATGAAAATCACTGTGAGTCTTTAAAAATAAGAAAACTATTATGATATACTTACCCGAAATAAGATGTTTCCAATTGTCAACTTGCATTAGAGTGTAAGAGCTGTACCCTCTACTAACTATGCATGGCTGTACACGTCGTCACTTCCATCCGAAATGATTGCAGTCAGGAGTCCATGCACTTTCCTTTAGTCCATCTCTGTTTAGCCTGGAGTAAACAGATGAAGTATCAATGATAGTGTTAACTTTCTTATTTTTTCTTTCAGTTTTTTCTTTATTTCAGCATATTTACTGACTGTGAGTGTACATTTTTTTTAAGTTGTGGTTTGTGGTAATTGAAAAAAAAGAAACCCTTGGCAATGCGGAGAACCGAGATGTAGTCAGTCTTTTTAGCCAAGATCCTGATCACTTTCACGATGCTTTGGTGACACTCACTTTTGTAGTATATATCTCTTGACTCTTTTTAGAATTAAAGCACTTCCAAAAGCAATTACAAACAGGAAATAAAGAAAAAGCCACTATTTTAAATGCACGTGCACTAATCAGGTGTGAAATTATGAGCATTAGGGATGTGCAATGCAGTACAATACTGGGGAATGAATGGCCTAAAGTCAAGAACGTAAAGTCACTTAATATCTATATGTAGGAACTGAGGTTTTAGTCCTTATAATAAATTTATATTCAACATGTTAAGCACTCAGCCTTTAAACATTTCATATACACGGCCATGCAAAGAAGAAGAACAAGTGTACCTCAAACTTTAAATGGGCCTGAACTCTTCCTCTGGTTAGTGCATCTGTAAAGTGTTTCTACCATGGAAATAAGAATTTGAAATCATATTGTTACACAGGATTCATTTCAACCATCTACTTAAAAAGTGTCTGCCTTACTATCAAAATGCAATCATAGGACACTCAAGCATAATGTAGGGACTGATATTGATAGTTGAAACTAATCAAAAGTAGATGAACTTTACTTAATAAAGTTAAATAAACATTGCTTGGTGTCATTTGGTGTCATTCTGCAGAATTTCACTGAGATTTGAGCGATTTAAGGTTTTTTAACCCTTCAGCGGTATGATAAGAAACAAGGAAGGAGACTGACGAGTTCAACTTTAAAAAACCTTTTGAAAACGACTCGAATTTTGAAACACAAAATGACATTCACTCATATTGTTACTCACACAACTCAAAGGGCAATGCCTCCAGATTAACTCCCTACAATCCACCTGAACATACATCGCAATTTCACAGCGCAAAAGGATAGAAAAAATGACAAAAAATGTGCGACCCTGGAAAGTTGCCACAAAATGCTGTTGCCATTTGCTCAGCCGAAACTGAGTACTGTATTTAACCTCACACTTAACGGCAGTTTTACCACTCTAGTGATTTTGATAGTATGAATCCACATACATGGATACATAGAGCTCACAATTTGCAGTTTTGGAGAAGTCATGATAATAATTATTATTGCTTCTCCAAAACTGAGACTTATGAGCACCCAGTGTACTACTCATTAAATGATCAAGTGAATGCATAATTGTACTAACCAATTAATTTGAATTACTCAGCTTTAACCTTTTCAGATGCACATTTCCTCTTTAAAAGGAAATTTCTCAATTTATACGCCTTCTTGCGTATCTGAGTCTCAACAAGCTAGGAGATTAAGAAATACAAACCATAATAAGTTATACATGTATGAACGAAGGGGGGTGGGGGTGGGGGGGGGGGGGCATACATCAAACCAAGTGCATGGCCCTACTCAAATTTCCCAAAATGCTCTTTGCATAGTTCGTTGGTGCAAGCAAACCTCTTTGCAATCCAGTGCGCCAGTAATTGATTCTTTCATCTTTGCCTGTCGTCTCCTAAGATCCTGATCACTCTCATCATGCTTTGGTGACACTCACTTATGCAGTATATATCTCTTGACTCTTTTTAGAATTAAAGCACTTCCAAAAGCAATTACAAGCAAAAAATAAAGAAAAAGCCACCATTTTTAATGCACGTGCACTAATCAGGTGTGAAATTATGAGCATTAGGGATGTGCAATGCAGTACAATACTGGGGAATGAATGACCTTAAGTCAAGAAGGTAAAGTCACTTAATATCTATATGTAGGAACTGAGGTTTTAATCCTTATAATAAATTTATATTCAACATGTTAAGCACTCAGTCAGGTAAACATTTCATATACACGGCCATGCAAAGAGGAGGAAAAAGTGTACCTCAAACCTTAAATAAGCTTGAACTTTGTCTTGATGGTGGACGTCTGTAAAATGTTTCTACCATGGAAATAAGAATTCGAAATCACATTTCCTTCCCATCTCAAAGTAATGCATGACAATGGCATAGAGTCCGTAAGTTATCCGAACTGGGTGAAAATGCACACTGAATAGCTACGACGACGAAGCAAAAATGTGTGAAAGGTCAACAGTGCGCAAAAAATTGATAGTAACCGGCTTCACTTGGCTAATTGGACAGAATCATACAATAACTGCACTCACAAGAATAAAAAGTGTTCGGTAACCAAGTATTTCGACCATATTTCCAACAACATGTTAAACTAAAAACGTTTTCCTTCGGCATGGCGGATGAGCTGCTTGAACTGAACTTCGCGGCGTGGCTGTTAATATTAGACCGTTTCAAGGCCAAAATGGGAAGGCTAGCGAAATTCAAAAACTAAAGCTGTATATATAAACTAAATGAATAACACTGATACAAAGAAGATTGAAAACGTAGGCTTTACCTGAGAAGGAATCACATGGAGGAAGATGGCCGCGGTTTGCCGCGAAGTACTTCGACGAACAAACAGTAAAATTATGGGTGTGTCATTTGACACATAATTATACATTAAAATTCATTCCTCGCAGCTACGAGAAATATGTTCGATTTCAACAGAATGCATTAAACACTGTAAAAGAATTCTTCAGAATTTTTTGTAAAGAATTTTATGCCTTGAATCACTATACCGTGAGAAAAGCACGCACTCCAAACATTTGAATGCGGACTGCTATTTCAAATTTTAATAAATACAAAACTTCTGCAAAGAAAGGAAGCCGCTCGACCTTCACCGACAGTGAAGTATCAGCCGTTCAAATACGGGATGGCGTGCAGTTGAAAAATCCAACTTTAATTATCTACACCCGCGATCATCAACTCCATTTTTATTTTGTTACAAAGATTACAAAAGCGGTTATCAAATAACTTAAGAAAAAAAAAGAGAAAAACTGAAAGAAATGACCTTTGGAAAATCAATCGGCGACATTTCGTGATAAAAAAAATATTTTATTCATTTTGTACATTGACTGGAATATAGTGTTCAACACAAGATAACCGTCCTTTTTGATGAAGAGTGTTTCCTTCTTGTGTAAAAAACCATGTAGTTGAGTAGTACGCCTGGGACGGTAGTGCAAGCAAGCAAACGATGCTTTCTACTCGAAAGGCACTTAACCCAGAAACAGTGACGAAGTAGTGTGCTTTAAATGATCACCATACACACAGGCTCACTTATTTATGGTCAGTAAACGAGTAATGTGACTTTTTTTTTCTTGGCTGACATCAACGCACTCTATATTCTTCACATGATGGTGAGGCTGGCGCTCGAGGCAGACTCCCAATAGAAAACAAGACAAAAATGTATAAAAAATGTAAGACATCATGACAGGAAATAAACTGTATTAGAGAATGTAAATCAAGCTTCGTAAACAGTAACAAATGCGACATGTGCTGTTCACTTTTTTTTTTAGTTTTGTGGTATTGTATAGTATAAAAATTGATTTTTTTTGAGTGCCTGTTGCATGCGAACGAACCTGTGAGTAGAGACCTCGCTCAGCTCATCGCACATGTTTTGTCTTCGCGCCTTTGCTGCTAAACAGAGCTCTCAATAAACGACGGAATCTCTAGAAGTCTTTCTTCATCTTTGAAAATGCGGTTCTCGAACGAGTCTTCATCGTTGATTGTTTTGACATCCTCTATTTGGAAGTCTGTAGCATTCACCCGTTTCTTGAGCACCCCCAGGGAGTCGGGATCTTCTTTTTTGTAAATACAATTTTCAAAAGTTGAACACAAGGCTCGCGCCAAAACGGTTTCTTTCTCTTCGCAGACCGCAGTTTTTGTCGTCTTCTTGCTCGCGTGATCATCGCGCGCGGAATACTGAGGTCTCGTGATAGTGACGTCATAACCCATACGCTGAAGCTTTTCCAGTCTCTTCATTTCTTCCTTGCTCTCAATAAAGTACACATCCTGAATACTGTCTCTAAAACTGACCTTTTTGACGTCTGTTATCTCAAGACTTCCAAAAGGTACTGTTGCAATGTGTTCTGGCTCCTCACAATCTGAATTTTCCGAGCAGTACACCTCCGACCATTTTCTGTTTACTTCCAGCAATCTCTGTGCTTTAGTCATTCGCTGCTTTGTCGTTTTCTTTGATTTCCGCCGTTTATTTTGCCTTTTCTTGTCACTTCCAAGCGCGGGGAACTCTGGTGTTGCAAATCTCCTCCCGAATTTCTTTGCCTCCGTAGCATATGCGTAGAAATAAATGAACAAAATTAAAATAGTTCCCACAATAACAAAAACTATCATTGCCATTGCTGAATAATGCCAACCGGTTTCTTTCGGTTTTGGTATCGCCGCTTGCCATGTCGTACTCAAAGGAAGCTCAAAGGTCCACTGAAAAACTTTCATGAGGACCATCTTTGGGAATCCCTCTGGAATTGAATTACTCAACAGACCTGCTATATGCTGTATGATGACGATAACTAACAAGAGATCTCGGGACTTGCCAACAAGCTTAAAGCCTCCATCAGAAGTGATTAGAATATTATGCCTTCTTCTATAATAATTCAGGTGATAATTAAACGTGATTTGCATCTGTGATGTCATTAAATAAATTATTGCGTCATTTTCAAAACGATTACGTCATTGCGTTCACACCCACCGCACTTGTGTAAAAGAAAATGAAATCGACACATCGTCCCATAATCAGGTTTTTTATCTTATCAGTGTTCACTGCAGGTGGCTGTTTCCAAACCTTGTTCCGTAATTTATTGAGCGGTTTTATGGCGCTCGCATTCAAACTTCATAATTGTATTTACACTCAAATCGAAAAATAGCGCTAGCCCTAACTTAAAGTTGCTATTACATTCATTCTGTGGTTTAAGTTAACTTTTCAAGCCCTCCCGGCACTTGCTTCACTCTCAGCAGCCATCGTTAACGTGCTTACCCTGGTTTAGATCGAAACTACTAAGCGAGGAAGTTTCAATCCTTCTTAGAATACTGCATCTAATTTGCGAAATGCACCGCCACCTGATGTCAAAGCGTTTCATAGTGGTGCACTCACATGCACAAGCAGCGGCCAAGTACCACGAGCAGCAGTAACAAAGTTATACAATGCAAATAGGCCATTTCTGAGTTGCCTTTTGCCTCACTCTCAAAACGAGTCTTCGTGCGAAACCATTCATATGAAACCTTCACGTCCATTTTCATGCTAATCAAAGTCATTTTCATTTGAATGGTTTCGTACGAAAATTTGTTTTGAAACTGGCGCAAAAGGCAACTCGGAAATAGCCTATTGAAAAGCATTGTTCCGCGAATGACCGAATCACCAACCATATTAGTTCGTATCCTGAGCTGCAGCAACATGTTGCACAAAGTACAGCTCATATCTACTTTGGATGCGCAACTACTTGCAACACAGGTCGTCATACGTAACAATAATACGTCAATACGTAACAATACTTTTCTACTTTTGATGCAGCATTGTTAAACTTCAAATTTAGTTGAAAGAAACTCGCAAGAGCTTTTTTGTTTGGAACAACGTTCTATAATTCGGTGTGCAACAGTTGGATTGTTGAATGATCAGAAACTGACTGTGCAGTTTAATATTGTTTCATTAGCCAGAACCTTCACTGCAAAACAGAAAAACTCGCTCCAGTCCCTTTTCTGCGCGCCAACATGATTCAGATGTATTATGAAGCCTCATCTCGATGAAAGACGCCTGAGCGTATTTATTCACTGTGGTTCTCAGCTCAAGATCATATTGCTTTACTTGCAAGAGATAAAGAACACACCTCCGTCACCTCCTACACTTCTCGTTTCACGGCTATTCTCGAATAAAATCGCGCGCACGTTCAGCTTCGAAATTTATTAGACTCACGCCCAGAGCCTTTCTCCCATAATCCTTTGCGAAAAATTCCCTCTTTCGCTTTGGTGCATTGTGGGGCGGGAGGAACGGCGGCTGTCGTGACGTCACATGGTGTTGATTCTGAGCGTGTCTTCTCAAAATGATAAGAAACAACATTTCTGGAAGGCGGCCTCGCGTATTCTACTTCTTATAACAGCGCTTTCATTCAACGGTTACCGAAAGTTGGATCGCCTTCGGACAGCGTAACACATTGGATTTGATCCCGGCGCGGAGATGTTTCGTTGTTTGCCATGGCGTTGTAACCGCCAGATCGATTCTCTTGACCGAAGTCACTGCAGCCTTACGTTCGTACCAGACGAAGTTTACCGCCATGATAGATCCTTAGAAGAACTGTATTTAGATGCTAATCAAATCAAAGATCTTCCACGGGTAATAACGAAGCTTCTTAACAGTCGATTAGATTAATGGAAGCGTTTATAACGTGCATTTTTTCGTCTATTCTCCACAGCCGTTCTTTCGCTTGTATAATCTGCGAAGATTAGGTTTGAGCGACAACGAGATCGCTCGTTTACCTCCAGAAGTCGGCAACTTAGCGAATCTTCAGGAGTTTGATATCAGCAGAAATGGTAAGATATGACTTTTAAAAGACCCGTGCACAAGAGTTATTTCGTTGAAATCCTCCAAGACCGAAGAGGGTAGTGTAGTATTTGTGTGTGCATAATGCGGGTGCCGATTTGTGGGGTGAGATATGTTATAAATGTTGATATTGTTCATGCCTGATCTTATAGCTTCGAGTTGTTTTATGCTACTGTAAACGATATTAGGGAGTCAGACCATCTTCGAATGGTATAATCTTCTTATAAAATGTCTGTATTTTTCCCGTTCAGATATTTGCGATATTCCGGACAACATAAAGTTCTGCAAGAGTTTGATCTCTCTGGACCTCAGTGGTAATCCAGTTTCGAAGTGAGTGTTGTTTTGTAATTATCCTTGTCATATTTTGTGTGAGATTTTCTATGCTTAATTGTCAAAGAGAAACGTGGCGAGGCTTAAACGTGTGCTGTATAATAACTGCAAAAGTTATACTTTAAAAGTGAGCCACGATTCAACGTTCTATCTTTTTTACTTTTGTTTATGTTTTAGCTATGTAAAACTCGCATGCTTCTAAGCCATTTACATGAACTCTCAGATTTTATGCTACAGCAATCATGAATTCAGTAGCAAAGCACTTACCTTTTTGAGGTATATTAATGGAATTTAGTGTTTAGAGAGACTTAGCTGAGTCGTTATTTGTGTTTAGTTTGATAATATTGTCAGTTATATGTCTTCCTAATTTCTGCGAAGTTCCACCTCACGCAAGAAAATCAATATCACAGATTCGAAGCGATTTGAAGAAATAGTACTAATGATCAATCAACGAGAGCTTCACCATTTTATTTAATTTTGCTTTGTGTCTTCTTCTTCCTTTTCTTTGATGGGATTTGCACGAATATAACTCAAACTAGACAATAGAATTTCTTCACAAATCGGATGTGTTATGTGTTCAAAATTCACAGTTTCCGCAAAGCTTTTTGTCTGGTTCGGCATACATACCTCTGCGTTGAGTGAAAACGTGCGAACCGTGTCGAGAACGAATGATCGCTCGTTCATTATCGCTCTCGATTTCTACTACATAATCGGTGTTTCCTGTAGTTGTCGGTTGTAACTCCTTCCTGGGGCTGTGTTATTCCTAGTTTAGTCTGATGAAGTGTCACTAAGCTGAATTTTGCAAACCCTTTTGTTGGGTTGTGGTCTCGTTGCTTGACTATTCGGGATCTCCGTGGGGCCAAGTTTCATTTAAAAAAACTGATTCAGGGAAAATCTTCAGGCTGGAGAGACTTGCGTGGGATTTAAAACGAATTTATTCCACTGTCTCGTTGCAAATGTCGGAAATACCATGCTAATTTCTTCTATGGCCGATTTCATTTCATCTTGTAATTGATTTATCTTCATTCTTAACCTCAAGATTGGGCAAAATCTTTCCCTCCATAGGAAACTTTTCATTTAATGCTAGGATGAAATAGAATTTGTAGTAAATGGCTGATTAACTTTCAAAAGCCTTGTAAAAATGGTAACACACTGATACTTTTGGAGGACTTGTTCTGTATTGATGCAAATTAGGCAACATAAACAAACGTTTCCCTGGCGTGATTTCAGTTGAGTTTCAATTAAAAGCTTTCCGCTCTGTGGAGTGTACAACACTGGCCTGCTTACCCAAATCTGGCTGCGATGGCCCAGTGTTTAAATGCTTTCCTTGTAATTAAACACAGTGATTATTTGTTTTTAAGCTGATCAGTCGTGTTGTTGTTCCTTAGCTGACTTTTTATCTGTGATCATTCAGCATTCCTCAAATTGCATTTGTGGAATGCCTTAATAAGCCAGTGGGTCTATATAACTGCTTTCTCAAAGAGACTCGACTGTTCACGATAATCACCTTGACTTTTGCCTTGCGTAGGTGTTCATCAGACAGGTGTTTCCATGCATGTTCATTTTAATTTTTTTCGGTATTTGTGTTTCTCTGATCATTGTTTATCATTTGTGTCATGAGGACAAATCAATAATTGCCATAATTGGGGTCATTCATGTAAACTCTGTTTTATTACTTTTTTTTGTATTTTCTTTTTTTTTAAGTTATAATACAACAAATTGAGACTACAACAAACAAACTTACACACTAACACTAACACTATTTATATGTTATGCTTATAGAATATTTTCGATGTGCCTAAATTTTAGCCTTAAACATAGACACTACCTACACTATGTAATTACAGGACAATACTCATTTACAACTTTAAACTCTTGCAATATTTAGGGGAGGGGGATAGTGCAGTGACCGAGAGTGTTTGCCTCTCACTGAGGGATCTTCTCCTGGTTCTCTGGTTTTCCACCCCCAACAAAAGCCAACATTTCTAAATCCAGAGTTGCTGGTGGAACAAGAAAACGATCTAATATATTTCATTTGTCAATTCTTCTGTTTCAGATGTAAAATGTTATTAGGCTTGTATGTAGACTTAAGTGTTGTTTTTCACTGGCTAACGTACATGTTTGGGAGTCTGGGTGCTAGTATGTGGGGGTGGGGGAGAGGAGTGTACACGTAGGTCGCATAGTCAGCTGTTAGTTTCAGTTTCTTTGTTACCATCTACCAAATGTTGCCTTATCTGAGTGTTTGCTGTGTTGTTCAAGTTAATTATAAATTACATACTACTTATTAACCAAGAGTGAGGTCATTACAGGCAAATCTCAGACCGAGGCCTTGATGTATTGACAGAGCGATAGCAAGGTCAACACATCAAGGCCGAGGTCTGAGATTTCCCTGTAATGACCGAACGGACGAGGTTAATAAGTTATTTATTATATGGCCTTTTTAGCGCTGAAAAAAGGGAAACGTTTTTCAATATCTGCTTGCCTGTGCAAGAGGTCATTCAAGGTCATGCGATCCAAACCAGAAGAAGCAGTTTCTTTGACAATGAGGCAATTTTTGTCTTCATTTTGCCAAGATCTAGGGCAAATTTAACCACTTTAATTTTCACAAAACAAACTGACCTGTATTTACAAGTGTTTGACCCTTAAAAAGCTATCAAAAGCTAAGGCAAGAAAAATTTTCATAATGCCCGGTCATTACAAGAAAATCTTGCCCGCTCATCAGCCAATCAGAGTGTGTGTACTATTGTAGCCATATAATAAATTCAGGTAATTGAAGAATTTTGGTGATGGTGTAATGGTTAGTGGTGCAGACTCAAGACTGACAAGTCAATGTTTGAGTCCTGGCCATGATCATAAAATCATGTTTTGGAGCCTTAAGGTGCCAGAAAGGCTTCACTGAATAAAGATAATGATGGTGATGGTGTTGACTTTGTTAAATTAATTGTTTTTTAATGCAGTTGTTAATTGTTTCTTCAGACTTCCAGATGGCTTTGCACAGCTCAAGAATCTTACTACTCTCTCCCTGAATGATGTGTCTCTGATTCGCTTGCCTCCCGACATTGGAAGGTAATTATCAATCACAGAATGTTTGAACATGTTACCAACACCATGCAGACTCTTGGCAAGGTGTTGATTTCGTGATCAATCATTTCAGATAGTAGAGCTCTTCAAACAAAGCTCTAGGCTTTCTTCCAATATCAAAGCAACGTTTGCTTGTAATACAGTCTTTAAATAGTATGTACTTCTTGTATGTTAGAGTACTATTATTTATTCACTGCAATTGTGACAACATGGTACAAGTGAGTTTGTACATTGCATGTTGATTAGTATTGAGCCATTCTGTGAGGGTTTGGCATTTCTGCTAATATTGCAACTATTTCCAAAAGTGGAATTTTCCTGAAATGAACTAGTCAAAGAGTTAGTGCATCCTTTTTTAATGTTGTCACTTAGTGCTATATAGCAGAATTCACTTTTGCAAAACAGTCAGAGAAACAAAAAAGTGTTTGAGTAAGCAGGTGTTTGAGGTACTGGTATATACTTTTTTACAACAGTTTCCTATCCAAGGTAAATGGCCTATGGCTTGAGATACGTCACATTGCCTTGTATTGTTGTACGTGCATAACTGAGTTTGAGTTAGTCTTTCCCCTCACTAACACATGTACTGTAATATTCAAATGTTCAATTGTGGTCAGTTTAACAGAACTAACAGTCCTGGAGGCCAGAGAAAACTTGATCAAGTACCTACCAGTGTAAGTTTAAACATGCTCTCTTGAACTACTCTGTAGCATCAAAAAATTAATAGAGGACCGAGGAGACAGGGGTGCTGGTATAGCAATGGATTACAGAGATGTAGCCAAGAATAAAACTAGGCAGGCTCATCAACAAGCTCAGCCAGCTTTTCTATCAATCTGGGCTGTGTACCTTCAAAATTACCCCAGATCTTTATATCAGCCAGCAATAAGCTCACTTTCAGCTGGTAAAACTAGCTAGTAGCTGGCCTTCATCTATATCCCAGGTGCATGTTGTTCAAAGGATGGATAACACTATCCACAGGATGCATAGTTTGTTTTGCCAACACTTATCCATTGGAGAGTGATTTATCCGGTGGATAGCATTATCCATCTTTTGAACTGGGCCCTGGTATTATAGAGATCCAGTCTCTTACTAACACATGTAGTTTCCACATATTAATTCCATTACTGATCTATTTTCTGGTACCTAATAGTGAACTCTCATTTTCTGTTTTCCACAGTTTTTGTCTGTAGGATCAAGTCTATAAGTCTTTCCATGTTTTTTTTTCATGTTTTGTTCTTAAGAGAAAAAAATTCTTTATTTCTGATTTTCAGTTCCATGGAATTTTTGACGAAGCTTGAAAGACTAGACTTTGGATGTAATGAACTCGAAGAGCTTGTAAGTCAATTCAATGCACAGTGTAATTTTAAGGTTAAAGGTGGGACCTGTAGGTCAACTGGGTGCCGTGAGGTCAGCCTCTGCAGTATTTGAACTGGGTATTGTCAGTCTTGTAATAAGCAAATCTTGCAAACTTGTAGTATGAGCCAGTGGAAATGTCCAACACTTTTCATGTTTGTGTACATGAATCAACAAATCCTTGTAAACACAAATGTATTGTTATTGTGAAAAATTGCCAAAGTGTTAATGACTTGATTTTCTTTTGTAGCCTGACATTATTGGTTCATTGCCAAACCTGGCGGAGCTGTGGTTAGATGGAAACCTGTTAAAGACGTTACCTCCAGTGAGTTTTAATCAACTTCTCTGCCAACAGGTCGCATTGTTATCCTTTATTGATATTCATACTTCTTCCCTTTCCTCCTCCACCCCTTTCCTCTCCTCCTCCTCAACCTCCTCATCATCGCCATCGTCATCCTCCTTCTCCTCCACCTCCTCATCCTCATCCTTGTCATCATCATCATCATCATCATCATCACCACATTGTTGTCTCTTCATCATTGTCATAGTCATCATCACCATAACTGTGTTCATAATTTTGTGGGAGCATGGTTGGTGTATTTTGCTCCGTCTTGGACTAGGCATGCAACTTCAATTTATTTGTGCATCTTTTGCTAACCTTTCTCCAAAACCTTAGTCCTGGATCTTAGGCTCCACAAAAGACTAAGTAAACACTTCTTATGTCCAATTTGTGTCATCATACTTTTTAACCATAAACATTGATTGAAGTGTTTATTTACTGTTTTGTACTTGTTCTTATCATGTTTAAGTTCTATTTTATTTTTTTTGTTTGCTCCAACCATTATTTACATATATATTAAGAATTTTGCCTTGGTCACCTTTACCAGGAAATTGGGAACCTCAAGAAGCTCCAGATATTTGATGTATCAGAGAACAAAATTGAATATTTGCCAGATGAAATTTCTGGATGTGCTGGTCTTACTGACTTCCACTTGTCACAAAATTTGCTAGAAGAGCTTCCCGACACGATAGGTATGTAATTGATCATTTTATTTGTCTGTTGCTTGGAAACTTGCTTAGTGGAGGCAGGTGATATTTAAAGAGGCAGTCTCACCAAGATTTAGTGCTAAGTAGTTGACAGGTCTAAAACTTTAATACTTGAGAGTGTTACTTGAAGGGAAATCAATAAAAGACCATTATGGTTTTCTCACATCTTTGAGAGTGAATTTATACCTTTTTTGTCATTTAACTTAGGGGTATTTTGTTGTTCGGTGAGAACATATATATTCTAGCATAGTTTACACAAAAACTTAGAATCTCGAACTCTTATGATACTGCCCCTGTAATTTAATGTTGGATTTGAAATCTGGTTCAAGTATTTTGATTGATTTTTTTGTAGGAAAACTTAAGAAACTGCAGTTGGTCAAGATTGACCAGAACCGGCTTCTTTGTCTAACCCCAGCAATAGGGGGGTGAGTAGATTATTGATTAGCTTTTCCAACTAATAGTCAGGGAGGGGAGGATAGGGTTTAGCAAATACCAAGAATTTTGTTTGGAGGTGAGAGATGGGGAGGAGTTGGTAGGGAGGCGTGGAGGCCTGATGGTTAGTGTGTTGGACTCCGATTGAGGGTCCAGGTTCGAGCCCTGGCTGGGGTCACTGCATTGTGTTCTTGGGCAAGACACTTTACTCTCACACGAACAGTGCCCCTCTCCACCCAGGTGTATAAATGGATACCGGCAAATTTACTGCTGGGGGTAACCCCTTGACAAACTAGCATCCTATCCAGGGGGAGTAGAAATACTCCTAGTCACTTAATGCTACGGAAACCGGGATAAGCTACGGCCCGATGGGCCACTAGGCTCAGGTAACAGACTTTACCTAAGGAGGTCTGAACTTCTCACTTCCTTTGCCTTGTATTTTTGATCCCCTCCCCTTTCGTAGAGGGCAAGTGAAGCACTTACGCTGATAATAAATTTGAAAAGCAAACATTTGAGTATTAGCCCATCATTGTTATTGCATAACAAAACAAAGCATGGAAATGGTGGGTGCAGGAAGGTTAATCAGTTACTGTTGGATCAGCTGGTTTGTCCGTTTTGATTGTTTGTTTGCAAGCAAGTATGAGAAGTGATTTTGTTTTAGCCAGAGCATTAGCGTATGCAACACACATTCTTGGAGTGCAAGAATTTTGATTGGTGGGCTGTTTTAGATACTTCAATGGATTGTAGTCTAAAAAATCGTTGAATTAAGAGTACTTAAAACAATTAGATTAAAATAATTAGATTATTCCCTCTCAATTTCTACTATCACCTCAGAATCTTGAAATCTCAAGCTCTAAATCTAATTGTTAAAAATAAATTCTTGAAGTGTTACCAGCAGCACTTCACTTTTCATTGAGAACTTCTGGTTAAATAGCTTTGAATGCATTAAACTTATGAGTTTGAGTTAGAAATTTCAAGTTCGAGTTAAAAATTTAGAGCTCAAGTTGGAAATTTCAAGTTTGAGTTAGAATTAGAATTTCGATTTCTAGATAGAATTTCGAGTGCTAGTTAAAAAGAATTGAAGGGCCTAAAATGTTAACTGTGACTTTGTGATTAAAGATGAGAAAAAAAAAAGAAAAAGAAAAGCCCACAACACGGGGTAACGCATTCCCAGTTGGTCACCCATAGTGTCGCCCTTATCAACAAATGAAAGCTAACAGCAAGCAAACCAGAGTTGAACTAATTGCAAGCAAACTCAGACTTGGTATTTTAATTTGAACTCCAAATTCTAACTCGAACTCGTAACTCAAACTAGAACTCATGGAATGCACAGACCCAATATCTTAATTCTAATATTCTTTATCCATATTACAGGCTCTCCAGCTTGTCAGAATTAATATTAACAGAAAATCTTCTTGAGGTATGCCACATCACTTTAAAAATTGTACAATTTAAGTGTGAGAAAATGTCTGCATTTATATTATATGTATTTTAAGTTTTGACTTAAGTGTTTTAACTTTTCACTTATTAACTAACCTAAAAGTTATTTTGATTTTCATTGATAGGAAATTCCATCAACAGTAGGAAAGCTTCACAAGTTAACACATCTAAATGTAGATAGGAATCGGCTTACATCTTTACCAGTTGAGGTAGGTTGGTTTAGGATTCAAGTTTTTAACAATTATTTTTTCTACTTGTGTTCTGAAATTTTCACCATTCATTTCCTAAAAAAAAAAAAACATTTCAAGTTGTCTGTTTTCTGGGATTTTTCTGAAGCTAAAATAAGTTTTTGTTCAATATTTCAGCCAGGCTTGATCATCCAAATAAAGCCTGGAGAAGACCAGTGAAACTGGTAGAAATGTTGATTTAAAACTATTTTTAACCTTGGAAAAATCCCAGAAGACAGATAACGTTTAATTTTATTTCTTTCTAGACACTGGAACTTGTTTTAATTATTACATGAATATTTAATTGTTTTCTCCTTAAACTGACATCTTCCTTAAGCCTATATTCTAATCTCTAAGCGAGAATGTGCTTTATTTAATCAACAATTGGCACATTTAAATAATTGATATTAAGGGCACACTGTTCAATGATATGTGTATTGATGGCGCTGTGTGTATCTCGCAGATTGGAAGCTGTACAAGATTGAGTGTTTTTTCCTTAAGAGAAAACTGGCTAATGCGCCTGCCGTCAGAGATTGGCAACTGTAGAAATCTTCATGTTTTAGATGTTTCCGGTAACAGGTGAGAGAAGAGAACTTATTTTGTCCAGATGATAAATTTTTAAAAGGAAAAAACTGACATAAATATTTCTAATTTTCTAAAAGTGTTATCTTGTGAAGTTTGTTTTGATTTAACTGACTTAAAACTGTTTAAAGACGAAAGTTAGGTTTTTATTAAGTGACAGGTATTGCTTTTGCCAAGTATTACAATGCAGGTGAAGTCAATTCCAATTCCAGGCAGGGCTTGAAAATAACGAAAATTCCAGCATCTCTCAAATTTTAAATGCTAATTACGTATTTTTCAACAGGTTAGAATGCCTTCCATTAACTGTTGGATCACTGCCTTTGAAGGCATTGTGGCTATCAGAGAACCAGGTAAATCTTGGCTTTTGTTGAATTGAATGTCTGGTGCAAGTATATTGCAGATTCTAATATTGCGTGACTTTATATGGTGTAGTTTAAAATGAATTCCATGTAAGAATGATTTCAAACTAGTTTGATTTGTATTTTTCTGTGTGAGGAATATAGAAATAACACTGGAACAAAGGCAATTACAATTATTTTGACTTGACATTCAACTACATTCAACAACATTAAACTATATTCATCGGCTCAAAATCCCACATCTGTACCTCTAATGATAATTATTTTTTCAAACTGATATGATTGGATGGACACAAGTTCAAATGTCATTAATTTACGCAGTTTTGTATGTGATCAATATATCATTAATATGTAATATGACTACATGCCTGCTGAAGCTGGCAACAAGTGAATTAAAATTTATTTAAAAAACTAGTTTGGTGGCCAAATTGAACTTGGCTGACAGCCTTCTCAGGTATTGGCATTCCTTGGAATTTTTTTAATTAAATTATTTTTTTTAAAAAAAGTGGACAGCATGTACATGTACACTGTAAGTGTAATCCAATTAATATTATACTGTTGCCTCGCAGCATTTTTATAGGAACTAAATGTCTGCCTGCAGGGCGGAGGGAAACACTGTAAGAGTGTTATTGTCGGCATTTTAGAGGCATTTTGTTCAATGACTGAAATACAAAATGTGTTCTTTTCTTTTCTTTTTTTCGTAGTCTCAACCAGTCCTAAAACTTCAAACGGAGGATGACGAGCAGACCAACAGTAGAGTACTTACATGTTTTTTGCTGCCGCAGCAAGGCCTTGGTAGTTTAGGTGAGTGTTGATCACGTGTTCTAATGTTCTATTTAATTAAACAATCCTGGATGGTTGTGGATGGTGCTATGAAACTCAGTCACAGTGTTGGGTTGTGAATTTTCTTTCCAGTTCATTGTACTGTAGTCATTTTGAAATCTTTACTAGACACACCTGTTTAGCAGGCAACATTTTAAAAATATTTAAAGTGGATATAACCTTGATGATGACCAAGATTGATTAAATTATTTTAATTTTAGTAAGTGTTTTTGCACCTTAACGTAGAAATTCCTTATAGAAACCGTTTCTTTAAAATCATTAGGCGAAGAGTCTGTTAGTTGTCAATGCAATGTATTTGCTCTGTGTTGTCAGCTTGTGAACGGAAATTTTATGAGCAGATGAAACAACAGTTAAATTCTATCCCAGAGCTGAGCCCAAATGTGCTGCTTCATTTGCTAGGGTTTGTTCTGTCAATGTTCAGAATTTAAGTCCAAAAAATTTGAAGAATTTTTTTTATGCTTCTTAATTTTAAAAGCATTCTGAATTCGTGTCTATTTTTAAATATGTGGCCCTTTTGGTCATTGAGAACGTATTTAGCAGAATTCCTCATGATTTTGAATTAGCCACCAGTTGATGCCTAGTAAATGGTTTGTTTTTTTTCTGGTCGTGAAATTGAAAAATAAAAGCAAGGATTTTTAATTTCCTTTGTCGGAAACATCATTCTCTCAAACAAATGTGTAATTTAATTAGAAATGTAATTTAAATTTGCTGTTTGGAAGGGAGCAATTTGCAAGTGTGTTCAATTGATGTTTTAGGGAGTTTAAAAATAAATGATTCTGGAGGGAAATAACAATATTGTTATATTATTCTTATTACGCCTTAAGTCAGAATTTTTACTGTAATGTTTCTTTTCAACTATTTTTCGGAATGTTAATTTCTCTTGATGTTTGTCGCACATTTCTTTTAACGTTGGTTCCTTAGTTGATGGTTTTCGATATTCTCATTGCCTGCGCTCGACACTATCGATACTGTAAAAGGACAATACAGATCAGTCCATTAGTTTGTTCCTTAAGATGTTATCATTATTGTGCTTTTTTGCATGGTGCTGTTGCTAGAACATCTATTTGGTAGA
The DNA here is from genome assembly GCA_963693305.1 of Meandrina meandrites. Lineage (NCBI taxonomy): Eukaryota > Metazoa > Cnidaria > Anthozoa > Scleractinia > Meandrinidae > Meandrina > Meandrina meandrites. Next base: position 37,973,814 of record OY855907.1, read on the forward strand.
AATAATTATTTCTTCTCGACGTGATTATCCAAATCTAAGGCAACCAATAAGGACTGGAATTATAAATCCACATTTCTGTACTAATTGCATTTGCTTTCAGTGATAATTTGGTGAAATAAATTGTAAGAGAAAAAGTGCTCTCCAGAATTGTATTTATTATTCAAAATTTGACAGTTCTGCCAGTGAATTATTATTCCCGTGCACTTATTTGCATTTAAATTCTTCTTCAGACACTTAAAGGACAGTTAAAGTTTCCACTTGTTTTAATTTTTCGTTTATAATTGAAGCAATGATATGACACAATATTTCTATCTATATGTGGTGGATAATTTAATAGGGATTGACTTAACTACATGGTTCGTAACCATTTTAGTCAAAATTCACCATAATGACAGAATATTGCAGATTGAAGAAACAACTTGCTGTTTTTGAATATGTCCAACAGTGTGTAATCTAAGACAGGTGTTAAATTATAATGTGTACCTTTTTATTACAAAAAATTTGAATAATAATGCTGGACTATACATACACGTAAGGCAACCAGTCTGGTGTCATGTTTTTGCTATTCAATAAGTACACTATATATCATGGCTGGAAAAAGCTTCATGCATTTGCATTTATTTGGTCAACAATATCCTTCTCGATATCTTACAAACTGCACTAGTCATTTTCGGAGTCTGTGAATAGCAGTATTTTATCATGGGATGCCAAAATGGGACATATGGCGTGAGAAAGGGTAATTTATTTTTTTGTGGTATTTTTTTTTTATCAGTGGTGGAGCCAAGTAATTTGTATTTTTGTGTCAAGCCTGTATTTTTATTATTTTTTATATTCACATGAGTTCTAAATATGAAGTTAACCTTTATTAGAGACATATATTTTGTAATTTATATGTATATGTTCGAAAGTCAAATTTAGTTTTTTCATCCCCTAAATTGTAACTTTGTTGACATTTATTGAAAATACCGAAAATATTCAAATTTTGGCATCATACAGTGGAAATTGGTATTAAAAGACATGAAGCAAAGGAAGATTTTGAATTCTCAACCTTTCTATAGCCACAGTATTCTGATTTTAATTTGATAATCAGTCTTTTGGTGGGTATTTGGAAGCTTTCATTTCTGTTGATATTTGGGTTATTGATAATTACAGAAAATGCTTATTTTCTTTGGGTAGGTATTGTTGTTTGTGATATTTCAGATAATAATAGGCATGTCTGAAAAGGATTTGCTCTCAAAATGTGCAGACTTTAAGGTTCTGCACCCTTTATAAAATATGCAATATGAATGTCACCGAGTCTTTTGATCAGGGAAGATGATAAGTTTGAGAAATTCAAAACTGCAGACAACACAAACTGTAAAAACCTTGCAATGTAATAAAAAATGAATATGTTTGGTTTATTGAGCAAGCATGAGGTCAAGATTGTTGTTACTGGCCATTGGTTCTTGTTTTTGCATGTTTATTGAGCATGATTTGCAGTTAAGGTCCATATAATCACACAAAAAGGGAAAGAGCAAGGCCGGTGTAATATGGACCTATCTTGACTGAACAAGCTTGGTTAATAAAGGATTTAATAATTATCTGATGTAAAAGTCTGTGTTTGAGCCTAGTGACCCATCAGGCCAGAGCTTATCCTGGTTTCCATAGCATGAAATAACTAGGGGTATTTCTACTCCCTCCCCTCCCTGGATGGGATGTTAGTCCGTCGCAGGGTTTTTCCCCAGCTTTTAATTTTCTGGTACCTATCTTATACAACCTACTAGGTGGAGAGAGGCACTGTGAGAGTTAAGTGTCTTGCCTAAAAATACAATGCAGATAATCCCAGCCACAGCTCGAACTCAGACCACATCATCTGGAGTCCAGCACACTAAGCATTAGCCACTGTGGGCGCCTCCCACATAATGAGCATCATAGTAGGCAAGATAATGTGCTCGGTTATGCCCACTTGTGGAGTTTGCTGTATAATAAGACAAAAGTATGTGTTCCAGCAAATTGCGAGCTGAGAAATCTGACAAAATGCCAGCAAGGAAAAAATATTTTAAATGAACATTACATGGTTAAGAATCCGAGCTGGCAGAAGATAGACCAGTCGGCTATATACAAAGCGTGGCCAAAGATTTGAACTTCAGATGACTCGGAACAAATCCAGCCAGTGGCAGGGTAGAGGGCTTGAACCTGAAACATCTAGATTATAATTACAACACCAGCGCCTTAAACCACTCAGCCGTGCAGCCTCCTGAAAAAAGTAACATCTTGTTTTGACTGTAGAAGCTCATCAAGCTACCACTGACAAAGGTGTGGTGGCGGAATGGTTAGTGTGTTGGACACTGGGCTGAACAGTCTGGGTTCGAGCCCTGAATGGGGTCAGTGCGATGTGTTCTCAGGCAAGACGCTTAACTCTCATGGTGTATAAATGGGTACCGGCAAAGTGTTTTTGCTTGAGGTAACCCTGGAGTGGGCTAGGATCCCATCTAGGGAAGAGTAGAAATAGTCCCAGACATTAACTATTAGCCTCGACAGCCTTTCCTCCAAGATACAGGCAAGTTTGGTTTTAGGGAGAAAATAAATTTTACAGTCACACTGGATAGGGAGAAAATTATACTTTGAGCATCCTCAGGCAACTCACATGGATTTTATTGTTCACAATTTCAGAGATGCTCACAAATGACCTAACGCATGGGTTTGCTATTGATAATCTTGCAATGGATGATACCGAGGAGATGGAGCGACCGCGCAGTGGAAGCGTACCTGCTGTACAGTTTGCAGACGATTCTGACAGAGACAGCGATAAGGAAGTAAGTGAGATTATTCAATATATTTGTTGCAGTAATTTTTCTCCTTCAGTTAAATTTGATTTTTCCTTTGTTTTGAGCTCATTAGCAGACATTACTATACTCAAAACAAGAAAGACACTAATTTTTACACTAGTAACATGCACGAGAGCTGCTTCACTACTGCTCATGATTACTCCTGCTAGACATGTTTTTTCTGACGATTTCTTGGCTAACGGCATATCTGTTATCTTTAATTTTTGCAGAGTCAGTTTATCAGACATGACACACCACACCCAAGGGATCTAAAAGCTCGTCATCCAAAGATAACAATGCACAAAATAAAGGGCTCTGAGCACTTAGATGGTGTAATTATCAAATCACGGAAGTCCTTCACAGTACGTCTTGTAACAGTATATTCATTCTGGTTATAATGTTAAACTGCTGTACAAAATTTCCTCATCAATAGTTTTTCCTTTTCCTGTAATTTTAGGATGAGGAAAGTGGATCAGATTCAGAATTTCGGCCAAGAAGAACAAGTTTTGAAGAAAAGATAAAAGCTGCTGAGAAGAAAAAGGAGCCGATTCCTGAACCTGTGAGTGAAAAGAAGGAAGTCGGGTTTGCAGTGGAAACACCTGAAGAGAACAATAAAGAAGGTGTAGAAGAAGTGAGTCCCAACATCGCTGTCAATTCTTGTTGATTTCTGTACAAAAAAGACAAAAAAAACTGATGTTTCAGCTCATTGAGTACTCCTGAATGAAACAACCCATAATGGTGGACTCAAAAACTTCATGTACACTATTACCAATGAAAACAAACCCCGAGACTGTACAGCGTGGACTGGAAATCAGCTTTAAATGCTGGTAAAACGTGAAACATGCTCGTTCAACACAACGTTGGATGAAAATGTTTGATCATTTAGCCAGGGCTTAAGTTGATGTTTTTCTCTATTCTCATAACCTGTCTGCTTGTCAGAGTATTGATATTGTTAGGAGAAATTAGATGTGAATCACTTTCTCTTTCTTAGCAGGCTTCAGGCTCTGACGACGATGGTGAAAGGGAGCAGAAAATAAGATTTGAAGGGGAAGACCATCCTGAAACTGAACGGCATGACAAGCTACGGCGACGAGACACGCCTCATTATTTGAAAAACAAAAGGATTGATCTCCAGTCGAACAATCAGGATAAGGTCATGGAGATCCTTGCCAAGGCAGGAAGCCGTGATGGCGAGGAGGGGCAGATTAATGAACCTGTAAGAATTGTTTGTTTTAATGTTTACTTGCTGTGATTGTGATTTTCATGTTGTCATGAAGGCAGCATGATAGTGCATTTGTGGTTGTGTGTTTGTGTGGTTCCAGAAAATATCCATAGTTCCCCCACAAAAAGGAGTGGAAATTCTGTGGAGGAGGGGGGATCTCAAAGACCCAAAAATTAAAAGCAATGTATGAAGCTAAATTGGAATGTCCAGAGGGGTTGGGGGGGGGGGGGGGTCATAGGGCAAATCCGTTCTGTTGGGGGGGGGGGGGGTTAATGGATGTTGTCTGTAACTACACAATCTGGAGGTTGCATTTAAATCCTCTGCTACTAGATGGATTTGATCTCAGCCATCACAGTTCAATCCAAAACTCGTAATGTGTGGCTCCAGAAAAAAATCCATACCCCTCCCCCCCCCCCCCCACAGAAAGGAGTGGAAATTCCGTGGAGGAGGGGGGATCTCAAAGACCCAAAAATTAAAAATGTATGAAGCTAAATTGGAATGTCCAGAGGGATTGGGGGGGGGATCATAGGGTGAATCCCTTCTGTTGGGAGGGGGAGAGGGGGGTTAATGGATGTTTCCTGTAACTACACAATCTCGAGGTTGCATTTAAATCCTCTGCCACTAGATGGAAAAACCGTACTGATGGAAAAACCGTGTATAAATAAAGTTATCCTATCCTATCCTATCCTATCCTATCCTATCCTATCCTATCCTATCCTATGGATTTGTTCTCAGTCATCACAGTTCAAACCAAATCTTGTAATGTGTGGCTCCAGAAAATATCAATACTCCCCCCCCCCCCCCCCCCCCCCCCCCCACAGAAAGGAGTTGAAATTCCAGGGAGGAGGGGACGTCTCAAAGACCCCAAAATTAAAAGCAATGTATGAAGCTAAATTGGAATTTCCACAGGGGTTGGGGGGGGGGGGGGGTCATAGGGTGAATTCCTTCTGTTGTGGAAGGGGGGGGGGGGGTTAATGGATATTTTCTGGAACTACACAATTTGGAGGTTGCATGTTCAAACCATCTGCCATTAGATGGAGTTGTGACACTTTTATACCCTGGAGAATGGAGTTGTGTTTCTGGCAATTTATATCACTAAGTCAAAAAATAAAATAAAATAAAATAATAAGTTTTAAAGTAAACTGCAATTTAAATAATTAAAAAAGAGAGAGAAATAGTATTTGTGATCTGTTCATTACGGAGCTCATTGCATTCTTCCATTAATTCTTAGACATCTTACCTCCTTAAAAACGATTTGATTTGTGAGGCAGAAAGTCAAAACCTTTTTTGTGTTACATTTCCAGAGTGAAGAAGGGGTACTGGATGGAGATGGTGAAGGTATGTTTTGTCTAATATAATAAAATAATATTATTGAAAATTTGGATGTCACACTTCTCACAGAGAATACTCAAATCAGTTTGTTTTGAAGCAGTGTTTTTCATGAATGTAAATTAATGTGTTTCACGCTAACAGATGAAAAATAGTAATGACCCTCAGTAGTGATAATACCTATTGTAACTTCTTACATTTTTCAACCAATTCAAGATGAAGGACGCAGGTTTTCAAGATATACATGTACATGTAGGCAGGTGTGCAAATCTGAGTAGGAAGTGTAATGATTCATACAAACACTTCAAAAACCATAACCAGACTCGCAAGGAACAGACTCTTTTGCTTGTGTAAAGACTACATAAATTTTTAAAAAAAACTTATATGCTTGAAAAAACCTGAATCCAAGCTTGTCCTTTGGTCAAGCAGCTTTCCAATTTGCTTGCATGGGCAGTTGCATGCTCATCTTTGTCTGTAGATGACCTGCCTTCAGGGACCCTCACCCATTACTGATTTGCTTGGTAGGAAAATTTTGTCCTGGTGTACCAGAAAATTCTCTGAACTAACATTAAAGAAGTGTATGAGAGCCAGTTAGGAGAGTTTCTATTTTTATCAGAAATGAAATGATTAGAGCTATGTTTTATTTTTTGGCTTGGAAATCATAACTTGGACATGGGAATTTTTTTAAGCAATCACTTAAACAGCCGAAACGTTAAAACTTTTCAATTCCTTAATCTGGAGTTTCTAGTAAACATAATTATTTGGCAGGTATCTGGTGAAAGGCCTTCTCTGTTTTAAATTGGATTCCATTTTCAAACAGTCCTGCTTCTCATGTTGAAGTTGATGATTATGCTGAGATAAAAAGCATTGATAATTATTATTAGTTTGTGGTGATTATTTTACATTTCATTTCAGGCAATTTTGATTTTACAGTTTTCATTTGACATAATTTCCTGAGAACGGTAAAATTTGAAATGTCAAGTAATGAGCTATACAAAGCTTTCAATTTTTTCAATTACAATGTGAAGAGAAAGACACTTTTATTGTTAACATGGCAACCAGTGTGTAGGCAATAATTATTTCTGTGTCATTAATTAGAGATCTCTTTTATGGAGAGCTCCACAAAGGCTTCTTAAATGCATGTAGCTCCAGGTTTTGATATGAATTATTTATCAACTTTTTTGCCACATGTATTGTTTAGTGGAAATGAAACCTGCTTTGCATATGAAGCATTCAGTGCCACCTGCAAGTGTGTTTTGAGTGTGTTCAGACTTCAGTGTACGTGAAATCTGAAGCCAAAGGATCTGTTTCTTTATTCTCCGAGCTAAAATGGTTGTGTCTGTGTTAGGAAAATATGGCCCTTTCACGGTAGTGTGGTCAGGTCAGGAGAAGCATTCTAACATTTGCTTTATTGAGCATCTAGTTCATTACTCAACTTGATATTTGTGTTAAAGACATTAAGTATGCTAAATTTAGGTCCATCTTAAACTCGCCATTAGAGCCTTTTCAACATGTTCAATTCAAATTCATCTATCTTCATTGCATGTTAGATATGTTTTTGTGTTCAAGTTAAATAAGTCTAAATTAAAAAAGAAATTTGAATCTGCTAAAAAGACATTAGGAAGTCGTTTTTTACCATTTGCCTTGTTAACACTGCAGGCAGGCTGAAGCAAATATTTTTTATGAGTTATTCTTTAAGCTCTTTTGTGTTTCTTGTGAGTCGGTAAAATGTAAAAGAAATTCTTCAGTGAATTTTTTTTTAATCCTGCATTTGCAGTGCAGAGCCGAAAGCTGCCATAAAATATTATCTTGAAAAATAAACATAATAATCGGAATATTTGCATCATTACAGGTGTGGCACCTGTTATAAACATAAACAGGATTTTTGATTATGAAAGATAATATTTTAACAGTGTTAATTTTGACTCTTTCTTGTGGTTTAGATTGATTGGGTTTGTTTTCTATCTGATTGATTTCGTTTTCAATGCAGATAAACTTGGGGATTTAGATATTGAAATCAAGTCAATTTTAAAACTTAGCTTACTTCTTAATTTCGTACAGGGTAGTATTAAATGCGGTGAAGAATGAACACAAATGGGCTGTGTCCAGGCAATATGTGATATTTTATTTGATGCAATTATTAAACATAATGTGCTTTACATTGACTCAACTATTGTCTAAATTAAAAGATTTGCTTTTTTTGAAAAATAGTCTTGTTATAGGACTTTAAACTTGAAATTGCGTTGAACATGAAATTAAATTCTTGATTGTTTTATCTTTTTGAATGTTGACAACAAAACTGATTGGGTGTGATTGATATTCAGCTATAAAACTGCATTTGGGTTTCTTATGTTCACTTGTGCTGTAATTCTTCTTTTCATTCACAAATGTTTGCTAACTTTAAAGGAAAGCTTTAATGATTTTATTTACCAGAAAAGTTTATTTATGCCTTAAAAGTGTAGTATTTTTTAAGCATTGTTGTAAAATGTCGAAGAATGCGCTGTAGCTGGATCTAGGAGTGTTGTGTTTAGTCTTGGGCAAGACACTTTACTCTCACAGTGCTTCTTCCCAGCCAGGTGTATAAACGGGTACCAGCGAACTGCTAAGGCAACCTGACAGTTTAAAAATAAATCGTTTGTGTTGTCTACGAGAAATGCATGGACAATGCATGGAAAAACTAAAACCGTGATTACAGGATTCCCATCCAGGCTACCTCCCTCAAATTTCATCGATAATGTCATTCACCTGATATCTGAATTAAGTTTATGATTCACAAATAACCCATACATCCAGTTTTACGAACGTTATTTGACATCAAAATCCCTGAAATCCCCTTATAAATTCCGTATTCTCCGACACGTTTGTCAAATTTTCAAAATGCCGGATTTCCCGCGAAAAGGCCTGCCGTAGACAATGGGTAGTCCAATACTCTTACTCTCTTACCAGATATGGTCACAGTCTGTACCTCCCAACTGAGCTCCAACATTTCTCTTTTTTCTTGTCGTGTTTTACCAATAAGAATGTCTTTTGTATTTTTGCAGAGGGTCCAGCGCTGAAGAGAAAACCAACGCCTCCTAAAGGGTTTGGTCGCCGTGCCAGCGAGGAGGAGAAAGCCGACACAGAAAATGACGAGCAGGAGCTTGTCACAGTCACAAAAGTAGTGGAAGAGGTGAGCAGTGTTTGGACAGACAAGGGATGGGAGGGGAGGGGGTCATTTTAAATAAGGAAGGTTTCCTCAGGAATGGGTGGGTTGGGTTTGGGGGAGTCCAGTGAGTAACAGAGTTGAGTTGACCTTCTGTTGCATAAAGCAACTAAAATTAATTTGGATTTTGTGCAACTGTTCTCTGTGTTCCAAAGGATGTTTTCGCACCGGCATTGTATTTCCCATACTTTTAACCCACGTTAGTCTGATTAATCCATAATAGTGCGAAGAAGACTATTTGAAACACCTGGAATATCTCTGCAGAAAATCAGTGACACTTAATTTCAATTTGCGTTATGCAACCGTGCCCTGGCTCTCAGACTTGACTTGGGTTTCGACTGTAAAACTCTGGAGTTCTCCAGTTGCTTGTTAATTTATTGGATGTTGTGGTTGTGCTTGCAGATTGAGTACACAATCCATCGGAACAACAAAGGTCTTGGAATCAACATTGCCGGTGGTAAAGGTTCGACTCCATACATTGGAAATGACCAGGTTGGTCGAATTGCAATCATTCTTTTTTGGGAGCCCTTTATAACTCACCCGCCAGCTAACTAAATCATCTAAATGTTACTAATTACAGGCTCTGCGTTGTAGCAATGTAGCATCAGTGTGGAGGCATTGTAAATGAGATCACAATATCGCTAAAACTGTGTAGCGCCTTTAGGTCGTTTCTGTAAAAAAATTTTTTTTGTAATCTGCGGCTAAAATGATGAAAGGACAGGAGTCCCGAAACGTCTGGGCATTATTTGACCATTTTAGCGCTGGAGGCATTGTAGACTGGCAGTTTTGAGTAAACTATCTTTTTTTCTGTCTTTTTCAGGGAATTTTTATTTCGAAGATTTCTGAAAATGGTCCTGCAGGTCAGGATGGAATTCTTAAAACAGGAGACAAAATCCTGAAGGTAAACATGGAATCTGTTGTTGTGTAATTGTTGTTTTGCTAAGCAAGAACGCCCTATACTTTTTATTTATTTTTTTTTTAACTTATCATAATATGCTGTTCATTACCTAAGAATAAAAAGTGGAGATCAGAGTTAGTGCTTGAGCTAGAACCAGAGTTAGTGCTTGAAGCTAAAACCAAGGGTAGTTTTAATAGATTATACTGCTGCTATGGTAAACGTATTACGAGACAAAAATGACCACAACATGCCATTATTGTAGCATGAACTGATAATCTGGTTAGTACTGACTCATCAACGTATAAGTGGTGGAAAGTGATGGAAACCGTTGACAACCACTTTAGTTTTGATAATGTTTGGCTGTATTTGCTTTTCTTCTTTAACTGAAGTCGAGTGTTTTTTGTCTCTAGGTAAATGGCGTCGATATTTCAATTGCCACACATCACGAGGCTGTACACGTATTGAAAAACGCCGGGAACGATATTCACTTAGTTGTAGTAAGAGAAAGAGAAGATCTGGAGAAGAGAACGGTGGTGAAGTCATCCAGGGAAAACCTTGTGGTATCAGATGATGCGGATGAAATTGATCAAGCTCTTGAGGAAGCTTTTACGAAGGAAGAAGTAAACGAGGTTCACAAGGAACCAGAAATTGAACAACCAAAGGTGCGCCTCGAAATATCGGTTCTCCTTACTGGTTTTCCCAGCCTAGTCCCTAGGCGTTCTCCTCCTCTCTCGGGCGAGCGCGACGTTCACGTAAGGGTGTTATTCGGTGACGTCACGAAATTTCGCGCCAAATCGATAAGCGGGAAGGGAACGCCTGGGTACTAGGCTGTGGTTTTGCTATATTTCTTTTAATGCAAGTTCTGAGAATTTGGTGTTAAATCAAAGACAAAATCGCCTTGCTGATGATTTTCTTAATTCTCAACACCTTCCTGTTTGAGATTGTATTGATGCTGTAAGGAGAAGCTGAATGTTGATCATTACTTTCGGCAGGTTGCTGAAGAACCTCCTAAGGAAGAAACCAAAAAGGTTGGCGTGCGGTTTGCTCCAGAACCGGAAATGGAAGATATTCAAACCAAAACTGAGGTACACATTGTTTTCTCCTTGGGCTCTTAAGTTTTCCATTCCAAATTAATTCCAAACAAAGTCAGGAGTTCCCACTGAAAGTCCCATAAAAAAGTACAAAACATCCACACATATTTTTTCTGATGGCGTAAGCGCTCCTCCCCAAAATCCGGGAACTTTTATTTTTGAAATGTCAATCATTCCGCGTGTGTAACATAACTTCCGGTTCGGTCTTTACAAAATTTCTTTTAGAAAATTAAGAAAACAGGAACAGAAAATAATCCTTAACTCACATGATTCATTTAAAGTAACTAACAGCCACGGTCTTATATGCTATTTAGCACGACGAAGATTTAGAAGAAACCTTGAATTTCAGTTGTAGGTGGCAGCCCCTTGAGTCGAACGGAGCTAACAGTGCTGCTAACCAGCAAGAAAATGGCACCGACGGTTGAATGGCTGGCTTCGCTATTTTCTTGTTGCTGTCATTTATGACTGATTGGTTCACCGCAGCGGGCTAAAATAATTTAGCCTGCAAAATACGCCACAATGCCCAATGATATTATTATAATATAAACTTGACATACCCCTTTTGACGACCGACGTGATTTATTAAAAAATGTGTCTTTTGCAGAAGGAGACTATCACTTTAAAGCGAGGCGGTGAGAAGGGCCTGGGGTTTAGCATTGCTGGGGGTCGTGGATCGACGCCTTATAAGGATGGTGACTCGGTAAATTTGAAATTATTATAATTTGTTATTCCTACTTCGTATTACGAGATTTTGATGTTACAGGGAAAATGAAATGTCTAATAACAAGAAAATCACGCTAGCGAGAGTTGTGACTTTTGTGTTCTTTCAACTTTGAATAAAGTTGATTTACCTATGTGTATGTTTGGAAAGTTTCCAAAAAATAGCAGAATTCTGTAATTTTCTTACTCAGTCTCCGTGGATCTTCAGAAGTGAGGTAGTTTCTGTGAACGTTTCTGAGAAGGTTTGTTTCAGGTTTATAATTGTGGTTGTCTTTTTTGTTGATCACTTTACAGGGAGTTTTCATTTCTAAGATTGCCGAGGGCGGAACAGCAGAGCGAGATGGGAGACTTCAAGTCGGAGATAAAGTGCTTTCGGTAAGTAGTACTGATATTATGCAATTCATTGTTGGTTTTCAAGGTTATGACAAATCAGGTGCCATTTCTTGTAGCTACATAACTCGAAAAATTTATTGTTTTGTACTATTTCTTCGTTAGAATTAAGGTGCTGCTGTCCGTTCAAATAATCAGGTGCAAAGACCAACCTTGTCACGTGACTTCTCCCGCGCTTGCCAAAGGCTGCTTGTTTTGGAGTCGTAGATGGCTTGTCGTTTTCTTATTGAGGGCGCAAGTTTTAAATTCCATTCCGATATTCTGATCTGTTTATTTTTTTTTCAGATTAACGGCAAAGACATGAAAATCGCTCGGCATGAGGACGCTGTCTCCATGTTGACAGGCGGTCTCTCTTACGTCACTCTTGTCGTTGTTCGAGAACGCGTGATCAACAAGAGAATGTTACCGCTCTCTAAACTGCAAGATCAGTCGTTACTTAACAAGAAAGTGGCAAAGGTAAGCTACAAGTGACTTGAGACTTAATTTTTTCGTACACACACACGGACGACGTTCACGCACTCACACAATCGCGCAGAGAGTTCGAACCTAATATTCTATTTTTGTTGACGTACCCATTCTAGCCTGAATTGAACCATGTAACTCCAGAGAAGTCAACAGAAGTTAACCACGCGGACAAGAATGGAGCTGAAGACCTCGATATTGAGGTGCGGACTAGAATGTGTAATAAATAGTGTTCACTTCGACACCAGGAAATGCAACTAAAATCATCCATATCCCGTGGACAACTGTGACATGCACGAAAATTCATGTGACTAAAGCAAAGCGCGAGAAAACATGCAACTGGTGCAAAGCGCGCGGAAACCTGTTGCCGGTGCAAATGGCGGGAAACAGGTAACCAGTGCACTGAAAAGATTGAAAAGTTGCCTGACCCAAATCATCGTGATTGGTTTGGGTTTGCACGTGATTGGCCAAGATAACGACATCTGTTCTTTGATTGGTTAGTGCAAGCTGCAGGAATTTCTTGAACCAATGTTGTTTATCAAACGCAAAATGGAGGCAAAAAAACTTCAAAGCCCTCAACGTGAAATGTATTCCTCAGTATGTTGGAGGTAATGTCTTGATGCACCCCAAATTCTCAGAATTAACATTAAAAGGATTGTATTGAAACCAGTAAGGAGAATTTACTGGGCTCATCGACCGCCTCTCTCTCGTGTTGGATTGGCTGCAGGCTCTCTCCCTCTCTTCCAGGGGAATAAGAATTTCGATTTTTTTTTTTGTTTTCAGGAAGTCGTTTTAAAGAAAGGAAACAACCCTTTAGGATTTAGCATTGTTGGAGGCTCTGATCATTCAAGCCATCCATTTGGAATGGACGAACCTGGAATTTTTATTTCCAAGGTGAGGAAATAGTAATCGACGCTGGCTTGACTGCTTGTTGTGAAGTTTGATTTCTTTCCTCTCGTGGTGCGTAATTTCGTTTCTTATTACTCTTCTAGATTGTTCCAACCGGAGTTGCAGCAACAACGCATCTAAGAGTCGGAGATAGAATGTTAATGGTAAGGAATTTCATTGAAACAAGTGATTTTATAAGCTCAAGGTGACCTCATTTGCTCAACAAGTGTGCGGATGGCACCTTTTGCCCAAAACCAATCAGAAGCTTGAAGTCGGATGACGTAAGTCATCAAAATTCCCGCCTTTTTGTGCAAGCGCTGACACAGCTCTCTTTGTATAACGGAAGTTTTCCTTCATTATGGCTCTCAAGATCAGATACTTACATTAATTGAGTGGCTCCTTGTTTTAAATTAAACAAGAGACCGGAAGTCCTATTCTTTGTTTATTGTTACGTAATAAATATATTTGCTTGTTAGCAGTTGAACGAGCCGCTCTAGTATTTGTCTGTTGTGCAGAAAGCAAAGCATCTAAAGAGTTTATTTTTCTTTGTTTGAAAAGGAAAATAGTTCGTAACTCGTCAGTTGTAAAGAGCTAGTCGCTAAGAGAAAAGGGATGAGAGGTTTCTTTGACTATCACTGGCGATTACCACCGCAAGGCTCAAACAGGTTAAAAGTTCGCGAGAGCTGACACCAGCTGCCATTCAAACTCGCCAAAACTGGCATCGACTCGTAAAATTCTTTGGAGTAGAGCAAGTTCAAATTCAACGAGACCACAAGAAAGATGGAAGACTCGTTGATTCGCGTTCTCTTTTGTTCAGACCAGAAAATTCATTAACTTATCGTCTCAGATTCTAGGAATGCAAAGATCAGTAGCGCCTTGCTTAATATTGAAGGTCATAAAAGGATATTTGTTATACAATTTTAATTAATGAATACATCTTTTCAATTTTGAAATGTGGCTTTTTGAATAATTTGTGTTTTGCGGCGGCGGCGGCGGTTAGATGAAAGTCATAATTGTTTAAGTTTTTGAAACCCAACATCTATTAAAAGCTAATTTACTTCTGAGGAATGCGAGGGTTTTTAATCTTCAAACTGAGAGTTTTGATTGAGACCGCTTCGTGCTTGCTGGTTGATAAAGCTTTGGATTAACTTTTGATAACTTTTTATTGGCTTCCATGTCTTGACCAATCAAGAAGCAAGTTTGTATTTGATGTGGAGACGTCAAAAAATAAAGTTCACGTGCAAACTGCACGTTCAGTTGTCAGATGAGAAATTTGGAAAGCCAATATAAAGATGTAAAAAGATGTCAAGAAGTCATGAAAACTTTGCGAGAGAGTTGAAGTTCGTTTATTTGCTGCGAAGCAAACCAGGTAGTTCTGTATCTGCGTATAGCAAAAGCAATGTTTCGTATTTCGTGAGCATTTTCAGTTGAATATAATGTTTTCAGTTATTGCGAGTTAACTTTAAAGATGCAAGAATAATTAACTTTCTAAAGGCTGCTTGTTGTGCACGTTATCTGCACTAGTCTGTCTAACTGCTTTTTATTTGGGCGTTTTTATAGAATGTTTCGTGTCTGAACTTTCCGTCGTTTGCGATATCACTAGTTTTTTATACGCTCGGTCGTCCGAAATGCAGTGAAAAACGACTATATTCGTGCAAAGCTTTCCTGGCGCTGATAAATTTACTCAAGCTCGAAAACCAGTTGGTTGTCAAAGGAACCGCCATTCAGTTCTGTGTATAGCATTGCTTTTAGTTCTTTAGCTGTAAATGCTGCGGCAAATATACTTACGCCGCCGTCTTTTCAACATTTAAGACGAGTCGGTCCCTCAAAGACGTCAAGTCGGTCAAAAAAACGTCGCTAAGTGGAAAATTAGCGATTTAAGTGCCCCCATCGGGGTAATTAATAGTTTTAGCATCATAGACTGAAATATCTTTTAAGTAAAAGCTCAATTCACTAGGGATTTCAAATTATTGGTCGTCCATGGTGTGCTGTTTGCATTAGTTTCGATTGGTTGTCAAAGCAATCAGTGAACTTAAAAGCTTAGGCAAAGGAATCTTCTTGAGCAGTTTAGAGAAAGGATCGAAGAGAAAACATCGCAAGTAAAATGATTGGTGTCGATATAGTTAGAAGCTGGCCTTGTACAAGCTCTCTACGGAGAAAGGTGATTTAGAGAAGCTTTTGATTTTGTTTATCTGCTTGCATCTACAGTGTATCGTAATTTTTGCCCGGTTTCGGAACTAAGTTTAATAAGAGCCGGTTGTTGAGTTATTTTCGTGCAGGACGTGGGCGAGTGTAAGAGACGCTAAACACGAAATCTTACAACGAAATTTTAAAAGTTTCGCGCAAGTGATGGCGACTTGGTTAAGTTCTTCTCTGTACCAGCGATTCTCTTGCAGTGTTATTTACAATTGTTTACTTGAAACAAACATACATTAAGCCTCCGTCAGCAAATTTGTTTCATTACTTCCTTGTGATTCGACTTTTTCTGCTAAATAGCTCACGTCGTTAGGAGAAGTCTCAAATTGGGAAAAATACTTAAATGTTAGAAGTATCCATGGAAAGGAGCGAGTTTATTGTCTATCTTGGCTCATAATAGATTGCATAACAGTTAAAAAAGCTTATTCATGATATATATTTTTTCTCGTTTTGAAGTTCTCACAGTTTACCTGCAAACGTTGGCAAAATGTGAAAATTAGTCAGAATTTGCAACTCGAAGTTTGTCATTTTAGAGGCAAAAGTTTCATTCGCAAAAAGGTTCAATTTCCAACAAGTAACACAAGCTTATGCACCAATTCAGTCTGAGAAATGGTATTCGTAAAATGCTCGCCGGTACTTCGACAATATTGCAAGTCTTGTCGAGTTAATTGCAGTTTACTTTAACAGAGCAGTGACTTTGCTCGTGTAACACAAGTTGACGCTTTTTCATAGGTAAATGGAAAGGACATGAGGAATGCGACACACCAAGAAGCTGTGGCCGCACTGATAGCAAACGTTTCACTTATAAAACTACTCGTCCGCCATGATCCACCGCCAAAAGGACTTCAGGTAAGCACAACTCATGTGTCCTTCGTTATTCTCTTATTTTGGCCTTGTTTCATAGACATCTACCGATCAAAAAAGAACTTTATTTCAAACAGTGTTGTTTTCCTTGGCCCGAAGTCGTTTTCCTGGTTATAAACACATGTACAATTGTTGCTTAGTGAAGCGTATCTTGCCGTTTTTGTCGCCTTCCAGGTTTAACTATTACTTCTCTCAAGTCAAAGCAACTGAACATAACTGCTTTTAAAAACAATTTGATTACCCTCTTGAAGCGAAATTCCTTTCTATTTAGAGTTTCGTTTCGGCGATTTTCATGCCGGAGATAAATAAATCTAAACTCAATTAATTACTTTATGTGCTCTTCATTGTTAACCAAAGTCGCTGCTTAAGAATCGTGTTTTTGTACAAAGCGCACGGACGAAGCTTAATACTATTAAAACACGCTGGCATGTTGTCGTTTATGTTGGTGATGTGGAATTTCATTGATAGCACTCCTTGCGTTCTAGATCTTTTACACTACTGACGCCTTATCGAAAAAGCTGTACTGGTCTCGCTGCCATAAAAATACTAATCCTTCAAAGAACACCGCACCTCTCGGAGATTTTAACATCAACACCTCCGCTAGACGCACCTTGGGCCCTTTCCTCGCGAGTTACAATAGAAATCAAGGTGGTGGCTTAATTGAACACTTCAACAAAGTCTTTTAGTCTCATTTTATTTGGCGCATAGTCGGCTTGACGAAGAGAAATTGCTCGAAAAAGGACCGTGCCTTGGCGTGTTTCGTTCATCAAAGATGTTTGTTTACAACCGTGTTCGTTGAATTGGGTATCCTGTGGGCGGAATGGAGTGATCTCAGTTAAGCCTGTGTCCTTTGTTTAATTTCTTCACTGTTGTCAGATATATAATCCCATAAATCCAGGTCGTGATAAAACTGTAAATTCTCTGTGATGTTCTAAGAATCAATCACTTGATCTCCTTGTTAACAGTGCTTGAATTAAAACCAATTTCTCCTTAGGGGATTATAGAAAATGTATGCGAAAGGTTAAGGAGAATTTTGACTTTGAGCTTGCCCCGACCGGGTTCTATACATAGATTACTATTCTTGTTTGGTTAATTTCCCACGCACTGTAAACGTATAAAGTCTTTGTTGTCTACGCCGGAACAGGACTTTTTCTTGCTCAAAACAACTAACCTGTGTGTACAGCTGGTCTTTTTGTTTGTTATTTTTGTGGCGTGAAGCATCAGCTTGTTGATACAAAAACATACCGAACAACAGTAAAACCGCGAAATTAATATAACGACCCCCACCTCGAACAAATTTGTCATAGAAGGTTATTCATTTTCTTTTCACAAAAAATGCGCCAGTTTCGCGGTAATGCTTTCTCAGTAACATTTTTTTTTGCGAAAATACAGCATGGCCGTGTCAAAGTTTTTTGTGGAGGACCAGGTCAGAAGCACGTGATCAAGTGTTTACCCAGTCCTCTAGTACTCGTCCTTGCTATTGTTAACATTATTCAAGCTTTCTTTGAAAAGAGATGTCAAAAAATGTAGGAGTGGTTGTTTGCTTTCAATGGGCTGTGAAGTTTGGAAAACCAAGACAAATGTGTCAAAATGATGTCAAAGTTAATAACAGCCACTTTTCAGCCCGTTTTCAGTGGCAATTTACGTTTTGACGTCTCCGGACTGTCATTTTGATTCTTATCCTCTTTTGTCGGCAGGAAGTACATTTGCATAAAGGTCCGGGAGAGAGACTGGGGATCAGTATAAGAGGTGGCGCCAAAGGACATCCGGGGAACCCGTTAGATAAGACAGATGAAGGAATATTCGTGTCCAAAGTAAACGAAGGTGGCGTAGCCTTCAAAGATGGTCGCCTGAAAGTCGGACAAAGATTATTAGAGGTGAGGGGCTGTGATTTATCTCTGCAATGTTGTCTTGATGAGCAAACAAATTCTCAGAACTACCATTAAAGGAATTGTATGGCAGTCAGTGAGGAGAATTTATATCTCGAACTTGGCATTGAAAGAGTTGGGCAGTGAAGTTGCTCGATGCAGCAAGACTGAAAAAAGCTAAAATACTTTCTTTATTTTTTGCCTTATTAGGTCAACGGCACCAGTCTCCTCGGCGCCACACATCTTGAAGCTGTGCGCTCGCTGAGAGGGATTGGCGATAATTTATCGTTGCTGGTGTGCGACGGGTTTGACCCAGCTGATGTACCCGCGGGACAACACGCGGCGTGGCAGGCCAGTCCCGTGGCAACGATAAACAGCGCAAAATCACAGAGCCAGGAGTCTTTGGAACGCGATATACCTTCTAACGAAAGAGCCTATGATGACATTAGAAAAGAAATCAAGAGACAGGTTGGTGAAAGACAATTTCTGTTTTTGTTTCTTTTGTGTTCATGAATACCTGGATTTTATTTTGCCAGCGGACAAGCGGGAACTGTAAACACGAAAAAGTAAATGTCCAAGGACGGTGAACGTCAAAGTTTATTTTTTATGATATCACAATATTGCTCTTCGCTCTTGTTTTCCCGCGTTGCAGGATTTCTACTTCGGCAAATTGAAAGTGCTTGTCGGCGAAAATGTCAAATTTGATTAGGAATGCGTGACATTTACCACCCACGTTTGTCGCGTGTTGTCATGTCACGTCATGTCAAATCACGAGCTCCAGACGTGACATACAAAGGCCGCATGTCTGTTGGCGTGGAGTCAAGGTTGTTGTGAAAGAGCGACAAAGTTCGAGTTCCATTTAGAAAATTTAACATAAACTCACAAGCTGTTTCGCCCGCAAGTTATACAAGACTTGAAATGACATCCTTGCACTCGAAAAATAGAAGATCGGTAAGCGATTTTTGTGTGTTTGAGTTTCTGAGCGATGAAAATAACTAACGCCATCATGATTTGTTCTTAAAGGAATACCAGTTGCAGTTGTCGATGGTGTTTAGATTGTGCGTGTTCAACTAATATATACGCTTGATTCACTGCCAGGAATTGCTTCAATTATCCTTGAATATTTTTTAGTAAAAGGCATTATCATCCGTTAAGGGAAGAAAAACGTTAAAATTTCTGCTATCGTATTGTTATTCATAATGGAAATGAGTGAAGTTAATATTTCTCTCTAAGCTGAGCAAACATGGGTAACTTGTTTCTCGGTTTCACACTTTCCAAGCGCATTTTTAGACGAGATAAAATTCCATGAAAGGAAGAATGTTCTTTAATCCCTTACTGTTGTTGTTATTAGTCTCCTCTCAACGGATTAGCGATAAGCGCACTTGAAAAGGTAGTAATTCTTTAGATTCCACCGATAACCGTTTCTTTTGGCAAATGGATCCGATCGCTAATCCAACTACAGAAGAAATTTCGAAAACGCGAGATATTCCATCATCGAAAAACTGACGAAAAATGTACTTATAAAGTCAATACAGACCTGTGAAAAGCGAGTTGAATTTGCTCCTTTTGGTGGAGAACAAAAACACAACCCTCCAGGGAAGTGACGGGTGTTTTTGGCTTTGTTCTTTGTTTACTTTAGTGAAGCAAGATCTTTGTTAATGTTAAAAATACCGCTGGGAATCCGCGGCGTTTACAGACAAAGTATTTTTCCATGTGCGTCACAAGGCATGCTGAGCTCTTTTTTGGGCTGGTAAATTTAGAATTTGTCGGGTGTAAAATAACTTGTTTTGTTGTGAAAAGCAATTTTACGCGTGTGGCTCTAAAATTAACTCGTTGAAACAGCGTGATCTACGTAACAGCAAATTCCTGACTACAAAACTGCTGTTCTGAAAAGCTTTAATTCCTCGTGTGTTCTTAAATAAACTCGTGGAAACAGCATGGTTCAAACAAGGGGAAAATTCCTGGACTATTTTTACACTTCTAGAACAAATTTAATTCTTTCTTGGGAGCTGTTTTTTCTTCTGGGGGAGGGGGGTGTGTCAGTTTCAAATCTACTGTTGTTTTTGAAACAAATTGAAAGCGACAGTCGGGAAGCTTTTCATATCACGTTGCATTTTACCTTTGAAGGCACCTAAGGCAGACGGAATGTCTAGCTTTGGAGCTTATTAGCTGACTTAACAACCTCATTTCTGCTTGATAGAATTGCATATTTCTTAAGTACATAAGGACATTCAATAATGAGACATTTGAGTAAACATTATACATTAAAGGATAGTTTGAGTAAACAACACATGGGAATACCTTGATAATTCCGCTCGTCTCGAAATTGATTTATTTAAATTTCAAAGCAGCATAGCTTTTGTCTTACGGTAATAAATTGCTTTTTTAATATCCTTCAAAGTCATTTTCGGTTATATTTGGAGTCTTTGTGTAATGGAAAATAACGGTGTACTTAAAGAAGCTTTCTGTGCAGAAATTATTTTGGTCTGAGGGTTAAACGGTGCAAAAATTGGAAGTCCTTTTGCGCAGAAATTATTTTGGTCTGAGACTTAAACAGTAGTTCTATATCAATTTTGGCATAATTATTAAAAATGGAATTATTTGTACGCTGGCGTTTTCAAAATAAGCAACTTTTTCCGGGGTGTTGCCTTCGTTGGTCCGCTGTACGTGAAAGTTGGTGTTCCGTACGAATTAAGTTGTTTATCGAAAATACCACTCGTTATCTGAAAGGTCGACCTGTAATATTGGGTTTAATGCCTCGAACGTGCTATTTGCTAACGATATTCGTTTTGAAATGCAAATTAGCAGGGCAGAAATCTAAAAAACTGCTCAATATATCTTTCCAATTTATTTAACAACTTGGTATGTTGGTGGACATTTGTCTTCCGTTCTATTTCCCGCTTTTTAGCAAATCGACCGAGCCTCCGCTGCAAAAAAATAATTTCCTGGGTGGATTTTTTTCAAAATAAACAAAGATGTGACGTGTTTTATACGCGTCAGAGATTCTCTTTTGTTTGAAGAGAAAGAACAATTGGCTTACACTTGACATGTGCAGGCGGTTTGCTCGCTCCCATCTCGCCACTATATTACCAACTCAAAAGCGAATTCATCAGACATTTCCGCTCCTTTTAACAGCGGTGGGAGTTTTATCGGCTTAAAATCGATCGAATCTGCTGCTCTAGACTTTCAGAAACATGGCGAAAATCGATATTATGGTAATTCTGCAGCAATACGTGAAGAACAAAATGGTACTTTTAATTTTATCGATGTATTCAGCTCGCCCACTTTTCTTATGTTTTTGTTATCTTTTGGTCAGCTTTTTTAACCTAAATAACTTTTGATTTTAATAACAAAGTAGTTTCCCTTTTCACCGTTTGCGAAATCTCTCGACAGCTTCAAGTGTTATTGCGGTTAATTGTCATGTCTTGGAACTGTACAATTGTATTTGTGGCGGAATATTTTAAACCGGGCATTACTGTTTTTCCTGCTATGTTATAATATCCTCGCACTACAAAAAGCCACTACATTGTTGATATTTTTTTTCGACGCCTTTTTTCTTGTTTAAGGAGGAAGAGGCCAGAAAAGAAACGGAACGGTGGGAGAGAGAAGAAAAGGAACGACAAGTAAGTAGACAATAAAGTGTTTGGCCGCGGTGATCTTTATCAAGCAGTGCGTGGCGGGGCCGCAGACAGTCCGCGGGCTATGGCCCAATGGCTTTGAAGCATGTCCCGATATATAAGTGCGTAGTAGTGTGCTCGTCATTTCACAATCGACTTCCTCCTTGATGTTCCGTGCATGTTAAGTAAAATATCACGCGTTGATCGACTTAACACTTCGCTTTGATGCCTCCACACGAAATGTTTGCTGTCTGTTTGGTTGGATGTAGGTTTGAGAATCCTCGACAGGTAATGTGGACTTTTTTGCAGCGTTTTGTTTTACGATGTAATAACCGCTTTGGGAAGTGTTTGTTGACTGTGAGAGCCCAATTCTTTCAACAGCAAGGAGAGCCCAAGCTAAAGAGGAAAAAACAAATCGAAATTGCAATTTGCAAAATTTTGAAAAAGCAAACAACACTCCATGAAAGTACTGCTTAGTGGCTCTCATTTGAATTATTACACATTAAGATTTCATGTACAACCCGACAAGTTGGACTTTGGTTTGGCTCTGAGTAAAATTGAGGCGGAACAGATGACTAACGTTTTATGATGGTACGAGTTGCCTCGCTATTTTACAACATGCACGTTCAGGAAACTTCTCGATCTTTTGCTAAGCCTTGATGGAAATGTATTTGCTTTTGGCTCAAAGAATTACCCCGTTTATATTTGTTTGCTTTTTGCCTCCTGCCTCAACCTTGTGCAGGTAATTGTAAGCGAAAGGCGGCTTGCGGAGCCAAATAGTTAAACCATAGAGTGATATTTCGATTTCTTAAACGAATACTGGTTTTAGTGTACCTTCTTTTGGCAGTTTTTTGATCACGGCTTTCGTTTTGGTTTCTTTTCCGAACAGTTTGTTTTGCGTGACCACTTTGTTGAAAGCAAGATGCATTGTTATTAAAATGCAAGTCTACATAAATATTCTAGCCTTTTCGTTTTTAATGAAACATTTTTTTAATTACTATTTCTTACTTTATAGCCAGTAAAATAACATTCTGTGGAGTACTAGGTTAAGGAGGTCGTTTGTGTTTGAATATCTGAATATAAGGGTTATGTTATACTCTAGAAATGTTGTAGGTAGTTAATTCGCATGCTGCCCAGTTTGTCTTCATGCATAGGAACAGACATGTTTATCGTTTGTAGTCTGTTAACATAACGAAAAGTTATTCCTTGAACAACTGTATATCTCACTTTGATAAAGTATGTTTACGTATAAACATCAGCGTAAGTTGACATCTCCGTGTTGGTAATGTCATTTGCAAGTTAAGAGCTGGGTGGGAAAACGGAAAGTGAACTGAATATAAATGATTTTAGCTAAATGAAATGTCATTGTGTAAAAATGATTTATATTCATCATTAAGTATCTCCCAATCTCGACTTGAAAATAATATTCACGGCATGAAAATGTATTCTTGGTGAATTGTCTTATTTGTACTTAGTTTCTCAATGTGGACCGAAGTGTTGTTCAGATGCAAGTACATGTCAGTACAGCCCCTCGTTATGTAGGGGTCGAGTAATCGTTTGTTTCTCTCGAGGTTCATCGAGCGAAAAGCGCCAAGCAATAAAATAAAATGGCTGTTGATATGTTACACGTAACATAACATCAAAACGATTGCCAATGGCGTTCGTTCGTTCGTAGAGAGCTTAGGTCATCAGTAGATTGACTCTCACTTGAGTGAAGACTATACTAATTTATTTAATTGCGTCTGTAGTTCTTAATTTTGCAACTGTTGTGTTTTAGGAAGCACTTCGAAGACGACTAGAAGATACCAAAGGCACAGCAGAAGAGAAAACCGTAAGTAATGATAGCTTGTTTGTAGTTTATGACGTTTTTCGTTATTTGAAGGAAAACGAGGACTTCAAGTTAAACAATTCATGCGCCTAAAGTTGTTTGCATGTTCCTTGTGATTTAATTATCACTTTCAGTGAGAAGTAACAAACGTGAGATTTTTGGTAGTATCCCTCACTTGATGGTTTTCTTTATTCTCCCCATTTGGGCTGATTGACAATGTACTGATCTTGTAAGGAGAAAATGGGTGTTGGCCATTTTTGAGACTGAGAGGGTTGTTGGCTGTTTCTGGCGATGGAATTGTCGGTGACTTGAACATTAAGTTTTTTAATGCCAAGCTATGAGATGTCGACACACAAGAATAGTTCATGATTCAGTTGGCGAGTTTTTGCACAAATCGGATTTATCAAGTTTTATAATAAAAAAAATTCGCAAAGAAGATGCAAATAAGTTCATTCACACGTTTTGGTCAGGCCCACGAAGGAAAACGGCTTGCTTTGACTTGTACGATTTCATTGCCATTGTTTATAAATAGCAGATGATAGAGAAATTTACCGTGGGAAAGAGCACGTTGTTTGGGGTAATTTCAATGCAAATTATTTGCTTCAAGGCCTTGAGACAATAGCAAATTAAGAGGTGAATCTACGGATCACAAACCATTTGAATGTTTAAGGGTAGCGCGTGCTTCTACATCAGAAAACGTGTCTGTATTTTTTACGAGCTTGCATGCTAGTTACTCTTTTGATCTACGTTACAACTTGAGGTTTGCCTGTCTGGCTGAAGCTCAGGTAGTTTTGTCAAATTGTGGTGATAAAAATGCAATTATCTGGGTGCGTTTTGTGGCGGTCACGTCTGTGAGTGGTACAAGCCAGCTGTAAACAGGATGTAACTTTACGCTTGATCTAGATAAATGAATACTTTGTTGTCGTTAAATTTAGAGATATCAGCTAACTTGAGCGATTTTCTGGACTTTCATGTAACGTTAAACACAGAAACACCCCTCACGTACAAGCAAAGTTGAACATTGTTAGCATGTCTGAGTTTTAAATTGATAATTGCATTGTAATAAAAAAAGTTATTTGTAAGTTATGCTTTGGATGCATGTTACAAAGATTGACGTGTGTAAGCTTGAAATGACTGTTTATATTTATTTACCCTAATCGTTCATGTTTTGGTCTTATTTTTCAGGGACATAACAGAGCGGTTACAGGTAAATATCATTTTCAAAGTGCTTATCACCTGAGGCAATTGTTTTATGTTTCCCTGACAACCTGACGTATTTGTGCCCTTTCGTAGCCAATGTCTAGTGGTAGGGTACTCTAGCTGTTAAAATCGGCGAGTTGTTAAGCTCGTGTCCAGGGTTCTTCCACTCCCCCCCCCCCCCCTCCTCCCAATTCTTGTCTGTCTTGTTTCGATGGTTCCTCTGACAGTGTGGTCAGCGGAAATTGATCCGCTTGGAGACTGGACACGAGCTACCTGTAGCACGTGTTGTACACGTGTGACACATGTGCTGGATGCTGACAGCCTATCTGTTTTATCTTTTTTCATAGGGTCAGAACATGCGCAGAGAGATGCTGAGGAAGCTGAAAAGATGAAAATGGACAATAAACGTCAAGCAAACAGCGATACGTCGACGGATCCAAAAGCCTCCTCGCCACAGTCACCAAAACGCGCCCTAACCGCGTCCGAACGACGCGCCCTCGAGGCGGAGAAGCGTGCAGCACTGAGACAGCAGCGCATGCGTGAACTCGAAGAAGACGCCATGAAGGCGCAAGTGGTTATTGCGCAAGTCAAGGCAATGTCAGCCACGTCGCTCGAGGCCCTCGCGGTCAATTCCCCGGATGGGGACAGAAAATCCAGCGCTTCTGATAATGAACTTCACGACGGCAGCTCCGCGGGAGGCCCGGGGCGAAGATCAAGCGGTTCTTCTACGAAATCGACGTAACGCGGTTACTAATTTTAATAGAGAATTGTGTTATTCGACTGACAAGCGGGGATCAAACGGGCACGTGATGGAAAGAAAACTGGGACGAGCCAGCCAGAGAGATGCGAGGAGTCTGGGACAGTTCTGTCCAAAACAAGCCCAATGCTTGTGTGAAATTTTTAAAGACTCGCGAATCTGAACATTTTATTCTAGTGACTTCATAACTTTTCTGTTTTTAAGCATTGACAGTTTTAAACGGATGGCATGAATGCGTGAAGCTTCGTTTTAAATCGTCAATTTCTCACGAGTATGATAGTTTCTTTTCAAATTGAAAAGAAGCAGCTATTGTGAAATTATTCAGATTTTGTTTTCCTTTCCAGCACCGAGGAGCAGCAACCAAATCGTTGCTGGTTTTTTAGAGGTAAATAGATTTTAAGATTTTAGAATCAGGGCGAGTTCTTACAAGTTATTAAGATTATGGAATATTGGGATTTGCGTAATTTCATTTTATTTTATCTGTAAATGATTAGTTAATTTAGAAAAGTTTTTAGAAAAACATAGGAACTTAATTAGTCTCCGAGCGCTGTGCCTGAAATGAAATTTGTTATTTTAATTTTAACTGGTAAAATTCGTTACGTACGTTTTTAATGTTAGATTTTTAACCTGATCTTTTAATCATAATCCGTTAGCGATGTTTGTTAGTCGGATGTATTTTTATTTCGTAAATGAAGTGAGTGCCCAAGCAAGGTAAAAGCGTTTTTCTGTAGTATACTGTACCGTGTCGTCCTAAAGAAACGGCACTGTCATTTTGGTTTTGGCATGAGATGAAGAAGGCCGAAAAATGCTAGATCAAATAAGCACTAATAGGTAAATAACAGCAAGGCATTACGAATTAAGGATGGCTCTTGTTGACGAGGATGGAATTGGATTACAAAATGGTCAATTTTCATTGTCAATTTTGCCTCGAGCGGAAATCATCTCATTGGTGAATGAATACCGGCTGACAGTGCCTCCTTAAAATGTTGAGCGCAGTATGTATGGACGAAGTGTGTTTTATTAGTATCTTATGAAATTACATCGCAGAATGAAAGGGAACTAATCTACCATAAGCAGCAAAGTTTCGGATGAGTTTGAGTATCAGTGCTTGTTATTTATTTTTCCTTACACGTGTTACAAGCTCAATTGTGAGAAAAAAAGCATTTCGTCCGACGGAAAATGTGCTTCAACAGTACTACCTCTACTACTCCCGTCACGCCACAATCCTCTAGGTATTGCGTGACCATTGAAGATGGATTTCGTGACATCCATGGCATTTTGAGCAATTAATAAAGAAATTTATTCGATTACTCCCATTTAAATCTTGGAGCTGTGATTCTCACCTTCCATCTCTTCAGAAAAAAATAACTTATCATTAATTCGTAGATCGATGTAGATAGGTATTTTGTCTTCTTGTACAGAATTTAAACTTAACCCCAAAGCCTTGATTCAATTTACAAATTCTTTTTTCTAGTCTTCATACATTTATTTTAGTTCTAGTTAGGAGAATTTAATTATAAATATATGTCGACGATTTCACTGATCAGATGTGTATTGATATGTTGAAGAGAAATTACATTTTGATTATCATTCAGGCTTAACAGGGTTAAGGGGATCCACTCCATGTAAGATTCAGTTTGTGTCCGGAGATGTAACTTTTCATCAGTTCCTTGTATGTTTGCTAATCACTTCCGAATAGTTGTTATAGCAACGTCGTTCCCAGGCCCTTCTTGAATTTGAACATCGAAAAGAGCCTGGGGATGAGGTTGAATGTTGTAGTAAATTTATGTGCTCTCTGTAAGAAACATGGCGCTTCAAGAGTTTTATAAATAATACAGAACATTTAACACTGACTGGTTATGTTGTCCAGCGTTTTTCTTTGTAACCTTTACGGGTGTTATTATAGAAGGCTCACGTAACGCTTCTACCCACTGGCGTTGTGTGATAGTTGCATACAAAACTTCGCTTTAGCTTATAAACGCCGAACGATTTTTGCCCGTTGCTTCAGGCGAAGATCTGTCTGGCTTTGTACCTTCCGCTTACTGGAGCGAGCTCCTGTGGCTTTTTTTATCTGTTCATCATGCAATTTCAGTTAAATTTCATGTCAGAAGACCTTTTATTTACTAGTAGTAATCAGCGATTAGGGGAGTGCGTTCGACCTAAGATGGAGAGTCAGGTAGTAGCAAAGGAGCAAGGCTGTTGGCAAACTATGCCATTTAATATGCCTCAAATGGAGCGATGAGTGAGAGAGGAATCTCATAACACAACATTTTGGAGGAAAGATTGCGTGACTAGCCAAAAGAACATCTCTCTGCAAAATAAACTGGAATTTGTCGCATCAAGAAATGGGTTGTGTTGTTTTCGAAGGGGTTCAATAAACTGTGAAAAAATTGTGACACTGTAGCAGTTCTTGATATGTTAAAGCAGAATTTTTCTTTACTTGCAAGCTATGTTATCGTAAATTGGGTGCTAACAGAAGAAGCCATTCAACTGGACGGAAACATGATCTGTCATCATAGCAGTGATTGACTGATTGTTTGCCAAAGGTCAAAAAGAACCTCAAATAATGAATGGCACGGCAAATTCTCATTGATGTCAGAATATTGTAAAACAACGTGAATAGAAGTCGCTCCTAGCGCTTCATGTGACATTCACAAAGCAGAAACGTACAAAGTCATAAATGAATGGGCAATTTGCATTCATTTCTTTTACACTGAAATTCATATGGAATAGAAATGGATTATCATGTACACGACAAATAATTATTTATTTCACTTTAGTTGTTCAATATCTTTCGGCACTACACAACTTCTAAAACTCCACAGACTTCTACAAATACTTTCACTTCAATTTGAAAATAGACCGAGGCACAGCACATCAACTTTTCGTTCATAGTCAATACACTCATAATATTCAATAATGATTTCCTCATCAAAATGCCTAAAAATTCTGCGAATAACTATAGAATACAAATTCAAAGAAGCGATAAAACAATTTTGATCCTTATTCTACTCACTCGTTTTACATGAAATACTAACGATTTGCAATATTTTAGCTAGTTTTGTGAATCGTTCTGCATGCAAACACGCTGGTTTACCTTGCCTATAAAACAACGAATCGAGTTACTCGATTTCCACTCCTTTTACGACGTTCGGTGGCTGATTAAAAGTCTTCTACCTTGGATGAAAACCCTCCAAACAGCAGCGATAACACACCATAACACAGGACAATTTTGTCGAGAGAAATCACTCCAAACAGCAAAACAGAAGCACATGGCATGGAGATGACGTCATTCGCCCCTGAAAAATTTTCTGGGGGGGCCAAATTGACAACGTCGTATAGTCCATAAAAGCGAGAGAAAATCTCGATTAGGGTGCGTTCTCCTTCGTCGAACGCAATCAGTGTTATTTAAACGCCAAGGGACAACGATGAATTAACGGGGACTTAACTTAAATTTGGCGAGTCAGAATTAGTTGCCTCTGCTTCAAAACGAGTCTTGGTGCTCAATCTTTCATTTGGAAATGAGTTTTATTAAATGTATGAGTAAAGCTTATTTCCATATGAACGGTTGTGCCAAGACTCGTTTTGAAACAGACGAAAACGGCATCTCGGAAATGGGCTATTAGCCACGGATACATCAATTTCATGCTATTTGTTCGAGGATTAGGCCATTTCCGAGTTGTCTTTTGCTCTGTGTCAAAACGACCATTCATATGAAAATCAAAAATCATTCTCATTTGAACGGTTTCGTTTTAATCAAAGGCCCTTTGGGCTGTCTCGTGTCTCTTTTCAATATTTTTGTGTAATTTGTGATTTCAGTGTTAAAACGTTAAACCACAAGGTATAGCCTCGTTTTGGTGCTAAGTTTGTTTTCGTTCTATAATTTTACAAAATGACGGTTCTTTTATAATTCTTTTTGATGTATTGATGTATTGTTTCTTTTGTTTTTGTAAAGTTCTCAGGCTCATAGGCTAGTTTCTACCAGGTAGTTTTGTTTCGTCTTAAACTCAACCTGACAGTTGCAATTCGCTAAGGGTGCAGAGGATTACAAAGAAGGGGCATTCCAAATTAGGAAAAAATAGCTGCCCCCTTTCTTTGTCCGTGGTATATGCTTAAGTGTAAGATCAATGTAAGATATTGACTTTGATCAGTAGTAGAGAGTATTCTGGTCTCGAATTGTCACTATTCGTTATCGTCGCTATTTAGGACTATTCGTCACTATTTGCAACTATTCGTTAGTATTTGGAACTATAGTATTTGTCACTATTCGTTACCATTCGCCACTATTCAACTACTATTCGCTACTATTCAACTACTATTACGACTCGTATCAGGTCGTGTATATTGGACATGGATGACTTATCACATACTATTCGCGACTATTCGTACTATTCGCGACTATGTGCTATTCGATTTTTCCAGACATCTATTAAGACCAAGCTGTCATTCAACACAGGAGAGGGGACTGCTCAGAAGCTTTTTATTCAGAGAAGCGTGTACTCGACATCAGACTGAGGCTGTTTGGTGAAGAACATCGAAAGACTGCTGACAGCTTCCATAAAGTAGGGGTTACACAACATTCACTGGGCGACTACATCTCCGTTCTTGAGCCCAAGAATCATGCACTTGATATCAGACGGAAACTATTTGGTGAAAACCATTCAGAGACTGCGAACAGCTATCTTTCAGTGGAGACTACAACTCTGCTCTCGAATCCAAAACGGGTGCACTTGAAATCAGACTGAAAACTGTTTGGTGAGCATGACTAACAACAACCATGAAGTGAGGGTTACACAACATTCACTAGGAGACTACAACTCTGCTCTTGCCTATGAGAAGTGTTCACGTGATATCATACTGAGACTGTTTGGTAAAAAAAAACTTCCAACGACCACTTACAGCTACCATTCAGTAGGTGTAACACAAACAACATTAACTTGCCGACTACAAACACAGCATAAAAACATAACTTTACTGCGGTGTAAAGCTGAAGTAGAGCTGTCGTAAATTTGGAATTTAATCAGCTTTACGAGACCTTTACATTTTTTAAAGCTGACCTTTAAACCAGCTTTACACTCATGTCTAAAGCTGGCTTAAAGATATTGAAACATTTAAGCCACATTTACACCAGGTTTACGCACGGTAGCGTAAATGTCAGGTTTAACCACCTTTAAGAACCTTTAATTGATGGCGTAAAGTTGGATGACCAGCTTTAAGGAGATTTAAGGTGGCTGGTAATGGTTTCCAGCACTTTCCAGCTCTTACACTTTGACTGGATAGTACAATAAATTTTTATCAGTTGATGCTACAATAATGGTATCAAATAAATGCCCAATGATTGCCGAGTACGTTTTGGTTACTTTCTTGACCTCACTGGTTTCCATAGCAACACTATAACCTATTAAAAACACCCTTAATTTTAGCTTTAAGTGCTTATAACTCAAAAACGAGCTCGATGACCCCCAATTTTTATTATTGAACATTGATTAGCATGTTAAGATACAACTTTCTGCAAAGTTAAAAAAATTTCTACGAAGCAGTTTCAGAGCCACCTTAAATTTTCAAAAATTTAAGGTGGTTCTGAAACCGCTTCGTAGAAATTTTTTTAACTTTGCAGAAAGTTGTATCTTAACATGCTAATCAATGTTCAATAATAAAAATTGGGGGTCGTCGAGCTTGTTTTTGAGTTATAAGCACTTAAAGCTAAAATTAAGGGTGTTTTTAACAGGTTATCCTGTTACTATGGTAACCAGTGACGTCAAGAAAATGACCAGAACATATTTACCAATCATTGGGCATTTATTTGATACCATTATTGTACCATCAACTGATAAAGATTTCTAGTACAGACCCATCAAAAGTGTAAGAGCTGAAAAATGCTTGAAAATGCTGGAAACCGATACCAGCCACCTTAAGCCACCTTTAATTTTCCGTAAATCTCCATTTTCGTCCGCTCTTAAGTCCAAGAAGCAAGCGCTTTATATCAGATGGACACTGTTTGGTGAAGGATATTGATATACTGTCTCCAGGCCCGTAGGGTGGATTCTGTTGAGGGGGGTTCTTTCATTTTTTGGGAGATATTTTTTAGCCGGCGCTAACACGAGCGCCAAAGGCGCGAGCCTCTAGGGGGGTCTGGGGGCATGCCTCCCCAGGAAATTTTGCAAATTTAGGTTCTCTCAAGTGCCATTTCCTACATTTTGACATCATTTCTGAGGTGGGTGCCTTTTCATTCAATATTAGCTCTTCCGAAAGTAATAGGCCATTTCCGAGTTATTTTTTGCCTCTGTTTTAAAACGAGTCTACGTGCGAAACCATTCATATGAAAATGAGTTTCACCTTCACGACCATTTTCATGCAAATCAAAGTCATTTTCATTTCAATGGTTTCGCACGTAGACTCGTTTTGAAACTGAGGCAAAGGGCAACTCGGAAATGGCCTATTATCATTCTAAAAAAATTCTGAAATGTTCTGAAATGAGTGTGCGCATTTAGACAGTTTTCAAAACACAAATAGGGTGGATGAGTGGACAAGAAATTGAAAGGATGATGAATGATGATGAATTATCTGACATCAATTAACCAATCCAAAAGATTAGAACTTCTCATTATAGAGCCAAAATGTTGCGGCTTTCTCCGATAATCCTGGCAAGGAAGGTAGTCGTCCGTGCAATCGACTAGTCACAGTCTTTTGATTGTTTTGTGTACATTTTTTTTCAATCTTTTCAACTTCCCAAAAATGTCGACTTCAAAAATTTTAGGGGGTTCGTTCGAACCCCTCGAACCCCCCCCCCCCCCCCCCCACCCTACGGACCTGGTCTCTGATATTCAGAGACAGCTGACAGCTACCATTCAGTAGGGGTGTTACACATCATTCACTGGGCGACTACATCTCTGCTCTGGATCCGAATCCAAGCTTGTACTTGATATCAGTCTGAAACTGTTTGGTGAAGAACATTCAGAGATGGCTGAGAGCTATCATTCAGTAAGGGCTACACAACATTCACTGGGCAACTACATCTCCACTCTGAAGTCCAAGAAGCGCGCGTATGATATTAGAATGAAAGTGTTTGGTGAAGAACACTTACAGACTGCTGACAGCTACCATTCAAAAGGGGTTACACAACATTCACTGGGAGACTACATCTCTTGTGTCTAGTCAGACAAGCGTGCATTCGACATCAGAATGAAACTGTTTGGTGACTGAGGACACCCAAAAACGGTCACAGCAGTCGTTCAGTATTGTTTCTTATCAGTATCGTTTCTCACTTTTAGCTCATTACCGGGTGAGTATACTGAATCATTACGACAGTAAGTATATGAAACTTTATTTAAACAGGGTGGGTCATTCAGGTGGAAGATTGCCTTGTGGTATCTATAGGTGCGCTGCATCTAAAACTTACATCACATTAAAATTTAAGATTAAAAATAGTACTCCTTATTAGAATGCTAATACAAAAAGAGGCTAAAATATACTTTACCAAAAAGCTATTATAACAGGAAATGTTTCTCTAGGCTGTAAAAAGCTTGTATGTTATCTACGCTTGCAACTTTCGCGCCCCTAAAAAGAAAGGTGTTTTTAGAAGATTTACCATTTCCGGGGATGGGGAAAGCAGAGACCGGGGAAAATTTTGCTGGGATAATTTTAAGTCTTCTTTTTTTCATATGCGAGAAATAAAAATGGCGAACATGCCGGAAAACGAAATGATAAAACACTCGGGAAACAAAATGACAAAACAAGCGGGAAGACAAAATTACAAAACAGGCGGGAAAACAAAATGACAGAACAAAATATTATTTATGTTTTTTTACCAAAAAAGAACGTCCTCTCTATTTTTGACGCAAATGAACGCAAGAGGAATTGAGCGTTACTCGAAGCACTCGTCCCCCACCTTCTTGCGCCGACCGTTAAATTGCGCTGTTTTCCATTTCTTTTGTGATTTATTGCCCGCTTTCTACGATCCAAGAACAATGTCAGAAAATAGAGTACATGTTTCTTGCGACGAAAACGCTGAAAATGGAAATACCGGAATGTTTGTAACGAACTAGCATTCCCAAGGTAAATTACACCAAGGTAAACTCACGGCGGGAATACGTTACCGGGGGGTTTGCCGTCACAGACTTAATACTTTACCAAGGTCATTAATCTTTCATACTGTTTTCGGCGCGAAATGCGAAAATGGATAATTCGAGGGCGCTAGCCTGCGTAGCTGGCGGGATTTCGCGAACGAGTGCTTTTTACCCGGGTTTTTTTTAGAAAAATTCACTCGTGCCCGCTAATCCCGCCAGCTACGCAGGCTACGAGGGTGCTTGCTAGCATCATCTCGCTTTTATTATTTATACTGTTTCGACAGTCCTCTATTGCTTTGTTATGTCAGTGTTTCAGACACCGAAGAATTAGAAGGCGAAGACTCCGTTTTTATAAATCTCCTTGTTGGATGTTTCTAGGCCTAGAGATTAAATCGAAATACATATAAGAAAATGCACTATAGATCTTCCTTGACTTGTGTTGTATTTAAAAGCCAAAATATTTCCAAAAAAAGTAGCTTATACTTACAAATCAGCAAGCCATCCAGCCATGATTCTAAGAAAGACCACGCTTTTGCTGCCTTGAACACGCAAAGTTGACCTCCGGAAATCTAAACCATATTTAATTTCAAATTTCTCTGTTTATTTTATTTGCTTATCTTTGAGGTTTGCCTCGCGATCGGTCATTTTATCTTGGGGTACTTGAAAAACCTACCTATTTACCTCGGTAACTTGCATGGGCGATTCTTTTGTTCTTTTTGATGTATCCATGGAAATACACCGCGATAAATTTACCTTGGGAAATGTTTGTCACACACGATTTGTGAGTTTTCCGAGGTAAAGAGCCCATTTACCACGGTAAAAGGACGATGTGTAACCGCAACTGTATAAGTTTGACACACTACACTTGACACTAAGCTATAGCTATTCCGTACTTGAAACCCTACACTGCTACACAGATCAAGTAATTTGTTCCAGTCAACTCTTATCATGTTAATTACATTTTATGCAGTCACGAAAAACCTTTCGGTAACGATTCTCGCATCGCGACCGCAATCCTCAACTCGAAAAAAATCTCTGAACTTTTCTAAGCGCAATAATCAGGAAAAGAAGAGCTACAATCGAAGCGATCACGCGTTCAGGATCCATGGCGGATTTCTTGTCATGTGAGAGGAAAAAGAAACATTTGAGAAACGTCCTGACTGTCACGCGAAAGGAAAAAGAAACGTTTAAGGGATGTCTATATTTATTCTCGCGTTTCGTTTACTAACGCAGCTGACTGATTTTATCTCAGTGTGCTGATAAACATTTCTCGATTATCAAAATCTATAATCAGAGGGCTAGTTTCGTGGTCTGTATGTTTTTTTTTCACTTCTAAAATAAAAGTTGTCTAAGAATCTAACATTTCGCAATGATTGGAAGTAAAATCATAAAACGCATAGGTCTATTTGGAAAGGAAGGTTTTTTTAAAATAAAAGTTAATAAAATAGTTAGGTGCCATGTCCACGGCAAAGCCACTGCCCGGCTACTTTTCACATGCGAACAGAAATCAAGTTATCGCCGCGTAGAACACAAAGCAAACTACTCCCCGGCAGTTAGAAAGGAGTAATACAAAGTATAAACGAAAGAGATAAATTATATTTGACGAGTTTTGTTAGATTCGGTAGACAGAAATTTCTTTTAAAAGCGGTAAACAACTGTAGGACTAACTGAGAGCGTTTGACCTTGTATCGTTTGTCGGATGCCACGCTACTTAAATACGCACTATCAAAATAATTTCAGGAAATTAAATGTCAATCAAATGCGTTTTCGATGAGGTATCAGAACACGCAAGACTTGTACGACACGTACATTTCTTTCTGTAAAAAGAAAATTCACACAATCACAAATCACGCATTTTGTTCCTTTAGCGATAAGTTATTAAACAAGTCGACGGTTTGCAAGAGTAGCAAATCCAGATCAGCCAATGAATGGCGGTCAACATTGTCCATTTCCATCGACAAGCGCCATATTTTATCGTCCAGCTACTACTACTGGCGAGAAGCACGCCATCAATCAATCAATCAATCAATCAATCAATCAATCAATCAATCAATCAATCAATCAATCAATAACTTTATTAAAGTGTCGATGCAGTCTAGCTGAGGGTCGAAACCCTCTACTAATAGGGGACACATAAAATTAATAACATAAATTATAAAAGTTAAAAACCTAGATTTGATATTTATAATAAAAAGAGACTAAAATTTAACTACATTATTTACAATAATTCTAACAATTCTAAAATAAGTTATTCGTAAGTAGATTACGTGCTACATAACACACAGCTCTTACATTCATGTTCAATTTTCTGTGAAAGGTTGATTAACGTGATCTGTCTTTTGAAAGATTGTAGAGACGGTAAGTTTTTTAAGTTAGTTGAGAGTCGATTCCACAGCACAGGTCCAATATATCTTAACGAGTGTTTTCCTCAGTCTTCAGTTCCAAGTGATGTCGAAGTACTTGCTACGGCAAACACAAAAACGAAAAAACCTCGCGTTAAGTCTGCTGACTGGACTGAGGAAGAAACGCACGAAGTTCTTGAAGCGTAGGCGCCAAAATATAAAAAGCTGTGGGGAGTTTCACAAAGAGAAAAAATCAAACTCTGGAACGATATCTATTCTTTGTATAAAGAAAGGTGTCCACACCTTAGCCTAAATAGCACTCCGGTTAGCCTAAATAGCACTTCGGTTAGCCTACAGTTAGCTCTAAGGTAGCTTGCGGTTAGCTTTTATATTGGGATAAGGGATTTCTTGCTTGCCCGGTTCACATGGCTTGCGAGTCATGCGAGGCAAGCGAGCTATTTCGGTTAGCGAGCGATTTTTGCCATTTCGGCAAGCGAGCCATTTTGTGTTAAATAACATATTGGTTAGCCTAGCAACACTCCGGTTAGCCAAAAAAGCACTTCGGTTAGCCTACAGATCGTTTAGGTAGCCTTTTTATTGGGATTTTCAAGTGCCTCACAGGTCTGCCTCGCATGGCTCGCATGACTCGCATATTGTACACACACTTTCAAAACAAATGTTGTGCAATACTCACGTAGCAATCACAGTCTTCTTTAGGATCTCGTTTTTCTGTTCAACCCTTTTCAACACACTGTTGGACAGCTAAGAATTTGCTCGTTCGCTGCAAGTTCATAAAAAACGCCATCTCTTCTGCGTGCATTGCGTGTCGTTTATTTACAGATAAAATCGTGCCGAGTGCACCGAATTAGCTCGAATTTGTTGTGCTTGATAGACCGATCAGAAGAACCGCACAAGACTGTGAACTAACTACAGCAATAAACGTAACAGAAAAGAAATCAATTTTAATAACAGTAAAGCGTGCCTGTATTTCACATAATAAGCCCTTTACAATAAATACTCCTAACCTGCAGTTTGATAAACCAGCGGGCTGCGACCTCTTTGTTAAGAAACATTATCTGTTCTTTGATATGAAATTCTGGCGGCCTCACAAAGCAAATGTTGACATGGCGGGAAAAATATTGACATGGCGGGAAAATTCCGCGGCCTCACAAAGAAAACACGCATGGAATGGTCCATGGAATGCACTTTCTCCCCCTCGCATATTCTCGTGTCGTCATGACAACATCATGACGACACGAGACAAAAATGAGGCAAAATGTCAACTTGGAAATGTCTATTTGAAAGCAAGCGGTCTTAGCACACACCCTTGGTGTGTTATCGAAGGTTTCCCGTCAATTAAAACAAACGTATTTGAAATCGTGTAATAACTTGTGTACACGATTAAACAGATCAGCATTGGCAAAAAATGCAATCCTCGTATTAAAAAACTTGTTTTCTCCACGCAAAAGTATGAAAACAAACTCACACGCGCTTGTTGTCAAAGCTGTCAAAAGCACGTGCGTTCAGCCCCCTGATTAGTGTTTTTAAATATAAACAGTTGCGAGCCCGACGCTCATTTTGTTGGCATCTTCCTTCGGGGTCTAAATCTGTATTCAGGCTATTTTTCTGCGGAGCGAAACACAAAACGTCAGCTGGATTTGTTCGTTCTGAAACAGGCACAGGTATGTTTCAGCGTCTAGCTCTTTGAAATTTTAACGAAGAGCAACTTGTTCAAGCTGTGGTTGTTGAAGTGCTCGAGTTGTTTTCTTATGAATAAAACTCTACCGATAGAATGTACAACTTTCAGGCACTGCAGGCTTTATAAAGAGAAACGTCCACATTCCTTGAAAACTTTACTATTGATTTT
This sequence comes from Meandrina meandrites, assembly GCA_963693305.1. Classification (NCBI taxonomy): domain Eukaryota; kingdom Metazoa; phylum Cnidaria; class Anthozoa; order Scleractinia; family Meandrinidae; genus Meandrina; species Meandrina meandrites. Next base: position 38,011,428 of record OY855907.1, read on the forward strand.
TATAATTTACTAAACCGTTTCTGCAAACAAATTTCGCCAAGTATACAACTTATCGAAGCAGTCTTATTTATTTTTTGCTGGGGCAAATATAACTAGTAAAACAAATTGTCGCGCACTGAGATGTGACACTTGTTTTTTTTTTGTATTTATGAAGATCACGGTGGATTCTTTGTTAGCTTCAGGAAAAATGTTCAGTCCCAACATAATACGCTGGTTTTTCCTGGTCGTCTTCGTTCCTCATGTTTTTGGTGAGTACCACATTCTACTGGAATATTTATTTGGAAGATTATCCCGCTCGTGAAAAAATCAGATCTACGAAATGAGTGTTTAGGAGGGACTTTAGGTATTAGTTATTCACAGATATTGTACAAAGATTTTGAAATGTTCTATTTTATTTATGTTTTTATTGCACTTAGCTCACGTAAAAGGGCCAACCTTCTGTTTTCCTTTTCAAGGTGTTTTTGTTACGTTATTTTTGGTCATGTTGAATAAATATTATGTTTTGTCGTGCTGTTATGTTGAGGGGAGTCATTGAATCTCAGCTATCGGGTAAATTTCGACGATTTCTAAGCTATCAGCAAATTGTGCAGATCTCAGATGTCAGCCATCATTTTATAGAAAACGCATAATTTCTCAGCTGACAGTTTTACAAATAAAATAAAATAAAATAAAATATTCACTGAACAATTAACCTTCTGAAAGACCCCCACAATTAGCTTTTCGTATCTTATGTGTCTTGAGTTAGTGTAGATCCTAGATAATCATGACTGACATGTCGTGAAGACGAGTAGTAAAATTTTAACTAGTTGTAAAGTTCTTATACGTTTTGTGCAGAATATTGATACGTAGAATTAACATTTCGAATTTGTGTCTGTTAGATTAAATAATGACCACGTCTACAATTTTCTTTTCGCGATCATTTGCAGGTCAGCCACTTCAGTTTGGCCGTGAGTCATTTCCTGTGGATAGCAAGACGTTGAAGTGCACAAGTTTCACTTTTCCTGTGTCGTTCAGTGGGAGTGACGATGTCCATGTTCACATAACAATTCACAATAACTTCATTTGCGAGGCTGCGGTGGGCTGGGTCGAGGATGTGACTCAAACAGGTTTTACCGGTTGCGTCGTTGCGTCAGGACCAGGAATCAGTACGAGGCAACTGAGCGCTGATTGGATGGCGTTTCAGGGCACGCCTCCAGGAGCGCAGACTGGAAGAATTCAGTTTCCTCTTTTTACCACCGGTACCAGGTGTTGGATTCATGTTTTCATACAGGTAAAGCAGGAGCATATGGGTAAAGTTGCGTTGCCTTTTTTAAGGCGGAGGGGAAGGACCTTGCGGTGAATGATGCAAAAATACCAAAGTTAGTTTTCGAACCTCGAGATCCTGTGTATCAGTCGATTTCTTTTCCAGAGCGAAAAGGCACAAGGAAGCTCGGGGCACGGGTCGGAGCCCCCCTCCCTTTGTTTGCTACGTCTCGCACCCTAGGTTATCCCCCAACCACAGCGATCCGTTTACTAGAGAGCATCGTGCCTAGTCATGCCCTAGAAAGCCGCTTACGATTATGTTATTTATGCCATTCTATTTTGTAGAAATTTGAGAGTAGTCCCATCGTTCATGTTACCGCTGTGCACAAGCGCAGACATAATAAACATGACGCAATGAGCGTGTGGGTGGAAGATATCACAAATACAACGTTCAAGGCCTGCTTCAGGGAGATCAAGAACTTTGATGGAATTCATACCGATATCGTCGTGGTAAGAGTTTGGTGGATGTAGAGGGGCTCAAAAGGAGACGAGGGAGGGAGGTTAAGAAATGGGAGGGGTTCAAAAGGGAGACAGGGTGAGGGCGGGACTTTTCTCGCTTAAAAGGGGGTGGGAGGGCGAAGGACTTTCGTAACTATAATTCCGCCATTGATTTCATTAATGGCAGGTAATTTTCATGCACAAAACTATTTTGAAAACACTTTGAACCATGTTTGATTTAGCAAAACTAGTTTCAAATATGAGTTTGATTAAAGAGAGAGCTCGGTAACCAGCAATGATAAAATCCGTTTGAAAATGTAACTTAATTAAATTTAATTCTTAATTGAATCAAACACCTTACTTCAAAAGCTGTTTTAATTACAAATTTATACAATATTGGTATAACGACGCTTAGGCGCTTTGGTGATTTGGTGATTCTATTTTCTTTTCCGATCTCCCCAATTTTGTTTGTGCCAAGCTTACCGTTAAGTGCGTGTTGTCTTTCATCCAAGGATTGGGTTGCTATGACGACGACCCCCTCAGGCTGGAGCGAAGCACCAGAAAGTAATGCGCTGAACATGCCGAACACGGGCTCGCCTCCTGCCAAGTTTAACTACGGCTTCTGTCAGGTTAGTGAAATTAAAATTATTTCTTGCTATTAAGGCGGAGTTTTACCTGAAGGCCGTATTTCCGCCCCGTAACTTAGGTTTAATGCGAATATCTCGTTCGCGTTTCAAGCAATCGAAGAACTGTTCACTCATCTCTAGAATCTATGTTTTGCGGTGTTTTGTAAATTTTTGGGTGATTTTTGGGGATATTTGGGAGGAGATAGTTTTTCTCAACGGATTAGTGAAATTTAGAGAAATAAGAAATGGTGAAGATTTAATGTGATTTTAAAATTAGAATTTGAAGTTAAAAATTAGTAGATGGACACCCAAACAGTTCCCTGACAACCTGGGATGCTCTTGCGTTGGGGTCAACTGTCTGGTGGTGTTCCAAACATAATTTTCTTTCCTCTATCCCTTCTCTAAACCTCTTAAAATTTCACTCAACTTCAGGTAAAACCCCGCCTTAAGGCAGGCAATTACATAGCTTTTTGACATTTACGTCCAATTTACAGTGCCAGAGAAATTCCTTTAATGTCGTTCAAATTAAAACGCGCCTTTTAACATGTTTATATAACAACGAAAAAAAATGAAAAATACTTCGAGCAAAATGCTCCCCCGTCTCTGCTCCCCCCTACCCCCCTCACGGGGTAGAGTTACTGGGAGCAGAGTCTCTGCAGAGTCCCACCCTCACCGGTCCACCCGCACGAGGGAGCTCCGCTACGCTAATAATGCGAACAGCATTATATAAGAGTTGTTCAACTCTTTTCCTCCCATGTGGGAGGCATTTTCTTAGACTCCACGAGGCGTAGCCTCGTTTTGGTGCTAAGCTTGTTTTCGTCCTATAATGCGATAAAATAGCTGTTTTCGTTTATAATTGTGGCAGACGTATTGAACTTGTGGATTTCTCGATATATTTTAGCTCGATGTTGGTAACATCTTGGATTTCTTGAAAAGCTCGTTCTTAAGGTGGGGGTACACCCGATTTTGAGTGAAGTTTTAAGAGGTTTAAGGAAGGGATAGAAGAAAAAAAATTATTTTTGAAACACCAACAGACAGTTGACTCCCACGCAAGAGCACCCCAGGTCTTCAGGGGACTGTTTGGGTGTCCATATACTAATTTTTAACTTCAAATTCTAATTTTAAAATCACATTAAATCTTTGATATTTCTTATTTCTCCAAATTTTACTAATCCTTTGAGAAAAACTATCTCTTTCCAAACATCCCCAAAAATCACCAAAAAATTTACAAAACACCGCTTAACATAGCTCTGTGAAATGAGCATAGAGCTTCTGGATTACTTGAAACGCAGACGAGATATTCGCATTAAACCAAGTTTAGCGGTGGAAAAACAGGCTTCAGGTGTACCCCCGCCTTAAAGAAAAATGTCTTAATATCATATCCTTAGTGTAGCAATCGCGTTAGTCTAAGGAAATGTCCGCGTGTCGATAAATCAAATCTCACGTGCTCTTGTAGTCTTTTCTGGTCTTTGATTGGCTGGCAGTGGTGACGTCAAAGTAGTCACGTTCTGATAAAGCGCACGTCTTGTTGTAGTCTTGTTACTTCTTTGATTGGCTATGGAGTCGTTAAAGTAGTCACGTGCTGACAAAGCTCTTGTAGTCCTTTTACTTCTTTGAAATGCCAAAGTTGTCATGTGCCAATAAAGCGCAAATGCTCTAGTAGTCTTGTTTTGACTTTGTTCGGCAGACGAGAAATCAAAGTAGTCACGTGCATATAAACTACACGTGCAGTTGTCTGCTCGCTGGTTTGAAAAACCATCAGTACACAGAGACACTAACAGGCTGTTAAATTTTTTTCCCAAGACCTTGCCATATGTTAGAATTTAAGCATCTCTTAATCAGTGTTAATCTAATGTCGGCATATCGTAATGTATTGTAGCTTGTAAGATTTCCATTAAGTTGTAACATTTTTTCTTTTCTAGAACGTTTCATTTGCTGAACGTTTCCTCAAGCCTCCTTGTATTATTACAACAGTAGCACATCAATATAAACAAAATGACCCACTCTCAATCCCACCATCAAAGAACGCTCTCACAGAATGGACTGAGGTAAGAGGTCTTTGAACTGTTTAGCGTCAACGGTAAAATTAAAAATCTGCTGCAACAAATGTTAAATTAGCAATAATTGTTTACCGTATTACGTTCATGTTGATAGTCCATTGAGTTTTTTGCACGGAGTCGGCGTAAAAATGTGCGGCTGATGGAAAGCGCGGGAAAATTCGCGCGAGACCAAATCATCTGATTAGCTGTAAACATAGCATCGTCGTTCTGATTGGATAAAGCATAACGCACCACTATGCTTAATCAAATTGATGTCAGGATGTTTTTTAATAAGACTTGATCTTGCCTAAAATTTCATCTTCGCTATCGTTTGTCATTCTGACTACCCAATGGGTTTCAGTTATCTGCAGCCTAATACTTTTCTACAAAATCAAACTATTATTCTAGGTTGGCTTTTGAGCTCCTCGGAAAATATGCTAAAAGTGTGAATGACAGTGTACCCCTTTGCACAACCATGCCACAAGTATAACGTATTAAAACCCTTACTTATAAAGTCTACGTTTTCGCATATAAATATTTCTTGTACCACTCACAGTAAGGCACTACCTCTCTGTAACATCTATTTTCATTCGCCCGCTGTAAACACAACCTCTATTGTTATTCAGGGCTAGGGGCATTGTTATGACCTGTTACCTATTGTTTTGAGAACCATTGAAGTAACTCGTTCCGAGAGGCAGTGGGCGACGTTCACTTAGTTTGCTTAATGCTGTTAATGATGTTTCTGTTTGCAGGCTGTGAGTAGGGATGGATTCTCTGTGTGCGTAAAGGACATACAAGCTTTGGACGCACTGCACACGCCGGTCACTATTCAGTTTATCGCTTTTGGACGTAAGTATTGTAGTGTTCACTTATCAAGCTGTCCTCGTAAATCTTCGCACTTAGAGGAAGCCGAATAACTAACAATTCTGGCAATAGGAAAATAGTGCAAATACATCCCAGCATTACATCATAGGGCGGTGAAAACCCTTGGCTTCGAGCTATCTAATTCTCCAGTTAGGGAAATGTATGTTACCTTTTTGCCAAACTGAAGCCATATCCATTGAATCAATTCCTCTGTCTAGCCAGTTTCAGTCTTATACGAATTAAGATTTTGGGACCACAACGAAAATGTTCTCCGTTTTGTTGTACTTGATCATTAGTCCTGAATCTTAATGTGACTGTTTTCATTTCTTTGCAGATCTTGATCCATGCAATGGTGTAAACTGTCCATACTATGCGACCTGTAAAGCCAAGAGCACCACAGAGTATGAATGTGTTTGTGAATTCAATTACCCGTCATTTGAGGATAATCTGTGTTCCGCTCAGGGCATTACCTACAACAATGAGTGCGAGTTAAAAAAAGCCATCTGCATGAGTAAAAAACACGTTGGGATATCACATCCGGGAAGCTGCAAACGTAAGATAAACTACGTCTTTGGAGCAGCATTCAATTGAGTGTCGTAAAACCTAAATCAAAGTTATCACTCTGGCCAATCACAAAGGACGCAGACATTCCAGTGAACCAATCAAAACTTGAAGCAAATGCATGTAGCGGGCACGAAGCGCGGGAAAACGTGTGTGAGCGGATCATGATTGGTTTTGATTTTACTTTGACTTGATTGGTTGAGAGAAACAGGCGCGAGATTTTTAAACCAATCACTAAGCGTAGTGGTGCAAGACCAAAGCAAACGGGAATTACTTGCTGGTTAAATACTTTCTACACTCGAGTAAAAACTGTTCTAATTATTTATCGATATCCAATATTTAGCCTTGTGATAAGCAGAGTATTCAAGCCAAGAGGTAGTCTAATTTGATGAAGGTCGCCTTTCCCGAGCTACATTGTTTTCCCTCTCAAGAGGCGCCTGAAATTCGACCCTAAAATTTTCATACTGATGCATAACGTAGCTCTATGGAGATCTATCCAAGCTGAATCATACGTCATCCAGCTCTAGCTAATCAGGAAGCAGGTACATGTGTACTTGACCAATCAAGTCAGTTTGGCTATGTGAATTTTCCCGCGCTTACCATGCATTGGATGTTCTCCTGCGCTGTTTCCCGCTGGGCACTTTGATTGGTTTATGTAGAAGTAACATGCCTTGAGGTGTTTAATTGATTTTTTTTCATCTCCCGACACTCCGTTCTTTACTAAAACAGCTAGTTTTGTCATTCAGTTTAGTCTATGTTGTAGTATGCCTAGGTAATTTAACCATCCATATTTTTCAGCTTTCATCGTCCAACGTGGATTCGCTTCGCTGGACATGTCTTCCGATGAGATGAAATGCAGTGACATAGTGTACAACTCGAGCGATTTTTACTCTCTTCAGCCAGTTCACATTTTGTTAACAATCAACCATGGTGGACAAACCAATGGCTTGGTTCATAATGTAAGCATAACTATTACATATATTCTTTAAGTCGATGCGAATAAAGGAAATGACTAAGGGACCCTAACAGTACAAAATAATGACAACTTGGATGAACATGTTACAAACTTAAATAAGTATAAGCAAGAAGAGGAAAACAGACAAACGGTAAATAAACGTATTATTTCAGTTTAGAAAACAGTCCTAAGAAAATATGCGCGCTGATTGGTTAAAAATCGTGTTTCTATAACTCGATAGAAACACAGAACTAGCACGAGCTGTTGAGGTGATGATGGCACGAGCAAACAGTATTTACATTTTGATAGTCAAAGTTATCAAGTTGTTTTAGTTTTTTTCGTCGCGGTGTTTTCTAAAAGAAATAGAAAACATGTTTTTCGTGTTTCTATCGGGTTATAGAAAAAATCGTGAAAGTTTGGGAGAACTCGAAAAAGCTGTGTGCCTTGCAGGATGGCAGGACATGTGTCACCCATAAGAACCCAGTATATGACCTCGCTCACCATGAGTCCCCTTTAGCTCAGTGGTGGGAGCGTCCAACCGGTATTCTGGAAGGTCATGGGTTCGACTCCCGTTGGGGAACTCGGAAAATCTTTTTTCCGAGTATTCGACTTGAGAACACTTCTCCATTTATTTCACTTTATCCAAGTCTCCATTTCACTTATCACTAATTTTTAAGTTTGCAAGATGTTCTTCGGAGTCTGTCGGCGGGAAAAGGACCCTAACAGTGGACTGCTCCAGGCAGCAAAACGCAACTGAACACAACCTTGCAGAATAAATGGAAACAAGATATTGTCTTACCTGATAATTTTTTTTGTGCAGTTCATTGTTGCTTCAACTTTTAATTAACACACAAAAAATCCTCTGGGCTTCTCTGAAATATATGGTTAATAATCATTGTTTATGATCTCCTATCCTATCAGTGCTCAGGTAGCAGAGGGCTTCAGCGATTCTTTTCCGCTGTAAGAGTGGTCAGCTTTGATTTGAAATAACATCTTGAACTGAACAAAAACTGGATTAAAAGTATGCTATACCCCATTCACACCAAAGCTTAAACATGTTTAAATGCTGTTTAGTTAAACACGGTTTAAAATTGTTTTCTTCATGGAAGTTGCTGACTGATGTTTATCAAGTTAGAGCATACTTGAACCCTATGTAAAATTTAGTCTGTCAGTTGTCTGTTGCTGATTTTCATTTTCATAAACCTGGTTTAACTAAACATGTTTTGTTGGTGTGAATCATGTATTAGTTAATTGTAAAACTGTTAGGCAAGTAGTAATTACGAAAAAAGACACAATGATAAAAAACCGGTATTAAAATTGAAGTTGTTCTTAATTGAAATACAACTTTCCTCTGTTTTATTGTTTTGATGCCCGGGTTTGGAACTCGCCCTTGGAAGTTCTACTATTAAATATAATAACCATGTGACTATAATGTTTTACTTTGTGAAAATATTATTTTGCGTCTTTAGCCTGTGAACACGTGGGCAGAAAACGTGAGAGAAGGAGCATTTACGGCATGCGCAATGAAATCTGGAAGACTTGAACACGACGGACCCCTCCCCCCTGATTATGGCTTGGCCAGTCTGGACTGGGTAGCGTTCCAAGGTTCACCGCGCGGGGCCTTGGTAGGAACAGAGCTGATAGACAACTGGTGGGAAGGAACGACTTGCCAGCTCGTCACGATACCTCCGGTGAGACACTATACGTTAATTACATAGAGTTGTTTCGGATGAGTTGGAATTAATGTCGCTTGCTTGCAATAATTAGTTTTCATTAGGCGAGCTCTGTGCAGCTTTTGCGTAAATTGGTCACTGAGAAGGAAATTGGCTTTGTCAAATTGGCGTCGCCGAATCAATATTAAACTGCGAGGTTTAGAATGAGGAAAAAGAGAGAACGACATGTGTAGAATGCCACGAAAATTCGGAACGTTTGTACGAAATAGCCTTATTAGGGGCGAATTAGATAGTACGATTTTGCCCCGATTATCGCATGCGACACGCTTACGCCATGACTACAACATGAATCGCGTCGTATAAATTAACCTACCACATCCTTACGGCAGACGCGCACGCGTGTAAATGGTCCAAACTCATGTCGTAGGCCTGTCGTAAGCTTGTCACATGCGAGAAAATCGTACCGTGTAAATCGCCCTTTATACTACGAAAGCAGCATCGCATAAGAAAAGAAAAAAAAAACGCTAGAAAAAAAATGCCACGCGATAACTGGAAACGTGGTGGGGGCGACGATGTTATTCCTGCACCCTCGTCCCCAGTTTCCACGCCGCCGCTGTTATCCGCACAACGAAATGAGGGAAAATTAGGAACTTAGATGTATATATTGTTGTTGTTGTTGTTTTAGGGCCGCTTCACAGAGACTCCATCCGTGTTGCTAACTGCTAAGCACGCTGTTGTCAAGAGAAAACGCGACTCCGCGACGCTTTGGACGGAGGACATCACCAAAACGTCTTTCCAGATATGCATACGGGAATTACAAAACTTTGACGGACACCACAAGAACATCAGTGTAGTAAGTGTGACGTAAAACACACGAACTTTATCGGTAGTACGCGTTTTCCCATTTCCCATGTTTTCCCGCGCTTTCCATAAGAAACAAGTTTCCCTGCGCTTTCCAGCGTTAACGTTTTCCCGCGCTTTCCATTGGATACTCTTTTTGCCGCGTTATCCGCCGATTACGACTTTTCCCGCGCTTTGCACCGGTCCCCACAAATGGGCGGCGTTTTTCGTCATTCACGATTAGAGAAGTTAGAGCGATTGTTTGAGCATGCAAGACTTTTTTGTATATGGTTGTGTTCAACGTTCGTTTTCTTCATTTCAGACTTGGCTTGCTTACGAATATCTTCCAAGGAACACTTTTGCCGAATTTGAAAACGTCTACTTTCCAAATGAAAATCCTCCCATGGACTCGAGCAACCACGCATTTTGCCAGGTAAGACGAAGAATTTTCAATTCATTCAATTCGATTACCATCAATGTGCCACACAAATAACATAATGATATCTGTATTTTTTTAGGATGTCATGTTTAAGGTGAATTACATGAAGAAGCCAGCTGTGATGATCAGTGCTACCCATAATTCGTCCGCGGGTTTACTTCCCGATTTCAATAGCATTACGTCATGGATAGAGGTATGACGTCATATAATCCCTTCAATTTTCTTTTGCGACATCGCGAGTTTATTTTGAAATAAAATCAGTTTGTTAGTCTTTTTTGGCTACAAATGAAGAACAATTTAGAAGTGATTGAACTTATGATCAAGTTTTGTACCTTTGCAGAGCATCGATAACAAAGGATTTAAAGTTTGCATGAAAGAACTGCACTTGAAGTCTGTGTATGATCCCGTGACTATCACGTGGGTAACAATGCCAGGTAATCATGCAAGATCGAGTCAAGGGGATCCTAAGCAGACGCTATAGTACATTCAAACTCCCACGCGCGCGTCCAATCACGAGCGCACGTGCTCGATCATTTGCGTCATCACTCACGCGTGCACGCACAGGCTCGTTTGCTAACAAACACGTGCTCAGTTACTGTCTCACTCCTGCGCTTACTTGCTCACTCATCCGTTTAGTGAACTGTACTTTCTTGGTAACAGATGACTTGCCATTTTCGTTTCAGAATGTAATTCACCGTTAGGAGTCGGAATGTATAAACGCCGGATACCGGGCGACCAGCTGACTGCCTCTTCTCAAATTAGCAAGTTGTACATGGCCAGCTTGGCGAGGCTGAATAACAGAGCTTTCCCTGGCGTGCACCATGGAGCCTGGTGCGCCTTAAACAACACTGGTCAGTGGTTACAGATCGACCTAGGCTACCTCCATGTTGTAACAGGCGTGGCCACTCAGGGCCGTAACAGTTCTTTACATCACATGTGGGTTAAGACTTACGAGCTTTCATTTAGCAAAGATGGCAAAACTTGGAAGTCTACAAGGAGAATAACATTACTCGGGTACACAACGTTTATACATTAAGATTTTAACTTTGCTTTTTGCTTGTTATGTCTCGGGAAGCAGTCGGTGGTGTAATCTTGTGGAATTTATATGCAGAGACCGATTAAACGTAGAATGACTTTAAGTTTGTTGTAATCTTGTGCCCAGATCTCCATCCACCTAGAGCAAAATCAACCTAGCTCCCAGGGTTTTTCCTTTGGTAAAAGGGAAAAGTCCCGTGAACAAGGTTGATTTTAATCTTCCTCTTCAGTCCACTCCCGGAGCTCTCAATGAAAGGAACTCCCTGGGAAGGTAAAAACGGAACTTTGTTTCCCAGGCTTTTCCGTTGGTGAAAGCCCTGGGAATGCGGTTGAGTAAAGAGTCTGGGAACGAGATTTCGGAATGGCGCTTTATATTATTTGCAGAGGCTTCTTTTTTCGTACGGGCTGGGGAATGGGGGAGGTGAAAAGTAAGCGCGAGGAGCCCCTTTTCGTGGTTTTTCGTCTTACCCCCGTGTTTTTTTATCTTTTCCGTGCTTTTTTTTCGTCTTTTCCTCCACTGAAAGAGCCTCTGCGAAGGACAGAGGATTGTTGCCGTTAGTCGCACGTGATTAGCTGTTTCTAGCTTATTTTCAGGGGGCCTTAGAAAGTTCTATATTGCGTTAGAGTGAAAAACATTGTGTACACTGTTTCCACTTTGTAAACCATTTAAAATCATCTTTTCTGCTTGTTAGGTTTTTAACGGTAACAGTGAGAGCAACATGGTCGTTGTTAACGGCATCAAGGAAACCCAGATAATCAGATACGTCAGATTCCTTCCGATCACTTGGTATGGTCACGTGTGTATGAGAGTGGAGGTGTATGGATGCGAGGCTTCTACAGGTAAAAAGAGACACAGGAAGAATAACTTGTGTACAGCCCACCCCCCCCCCCCCCCTAAAAAAATACAGCCTAACGAAGAACCACAGAGTACAATGTCAATTTTTTATTTTTTTTAAAAAAATAACAATTCCTAGTGAAGTAGCAGTGAAAGGTGAAAAATTGTCCTTGAGTTCTAAACGTTCTAAAACTCTTATCCAAAATATAGCTCCCACTATCATGAAAGGAGGGTCGACGGTAAAAAAAAAACTGTTTTGCCACCAACTGTTTTGTCATCTCTTTTGCAGAGCCAATCCACGTGATGATTATGTCATCAGGGTGTGACGACCCTCCATCTGACACGTGTGGGGATTCGTCAATTATGATTGACGGGTTTGAATTGAGTCCCAAGGTAAGACGGTACTTCATAACGCGAGGTTATTTGACGACTTGAGGGTTTGTTTCTTTTTAATTTCAGATCTTTATGTTCGTACATTTATGTTAACTTAATTGGTGTAGAGCTTGTTTATAATACATTTTCGTTATGTTTAGAGCATCGGCGTTCACTAACGACTGTTTGCGGCGTGGTTTTATTTCACATTGTAACTAGAAATTTTTCTGACGCAACGCAGAAAAGATCAAAAAATTGTTATTGCGAACGTAAACGAGTTATAAAGTTTTCCTCAATCTTCCGCCTGAATTGAAGCAAGTACTCGTACTCAAGTGTACAGGCGGGTACCTCTTCAATTCAGTGGCTGATTTGGGATGGGAGCCAGGGGACCGCCCTAGAAAACGTAGGATCCGAGGGACCTGAATTGTTTGTGCCCCTACCGTAATGGAGAAAGTAAGACTTATTTTGTTTACAGCATCTATGTAGACGCTGCTGCAATCAGTTAGATATGTAAAGTACGTTTCGTTTATAAATTTATTTCTGCTTTATGTTTTCAAGTCACGTGGCCATAACGTAGTTGCCGTGGACCAAGAAGGAAGTGTAATCGAGGCGAAGGCATTTGACACCTACGGGGATAGTTCAGCAGGCACAAACATGGCGAATTTCATCACCTCCCTCCCGGACCACACTGTTGTGCTAATTGCAATAGATGATTCTGGCAACGTGTATGTAGGCGACGCTGCTGATGCTCTGAAGAGCCTGGGTGCTACTGAACCGCTGAATCCAGGCTACCGTGGGTCATGGGTGTTGGTGGGTTACAAGGGGACTGGGGAAAAGCCTTCCTGGGTGCGACAGGCGTGGAAAGGACGATATTTGGGTCCAACTATTGTAGCAGTGAAAGTGTTTGAATAAAGAGCAGTTTTGATTACAAAATTGAACAAACTTCTGATAAAATCAGATTTTGCATAATTTATTAGTGGAATTGAAGCAATGTGAGAATTATTCGTTACATAATTCGTTAATGTTCCTTGCTGTAAACCGAAATGTAAAACATTTCAGGTTGATTATAAAACTAAAACTTGTAAAGTGACACTTTAGAATCTCTGTGTTGTAATGTTTCGGCGAGGTACGGATCATAGTTTTTTCTAAGTTATAAAATAGAGATGTTTGTTGTTCCTCCGTTCTGATTTTCATGATCTTCTGCATGCATCCCTGATTTGAATGAAATTAGACTTCCCTCCGTCATAGATCTGGTGAAACCTTGATGTTTGCCCGGATTCGATGAAAACCTTACCGGTGCGGAATAAAATCCTCCTCTTTCGATCCCGTAAACGGTTAAGCGGGCGATCAAACGGCGACCCCCATCTCCTTAGAAATCAACCAAAATGAAAACGACCGGAAGTCTTCGAATCGCGGACTTTCTCATCGGACTTGGCGAGAGGCCGCGTTACTGGTGCTGACCAAACGATAAGCGGGCTCCAGGGCGGGCTCTCAGGCGGGCTCACGGGACGCGATTGGTTGGGGATCAATAGGCCATTTCTGAGTTGCCTTTTGCCTCAGTTTAAAAACGAGTCTTCGTGGAAACCATTCAAATGAAAATGACTTTGATTTGCATGAAAATGGACATGAAGGTGATACACATTTTCCTATGAATGGTTTCGCACGTAGACTCGTTTTAAAACAGGGGCAAATAGTAACTCGGAAATGGCCTATATATTGAAAGTTCCGATATTTGAGCCCAGGGAAACTCCTATATGTAAGGGAAGAGGAGTCTTGGTCTGAAAATTCGAATTAAACGGGGAGCCCTTAGCTGAAAACTGAAATAAGCAAGGCTGATACTACGTAAAGCACCGACAGCGACAACAGCATGATGGAGCACAAACCGAAAAGCCAAAATGCAACCGCGCAACAGCTGTTGGCTTTCAGTTTATGCTCTGTCACGCCGTTGTCGCTTAAAATATTCTACGTAGTATCAGCGTTGCTTTCGAGTTGCTTGTTTCACTTTTCATTTCTATTTTTGGCTGATTAGATCTTTCACAGGTCCTAACTGTGTAACGATTTTGTCCACGGTGTCAGAGCCCTTAGCTGAAATAAATGAGACTTTGACGGCTAAAAATATTAGAATTGAGGACCTCCAAAGGGGGTTCCATGTTCCCTTGTTCCCCTGTTCCCAACAAAATTTTCCTTGCATGTGTTCCAGTGTTCCCTAAAAGTATTTCTTCGATTTTGGTATTCCCTGTTCTCTAAAATATGCTTTTGTTCCCGTGTTCCCAGTTTAATCACAGGCATCCCAAACTCACGACTCGAGAAATCGATTGCTTATGATTTATGTAAGCGTCCGAATGAGTTATGTAAACGTATGAGTGATTTATGTAAGCGTATCGAGTGGGACGTGACTACTTGAAGAGGGGCACATTGGGGGTTGCTGAACACCGCATTACCGCAAAAAAATTCGACAAATATCGCAATACCGCAAAAAAAAATCGGAAAATACCGCAATTTCTTAGTAAGCCTGTATAGCTGGCGGATTCGTTGACCCAAGGGCAAAATAGAGGCAATAACGAGTGGTGGGACGGTGGAAACAGTGACAAGGTTTAAATTGGTTGTTAAAACACAAGGCCGTTTCAGGTTGCTTCCGAAACGACGAGAAACGGCTAAAAATGGTCGAAAAAAAGTGAAGGATACGTTTTTATACCAACTATCGTCGACCAAAAAGTCAAGAAAACGCATCCCGCAGGTTTGGAGAATACCGCAATACCGCAATTCAAGATTAAAATTACCGAAATACCGCATGAAAAATTGGCCAATACCGCAATACCGCAAACCCCAATGTCCCCCTCCTTGAAGTGCGCGGTGTTGTGTTACAATTTAGACCGTTGGAGATTTGAGCGCTCTAGAAGACTTTGTATGGAGTTTAAAATAACGTGGAATAAAAGCGCTCGACGAAAAAAACGCAACGGGTGCGACTAGAACCTGAAAACCACCCAAAAACGATGAAACAGCCCAAAAGGACAACAGAAACCAGAAAGGTGAGTACATTTTCTTTATTTTATTGAAAAAAAGGTAAAAGTTTTTTTCGTCGAGCGCTTTTATTCCACGTTATTTTAAACTCCATACAAAGTCTTCTAGAGCGCTCAAATCTCCAACGGTCTAAATTGTAACACAACACTGCGCACTTCAAGTAGTCACGTCCCACTCGATACGCTTACATAAATCATTCATACGTTTACATAACTCATTCGGACGCTTACATCCCGGGGGGGGGGGGACTCCCATATGAAATGGACGGGGATGCTCGTCGGAAATTTTAAATTTAACCCCTAAAAGAGAGTAATCTGGGTGTGGCCGAACGTTATGCAGACCCCTAAAAGAGTAAATATAACGAATCAAAATTCTTTCTTTTTTGTTATTTCTTCGCGTGCAACCCTAAACGAGACCTTGACGGCTAAAAATAGTGACATTTTGCCCAGAACACCCTAAGCGAGACCAAAATCCGAAATTTACACCCCTAAGCGAGACGACGAGCATCCCCGTCCATTTCATATGGGAGTCCTCCCCCCCCTCCGGGGGGGGGGGGGGGGGCGGCTTACATAAATCATTTATTCAATCGATTTCTCGAGTCGTGAGTTTGGGATGCCTGTGGTTTAATTTCCTATTTTTCCCATATTCTCAGAAAGTTAATGGCCATGTTTTCTTGTTCCCTGAAACCGAAGGGGGACTCTGTCCTGAGCATCCAAAGCGAGATGACGGAGCATCCCGGTCCGTTCCATCGGCGGTGCGCGGCTGACGTGCAAAATTAACCTTCTGTTCGTAACCCTCGGAAAATTTTAGCGAATGCTCGTTTTCTCCTGAATGCTCGCAAAGCCCTGGGAACGAGGTTGACCATTCCGACGATACCTTGGGGACCTTGGGTGCATACCATTTGTCGGAAGGAACCAGTTCGGATGACCACTGAATAATAGTTAGGGATTTTCCAGAATCAGCAAACCAACCGAAAGAGATGCCGGGCGCTTGCCATTTGTAATTCGGTTTCCTGTTATTGTTTTCCGCTGATACCTCTCATGTGTTCTACAATTTCCGAAACGGATTTTCCGGAAAATGACTGTTCCATTTGACTTTCCAAAATTTCCGGTTTCCCTTTGTCAGGTAGGTCACGTGATCACCTGCTGGTCGCGATAACGGGATGGACTGGAAACTATTCAATCAAAGCAGGAAAAAATGGCGGAACTCTGAAAGTTGTTTCGGTTTTGTTTATAGTCTTTCGCAGACTAACATGTCACTCAGGAACAAATGAAAGGAAAAGATTTTTAAAAATGGCTTAGTTATGTTCTGCTGGGGTAAAAGCTCCGAAGGCCAGCTCGGTCTCGGTGACATTGAAGACGAACCAGTTTTGTCACCGAGAAATGTGGAGGACACTTTTGGACGTGTGTCAGAAATCAAAGACATTGTTTGCGGTTGGGAGCACACAGCGGTCTTGAAACATGATGGTGTTGTTTATACATGTGGAAGTAACGAAAATAAACAGCTTGGGCATCACAAAGACGGCCACAAACTTGGTAAGTCAGACGTGCATGTGTGTTTACATTTTGCATTTTGGTCTGTTGATGTTTACGTTACGATGTTTACCGCCATATAATCCTTACAGCTGTCATGTTTTGATTAGCCGGGATTGCTGTTACATAATCTTGCATGCGATAATGTTAAAATAATTATGTTAAAGACAATATAATGATTTGAATATTTTATAATTAAATTGTGATTTTACTAGAAAGAATAATGTTATTTAAATTTTGGTCAAGTGTGCATGTATAAGAAATCACTGTGGACAACAGGAACTTTTTACTCCAATCCCAAGCTTTAAATTATAATAAGCGCATAGACCTCAATGTCTTGGCACATCTTGTATCTGCAAAACATTGGATTGGATCTTTTATCCAAATTATGTCCAAGTATCCATCATTTGATAATAAAAGTTGAGTTATTAGAATTATTATTATCACTAAAACAATGATTGAAGTGTGTAGTGCCAGATGGGAGGGTTGATATACCATACATTTTACAAAAGCAAACAACAAATATTTTCTGGTCTGGCCTTATCTTAGACCTGCCAACTCTCACACATAATGTGTGACTCTCACACCTGTGATCCAAAATATCAATCTGATGCATACAGGCCAATTTCTTATGCCTGACTGACAAATCGGCCTGGTTATTCACATTTGAGTGGATTTCACACACATAGGCAACATTTCAAAGTTGTCAGAACATCATCGGTGCTCTTAAGCAGCCTCCCGAAGTCATCAGAACATCTTTGGAAATGTGGAGATGGTAATGTCATGCCTTTGACTTATGAAAGGTTGGCAGGTACCAGTATATGACCTATAAGTAACTTAGTCATTAAACTCATAATTATTTGGAAGTATTAATAGTAAAGGTTTGTCTGGTGAATATTTCACAGCACGCGTTGACGCACTTGAGACATGCACTATCAAGCAAGTGGCTTGCGGGCAGATGCACACTTTAGCTATCACAGATAACGGGCTTGTGTTTGCTTGGGGGGACAACACAAAAGGACAACTAGGTCTGGGAAACATGGAAAACAATGTACAAAGCCATCCAAGGTTTGTTGCATATATATTGAATATTTTTTGTATATTTTTAATATTAAAATAACTGATCAGAGCACAGTGGTGTGCATGATCATTATGATCTATGCTTCTTAGTGTAACCAACCCTCCAAGTTAAGACCATTTTAGTCGCCATGGCGACTATTGGAACCGAAGTCGCCAGCCTGGCGACTAAAATTGAGAAGAAAGATTGAAAGCATGAGCTTAATTTAGCCACTAAAATTTTTCACTGGTGACCAAACTGGAGCAGTAGGTGGCCAAATGGCCACTAAGGAAAAAAAAATAAAGTTGGAGGGTTGGTAACCATGATTGAAGTAGCCACTAGGACTTTGATCTAAATGTATGATGAAGGGGAATGTATGTTGTTTCATTACCAAGTTATGCAAAATTTGAAAAGCATGAATTCTCTTTTGAATGAAACCATATTATTTATTGCTTGCTGTTGCATGACAACATGTGTAAAACATTGAGGCTAGTTGATGAGGTTGCTTCTTTTTATATTAAATTGTCATGTCTGTAATTGTAATTGTTTAGAATAGTGAAGAAGTTTCAGTCTGCTGTTGCTATGGTAACTCAAGTGGCCTGTGGAGCAAGACATTCTCTAGCGCTCACTGCAGGTGATGAGGTTTTATCTTCCTACATATACATTGTGTTTTTTTTTAGTGTGCAATATAATTACTGAAAAACACAATGCAAAGAGTATAATATTGAGAGATTTCCCTTTTTAAAACCAAAAGTAAAATACTGATGAATCACTCATAGGATGTACTGAGTTTAAGCTGTGTTTTTTTTCTGTTTTATTGATTAAATTCTGCAGTGATTAAGAGAGCATGTGGCCCTCTTTCAGAAGTATAGTAGCTCTCGTAAGCTTGTGAATTCTACTGGTCCTCTAATGTAGCAGTTGCTATTGTTTTGGGGGCTACAGCTAAGGGCATTATTCCTGTTGGTTGTTCTTTTGTCAGACCTTAAGCTGTCACCTGACCCCGTTCTTCAGTCACTAGGTTAGACATTGTAATTTAAGTTTTTGGCATACATGTTTGTTGTAGGTGGAGCTGTGTTTTCCTGGGGTGATAATAAAAACGGGCAGCTTGGAATTGGCAACTCAAGTCCAGTGCACTACCTTCCAGAAGAAGTTACGTCATTGTTTGGTGTGCCATTTGCTTTGTTATGCGCTGGGGGGTATCACAGCTTTGCCTTGTCTCTCTCTGGAGCACTGTTCAGCTGGGGAAGAAACAAGTAAGAACTTTTAATTAGTTATTTTGAATGGAGTTGCTGTCATCAACTGTGACACTTTCCATTCGACCATAACTTTTGGAAATTTTCGTAATGAAGTAAATTCAGTAGTATACAGATTATTCCATAATGGCGGAAAATACATTATTCTTTTGTCCACATGTTAATTTTGAGCCAAAGATTCTTTTGAATTCTGCAGATGCAATCGAGGCAATGAGGGCCAATTAACATGAGGACAAAAGAATAAAATAATGTATTTTCCACCATTTTCGAATAAGATGTTTGGAAATTCCGGCAAAAGTTTAAAGAAAATCTAAAAGCCATTGAATTTTCAAAATGTGAACCTTTCAACAGGTGCAAAGTAGAATTGAATGAAAATTTCTGGGAGAAATTTGTGGTACCCTTGTGAGGTTGTCCTCTTTTTCAGTAGTGTAGCAAGTTTTATCATTCTGCTGTTGTCAACCAGAAAATAATGTTTTTAGTAGTTCCATTCACCACTGGAATTTTTCAAAAATTAAAGAAAAGAAGAAGTTTTGGCCAAATGGAATTCCCCCTGCCTGGTGTCGTGCATGAAAATGGAGTTAATTAACCAAAATATTACTATTTGTTTTCCAGCTTTGGTCAACTTGGAGTCAACGACAACAAAGGTTAGTTTAAACTCCTCAATGCACATGATGCTGTTGGAGGTAGTCAGTGGCCTAATGGTTAGAGTGCTGCACTCTGGATTAAGCAGCCTGGGTTGAATTCCTGGCCAGTCACTGCACTGGGATATGGGACTAGAGAATAATGTTAATCTTTCAAGCTTGAAACTGTAAATTTTGTTCCAGATCGTGTAATGCCTGTACTCGTCAAGTCTTTAAGATCTCAGAGAGTAAGATATGTCACTGCAGGAGAGTATCACACAGCTGTCTTAACAGAGGTATTAGCACTTAATTTGTGTTTTATTATTTCTCTTATTCTGAATGTACTCTCCACTATAAGTATACCACAAGTCATTCAAAGTAATTTAAATAATGCCCACAGTTTTAGCATTCTATTATTATTATTATGAACATCGTTTCTGCCAGCTTTGACATATGATTGATCTTCTTCTTTTTTTTTTTTTGTCATGTATTTCTTCATTAAACACATTTTTTTCATAGATTTTTGCGTGATGACAAGAATGTGTGTTTGTGGAATGCTCATAGCTTAGTAACCAGGCATTAGATTGTCTGGCTCATTAATATTCATATTTTCGATTATCTGGACTCTCAATTATCCAGACTACATGTATTTAGTCCGCTCCCCACAAGTCTGGTTAATCGAGGTTTGACTGTATTGATAAAAAGTGAGAATTCACATTTATTTATTGCAATAATATTACAGGATGGTGGAGTGTTTACATTTGGCTGTGGCAGTTATGGACAACTTGGACATAATTCAAACGCTGACGAGTATAACCCTAGAAAGGTAACAGTAATTAATTCAATCATGATGTTTGAACAGTGATAAATAAATTTAACTTAAGATCCCTTTTGTCCTTAGCAGTGATTGAGGAAAAATATATTTTTTGTTTAACAAATTATACATGTCGTGTGTTTTTTGTTTTCTTTAGGTATTTGAATTAATGGGAAAAGTTGTAACTCAAGTTGCCTGTGGAAGGTACACGTAGGATTGTTGGTAGCATAACTGTAAATTAAATGGTATTATTATTCCACCATTGTGCCATTTTACCATATTAGGGCAAAAGAACACGCAAAATTTGCCACGCTATTACACTGTAGAACAGGGCAAAAATATGGACTGAAAGTGGAGCAACAAAATGGCCGAACCAAACTTTATTTTTAGTGGAATAATAAATCCCTTATTCAATGGTTTAACATATAATACGAGCAGACATTTAGCTCATTGTTCGTATTTGCTTGCAAAATATCTGCGCATTATATGTTAAACTATCAAAGGAAGTGTATGTATTCAATTGCTTTGTTCAACTTGTTTTCAAGCAAGTTATTAGCCAAAAGGTGGGAAGGGTACTGACACGCTTAAAAGTACACAAGATGCTCAATGCAGCCAAACCTCTGCTGATGTACAACTCTTGCAGGCAGACCCTGCCCTTACACAGACAATATAAATAGTAAATGGTCCTGCCACATTTTTAACCTTGGCTCCCATAAGCAGACGCCTCTCTAACTGGACACTTTCTCAGGTCCAGTGGGTGTTTGCTTATGGGAGGTTGGACTGTAAGAAAAACTTTGGTCTTAAAGTTACAGAATTTTGAGTTCTTTCACTCTGGTGTGTATTAATTCTAATTCTGTTTGCCTACAATCTCAGCAACAACCTAATCTGCATGTTTTGTCTGTCTCAGCAGTATACATTGTACTTTAAACTGATGTTGGCTCATCCTTGAAGTTATAATATTGTACTTTTCATTTTGTATCAGCAACTGAAATTTTCATTCTGAAAAACCTCAGGTTTTTGACATACATATAGATATGGCATGTTGTTGCCCTGACCTGTGGTATTGCTAACATTGATTGTCATCTGTGGTTACAGATTGCATACCTTGGCTTATGTAGCGTCATCAAAAAAGCTGTATGCCTTTGGATCAGGAGAGAATGGCCAGCTGGGTAATAACCAAGCCATCGCTGTCAATAGTCCTATTGCCGTTAACAACAGCTGGGTGGCTAATGACGCTATAGGCACAGAGCCAGTTAGTCACCACATGGTCCATAGGATTGCCACTGGCGGGGATCACTGTTATGTTCTCACATTAAACAATGTAAGTGGTAAAACACACAACTTATATAATATATTCCATGCCTCAGCGCTTCAAGCTGCGACTATTTTGGTCGCCATGGCGAGTGGAAATAAAATTTGGCAACTAAATTTTCCCCACAGGTCGCCAATTTGGCGACCAGTGTAAGGCAAAGTGCTGGCTTTGCATCAGCATTGTTTTTTGCAGTTCACTCACTAAGCCAAACAAATTTGACCACAAAATTTTTCATGACAACTATTTCAATCGCTAATCTTACTTATCTGTTTGAATTAAGGATACCTCATTGCTCAGATTCCTAATTGTGTTGTTTGATGCCTTCGATCATGGAGCCGCCTATAAAGTTTGCAAACCACATTTCCTTTCCATTATTTTAGTGTACTGTCAGTACAAGAATTAAACTTGTTTTGCATGTTTATCTTCCTTACCTATATCTTTAATCTAATAATTGGAACAGTTCAACAAAAAAACTCTTCAATGCAAACGAAAATAACTACGTTGGAACGTTCTTCGAATGATTTTAATTCGGCTTATAATGGTCAGCGGTATTACTTCATGTAAGGCGACATAAGGTGTCCTGGTTTAAAAACGCTTTGCTTTTTGGCGACCAAAATTTTCCTAGTGGTGATCATTTTACAAAAGGAAGTCGCCAAAAGGCGACTTCTGAAAAACTTGAGCTTGGAGCACTGTGCCTGTCCAATGATCAGATGTATATGTTGTGGTTTAAAATTTTTCAAACAAGATTGATTTGTGTTTTTCATTTTCTCCAGTTTATTATCATAATCTGAAACAAGAGGAAGTACAAATCAAACTTGTTTAACAAGAGGTTTTGGGTGTTGTTCTTAAAATCCAGAGGTCCTGGGTTCAAGCCATCTACCCTGTTACTACAGCTGTATCCATCCCGAGTTGAACTACTTGATCACAATGCCAACTGGTCTGCATCCTGCCAGTTGCGATTTTTAATCATTAATTTTGTACAAATGAAGTTTTGAAAATGTGTTAATATCACAAAATATTTTACTGTGACTAAACAATTAATAAAATTTTTAAAAATTTGAAAATTTTGCATTCAAGATGCCAAAAATAAAAGAAATCGGTGAAATTTTTCCTGCCAAAAGGTGTGACTCAAAAATATAACCATTACGTAAATGAATAAGTTCGGGCCACCTTAAGAGAAATCTGTGGAACCATTTGTACAATCATGTGCATCATTATTGCGGAAACAATTTTTAGGGTTGTGCTTATATTGTTTTGTTTTGCTACTTTAACCAGAATGAATGGGTGCCCTGTGATCTCCGAATGCAGGACACTTCTAAGTACCTGTGGACGTTGTCTGAGTCCAGTGTTAGGGAATTGGTTCAACAGTTGTCAGTGTCCAATCCTTCTGCAGAAGTTTTGCAGTGAGTTGTGTACCAATTTATTTATTTATTACGATTTACTCCATACAATACAAATACATAAAGGAAATTAAGATAACAAAAGAAACAAAAAGCTGTGGAGAAGGAGACAACCAAAAGCGCAATGGCACCATACTAGGGATGTCCCCACTTATTAAAATTTAAAATATATATACAAATATACAAATATTCTAATTATCCATAAGAAAACTTAAAACATTCCTTTTAAAAGTTGCAATACAATTTACTTCTCTAATATGATTAGGTAAACTATTCCATTCATTAACAATACGGTTGTATGAAATACTCAGTAGCAGCTTACACATTTTTGATATCTTATTAAATTTCTCGTTACTGTAATAATATTTTAAATGATGACATGGAAGGAAAAAATTAAAAAAATTAACAATACTTAATAACTGTTCAGATCAGAATTTTTTTTGAATTTTTGGAAGAAAAGATATCAACCTTGCAAGGTATACTCAAATTAAAAAAAAAAATAAATTATTGCAAATTTCCAGTCCATTTTAATTTGCTCCTGGAATTTCTGAAATTTTTGGTTGAATTGCTTTTGATTTTCTGGAAATTTTCACAGCAAGGTTTTGAACCATTTGCTCCCATTATGAAATTTACTTTTGGAATTAAGATTTCAAGTTAAATCACCCACTATCTACTGATTTCATTTTTCATGTAAGGTTTTTTTTTTATTTTTGTATCTTTCCTTGCAGTAAATTAGAGACAGTTTTCTCATCTAAAGCTTGTTTGAATGGATCATTTTTGGACAGGTAATTAATTTTGCTGTGTGTGATATTCTTTGCAGTAGAACAACACCTAAGATGTTTGCTAAGGGATGGACCATTATTTTTAAGCGATGACGTCATTCCTATGACGTCATCGGTTAATGTTGGAAAGCGGAAAAGCGATCGAATTTTTTTGGAATTTTTGGTGTTACGATGTGAGGATTACTCCCTGAATTGAACCGAAGAGCAATGGGAACTAGGTGCATTGTTTGTATTCCTTTTGAGATCCGCCATCTGAAATGAGAAAATGGATTTTTACGGCCGAATCTCATATTTTACAACTTTCATCGCTTAATGTCATTGTGCGAGTGGACGGGATCTGTTGTCTGTTGTCTGTTGCGATCGACCGATCTGTGGAACCGAATAGGACTGGGAAAAGAAATCAAGTCAACTCAACAAGAAATCGTCGCGTAGAACTTAAAAGTAAAATACTCCTGGGCGGTTAGAAATAACTAATTTATAGTATAAACGAAAAAGACAAATTATATTTGATACGTTCTATAAGATTTAGTAAACAGAAGTCTTTCCATTCTTTTAAAACAAAAGGTGTAAGCAATTTCAAGACAGCATTTGACCTTGCATCACATTCCGTATATCGGATGTCACGCCAAGATAATGCAAATTTTGTTGAACAATCACTCAGCACAGAAGTTGTCAGCTACTTTTATTTAGCTTAATTTTTTGACAAATGTCCTGAAAATTATTTAAGACCCCTTGTGAAACGTCATCGCTTCTGCATGCATTGCATGCCATTTATTTGAGGGAATGTTGGGCAATTTCCCAAAAAATCCCTGCACAGAAAAACGGCTGGAAAAAAAAATTGTGCAAAGGTGCCATGGGTGAAAAAAAGTCAAGCAAGTGGCAAAAAAAAAACTCTTGCACAACCTGAAGGTGAAAAAAAATATCTTGCCCAGTATACCTGAAAAAACTAATGGTCCATCCCTAACTGTTGTGAGTAGCTCCGGCCTGATTGGCCCCTTGGCTCGTAAGCAGACTTAACCTTTTTTCTTTTATTATTTTATACTCCTGGGTGGGCGGAGACACTCTAATTGTAAGGATCATCTGGTAGTCAGCCAGGTGGCTGTTCCTCTTGCTCCTGTCTTTATATTGTGAAGCGACAAGGAGTATTCCTACTCCCCATGGATAGGATAAAAGCTCATCGAAGGTGCCCCCCCCCCCCTCCAGCACCGCCCTTTGCCATGTTATCCCTGGAACAATTCACCAGTTCCCATTTATACATCTGGGTGGAGAGAGGCACTATGAGAGTGAAGTGTCTTGCCCAAGAACACAACACTACAACCCCAGGAGGACTCGGCTGAATATCCACCACTCATAAAGTGATTACACCTATTATTTATTTAATTTATAATTATTGACTTGCTACTTGTACATTTGCTAGTGGAGTATCTTAATAAATTCTCTATTGATTATTTCAGCCAAAACCATGAACAAACAAGCTCTAGAACTCATGGTATTAATCTATCTTCTGCAAGAAGGTCTTTTAGTTTTTTTTATCGTACATGTCACCAGGAAATAATTAACAAGGTAAGTTCTGGCCATAGCAATCACCTTGTGACAAACAAGCTAACTTGTCACAGCCACCTACTCTTCCAGTTGCTGGCGCCTACTTCAAAACATTTTGAAACCATGTAGTTGTATGCAGTTAGTGATGTGTGTCGGAGTTGGTTCCACATTGTTATTGCAAGACTAGAGATTTTTGTACGTGGGATACCTGTGGTATCACACACTAATGCGATTGGTTTGTAAGTCCGTTAATGCAAATGGGTTAAACAAATGAGTTTTTCAAATGAGTTGCAACATTGTATCCCACAGATGTACCCTTTAAGTTACCCAATTCTTTATCCTTATCGTATCACTGGTTCATTAGTTTTGTGTTTGTTAATAATATTTAGGAACTTTAAACTGCAGTAGGGCTGCAACGATACACCGGTGCACCGGTGAACCGCGATATTTTTTGTCACGATACGAATATCGATATTTGAATGGGATATCGCTGTATCGCAAAACAACAAAATATTTCTCATCAAAAATGAAAAATTACTTTACCAACATTCAGAAATTACTGTTTTAATCAGTTTTATGACTCCTTACCCAAGTACAGGCCTTTTTTAGCCACAGGGCTTCGTCGTTGCTTAGTATCGCTTCGCATGCTTCCAGTCACGTATTTTTCAAGATGGCGGCACGAAAGCATGCGTAGTCTTATGCGCCCGCAACAAAAACACGCGGCTCGTTCGTCGCATTGGTTCTTTCGTCAAAATGTCTTCCTCTGCACCGTCCTCTTATAAGTCAAAGGTATGGTAAGACTTTGGATTCAAAGTTTTTTACGATGGCCAAGGAGTGAGACACTTCTCGTAGAATTCTTGTGTTATTTTTTACCATTATTTTGTTAATTGTTATCAATGGAAATTAAAGATTCCAAAGCAGTTTAGTAACATTACGTCACTTGTCAGTTGTATGTTATGATGCATCGTATCGTGTATCGTATCGTGGCACTTGTACCGAGATATGTATCGGTTGCTAAGAAAATGTATCGTTGCAGCCCTAAACTGCAGTGTTTTAGTTTAATTTGTGTTTCGTTCTTATCTTTTCCAAGGTGTTGGCTGCAGTTTCGCAACATGTCATTTACTCTCTACAGCAGTCTCCCCCTGATATTGAGGCTCTCAGAGTTTACTTACTTCTTCCTGAATGCTCCGTCTACCAAAGAGAAGAACGGCTCAAATTTGATGCCATTGTCATTCCCTTTAGTGAAGCAATCTTGAAATTATCGACTGAAGGTGGCAAAGTGTTAAGTGAGTGACTGAACATCAAGACATGTACACATGATGAGTAGCATTGCACTTCATTGCATGTACAATTAATGATGTTGATTACTTAACCACTAGGTGGCTCTTCTCTGTTAAGAAAACACTCATTAATTTGTATAACAGTTTATTAACTTGGGCGTAATTTCTTCAAATCTTTTGACGACACAAGATCCTGCAGTGCTCAAGGGTTGAATGGCATAGTTATGCTGGTTAGAGCCCAGTCCATTTGCTTCTTGTCATGTTCTTGTACAAGACACTTACAACTGCAGTACTCCAGTGCCCAGAGAACGCAATGCAGCCCTTGGTCAGGGCTTGATCTCAAACTCCAGAGTCTGCTGTTTGTTTTGTCTTAGAATGCAATACAATGGACATTAGTTTGAAGTTGACCTGCTGATAAACAATCCTTACACATGCCGCCATATGCCATATTGTGCCTGTTATTGTCACTTATTTTAGTTTTCATTTCCCTTAGGACGGTGGTGGTCAACATTACCTTCAACTTATTTTTCTCATACAATTGAGGTTTGTCCTTCCTGTCCATGTTTCTACAGTTGATATTATTTTATTGGTTCCAGGGCCAAAATATTCCATCCCCTAAAGAAAAGTGAAGCTACCTACCAGAATATACCTACCCTATACAGTAAAAAATGTGCATGTACACGTTCACATTTACCTACGCAAACATGCACATTTCAAATGTATGGAAATACAGTAAATTTGAAGCCAGCTGGTTGATTATTAACTAATAGTGGACTTAAATGCTGAACCTAATAATAACTAATGATAAACATATTATTTAAAAATAATTTATAATTTTCAGTAAGCCATATAGGGTAACATCTCTAGTATTTACCGCTAGTGTTAATTGTTGGCTCTGCTCACCCATAACAAAACAAGGAAAAAAATCAACATCCTTGCATGCATTAATTTATTAGTATAATTCTCTTTTATTGTTTATTGAATACTAATAGTAGGTCAATATTTTGTGCATTAGATGTTTCAAGACTGTATAAAGTACTTACTGCGTTTCCCACTTCCAAAATTTATTGATGAAGAGGTATGTAATGGAGCCAAAACCAATTATAGAAATTTTGATGAGGTATCCTACTGATGAATGGTGACAGCAGTAAGCTATTTACAGGAGCTACTAGTGTGTTTGTGGTCTATCCTCTTAGAATTGGAATGCACATGGCCAATAATTGTGGGTGCAATTATTTTCTGGGTATTGGTGAGGGAAGGAGACCATGTTTCCCATACATGTTAAAAAAGGGTGCCCAGGCTCACATTATGACCACTTGGTTAAAATGGCAGCGGCCAACTTATAAGGATTTGTAGGAAATGTTCTAGATACAATTGATATTGAAAGAAAATTTATTAATTAACAGCTAGTAAAGACTTTCTTGCTTGCTTACTTATTTGACTGTTACCACTGTGGTCATTTTGCTTTTTAATAGGTCATGAGACGACAAGCAGCTCTTGCTTCATGTCTGGGTGTTTTGGAGCAGCTTAATTATGTAAGTAAGCCGGACACTGCTGCCTGCTTAGGGCTTAGGCAGATGTAAAAATAATCACTTCATAGTTCTTGCAAGTTGAGCAACCAGGGTTGTCCAAAGGAGCTGGTCGCCAACAAACCATTTGTTGTCGTAAGCACTTTGCACGTATACAGTCATATACCAGTAGTTGCCATTTTTCTCAAATTATGTCACCAGCTGAATCTGTATGCAAGCCATTCCTTTAGCTTTCTTCCTTTGTTCCTTCTCGCTAGGAACTGTTCCTACATCCTTGTTTCTAACTTTGTTTTTCTTTCCCACTCACTAGGTTAATACAGAATCAGGTGACATTGTGCCATTTAAAAAATTTTACATTCCGGAGATTCAAGCAACCATTGATATCGGAGCTGATTACTACAATTGGATTCAAAATCAGGTAATACTTAACACTGCATGACTGGTTAATTTTTCCCCAGAATCTCAATGTTTCCAGAGGTGGAGCCAAGGGAAACATTGAGATTCGAGGGGAACAAATTAACTGGCTTCCTGAGGGACCAGTCATTAAGTGATTTGCTATATAGCACAACAAAGACTTTGAAGAAGGGCGGTCATTTGTGGACATTCACGGGTAACAGTGCACTCTTACCCTCTTACATCAGAGATTTTACAATGTTGTCTGCTCTGAGCCTTTTGGTGCGAGACAGTTTTATTGTTAGGTGTCATGTGACATCAAAGTAGCCAAAAAGAGTGTGTGCTGTTGGGGAAAAAATTCCAGCTATGTAACAAACTTACATGTATATCTTGAAGAAAAAAGTAATCAGTGGTGTAGGAGCAGTGAAATGGTAATAAATTTTACTGATTAAAACTAGAATTAGTTGTAGAATGTAATTGTCGTGAGGAAAAAGCCAATATATGAATGTGAGATGAGTGAACTGCTCACTCATTTCCCGTTAATCAGGATTTGATTTTACATCATTTTACAGAGAATCATGTTGTTGCTTCATTTTGAATTTTCATGCACGACATACAACCAATCAGATCCCTGTAGAGCTACAATTTCAGTATGGAATGTTTTGGTGTGAAATTAGGGCGTCTGTGGAGCAGGTCTTGCACAGAGTGTAGAAAGAGAAAAATCTGTTTACTTATATGCTAGTTCACAACAAATATGAGTTATTAACCAAGCATGAGCTCAAGATGGCAGGATATTGGCCAAGTTCGCTTTTGCTTGTTTATGGACCGAGACAAAGTTGAGGCCCACAAACATGCAAAAAAAGAATGAGGCCAATGTTCTGTCATCTTTTTCAAACGTACTTGGTCAATAAAGGTTTTCTTATAATTATGGCAACAACAGCAGCGATAACAATAACAAATTTGTGGGAAAATCGTGGCCAATCCCGAGCAGGCAAGATAGGCCATCTTGCCTGGTCAAGTAGCCAATCACAGTGCAGGGCAGTTAGCCAATCACAATGCGGGGCCTGCTTGCAGGGCCAGCCGAATAATAAATTACGTTGTTGCACTTGTCTAAGTTCGACACAGCACAGCAGTAAAAATAGAACACAGCAAGCTTCACCTCCTTCTCCTTCTGTTTAGATTCTGACAAACCTTCAAGATTTTCGCCGCCATCTCTATCATGTGGTAGGCCTTTGATTTTCAAAAGCATATTTGCTGAACTCTTTAGCCTTGCATCTGGAAGAGGGGTGGCCTACTAGCCTTGCTAGTAATCTATTTTACAAATCATTTTTATCCCATTGCATTTCTTTGTGGTTTCCTAATTCCTTAAAGGGGCTTCGTCATGGATTTTAACAGATTTTTGGACACCCAAAATTTATATTTGTGTTGCAGGAAACCTAAACGTTATGGTCCATTTTTATTATAAAGTGTTAACAAGCATCGATGGCTGCAGATGGTTTGGATGGAAATGGAGTACAACTTGAAAAATCAAGGCTTAACATTTCAAGTTGTTTCCTCACATCTTCAAAAAAATCGATAGTTTTAGCCTTAGCTTGATTTTAGGTATTCAGAGATAACGTTTTTGATGGGTTAAGTTACCTGCCACAAATTTCAGAACAGTTTAGACCAAAAATTAGTGAAACCCCGTGACCTAGCTCCTTTAAGAGCCAGACACGTGCTAGCAAGCAAACTCTTATGTTTACAGTAATCATCACTGTAAACATTAGAACTTACGTGTTTTGCAAAATGGTGACAGCTACTAGATCGAGTAGCTAAAAAGAATTAACTGCAGCAGTTTACTACAAGGTACTTTTGCTGTCACCTGTCAAGTCAATAACAGAAACAGATTGTCTGGCGCTGTTGCAGATAGTAAGCACAAAATCAAGGTATCAGCTCTCGCATGGCTCACTACCCTCTAAGAGAACAATAAAACAAACAGGAACAATGCCAAGAAGCCCCCCAAAACAATATCAACTGTTAGTATATACCACACAAGTGAATAGTGCTTTTCACGCGCGCTGATTGGTTAACTCGGAGGTGATTAGCAAAGTACTATTCACCTCCGAGCAGCCGAAAAGAAACAAAATGGCTTCGCGCATCGCTTTGGGTACCGAAAGTAATGTTTTGGTCCGTTGGTTATTCAACTTGTGTGGTATATACTAAAACAATTATTCACCTCAGTGTCGGTGAAAGTGGTGGATATTTACCTCCACTTCGGTGAATAATTGTTAACTGCACTAGAGAACCAGTAGAATTACAAAAGCTGCTACACTGATGTGCACTTCTGTAGCATTGTTCATAGTGCCTTATGATGGAGCTTACAGTACCTGCACGTGTTACAAAACGTTCCATCAGCAATTTTTCCTCAACATTTAACTGTGAAGCTAATGTTCACCATACTTCCAGTTTAAACTCGATGTTTGTTACAGAGTCTGAAAAGATTGAAATGAATGATTCTTTATTTTTGTCTTTTTTAGCAAACATTTTCATTCTGTCGCTACCCATTTGTTTTCGATGCTGAAGCCAAAACAACTCTTCTTCAAGCAGATGCCGTGATGCAGATGCAAGTAAGTTGAGTTAACGTTGATAGTAAATTGTTTGAACAGAGGAGTACTAGTTGCCTTAATAGAACTATTAAGTTGACTTAATAGAACTAAGTAGTTCACACCTACTCTGACCCTATGACCCAATGATTCTATCCCACTAACTCAAAACCCGCCTTTCTGATCAAATCACACTAAGTGCACCTTACTGCATTGCATGTCTTTTATCCTTCTCGATTTCACGCTGCCCTATAACATGCCGCCTCTCTACCCCAACCTTCCCATTCCTTCATGCCATCCCATCCAGGACCACCCATGGGCTCAAGCCAGACCGGACCAACACTCAGGAGGAGAACATGCTGTCTTGACAACGACATCTGCAAATGGTGTCAGATGTTCTAGTCTTGCTACATCTTCACTGTTCTGGTTAGCAGGGGACGTTAAAGACACACACCACACCACACCCACACACTCACTCACCGTGAATAGTACGGCACGAAGTTCCGGATGTTGTCTTCAGGTTTCTGCCCGTTATACTGTAAATGCTCAGAAATGTTAGCCATGTTTAGAAGCTACTCTACAATCCGAGGGTAATTAAAGTGTTCACTTCACTTCACACTCGGTGGCCGATCCAGGGGAGGGTCCCGGCGCCCCCCCCTCCCCCCCCCCTCAATTTTTCGGAAGTAACTCATTTTCTATGATCTGCCGGAATTATCTTTGCAAAATTTCACATTCATAGTCAAGTCTTTAAAAGCCCCCCCCCCCCCCCCTCCCTTAGATGAAGGGCTAGATCTGCCACTGATACTGTCTGTTTTCTAGAGTGCTGTGGAAGAAGTGACTCGCCGCAATGTGCGTTCTATGATGAGTTCGTTGTTGCCAATTAACCCAGACAATCCTATACTGGTGATAGTGGTGAAGAGAGAGAACATTGTGGACAACACTCTTAATCAGATCATGAAATGTGGTCCTTGTGACTTGAAAAAACCTCTCAAGGTATAAAATTAAAATTCTCTATAGCAGCCAATAACTACGCAGCGCAATGACAGTAAAATGCTGAGAAACATGTTACAGTGGAACCCTGATATAACGATATGCCAAGGAAGCAGTAAAATTATATCGTTATATCGAGGTATCGTTATATCGAGACTCCTGATATAACGATATGGCTGTAAAATAACCGAAAATATCGTTATATCGGGGTAAAATTAAAATGTACTTTTTCTTTTTACTACATATATTATTTAATTAAACTTGTAATGAGTATCAAATGATTCACAAATGTAGCGTTTCAAGCATGCAACAATGTTCTTCAACAATATGCAAAACATAAGACGTTTTCAAGGTTACACGACAAAGTCTCTGGTTTGAATCGTAAAAGGGAAGCAAAACTAAACTTAAACATGTGTACTGATACTGTAACATCGTTATATCGGGGAAGATTTTAACCTCGGTACGCTAAATTCTCATCGTTATATCGGGAATATCGTTATATCGAAGATCATTATATCGGGGTTCTGTCTGTCTTTGCCGCCTACTTCTACATTTCTGCCACCTACTTTGATTCTTATTGAAAACCCTACTGTCAGCCCATACATTTTACTGTAACTTTTGCCGGGACATAGCATATTCATCGTTATACCGGGGATATCGTTATATCGAGGATTGTTCTATCGGGGTTCCACTGTATGTTCGTTTTTATACTTGAGATGCAATATCCGTTTGCATAAACTTGGGCAAATATTTTGTAGTTCGTCTAGGCGAGCATAAGGCACATTATCCATCTAGACGAATCATTTTTCGCAATGCGTCTTGAACGACGCACAACAAAAGATAGTTTTACACATGTATGTATAAAATCCCAAAAAAATCTCTCTCCGTTGTATTTGAGGCGGATTTTTAGCAATATTTTGAATGTGCACACATACAATCTTAGGAACTCTGACTCAAACTGCTATATGCTTAGAACGAAAACAGAGTCTGAAATCAGACATCAGCCAAATTTGAACGATTTTAAAATTTTATTGCATGGGAAAGATTATTTTATAGTACATTGGAAATGATTAAAGCATAATATTATAACATTTTTATTATCCTTAGTTAAGTAGTTTTGTAGTGAATGCAATTAATGTAGTTAATCTGTAGTTAGTGCATTTGAAAGTAATTCAACACGACTCTTAGGAAAACCATTGTGGTATTATTAGGATATCGTGTATAAATAAAGATTGATGACGATGACGATTTGTCAAATAATGCGCCTTGTGCCCGTGTTTCTCCTAGAGACGCATAACCAGATCAACTACAAAATCTTTGCCCAAGTTTGCCCAGAACGTGATGCGTGTCAGTATAATAAGTGACTAAGGGAGACTGAGTTATATCGTGCGGCAATTTTTGGCTATTGAATATTTGGCCAGTGTCTAATGGCATACTCATTTTGCAGGTTATGTTTTTTGGTGAGGAGGGTGTCGATGCTGGCGGTGTAAGGAAGGTAAAATGCATAGAACAATTAGCATGTTTGGTGTTTGCGTCAAATTGTCTGTGCAATTTAAGTTAATAATAAACTTCAAGTTGATAATTAACTGTTCCAAAAATAAATCATGTGCACTTCGATAGATTCTAACCTTGAAATTTATTATTTGATTAGCAACAGGACCTCGTGTCGCACAATTCATACACCTTATTCGATGGTTTATCATGTTATACGCTCGGATATTTTGCGAGTTGCGTTGTATTTTATTGAAAAATACGAGTAATGAGCAAAATGTCCGCTTGTATTATTTGTTAAACCATCGAATAAGGAATTCATTATTGCACTAATAAATAAGATTTGGTTCGACTATTGTTGCTCCACTTTCAGTCCGTATTTTTGCCCTGTTCTACAGTGTAATAACGTGGCATATTTTGCGGGTTCTTTTGCCCTAATATGGTAAAATGGCGCAATAGTGGAATAATAAAGAGAGTAATTGCACTCGTAATTTCGATTCAGCTTCACACCCTATGGATATTGGATATTTTCATCAGTTGTTATGTTACGTGTATTAATGTGCTACTGAATGAAAAAAACTTTGTATTGCCTGACTTTGCTGATAGTGAAATCTCATTTCTGTAGGAATTCTTCATGTTGCTTCTGACCGAGATCTTGGATCCAAAATTTGGAATGTTCACTTACATTGAAGAGTCGCAGACGATCTGGTTTAACGATACGGTATGTTAAAGCAGTACATGTTTGGGTGAATGCATGTGATGGTGAAATGGTGGAATTTATAGTGGCTCTTCGTCCACAGCACTTTTCCCTGACTGATTTCGAATTTGAAGTGTTGGTTTTTGTGGAGGGAGTTAAACTGGAGAACCCGGAGACAAACCCTCGGAGCAAGGACGAGAACCAACAACAAACAACAAACTCAACCCAAAAGCCTTTTAAGAGACCTAACAATGTCCTGTGTCGTTCTAAGAGTAATATCAGGAAAAGCTGTTGCAGCCTGCGAATACAACTAGGCTGTTCCTGATGAAAAATGACAAGCAGTCTTCAGCAGAGAGTCGGGTACTTTTCCCTGAAGATAAATTCTGCCTACATGTAAGGTCATTAAAATGTCAGTGGCTGTGCTTCCAACAGGTCTTTATTTCAAAAGGGTAGACTCATAACTGTCTTCTTCCAACAATGAGTTTAAAGAGATAATGAGTGATTCATTGTTGGTATTAGCAAGCTAGGCGTTCAGCGTTCACTTGTACTTGCTGCATCGATAAACCATAAAAACCTGAACGCTGCCTTTGAGAGCTGAAGAAAATATCATGAAATATAAGAAAACACATAATGTGTTTTGGGATTTTGGCCAAATCCTTTTTCAACTAACGGCTGGAGACATTATCTGGCTGCAAGTGTCATTGTGTTGTTTTTTTTTTCTTATAGACATTTGAAGAGAGTCCAATGTTTTTGCTGATTGGTGTCATTTGTGGCCTGGCTATCTACAACTCCACAATAATCGATCTCAGGTTTCCTTCAGTTTTGTACAAGAAACTGTTAGGCAGGTAAGGTAAAACGCAGTCTTGAAAAGCTCCTGGTGTGTGGGAGGCACAGTGGCTTCTTAATGCTATGGCAATTATGAAATTAGCTTTCCTTTGAGACTTGTAGGTCAAAAAATACTCTGGTATAACGCGGTATGTTGTTGGTAAATTATATGTATTGTCTTTGTGAAGAAAACGCTAAGAAATTGCTCCAAATAGTCTATGTACTGTCAGAAAATATGTCTTTTTCCACCGTTCAAACTCCTTCTTTGTAGAATTAGCAGCAGAAGACGTTAACTAAAAATTGTTATTGTTTTATTTCAGGACACCGAGTCTTGATGACTTCAGGGGTTATAAACCTCAAGTTGCCAGGTTATTTCTACATATTTTCGTTATGTACAGCTGGATTATTGCACAGGACGGTTACAAACATATCAAATAGAATTTTATTACGTTTTGCTAAATACTCGCTATGAAACTTAATGTTTGCGAAGAAATTACTTCCATGGATCTAAATGACAAAACCAAAGTTTGATTCCTGACAACCAAATATGTCTCCCGGGCGTTGTAATTTAAGTTACAAATAAACGAGATTAAGTTTGAAAACTGTTCAACCCAACAGAATTTCAAAACCCATATCGCAATCCGTTTCAATCTTCTTCACTTTTGTCCATCCGTACCTTCTTTTGTATTTGCTGTGTTACTGAAATGTTCCTTTACTGTTTTAAGTGTTTTTTGTCTATATTTCATCCAACTTGGTGACCATTTTCTTTTGCCTGAATCCGTGCCATAGTTCAATTCTTTTAAATTTAACTCGTAAAAATATCGTTACATGGTACAGTACGCACCGTGCTTGTGGTAAGTCCTTCGTAGCCATGGCAGGTGTGTGAAATGTCGCAGGTTTGACTTCTGTTAGGAAAAACCTGTCAAATTTTAACAGAGTAGACTGTTTTATGGACTTGGCCAATTGTTTTTTAGCTTGTTGTTATACATCCGTCTTGATCTTCCTCAGTGGCCATTGCTGTTTATATTCGGTTAATTATTACTTCTTTGGTGTGTTTATTCTGAAAAAAAAAAAGTTTTATTTTTGGATCCTCTTCAATTCAATGTGAAAGCAATTTAGTACAACATAACTGAAAATATCGCGACATGATTCCTTTAAGGAGGCTCACAATGGTTTCCAGCTCTTAACTTTGATGGGTCAGTACTACAAGTTGTTACCAGTTGCTACTACAATAAGGATATCAAACAAACGTCCGATCATCACTAAATAAGTTGTAGCCATTTTCATGACGTCATTGGTTACCATAGCAACAGTTTAGCCCGTTAAAAACACCTTTAATTTTGCTTTTAAGTGCTTATAACTCAAAAATGAGCACGGTGACCCCCATTTTTTATTATTGAATAATGATTAGCATGTTAAGATGCACCTTTTTGCAAAGTTAAAAAAAATTTATCTAGCGGTTTCAGAGCCACCTTAAATTTCCGAAAATGTAAGGTGGCTCTGAAACCGCTTTAAGGAGGCTCACAATGGTTTCCAGCTCTTAACTTTGATGGGTCAGTACTACAAGTTGTTACCAGTTGCTACTACAATAAGGATATCAAACAAATGTCCGATCATCACTAAATAAGTTGTAGCCATTTTCATGACGTCATTGGTTACCATAGCAACAGTTTAGCCCGTTAAAAACACCTTTAATTTTGCTTTTAAGTGCTTATAACTCAAAAATGAGTACGGTGACCCCCATTTTTTATTATTGAATAATGATTAGCATGTTAAGATGCACCTTTTTGCAAAGTTAAAAAAAATTTATCTAGCGGTTTCAGAGCCACCTTAAATTTCCGAAAATGTAAGGTGGCTCTGAAACCGCTAGATAGAATTTTTTTTAACTTTGCAAAAAGGTGCATCTTAACATGCTAATCATTATTCAATAATAAAAAATGGGGGTCACCGTGCTCATTTTTGAGTTATAAGCACTTAAAAGCAAAATTAAAGGTGTTTTTAACGGGCTAAACTGTTGCTATGGTAACCAATGACGTCATTAAAATGGCTACAACTTGTTCGGCAATGATTGGACATTTGTTTGATGTCATTATTGTAGTAACAACTGATAACAATTTGTAGTACTGACCCATCAAAGTTTAAGAGCTGCAAAGTGCTGGAAACCATTATGAGCCTCCTTAAAATCTTTTTTCATAATGGTAGAGCGGTTTTCACTTGAGTGTCGAAAGTAACTCGCGTTTGCTTTGGTGTTGCATTACTACGCTTAGTGATTGGCTTAAAAAACTCGCGCCACTTTCCTGACCAATCAGAAGTTAAACCAAAAGCAATCGTGACTCGCTCGCGCACGTTTTCCCGCGCTTTGCACTGGCTGCATGCATTTGCTTCGTGTTTTGATTGGTTCACTTGATTGCCAATACTCCTTTGTGATTGGCCAGAGTCATTACTTTGGGTTTTTTTTTTCGACACTCACTCGAAAATTACTCTACTATAAATATGTTGAACCGTAAAGTTTTGTTCGAATCGTGATTATAAGTTTTTCGCTCACGTTTAACTCACAGAAATCTTTCGAATTTGCTGGATTATGATGAAGATGACTTCACAGAAACGTTTGGACTCAACTTCCAGGCAAGTTATTGCTTCTGTTATTTAAATCCGTGTTCCTCCACCAGCTGGAAACTTTGTTCAAATTTACTTGGACAAGGGCCATTATCCTGCGAAAATCGCTTAGAATATCACTTAGTATACCTCGTACGTCGAGTAGGTAGGTAGGTAAACTTTATTTAAAACAAACGCTTGCCCCGTCAACTATAAAACTTTATATATCTGTTATGTACGGATGACAGATAACAAGGACTTTCTGACCCAATTGGGGCATCGTGGCAATTTGTTGAATAATAACGGACGACAGTTTGCACAGAGCACTTTTAGGAACTGAGTATAATTGTTGCGAGTGAATGAAAGTTGATTGCGAAATGTGCCAATTGTCTTAATTATACAGATTGTCCGCGAGAAATACGGGGTGCTGGAAAACATTGATTTGATTCCAGATGGAGCCAACACTGCAGTCACACTTGAAAACAGGTACAGTGCTTTTTTTTTTTATCAACATTTGCTTTCAGATTTAACTCGAGGACATTCCTTTCTTCTTTGCTCTCCGACCGATCGACCGGCTGACTGACTTAGGGGAGGGGGGTTAGCAGCACTACTGTCAGGGAGCTTTCTGAGCGCGCGCTAATGACGCAATAAATCGTGCGCAGTAAGGATGCGCAATGCTAAACAGGGGAGTGACCTTAATAAACTAGCTTCGAGTTTTGATTGGTTCACTGGATTGTCTGTATGCTCTCTGTGATTGGTTTGGTTTAATCGAAAATCACTCTAATTCGTGAATTCGACTAAGAGTTGAAATAACCTTTGTTGCTTTGTTTGCCTGTGTCTAGAAAGCAGTATGTGGACGTCTATATCGATTACTACTTGAACAAGTCAGTAGAAAAACAGTTTGAAGCTTTTGCTATGGGATTTCACCGTGTGTGTGGCGGTAAAGTTTTGGTAAGTGTATTTCTTTGTTCACTAAGAACAAGCTGTGATCTGTTGCGAATCCATGTATTTACTTGCTTGTTGCCTTTGTGGTCTTATGTTGTACATTACAGGAGTTTTTTCACCCTGAGGAGCTTATGCAGATGGTGGTAGGATGTCAGGATTATGACTTCAGAGAACTTGAACAGGTAACAAAACCGATAAATGGCAAGTATTCCGTTCTGAGAACACAACAGGCAATGGTAAAGACGCCCTCCCCCCAAATGTGAAAGTTTCAACAATAAGCCATGTAACATCTTGCCCACAACCCTCACACCTCTTTGCCCCCTCACTCCCTCCCCCCTTCCAGTGGCGGATCCAGGGGAGGGGCCTGGGGGCCCGGGCCCCCACCTTATTTTTTTCGGAAATAGCGCATTTTCTTTGAAGTGCCGTAATTATCTTCGCGGAATTCAGCATTGATAGTCAAGCGGGGCCCCTCCTTAGCTGAAGGTCTGGATCCGCCACTGCCTTCGCCCCCTTGCCGTCTTAATTCACGTTTGTCTCAGCTTGTTGAAGAACGACTCTGTTGTTTTTTATTCCAGGTTGCAGAGTATAAGGGAGACTATCACAAGAACCACCCCGTTATCAGGAACTTCTGGGAAGTATTTTTTGATTTCCCGTTTGACATGAAGAAAAAGTTCCTTGGTATGTTATTAGAATATAGTGGGGGAAATAAGCCCTCTTTAATGTTCCGGCCTTGTAGGTCTGAAAAATAACCCGTGAACAATTCAGATATCAGAAACTTATCTATTGACATTAATGAACCATACAAAGATCCGTTGAACAAAAAAATATGTTTGAACGGTTAACATTTTGTGGCAGTTTTTGTAAATACTCCATTCAGTGTTGTTGTCGGTTGATAAATTAATGAAAATATGTTAAATAATAAGGAAACTTGTGTTAACCATCTGTTTGCACTTTCAGTTTTCTTAACAGGAAGTGACAGGGTGCCAATCTTGGGAATGAAATCCATGAAGGTATTCACTGTTGTAAAGTAATGATTCATTGACAAGTGCTTTTTTGGAAGACTGGGGTGGGAGATGGGGGTGGGGGTGGGGGATATTCCCTACAGTGGACTATACGGGGAGCTCCGCCCGAAAGGTCTACCTTTATCAGGCTCTAGGTATATAGATGGGTAGGGATTTCGGGATTTCATGAGTTGAAGTATATAAAATACTTCAATGAATCGGCTGTTCGGTAACC
The DNA here is from genome assembly GCA_963693305.1 of Meandrina meandrites. NCBI lineage: Eukaryota > Metazoa > Cnidaria > Anthozoa > Scleractinia > Meandrinidae > Meandrina > Meandrina meandrites. Next base: position 38,051,303 of record OY855907.1, read on the forward strand.
TGCGAACGCAGACGTATTTCCGGCTGTCGCTTGTCTCCGCCGAAAACTAAGACAAGCGACAGCCGGAAATACGTCTGCGTTCGCAGGCTAGCTGTTCGGTGGGTCTGTTCAAAATATTTTGAAAGACCTTTTAAATACCAAAATGGAAAACTGTCATTTAGCATTTAAAAAGCCCTTACAAAATGCCTTGAAGAGACCCACGGAACAGTCGATTCATGTTCAAGTACTGAGATGTAGTAACTCTTCTCTAGGTACGCGGAAGGTTCCTTTTATATGAAATTGTAAGGGTTTGGCCCTCGGGGCGAGCCTCCCCGTATGAAAAAGTTTTGAGTAGCCCCTTCCCCCTCCCCCGGGTTTGAAGAGGCTACGTCACGGTATTTTAGGTAACTTCGTTAAATATTTTAAATTGCTAGAGCGACAGTCTTTTGGCAAAATCATGGCTGCATAATAAACAAAGGTAACTTCAGAGCATTACAAGGATATCTTCATAACATTTGAGATAAACTTTAAAAAAGCGGGCCGCCGTTTTTGAGTTAACGCAAACGTAATCCGATTTCGTATTCTCTAATTTTGCCATCCATGCCCAATCTTGGCTTTGTTGTGTTTCTTTTGAGTTCTTCTGCAACGTTAAGCCGTTGCTCTGATATTCCAGTTGCGTGACCTATCCGTTGCGTGACTCTTACGGTTACCTCTTTTTAAGCAACCAAGCCCCAGTACTCTTAATCTACTAAATTTGTCTTGTTTTCATTTGTTCCACAGATCATAATTCAGCCTGTGGCTGGTGGGGAACACGGAGATCACCTTCCTGTGGCTCACACTTGCTTTAATTTGCTGGACTTACCGAGATACCCAACAAAACTCATGATGAGAACAAAACTCAGCCAAGCAGTGGAGTACTCCAAAGGATTTGGACTTGCTTGAGTGAAATGTGTTATTTCGCTGAATGCACGTCTTAAAAATCTCAGTCACTGACCAAGATAGACAACTGGTTTCATCAGAGACATATCTACCTTGAGCCTTAGTATATGGCCAAAAAAAACAGGCATACCCTTGTTAAAGCTTAGTTCCTGGCTTGTTCTTCTCAGAGCCTAGCTTCTGACTAAGAATGAGACATGCATACTGCCCGCAGTATATGATGGCCTAGAAAACATGACCTGGTTAAAGATTTAGTTTCTGGTCAAGAACAGTTGGTCTTCTGCGCATCGCAGCTTCTAGCTTGGAAACAGACGTGCCGACCTAGAACCTTGGTGATGGCCAAAAAGGGTTCGTGTGCGCGCTTAAGCTTAGTTTCTGGTCAAGGAACAAACTTATGGTCCCGTTTATCTTTCGTTTCGACAACAAAAGAATGTAGATTCATTGGATGATGATCTGAATAAATGGCCGTGAAAGAGCGAAAATTATAAATTATAAAAATTCATTGTATAAAGGACATTTGGAGATCTTTCATGTCGCTTTCGGTCCTATGAATTGAATCAGTGTCCGAGTTTGTGTGTCACGTGACAAGGACACGTTACGTAGTAAATCCGCAGACCAAAATCTTCGCACTGCAAACTCAGGTACATATTCTGCTTTACGCAACGTAAAGAAGTACTTCGAAAATTGCAACGTCGGCATGGCATGACGTCTTGTTGCTTAGCAACCTTTTAAAAGAAACCGCTGGATTAATGTAATCGTTGCTCGTGAGAGTGAATTGTTCCAGATAGGATGGCGACACAGATGATGTTTGCCCATCAAGAACTGCTAGTGTGCAGAATACCAGATTTAACGTGCCGTTCTCGGAAGATTATCCGTACTTCCAGTAGGTTTTGTATAGGCAACACGACTGTGTTAATTTTGACATTTGTAAAAGATCTTGCATTTTTTATAATTACGTTTCATCACATTGAACGATAACAAAGGATCGTGTGGTGTTGGTGAACAAATGAATATTAGATTTGTCAAGGGAGGCAAAATTTGGCGTATAAGATTTTGAAATAAACGTGTTTAAAACTGTAGTGGTGTAAATTGCCTTGAGGGAAGTGCATGCAGAGGATACTTGTTAAAGTCAAATGTTGAAGACGGCAAGTTTTATTAAATTTGGTTTTCGCGCGAGAGAGCTCGAGCAAAACACAAGGAGAGCGCCGCTGACATACCGCTGCTTCGAGAACGGGTCTTGTCCTTCAGAAGCACAAAAGCATGCGCGATAATGCTGAAAGGTACTATGGGTAGTGGCAGTTTTTCATTGCTTGATGGAAATTCACGGTGTTTTAGCGCCATAGATCGTTTTCATATGACAGCACGGCGGCCATATTGGTGTTCCAAAACAAAGAAACGGCGGCCAAATTGGTGTACCAAGCCATTCCTCAGGAAATAAACTCTATTTTTATGCAAAAATCGTATTTTGTTTTAGTAAACCAATATGGCCGCTGGTCACGTGAGTGAAAACGCGCCATGGAGCAGGGTTGCCACAAGTCGGCAAATGGTGAGGGAAAATAGAAATTCTTGAAGGCCACGTAAAAGACAGGGAGTTTTATTTTGAGTCGGGAAAATCGACATTTTGAAGAAAAGTCAGGGAAAATTGACATTTTGAACTGAGGAAAGTCAGGGAAGGTTGACATTTTGAAGGAAAGTCAGGGAAAATTGAAATTATAACACCTTTGATTTAATACCATAGATTACTGATGGAAGAAACTTTTCAGGTCAGTGTAATCTCAGCAAATTTTTCTTTTGAAAGTTGAGGCTGGAGACTGCTACAATTCTCTATTTTCCAATTGCCCATAATACACCTTGTTTGCCCCCCCCCCCCCCCCCCCCCAATTTTGCATAAACTATTGTTTTTGAATTCTCTTGGGAGGACTGCATATTTCCAAAACAATAGTTTATGCAAAATTTGGGGGGCAAGCAAGGTGTATTATGGGCAATTGGAAAATAGAGAATACACGATACACCCTTTTCGTGTTAAATGAGCAGAATAAATAAATGCGAAACTGTGGTTTTACAGTACAGTTAACTCAATGCTTTAAAGGAAATACCTTTAAATTACCAGTGTTGTTTCTTATTGCATTTTACCTTATGTAGGACATCTCAGTTTGCAGCCCATCTTGGACTTAAAGCATGTAACTTCAGTAAGAACGTCTTAAGAACGTTTTCAGCCCCAAATCGTGAAAAATGAATAAGAACGCTCAGCCTCAGGTAAAATCCTGGCCGTGCATGCAGGCTTTCTGTTGTCAAGACTTCGAGCTGGGTTATCAACCATAATAGTACCTTTTACTCGATACGTTTTGTTGAATATCGGAGAGCATTCGTGCTTTTTCAATCCTTGACGAACACTTTTCGTTTTGCATTACTTGTCAGTAATTGAGCACTAAGTGTAAAGTAGCCATGCCTACAAGATGCGCCTGTGTTTCATTGCCCTTTCACTGTTTTCCAGATTCAACAGCAATTTAAAGGGTGGATTTTTCGGTTTTTTTGCAAACGCAAAATTCTATTTCTTACGCAACAGTGGCAAACATCTGACATGCCGCAATGGTAATTAACTCGGCAAACATTGACAAGTTGCCATGGTAATTAACGCGGCAGACATTGACATGTTGCCATGGTAATTGATGTGGCTGACATTGAAATGTTGCCACGGTGGGAACATGGGAGAATTGTTGTGGCAGACATTGGTTTGTTACCATGGAGATTAACAATCAAGACCGGTCAGTGGCAGCTATTGACATGTTGCCATGGTAATTAATTAGGACCAATTAACATGGGCACAAATAAACAGATCAATTTGATTGGCATGTTGTTATGATGATAATAACACCGATTGACCTTGCATGTCGCAAAATCAAAATAGCAGATCGATTTGTTGCGGCAAAGATTGACATGTTACCATGACGATTAATTACAACGAATTAACACAGCGACATGTTGCTATAGTAATCAATTATTGTCAGGACAATTGACGAAGGTATTCATAGCAAATGTTCACAAAAATATATCTGTTTTGGTAGGTCGGAGCAGCAAAAGCAACTTCAAAGCGTTCCGACGTGTTTGTTATTAATAGCTCGTTGGTTACGAAATACAAAAACAAAATACATTGATTATAATGCCAAGACAAGAATCTATTCTTATAACGACATTACCCCAAGCACGATAGCCCCTAAAAACTACTGCGTTGGAGGCTACCAGAGCAGTAACTCAAACCTTGTTCCACTTTAGAATTATTATTTTGTCGTTCAGTTCAACAATGGGCCTGAAAAACGTCCTTTTTCGGGAGCGAAGTAAAATACAACCGTGCCTATTTTTTGAACGAAAAGCTTCCAATAATACCAGTTTGCCACGTCCTGATGATCACAAGTCAGTTAACAAGAACAACGTGGCGATCATCGAAGAAGTGAGGAAAGCTGTTTATTTAGCCCAGGGAAACATAACGAGAATGTCGAAGAAAAGGAAGCGAAGTTCACCAGAAGAGCTGGCTGTTAGAAAACAAAGCATAGAGCACGCCCTAAAGCAGAGAAGAAACGCGATTTGCAGCGAGATGGAGAGAAACTGCTTCCAACAAGGAGCGTTTTTGGAAAAGCACCGACACAATTTGCAAGTTACTCACGAGCTCACAGTTCGAGGATTAATGTGGTGAATTTTACAGAGACCGATCTAATGTAGCAGTCACGTTTTCAATAAGACTGTTCCAGTTCACGCCAAAATACGCGATAATGAATTAGGACATTAGAAATAGAAGGCACTCCATGGAAATGGAACTGATGTTAATTTGACCAGAATCTGAATTTAAGTTAATTTAGGCTCGAAATTATACTATTCTTTTGCTCAAGTGAAATTACTATTAATACAATGTTATTAAAAGCTAGTCACGGTGTATTGCAATTCCTGAGTTTTGATTGGGAATTGGGAATCCCGCTTTCCTCCCCCCACCCCTGTCTTCTCCCGCCTTCCTTACTCCTCCCTCCCTGTGTCTTCCTCCAGCATTGAGGCTTTCAGCATCGACACGAATCGTAATGATTCGTTAATATCAGTAAACAGCCTCGTCCCCAGGCCAATTAACGCTATGCGAGTGAGCCGAGGAGGCTTGGAACCGAGCGCGATAGCGGGAGGCTTCCCAGGCGAATTCCACCATCAAGTTTGACTGGTGACGTCATCCTGACTTGCCGGGGAAGATAAAATAAAGGCGAATGTATATCTGCACTGATTTGACAAAAGGTGGACTCGGTGAACTCTGCTTGAAGGCCGACGGTAGTGTGCTGGGTAGCTGGGACATTGACCTAACAACCCTAGGGAGACCAGGGTCAGGCATTGATTTGCTGGCTTGCTGGGGGGGTGGTGAAAGTCAAGTTTTTTGGTCACTTCAAGGCAAACTTTTGCCTCACAAGAGTGTGCTGGTATTATTGTCATGTTTGTAATGTTTTGTCAGCTGAATTCAGCTGTCTGGCACCCTGTGACCGGGGATGGCTAGCCTCTACAGCAAGCCTACTGGGCTAGCCAGGCTCCCAGGTGGGGGGGAGGGAAGGGATTTGTCAGTGAATTGCAGGCCTTGCTGTCAACCGACTGGGAACCTTTTGTTGAAGCAGGGTAGATGTATCTTATTAGACATTTTAGTGTGTAGTATCGCTGTATATATTTACCAGTCAAAATACAAATGACGAGTAAAACTTTACAGCGATACTACGCACTAAAATGTCTAATAAGAGATTTATTATCCAACGTTTTCGTTTCCCAAAATTCTGACTTGCCAATGTTTTAATTCTTCGCGCGGTCGGGGGAATGAGACGAGTACAAATATCGTGTGATATTTGTACTCGTTTCGCGCGTTATTTGTACTCTGCGAAGCAGTGTTGGATAATACGAATGTGTATTCATTAGCGTCGTTTAATTCCTCATTAACATTTAGTAAATCTGGTTTAGTCCCGGTGCACGTCCTGGCTTCGAACGCGCTAACAACCGCTAGTCTTTTTTCATACCTTTTTTTTCGGGAAACAGACAGTTATATGTATTCTGTCTTTATTCTGTCTTATTCTGTATTCTGTCTTCCCTCGCTCTTATTTTAAAGAATAAAAGAAGTGCTGCTCGTAATCTAAGGAATGCTTGTCTTCATGCAAAATCCGTGATAAATTGCACAAAAAATGCGGGGTAGTTTTTCCGCTTACTTGTTCACACTTAATCGACATTTAAAAGTATACTTTAAAATTTTATTTCAAAAGTGTGTCAAATAAAACTTGTTATGAAGTTTATAGCGCATTAATTACCCTTAATTACTCTGTTGCTGCGGTATTTATGAAACAACAGTGACCTTATAGTCCTTACAGTGTGAGTAATTAGCTGGAACTGGTATTTAATTTTCATATGGAAGCAAATAAACTTACACATAGGTATAAATTCAGGCCGAGTGAGTTCAATTCCAAAAGTGGGCGTGCTGAACAGTAAGGCACTACCTCTCTGGAATCTCTATTTTCATTCGCCCGCTGTAAACACTACCTCTATTGTTATTCAGTGCTAGGGGCATTGTTATAACCTGTTACCTATTGTTTAAACAGGCAATGAAGGAACTCTTCCGAAAGGTAGTTGGTGACCCTCTTTATGAGGCGGAAAAACACATCCATCGCAATGCTTCAACTGGCAGTGCCGCTACATCAGTGAGCCCTGATGGTTACCAATTTAACCAAAACAACTTGGCGATCATTGAAGATCATTGAGGAGACTGTTTTCCTAGCGCAGGTCGACCGTCCGAAGGACGGGAAGCTCACCAGAGGAGCTGGCTGTGCTAAAAAAAGCATTAAACACACGCTTAAGGCGGGAGTTCGCCTGAAGCCCGTTTTTCCACCGCGTAACTTTTTAATGCGAATATCTCGCTCCCGTTTCAAACACTCTCAAAACCCTCTGTTCATCCCCACAAAGCTATGTTAAGCGGTGTTTTGTAATTTTTTGTGATTTTGGGGGATTTTTGGAAAGAGATATTTTTTCTCAAAGGATAAGTAAAATTTGGAGAAATAAGAAATATAAAAGATTTAATGTAATTTTAAAATTAGAATTTGAAGTTAAAAATTAGTAGATGGACACCCAAACAGTCCCCTGACAACCTGGGGTGCTCTTGCGTTGGGGTCAACTGTCCGGTGGTGTTCCAAAGTAATTTTCTTTCTTCTATCCCTTCTTTAAAACTCTTAAAATTTCACTCAAATTCACCTTTACCCCCACCTTAAGCAGGGACAAAACGCGATTTGTAGAGAGATAGAGAGGAGCTGTTTCCAGCAAAGAGCATAACGATTTGGGGAAAAACCGGCACAATTTGCAAGTTACTTTAATACGAGTTCACAGTTCGAGGATAAATGTGGTGATGTTCACAGAGACGGGCTATCGTTATCGGCATTGGAGTGAGACTGTTTTAACTCATGCACGGCAAAATATTTCACGAAAGGGACAGGGGCCGCTTCCCGTACCCTTTTACCTCCCGCCATTCCTTGCTTGGTAATTCCTGTCTCTGTGCTATTTATATTGCAAAATGTTGCCTCTGTTTACCCGGTTTCTGCCACCTTGGGAATCCTGCGGGGTTCTACCTAAAGGCCTTTTTTCCGTCGCGTAACTGTTCTCTCATCCCATGAATCTATGTTTTGCGGTGTTTTGTAAATTTTGGGGGGATTTTGGGGGAAAATTGGGAGGAGATAGCTTTTCTCAAAGGATAAGTGAACTTTAAAGAAATAAGAAATATTGAAGAATAAGAATTTGAAGCTAAATAATTGATAGCAGATGGACACCAAAACAGCCCCCTGACAACCTGACAATCTGGAGTGTTCTTGCGTTGGGGTCAACTGTCTGGTGGTGTTCTAAAAATATTTTTCTTTTTTTCTATCCCTTCTTTAAAACTCTAAAAATTTTGCTCAGACTCAAGTAGAACCCCGCCGTCGAGAATCCGCCCTTAATAGTCTTCCGCATCCCCTTTCTTCCCACGTTCTTATACAGATGCAAATCTCCGGGTTCACATTTCGCGACGATTTCCGAAGTAAACTCGTAGATGATCCGAAGATAACCTGAAAACTTTAACAAATATGGAAGGCTTTACCAGTCAGTACAGGTTTGTGGAAATTTCCCGAACATTTTGGCTGTCTGGGTGTATTTTTGCAAACTACAGCAATGTCCAAATATGGATCTTTAAAATCAGAAAATTGAGAATGACATTAGTACAAAGATCTGTTTGGCGGTTTTTGTTTTCTGGCGGCGCGCAGCTCAGCCGCCTCCAACTTCCTCCACAGGAAGTTGTCTTTTTGTTTTTATAAATTCCTCCAACCAGTCCAGAAATGTACGGAGGCCATCCAGTAGTGTAAAAAAACCGAGATTTTTGCGTTGACAATTATTGAACTGACTTTTGTTTTACATTCGAAATCGAGGATTGACTTGCATCAGCGCCAAGAAGATCCAGAAGATCGAAACACAAAAATGTGTAATTCGATTCAAAGTTTTGGGAAAGTTTGCAAGAATTTCAAAAGGTCTCAAAAGGTTGATGAGGTCGCTGATCAAATGTCGAAAATGCACAATTATTTTAACGAAAAGAATGTATGGTGGGCTAGACGATAAATCTTTCTTTTCAATATTCATCTAACTTCTTTGTCGTACTCGTTTTAACCAAAACTCTCTGCCTTGACATCGCTCGACCCAGCGGGACTTCCGCCCATCACGAGTTTCGGTTTTGTTTTAATTTCGGGGAGTAATTGTTTCTCCCGGGTCTTTGTGTTCCCATGGGGGAAAGCGCGGACTGCGTGGATGAATGAAAACATCATGTGATCGCATGTCTGACCCCTTGGCCTCCATTGTGTCAGTTTGAAGCTTACACGTGCCAGCCGCGTGAAGCCAATGTCCCCATTTGCTAGCGATCTATTTCGGTATCGGTCGCAGTCGTGACTTTCGTTTTCGTGGTGCAAACATTTGCCCCGTCTGTGCAAGTGGCATTTCACAAACAGCCGCGATAACTAATAATGCCATATGTTTACTTGGGGAGATTTTTGAGCTTAAGAATTTTAGTTTCATAATGACTTTTACTGCCATTTGGAGAAACTCGTCATTTGTTGTGATCATGGGGGGGGGGGGGGGGGGGGGCGGTGGGGGGAATGAACATTTTCGTTCTTGACAACCAAAAACAGGCTCGGAAGGACCGGAAGTGACCTTTGGAAACTGTGTTGGGGCTGTGACGTGATTCAAAGATAGAGCGTGGAAGACGTGTGGGTCTGCGCGTCCCTAGTTTGTTCCAGGCGTTCGGCGCCTGGAACAGGCCAGCGCATCTCATGCATACAGGAAGAGAGTGACTGGAACTACAGTGGTGGCGTCGCTCTCTGCACAGGGTGCTCTATTGTTCGTACTTTTCGCAAATAATCTGCTGAGAGCGTTGAAACATCAACGGTGGGGTCAGTAGTCCCTTAGAGGCAAGACGAGGCACTTGCCTCGTCTAGATTTTAACCGAAAATTAAAAACAAATTTAAAGAGATTGATCTGTCAAAAGAAATGCCTTATGAAAAATGTTAAAAATCTTCTAGATTTCAACTTTTTTCTGGGAGGCATGCCTCTAAATCCCCCTCGCGGCTCTCGCCTTTAGCAGTCACGATCACAGATTTTGCCTCGTCAGTGCCAAAAGTCTGGCTAAGGTGTTCGTTAGGTGTCTACTGAATGACTTGATACATGATAGGGATGAGGAGAGTATTAGCAAAAGCACGACGAAATATAGCTTTAATGTTGTAAAAAAGATATGGTAAAAGTTTATTTCTAGTCTGGAATAATCACCCCAGAGTCCACCCCTTGTATGAGCAGGAATCGAGCTGAGACTGAATCGCTCGAAAATCTATTTTTAGATCTTATTGCCATGTGCGTATAAGGCATAACTTGATTGGATGCTATTTCAGTCTTTGCTGTAATGTCTAAAAATAGACTCTTAAAATACATGCCGCATTATAGTGGCGGTTTGATTCTCTATTCGAAACAATTCTTATTTTTCGAAACATGAAACCAAGCTGATGCTTAATGATTCGAGCTTCACTCCGTAAAAACTAAAATCTTCGTCTTTCCTCGGCACCAGAACAATAGCTGACAAATTACGTCAGCTTTTGTTCTGGTTGGCTCGATCGTGATCATGCCTTGTAAGTGAACCTGAACAATTTTACCTGCAATCGAAGACTTTGGAATTGTGAATTCCAAACTCTTACATAAGATTTGTCACAGACTATAGCAGCTTATTGTTATTATTATTAACTTGATTTATTCTCTGGAACAGCCTACCCTGCAATCTCAGGATGATAAAATCCTATAATCAATTTAAAAGCAAAGTCAGACACGGCATTCATGGAAAACAGGATTAGTTTAATATTTAAATTAGTTTTTACTACATGTACTTCAATTTTTATTAATTAATATTTAGCATGGACTGTTTATTAGTAGTTTATTAGTATTAATTTTTATTATAACTTTAAATAATAGTATATTACCTGATGATTTTTAACCGTGTATAAAGAAATGTTAAATAAAATAAAATAAAAATAAATAAATTCATCACTGCGGTTAAGTTCCGCATTGCTGAGTATTAGCAATGAGTCAGCGGGAAGATTTTTTTCGCCGACGGGCCAGGCCCTTTATGCTATAGTAAGTCATTTTTAAAACTTCAGACGTTGACGCTACGCTGTGAAATCTCTGTCATACTATTTTATTTGAAAGGTTAGTTTCCCCTATTTAACAAGAGAGAGAAGAAAAGAAAAGCACCCAGGCATGCATGAAGCTTTGTAGCTTCCGTTGTAACAGTTCTCATGTAGAAAATAAATTAAAACTCGATTTATACTGTGTTTATAACTCAAAATTTAATAACTTAAAACCCAACCTGAAATTTATCTCGGGAGTTTAAAATGAACTAAACTGTAGAATGTACTGTAAGTGTTTTCAACATTCTGAAATTAACGCCTGTGGAATGGGATGCCCCCGCAGTACCGGGGCAACCCCGCACGGGCAATCATGATTGCGTTTTTCTCTGGGAATTTCCCTTTCGATTATGAAATCGCATATAAGGCAGGTTCTGCGCGGGCAGCGGAAAACTTAGTTCGTGACTTTCGTTGTTTGGAGGGCGACTACTCATCGAAAACGGCAAATTTTCTGCTTTAAAAATGTCCGAACCGGTAACAAATATGGACGCACTGATAGCCGAAAATCAACGTCTTCGCCAGACGTTATTCGTGATGGTCACAGACAGAAAGAAGATGGCGTCGAAACTTACGGGAGTTCAAAACCTGGGACTACAGTTGCAAAAGAAGGAACAAGAAATAAAGAATCTTCTAGAAAAAAATGAACGGCTGGAAGGCTCTCTAGCAAGAGCAGAGAACAGAATAACGCAGTTAAGTCTTATGGGCAACGGGCCACAGTCGGTCGGTCAAGGCGCCATTGTAACTCCTGGCGTATCAAAGAAAGTTTTGGAAGCTTTAACTCGCGATAATACGAAACTAAAGCAGGCTTTGGATCATTTAACAAACAAAGGACCGGCTGGAGTCGACTTGGCAGTGGTAAGTGCTACATAAGTTAGATTTTCGTTTTGAGAAAATTTGCGCGATATCTGTTTACGAACGGCCTGAACGGCGGAGCTAGTGAAGCGGAAAGAGCCATGTTGTTTTGCATTAAAATTTTAACTTATGTCATGCCAGTAAAAGCGCTCAAGAGAAAAAACCATTGGCTATGCGATTCTTCTGTAACAAATATTTTAGCCGAATAAATGGTAAATCTATCATTTTCCGTTTCATGTAAGGTCTTTTTATAATATCGGGAATTTTCCCTTGCCATTCATGCCTGACCCCTGCGGATTGTCTGCGGGCAGGCACGCAAATTCAAATATGCTTCTGTAAGCAGGTTTCTTGTTTGCACGTATTATCTAACTTTTATTAAATTCTACTTAGATTCTCCGCATTCTAGACACACTGGCTATAAGCAGTACTTTCAATAAGAAAATGTTTCGTAAATTTAATGCTTTGTTCGCTTCCTTATGTTAATTTTGAAGTTTCGAAAGCGAAAGATATTTGAATAAGTTATTTGTTCCCTACCAGGGGATTCCCCGTTCATGTAGCGTCACCTCCCGATTGGTTGAAATTTCAAGAGTTTAGCGTCATAATGTCAACTATGCCAGTTTTGATTACCTGATATGGTGTCGAAACACGTTTCAATCTACTTTTGTTTTCTATAGAAATTGACCAATTCCTAGCTCACTAAGCACATTTTCGAGAAAATAGGCCAGTTGAAGCAAAACGCTGAATTTTCAATTATTTATTGTAAAACTTATGAAGCACACAGTTTCCCTGGGTGATTTTGTGATGCACTGTCTTTTAATAGTAAAAAATACTCATCTTGAAAGTAACTTCCTCAGTGGAAAACTGATACTACATGGTTCCTTGAAATGTATCAGCTCAGAGTTGAAGTGAACTTTCAGTTGATATAAAAAAACAAATAGATGGTCGAACCTTGGCTGATCTTCAACAGAAGATAAAGATTGCTCAAATTTATAAAATGTTCAACGTAACAGGAACACAAACCTGTCACATACTTGAGAAGACATGATATGATGTTTTCTTTATAGAGAAAGCAATATCATGATCAACAGGATTTTTTTTTTTACTGACGTTGCATTTTCAGTGCTAAAATTAAAATTGATATTAATTAACTTGTATGTAATAAGTTAAATATTAAATAAACTTCAATCTAATATTTCAATATGTTTCTTACCCTGCTCAGGAAAACAGAGATCTACATGAAATAATCATGACACTAAGAGATGAAAGAGATTTGAAAAGTAATGAGGTAAATGAACTCAAAATTGCATTGGATGCTGTAAAAAACCAAAACACAGAGATGTTGAAAAACCAAGTGCTGCGCCTCACTGCTCTTGTGACAAAGCTGGAGAGGAACCTAAATGCCAAGCAAGTATTTTGCGAAACTGTAGTGACAGAGAATGAATCACTCAAAAATGACCTGCAGTCACTCAAGGATGACAGGATCTTACAGTTGAGAGAAATGAAGAAGGAACTCGGCCAGCATACAAGATCACCAGAGGTCCAGAGAATTTTGAGCCGTGTGTACGACAATCAAGATGGAGAACCAGAGGTAAAAAGACTATAAAACGTTTTCATTTAGCATTACTTCTTCCTACATGAGGGGTCATGGCTAGCAGCACTCCCATGTGAAAGGTTATGGGTTTGACTTCCACCAGGGCTCATTTTTTGTTGTGATCGTGACAAGCTTAATACACATATCTTATTAATTTTGGCGTGTGGTGTGGGGTATTTTTATGAGTCTCGCAGTATGGGATTTTTTTTAATCATTCCATTCTATGGTAGCCTCCCGCGTGATTGGTTTTTAGGGGAGACTGGGCTGTACTCCCCACAGGAAACGTTGGATATTTAAATTACTTACGAGGTTATTGTTTAATGTATTGGGGTTTTACTTACGGGTTATTGTTTTACTTTTTGTTTTCAACATTTCAGAACTTAAATTAGTAACCTTTTATCAATTAACTAATTTTTATAGGAGTCTACATCTTCAGAAGAAGTTAATAAACTCAAAGACGAGGTCAGGAAGCTCATGGATGAATTGCAGTCCAAGAGACAAGAGATTGAACATCTAAATGCTGAACTTGATAAAACAAGAGAGGAATTGGCAACAGCTAAAGATATCCATACAGCACAACAACAGTCTGTAAGTGAAAAATTATAATTGCTTCTTTACATCAGAAGTTTGACTTACTTTAGGTGCAATGTTTCTAAATTAATTAAAAAACTTTCAACTCTCAGGGCTTTTGAAATACCAACTGCAACTACATTGAAGCATCTACTACTTGTCCATGTATCAATATTTTTTCCTTTATTTTTGTTTCTTAGCTTCAACAAGAGCAGGAAAAGCTGTTACAGCAACTACATGTATTGAGTGATCAACTCCGTGCCGTGACAAGAGAACGTGATCAAAAAGAGGAACAACTTAGTGATCAGCAGATGGAACGTGAACTCATGCAGAATGCAGTAAGTGTTGAAATTCCAGCCATTTCTTGATGAAAGAATAAAGATCACGGAACCCCTTTTGAACTCTTGCCCTTCACATCAGCCACCTTCTCTATATCAATGTACTCACAAGTTTTTTTCTTAGGCTTACAGTCAAACCTTAAGTTTATTAAGGGGTTACTCGGAAACCAACTTTGTTGCTTCTGTGTGGCAGGCACCACAGATAAAAAACACTGACAGCTTCCTGTCTTACAGGAGAGATTTTTCATGGTAGAGTATAAACTTAATGACATTGCTTTTCTTTACACAGCTTGCAGGCTATGAAAATGACTTTAAGATTGAAAGACAAGAAAAAGTAAAGGCTTTGTCAGACCGTGACCAGGTTTCCCGTGACCGGGACCAGGTTGTCCAGCGCTATGAACAACTAAAGCAGGAGCATATTAGCTTGAGGCAAAACATTGAACGGATGTACACACAAGCACAGGCACAACAACAGGTGAGAGTGATTAAATTCTAAACTCTCTACACCACATTACAGTCAATTCAGGCAGGCCTTTCATGAGATTGGTGCATTTGATCACCTGATCCTGATGTGCAACTAGATTCTCTCAAGGTTAGTTATTGAAAATAAGGGAGAAGCAATTGGGAGAATTCGGATTAAACAACTGGAATGTGTCCAAACAGTACACAGTGATGGTCTTTGGGTTCTGTTGAGATCTAAACTTTTTATACAATCAGAGTTTCAAAAGAATTGGAAGTAGGCAGCTGGTTTCAGCCAAGTAACTGACTGTTTGAAAGAATCTTTCTTAAATTACTTCAATTTAAGTCACAAACTTCTCTGAGTGTGCTAATTGAAAGCACTAGCCACACTAAACCCCATAGACAAGTTGTGCCACACCTTATGTTACCATGATTACATGTGAGTGTAAAGCATAGTGCATCAATCTGATTTCTTCTGTGTGTATTGTTTACAGGCTAAAGCACCATATAGGCCTGGCCGCACATGTTCATCACAAGTCCAGGAGCCTTGGCAACAGGTAAATGCCTAGTTTATCATTGAATAATAAGCACTTGATGACTGGCACAAGGGAAACAGTGAGTTTTGTTTCCCTGAGAACCTCAAAGTTACCCAAGGGGAAGCAAAGTCTTCCGTGAGTGGAACATCAAGGCTTGCCATATGGAGTTAGTGAGCTTTGTTTGCTTTGTTAGGGACTTTTACAATTTTGATTCTCCACACGTTACATTCTCGTCCAATAGAAAACTGCATTTCAGTTGGGGGGGGGGGGGGGGGGGAGGGGTATAACAATAATTATTTAAGACATCACATGACATCAGTCGTAAACTTCATTTCACCATGACTTGAGGAGATGAGATTGTGAGGTAAAAATTCCTTGTTGACAGTTGACTGTGCATGTGTGGTCCACAGAGCATGTGCTTCTTTTCAGTATTACAAAATTTACACAACTTCTCATTCACAAAACAAAAACATGCTTGAGGATTATGAAGACATACAATTAGTGTGTGGAAATGAAATAAATTAAGGTGATGCTATAATAATGCTCTCTGAACCACTTATTCATTTGTTTGTTTGTTTATTTTCAGAAAACGCCAATGAGACCAAGAGGATTTGGCTTGGAAGCATGCGCAGATGGACCTGCCCAAGATTTCACAGACTCGCCAACCACTCCACCAAAAGAAACACCGCCGCCGCCGCGTCGCTACACAAGCCAAGGCAGTCAACTACAGTGTCCTAACTGCAGAAAGCTATTTCCACATGACTTGCTTGAAAATCATATGAGGGACTGTACAGGAGATGATTAGTGATGACCATGGAGCTTACATGAGCAGGATAATAACAAGATTTTGACATTGCTCTGTGTTGACAGGGATGAAGCTAATGGGTGATTGACAGCTGAGAGTGTCGCTAGCTGACATCTGACCAGCAGACACAAGCATTTGTTGCCTTGTCAGTTCATTACTATTTTTCTTGTTATTAACCTGCTCATGTAAGCAAAAAGGGTATCGTCACAATAAGGCACTCGCAGTCCTAATCCAGGAACTTGTGCCCACTACCACTGGGTGGAGCGAACAACGCCAAGTTGGCATCGGCGCAGTCTGTTGAGTTGTCAAGTTATGAAGAAGGTTTATACCGCTGCTGTCGCATGTGGCTTGCTTATTGCAGACAATTAGCTGCTGTTGTGTTTATTGTTTGAAAGGAAAACTTGAACACAAGATTACATTGTGAGTTACAAAATGAAATGACATTTTCATCATGATGAAGCTCTGCCTACTCAAGAACAAAAAGTGGAACTCGGGTCCTAGTCCTTGAGAAATAGTTCAAGAGGACCGCATGCAGTAGAACATTGGATTTGTGATGTCCATAGTTGAGAAGAAAGAAAGAAAATGTCTACAGACATTACAGTGATTGATGGTGGGAGATCAGGAGGGTTATTCATAGACAGGTACATGTAATTTGTCACTTACAGTTTATGAAGACTGAATTTCAAAATAATTCTACTAGCAATGTATTGGGGATTATCAATGAATTTCTGTAAGTAAGCAATACATCATTGTACTGGTTATGCTACAGAAACGATGCACTACTCCCAAATGCCTGCTATTCTCAGTGTGTTGTCAAAAAGACATAACAAAATTTACCTCAGCATTGATTTTACACTGCTGATAAAGCTAAACAACGCATGTACATGCACGCTCTAGAATTCTTAGCAAAAATTAATATTTGGCAGCAATGTTTATATAATGTGCATACACAGTAATTGCTAAGGATGCATTCAATGATTATGTATTGTTACTAAGGTTAACTTGCTTAGCTATAGGATTACGATATTCTTGTATGTCACTTTCCACATTTTCCAGGCTAGTTTCGTTTGTTTTTGTTAATTGTAATTGTTCGAGATGATGTGTACTGTACATTTATTAAGAGATTAGTTGTGCATGTTTAAACTTTTGTAAAATTATTCTTCAATGCATCTTTGTAAAAGATTTAAATACATAATAAATAATTGTTGGCCAGGATATGAGCTCATTTCATTTCATTTCATTTCGCTGGTCCAGCGTCATTTCATTGCGTCCCGCTCGCTCCCACAAAGGCAGATTCTCCTAAATTCCCTTCTCAATTTTCTTATCCAGTCAAATCTAAGAATGTATAAATGATTTGGAAAAAATAATTCAAGGGATGTTATTGAAGCAGCTTGTGTAAAGGGAAATATTCATCGAGGGACCAATACTTCCACGATACGGACCGAACATGCCGGCAGTTCAATACAGTTTTATTTTATCGGCTCCCTTACAGTTATTCTGTAATCAAATATACATGGGTATTTTTGTGGCGGCTAAAACAGCGTGTGTTCCTAACACACGTCTTTGAAACGAAAAGTTTGCCTAGATTCTTTCTATTTCTCTCAGAACACGCTGATGTTGTCTGAGCCTAGTGGGGGGTATAATCATTTGCATTCTATTTTTAAACCTCGCGCGCTTCGCTATTAGTCTTACTGCTGCATCCGCACCCCCGCGGAAAACTCCTACATCAAGGAAGTAGCCTGTTCCAGGCGTTCGTTTAGTTGCGTTGCAGTGCAACTTTCGCCAATTTTGTCCACTCGCCCTTTACTGCGCTGCTCCCCAACTAACCCCTGTCTGGAACAGGCTAGAAAGGAATCCCTGAAGGCACCAGAATCTTTGTGAGCCTCGCTCGAATTCATTTTCACTCCCTAAGAAGCACCAGCGGTCACTTTAGAATTAAGACGGAATCCGCCAGGACTTCGAGTGAGTTGTTGGACAAAATTATGTACCAAAATTATTTACACCTTATTGCAAGCTTTTGTGTTACTGCTTCAAATATCTTATCAAAAGAAATCTTTTCTAACAACACCAAACATCGAAAACCAATCTCGAAGTTCCGCTGAATTCCACTAAATCGCTTAAAAGACGCAAGCTTTTGCTGGCTCTGATAAGAAATTGTTGTACCAAAATTGTTTACACCTTATTGCAAACTTTTGTGTTACTGCTTCGAATATCTTATCAAAAGAAATCTTTTCTAACAACACAACACCGAAAACAAATTTTCAAATTTCACTGAATTGCTCCATGAGAATTACTCCGGATTTCTTTGATGGTGGATTGCTGTGTGCTGCCGTGTTGATCTGCCAGTTTAGGCGTCTCTGCTGACTGGAGGCTAAATTCAAATGATAAGTTGTTCGCGCCAATCTTGTTGTCGCCTACGCTGTAAGAACTTCGAAAAACACACATCTACCTCAACCGATCGATATCTGCCTCTGTTCCCGTAAGAACGTCGAGAAACTGCCATTTGCCTTGGAACATTCTTACCCAGTTTAAAAGGACACGCAGCAGTATAGCATTGGTCACAAATTAGAATTTGGCTGGAACTGAAGAAAACACACCATAAAACCCATTATGATAATGCATACATCGGCAGCTGCCTTCCGTTCACTTGTTCTTCTTTTGACTGGCATTGAGTGTAGGCTAAACTTGAAGTTCTCATTTGGGTTTTGTTTCTCTGCAGAGTTTTCGCCGACCGACAAGTTCAGTGAGCGAACTACAAAGGTGATAACAAGTAAGGTCGTTGTGTTCCCTGCAGTGGAATCACTGTGTACTCCAGACGTCTGCTCGAACACTTCTGAATTGTCAACATACTATCCCCAGCCGACGAACTGACCGATGGATACACTCCTTTTTTAATTAAAAACTAGCAATGGTATATTGCAATTCCTGAGTTGTGATTGGTTTACAGGCCATGGCATATGAGCTCTTATTATTCCACTATTGCGCCTTTTTACCATATCAAATATCCAACGTTTTCGTTTCCCCAAAATTCTGACTTGCTAAGGTTTTAAATCTTTCGCGCGGTCGGGGGAATGAGACGAGTACAAATATCGTGTGATATTTAAATATTTGTACTCGTTTCGCGCGTTATTTGTAGTCTACGAAGCAGTGTTGGATAAAGAATATATTTTATGAGAATATCGACGAAGGCTGAAGTTTGAGAAATATTAAGAATATTTTAAAAATAAACCCGAGGCTGAGATTTTGAAAAGGATATAATTTTGTGTGTTTAAAATCTGTAAATACAAGGGAGTTTTCACTATGGCGCTGTATCGCTCATAAGACACAGCTATCACAGCTGGATTGAGATAACACAATGTGCTGTGCTTGCCATTGATACTGTGATGCTACCGAGTAGAATATACCCGGGAATATACCGCATCACGTGAAATCCTCTCTCTCCAACGTGATCGTCACTATTACCAGTAAATTTCCAGGAAGATCGATCGCATTAAAAAGTGCGTGGAACACTGCAGTGACTTGGGAAAGGCCAAAAAATCTTGATTATTTCGGTGCGTGATATAGACAGGGTCCAGATCCAGATCCATCTCAGCTTTCAAGAACATCTGTGCGTCCAAACGAAAATAATAAAAAATAGTTCACAGAAAATAACCAATCACAATTTTTCTCTTACACAGTTACAGGAAGCAGCTTGTCAAAACTCCGATAGGTTGCATCTCAAGCCGCCTTGCATGTCGATTTGACATGCTGTATCGCTGTTCATGTTCATTATATAGTATCTATCTTGCTGTAGCTGGTATTGGCGCTGCATTATATTAATACATTATTACTGTTTTTAAAGATGTTATTTGACTATTATTCTAGCGATTTTCTCGTTTCTTTTACGCACTGAGCAAAAGGAAAGCAAAGCAATACAATTTATCCTATGTATTATTATTTTTTTGTTCTTAAAGGGGCTCTGTCGCGGGGATTTCGCAGATTTTTTGTCTAAACTGTTCTGAAATTAGTGGTAGGCAACCTAACCCATGAAAATCATTACCTTTGAACATCTAAAGGAAGATATAACCTTAATATGTGGATAGAAATCTAACTACGGCTAAAAATATCGATTTTTTTAGTAGACGTGTGAAAACAACTTGAAAAGTTTAGCTAAACTTTTCAAGTTGTAATCCATTTCCATCGTAGCCATCTGTAGCTAAAGACGCTCGTTAACAGTTTCGGTGCTCTAAAATAGCAAATGTTAATAAATATGGACCATTATTTTTTGGTTTCCTTCGACACAACTATAAATTTTGGCTTTTCAAAAATCTGTTAAAATCCGTGACAAAGCCCCTTTAATTCATATTTATTGAAAAAGTTGAAAACACTGGCTCTCGTGAGATGTTATTATATATTCTAGATATGAAAGTTAAAAAAAAACATTGAAGAAAAGCGGAGAGACGGATACGAAAACAGTTTTTCATGCGATGTTGGATAAGCAATTTAATTTTCAAGGATGTCATTACCCGGACCACCTAGTGCGAACATAGAGCAAACAGGGATGTCGTTTTAAAAAGCTGAATGCGCTCCGAGTGGCAAAATTAAAATGTAAACATGAAAAACATGCTTTATCTTCAGGTTTCGTCTATATTGTTAAAAGGGCATTGTCACGGATTTTAACAGATTTTTGAACAGCCAAAATATTTACTTGTGTCATAGCAAACCTAAAAATAATGGTCCATTTTTATTAAAAATTGCTATATTAGAGCACTGAAACTGTTAACAAACGTCTTTGGCAGCGGATGGCTTGGATGGAAATGGATTACAACTTGAAAAATTGAGGCCAAACTTTTCAAATTGCTTCCGCACATCATCCAAAAATACGTATTTATAGCCGTGGTTTGATTTTTCTTAACAAATTATGATTATATCTTCCTTTAGATGTCCAAAGATAATGTTTTTTGTGGTTGAAGTTGCCTACCACCAATTTCAGGACAGTTTAGGCCAAATATCTACGAAATCCCCGTGACGTAGCTCCTTTAAAATCTACAATTTAAAGGATGTAAGATAGCTATAGGTATTATTGTACTCTCATAAAACATTCAAGTTATTTGGAAAACTTGAGCGGAAAAGTTAGCAGACACCCGCCGAGGGCAAGTGCTTGTAAATTTTTCATGTTCTCAAATCCCCTTCCATTCTCGGAGACCCAGGCGCAGTTAGTTCGTTCTTGAATTTCCGTCGCCGAATTTCTTTTTTTTATTTCGCCCGTTACGACTTCCCTCACCCCCACTAACTGCCCCTGGGTCTCCGAGGATGATCCCCTTCGTGTTTCATAATAAGTTGCTTCTTTTTAACAGACTACTTTGCACGTGTAATGTCATCTCCTGATCTTGTTTAGCAAAATAAGCGACAAATTTAAGGAATTAAATTTTTACCCTGCAACGAGTGCCGAGCTCAAAGACGTCTGCATAGGAGGCTAACCCTTACCCTGCCTCAGAGTAGACAGTTTTGGTAGACTATAGACTAGACTATTTGCGCACATCGTTAAGTTTGACTTTAGCATCTTAATTTACAATTATCATCATCGCCTGATCATAGGAGGGGGCACTAGCAAATGCAAACCTGCGAAAAAAATAAGTATTTTATAAGATAAATCTGTCAAAGGAATGTGCCGGAATACGAAATTTTTTATTGCTCGAGTTTAGCAGTTGAAAACATTGTGCGCTGACCGGCTGCACTGCAGGCACTTTTGTTTGGAATGGGCACAGTGCCAAGTCAACTGCGAGAGTGATATCCCTCCCCACCCATCCGTCACTGATCTATTCGTCTTGTCCCAGGGCCTTAGTAAACAGAAGTCTCTCTTAGCACTCAATTCTTCCTCCGACCCTAAATATCCCATACTGCTCACGTGACTCTACAGAGTGTCTCTGATTGGTTGTTACGCGCGAAAATTCAAAACTGGACAAAAACCAATCAGAGACGCCACACGGAATTCCGTAGAGCTGCGTCATCAGTATGGAATTTTTCTCGTGCAGGGAGACTGGACTCGAGAGAGCGGCAGAAACGAAGACAGACGAAACATCTTTGGTCGTATAAATCGTTTAATAGAGGTTAATACATGTGCAAATACTAGCCTCGTTGACACTTAAGATGGAATTTTGTCCTTGATCAGTACGTTAAGAACGTTACAACCGTGGGCCACGCTATGGTCAATACTAAGAACAACAGTAAAGTAATCATTATAAAATCCAACAGACCGCGGAACAAACGAGGACTCCTGAGCATTTACTTTTCCCCTACTGAGAAATCATCAGGTTTTAAATTGTACAATTCGTTTCAGCATTGTCCAGTTTTGAGCAACCATGCTCGTGTTTGGCTTTCCAGGGTTCCTCTGTGTGTTTTTTTACATTTTAAAACCATCATATCGCTGTAGAAGTTTGTTTAAGGTCCGTCAGTTTAACTGTATATAACAGAATCCGGCTAAAATCGCGTGTCGTACTGCTCTAGAGTTTTGAACCAAACGCCTTCTTCTTGCATTGCCTTCTGATTTACTATCAGTGAGATAACAAAACAAAAGTTCCTACGAAACAACTAGATCCTAACAGCTGTCGAGTTTTTTCAATGAGCTTGAAAAACTGACAGTTTTCACAATCACAGTGTAGGCGGCAAAACGCATTGATTGATATATAAACGACCTTGACCACGTTTTACAATTGTAATAGCTGGGTAAATATTCAAAATACTACACTACGTTCCTACTAAGTTCCTATTGTTCCCAGACCGTCGAGCGAAAGAAAGAGCGGGAGTGGAAAATTGACCGCGAGAAATATGGAGACGAGAAGCGAGTCCAGGCCCCAGGTTTCCCATGAATATTTTTTCACTCGTGTTCTCATTCTTGTCCCCAGAGCCCGCGCTCCATTTAGACCACCCCAAGGATCGAAACCTTAGGGACCTTTGAGCATGCACAGAGTACTCGCTCTGTATTTTCAGCCAA
This sequence comes from Meandrina meandrites, assembly GCA_963693305.1. NCBI lineage: Eukaryota > Metazoa > Cnidaria > Anthozoa > Scleractinia > Meandrinidae > Meandrina > Meandrina meandrites. Next base: position 38,074,073 of record OY855907.1, read on the forward strand.
TCAGATTTGTCCGATTTGACAGTGAGTCCATGAATCGCGGACGTCTGGTTTTGGAGGCGGCCAGAGGTCTCGCGCGCAGGCTTTGGGGACAAGAATGTCGTGCTCTCTTTTCTCTTCACATTCGACGGACTCAATAAAAACACTCACTGGTATTATAACACTTACTTTAGTAAATAGAGCGATTTTTCGTATGACCTTGTACTGTTTTCCTGAGAATTTGTGATTTGTTTCAACTGGTACTAATGCTGGGTACTAATTGAAAGGAATGCTCAAAATAAGCTTGCGTGTCTTCTCGCTTAAAACATCCCTAATAGAGGGTCCGGTTAGATTGACCTATTAGAATGCCGAAGAGCGAGTGACGAAAAATAGCAATGCCCACCGGCGCCTGAGTCTGGACGCCTTGCTTTGCGCGTTTGTTAAACCAGCAAAAAGTCGGTTGGCTATTTCTTGTTTGTTTGTTGTTTTGTTTGTTTTCAAGTGTAATCATTTCAAGGTCATACAAGAGTTGCTCTAATAATTGTAATACAGTAATAACTGATGTTGGCTTTGTTGCCTTTGCACTGAACATGAAATCACTAGAAAAATCACAGATAGCCCAAGCTCGATATATGAGTATCTGTTGTATGCTGTTATGCAACACTCGAAATATAAGGATTTGTTTGGAGACAACGGTTGTATTTATAAAATGAAAATATCAACCGGTCTGACCTCGTTTCAGTCTTTTGTCTTTATGTTTCTTGGTCGATTTATAGAGGGTAAAACAGAGGAACTGAAAACCTCCTAAATGGCTATAAATCAACCCAGAAACCTCACCGGCAACATAAAGACAAACGACTGAAGCGAGGTTGATATTTTCAGTTTATAAAAACAATCGTTCCCCCCATACAAATCTTTATATTTCGAGTGTTACGTAACATACAACAGATACCGTAACATTGCATGCGGTTAGAGCCCTGGGTTTATACAGCTTTGTAAGTTGTTTTTACAGTACTCATTCTATCGAAGTTGGGCTACGTGAAGAAAAACCGATAGGCTGCCTTTAGTTACCAAATGTCCGATCAATGTGTGTCGAGTCCGTTCCGTAGCCGTGATGCGGGAGTTGCGTTAATCGTATCGGAACTTGTATTCCATCACCCTTCCGGTATCCAGTTCTCCGATTTCTCCAAAGTAAGCTTTCTGCCCGTACACCGAAAGGACGCCCCGCTCGGATCCAGCATCTTGCATGAAGTCCTCGGTCATCAGATCGCCAGCAAACACCAGTTTCCTGTCCTCGCTTGACCAACGGAATGCTGCTAGCCTGCCACGTTGCTCCCAATATTCAGCTCCCAACGCCACAAGGGTACCAGTGTCGTCCATGAACAAGTCAGTACAGAATAACTCATCAGACCAGTGAGTGGTACTTATGCTGTCATTATAGTTCTCATCGCTACCGAGTACTTCCACAACTTTGATCTCATTAATGTAGTTCGACGACGTCTGCAACGCAACGGCGAAAATGTTTCCGCTCAGGTGGGCAGATGCCTGGACATAATAATTCCAGTTTTCCATGTTTAGGATGCGCTGTATATAGGCGTTTGCGCCGGCAGAACAAATGCCCTCAATCTTCCACAGTTCGACTTTGTCTGCTTGTACGCTATACAAGAAGCCGTTAACGTCGCCGTAAAAGGAAAGACAGTCGAAATGCAAACGTCCGATGCTATGCAGGGTCATTGAGTCAAGAAGGTCGATGACTTCTTTCGCAGTTATCGTCTTACCATCTTCGCTGACTTCGTACATCTCTATGCGTGCAAATTCGTAGCTGTCAGTCAACAGTACACCCAAACGACGTTGGCCGCGACAAACAACCATGTCAAAGGCATTAACATCATTTTCATTGACGAGATCTCTGGAGGCTACTTCTACCGAGTCCTTCAGAATGGCTAGTTTCCAACCACCTTTGTACTGTCCACCGTGAACCACTGCCATGGTGTTTTCGTCGATCATGTCGACACCAGCAACTTGTCTGTCTGAATAGGCTTTAACTGTCTTGAGGCCTGGACCGTTCTTGGCAAATTCTAACAATAAAAGAAAATTGGAAAAATCAGTCAAATCAAGTAAATATGAATATTTTAAAATCAAAAACATAGAAAAATTGCCTATTGGTGAAACCGCAGCCAGTTAAGCTATACATAGCTTAGGTATTCTTGATTAACTGCTTTGGTGCCTTGGCTTTCACAACATGAAAATGGGGAGTCCAAACGAGACCCAGGACTAAAACCATCGATCATCACATCCCCTTTCTTGTTTTGAATGACGTTTTCTAATGACCAGTACAGAAAGATTAGAAGTACATGTAGTAGTATCTGTAGTAGAAGTAGACGTAGTAGTACAGTAGCACTAGCACTACCAGTAGTAGTAGCAGTAGCAGTAGCAGTTGTAGTTGTAGCAGACGTAGTAGTAGTAGTAGTAGTAGTAGTAGTAGTAGTAGTAGTAGTAGTAGTAGTAGTAGTAGTAGTAGTAGTAGTAGTAGTAGTAGTAGTAGTAGTAGTAGTATATAAATCATTGCCATAAGGGCCATCCGAGAAAAGTCATAAGTACCTGTTGGTGGCATGCAGTCCTTTGCTTTTTGCTCGTCCACGAGCTGAGAGCAGTACTGGGTCAAGTAGTCGATGAGCGGTTGCTTTAATTTTTCATAGTCAATGTCTGTGCCTCCAAGAAATTCTTCAGTCATGAGTTCTGACAGTGCTGCGATGTCCATGTTAATTGGCATGGGATTATCAGAGCTCTGCGAAGCCCAACTGTTAGCGTTGCCATCAGCAGGGATGTTGGAGCCATAAGAATAAGAACTCTTGCTTGTTCTGGCGTTCTCAAATCTCTCCCGCTGCTGTTGCTCTGAGGCGGTTTCTGTTGTCATACCTGCAGAAAAACTGCCAGCGTATCCAGCAGCCGTGCCCACATCAAAGTTGTCAGCTTCCATCTTCTCATACTCGTTAGTTGAAATTTTGCTTTCTTCTCCAAACTTGGCGCCCATGACGACATCCGTTACGAAATGAGTACCATAGTAGTCGATCAGATTTCTAAAATTCTCATCTGACGGGTCTTTGTCACACTTTTTCAGGGATGCTATGAATTCATCTGAGGGTTTAGGAGGCAAATCCATGAAGATGGCGCCAGTGTAAACACTACAGACAGCCTGACTGCTGACGTAGGAGAAACTGGCCGTTCTCAGTTCTTCAGTTTTTTGCTGAACGGTTGTACTTGCTTTAAATCCAGCTCCGAAAAATGATGTTTCAGTTCCAACCGTGTTAGACAATGAATCCATGTAGGATTTCTCACTGCGGCCCTCATTTGAATGGAAGTCAACTCTACAGCTTACCGCTTTTAAAAAAGATGTGCCGTCAGGAACCAGATACCTCATGTCAGAGGTGGTAAGGCCTCGGTCAAAGGTGGTCTTGAAAATCGGCATAGGAGAGACACCTGGGTCGTTTCCCTCAAGTGGATCAACAACTGGATTACCTTTAAGGTAGTCGTAGCCGTGGAAGATATAGCCAACGTTAGGCAGATATTCTGCCCTTACTTCCTTGCTCGACTTGGTGAGAGACATTCTCGATGGAGCCTGGAACGCACGAATGCCACAGCTGGCCAAAGTCTTCCTCGCGTCTGCAAAGTCCTTTCTAGGAATTGAGAAGATCACCATAACTGGAAGCTTCATGACAGCTTTCATGTTGCAAACTTTGGTGGCTCCTTGTTTAGATGGGTGTAATCGCGTGTACATCAGCATGGCCTTGGCTTTCTTGTAAGAGTTAAAAATACGATTGAATGTGACTTGTTTATGAATGATCCATTCTGGAGTGTGCCTGGAGTCCATGGAGCGTGCAACAATGTAGTTTTGCATTTTCGAAGAGGACGGGCTGAAAATATTGCTGGGATCGAGAAGAGGAGTCGAGGGTCCTTTGGGGCCTGGAGGGATGTACTTAAAGTCTCCGGTCTTCACCTTTGGGAAGGTTTCATCGAGAAGCCAGACTGCACTGAATTCTAACTCTGAGCGGCTCTGTGGAACAACGTTTGGAACCTGTTCCTTCAGGAACTCGAGAAGTCGGTAAGGGATTCGTGTGACAGAAGACATCGGAGGACGAAATGTTTTCTTCGCTCCACATGCTGAAGAGAAAGAAAAATACATCCACTTGTGATCAGAAGCGCGGAAACAAATGTGCCAAAGTGCCTCCCTCTGCAATTCCATTCGACAATAATTATATATTGGAAGTATTTTGGGTATTATTCGGATAATATTGGCAAGCCTTTGTGTACTATTCGGGCACTATCTGAAACACTTTGGGTACAATTTGGCCCAGGAAGTCTCCCCCATTGAAATGACGGGGTGCTGCTCGTTGTACCCTCTAGGGGGTAAAATTGGTGGATTGGTGCCGCTTAGGATGCTATAATGACAAACTCAGCAGTTGTCGAGGTACCTTTTAGAGGCCTTTAAAGTTATCGAACTGAAAAGAGTACAGAAACTGGATCGTATATTTGTTACGTCAATAACTTCTAATTCTGAGTTGTTTACTACTTGAAAACAGTCATGCCACTGCTAGTTTATTTGTCATAATATAATTGGTACCTCTTAGGGGTGAAAATGAATTTGGGCTTCGCCCATAAAACGAGATTTCGGTACCTTTTACGGGTGTTTTCGAAATTTTCTGACGAGCATTCCCTTCAGTCCACCGGGCCATTTGGTACTACAATCTTGGACAAAACTGTTGAAACACTTAGCAAATTTCCACTTATTTAGCCAACAGAGTTCAGTTTTGCAACCCCCCCCCCCCCCCCCCCCCCCATTTCAATGTTGTTAATGCTTTAGGGTCCTTTAGTGTTTTTAAAACAAAGCCTGTCGAACCGCAAACCTCAAGAAACAACATTGAGTAGGGGGGGGGGGGGGGGAAGGGGATAAGATATTTTAACCCGCTTTCAAGTCGGGACATTTGTGAAAAATGCGTGAAAATCGTATGTTTTAACTAGTTTTGTCCAAGACTGATTTTGTCAAAAACCCTACGGTGCCTCAAAGTTTACCAGAAATCGTACTTGTCTTCCGGTTGTTGCAGGAGTTTCCATCCATACCATATGAATTTTAACAAACATGTATGTATGTATGTATGTATGTATGTATGTATGTATGTATGTATGTATGTATGTATGTATGTATGTATGTATGTATGTATGTATGTATGTATGTATGTATGTATGTATGTATGTATGTATGTATGTATGTATGTATGTATGTATGTATGTATGTATGTATGTATGTATGTATGTTGCTCTATCAAATGCATTTATTAAATGCAAGCTGTACTTACCACCTTGTCTGCAGGATTTGGCATCCTTGCCAACTGAGTCCGTTATAGATGTGGAGTTCGTATGATAAACCAACAGGAAAACCATAAACACCAAAGACAGCTTTTCCATAGTCACCTGAAAAATATTCAAATTCAAATCGTCTTAATTAGATTTTGTGCACAAACTAAAAGGAATCAAATGTGTAAATAAGGATGGATCTTGATGTAAGGCAGTTTTTGGCACTTTTGCAGTTTCAATCACACGCCGGCCCGGAACAGTTCTTGAACCAGTTCTTGATCATGTTCATGGAAAGTGCTTTGATATCTTGTGCTTTTGAAGTGTTAAACAGGCTACTATCGAAGGCAAGGAATGTCCTTTATATTCTTAGAAAAATGATCCTACGAATGATTTTGTGATGTAGTACATTCTACTTTGCAAAACAGTGTGCAAAATCTGTGAAAAATTAGATGATGTTATGATTGGATGCAACTTGTTGTATTACAACATTGCAGACGTGATCCCAATAGATTAAAAATACCATGGAGTCATTTTCGGAGGAGGCGTCAGTGGAGTGAACAAGATTTTTTCAGCATTATTACGAGATAACAGCTGCATCAGTTCGATCGGAGCATAATAGTCTCGGCTTGATGAGGGTGACGCGAAATAGCGTAACATGCAGAGGGCTGTCAGTGATGAACAGCCTACCAGCAAAGTAGCTCAACGTTGTTCACAGGGCTTTTTCCTTGTTGTTTCAAAATTGAAAGAAACAAAAATTTAAGAATCATGTCAAGTGTTGTGTGGTGTGACGACCTCAAACGATGGCTTCACTATGAGTCTAGGATCATACGAATTTGAAAAATTAGACATGCAAGGTTATCTTTGTTTGATGCGAAAGTTTCATCTAAAGGGTTTTCAAAATCTGGAGCAGACTAAGTGGGTGGCTTTTTGATTGAGCCAAGAGCCGCTAGGGATCCTTTTGTACTTGCACTATAGCGTTTACAGATTAGCATCCACTTGAGACAATGTGCAATGCAGTGGAATGGCTTAACCTTGAGGCTGTATTGCGTACGGCGAGAGAATTTGAAATCGCCTAAATTCATAGCGCCAAAGCTACTCTGTAACACGAATAAGTATAAATAATTTGAAAAAGGCAAATTAACATACTGCTCGACTAGTGCGGACTTAATGTCGTGCATTGTCTTATTTATGTATAGAACTTCTAAATGTGTGTTCTATAGCACTGTTCTGAATTTCTTAATGGACATATCATAGTTTGGATTTGTTAAGTTGTTTTGATTTACAAGAATGTAAAAGCAAAATCGGACTAAGGCTCATTAAAGGGGCACTGTCACGAGCATACCTTCAGAAATTCAACAGCCCAAAAACATGTTTACACCATTGGAAAACTATTAACAGGGGTCAACTTTTCTTAAAATTACTATACCAGTGTACTGAAGCTAAATATAGAGTGATATCACTGTGATACCATCGGGAGCTTTTGATCTCAACTTGAAAAAGTCAGCCTGACTTTTTCAAGTTGTGTCCTTGTAGTTTGGAAAAATTGATGAAAACTATTTACGGTCACCCTTTTTTTTAACAATTTACTAGATATCCTTCCCTTTATGTTCTAGGAGCATTTCCTGCATGGTTGAAAGTACTTAGTCGTAATTTTGGTGCCGTTTTACTGAAAAAGCCGCAAAATGTCCGTGACAGTGTCCCTTTAAGTGTTTTGAAGACCTTGACTGGTGACCGGTTGTCGATCATTTAGCAAATTATTATACAAATAATGAGCGAAACAAGTACAAAATTATTTTCCCAAATAATCCTTCTGGCATCGGAAACGACAATCCCTCATCTTTCAAATACCAAATTTTTGACCAACCATTTCGCTTCACTTCGCTCATGGCTAAATAAAGAGATGAAGATTAACCTAGTGTAGTCAAATAAAAAAAATAAATTTAAATGCTTTTCACGTACTTTGTTGATGTTATTCTGTAACTTTTGGCATGCAGGCATTTTCCTTCGAGAGGGTTTTTTCCCATACGCAAAGCGAGGAAACTCGGTGTAAAGCTTTTTCAGTTAGCTCCGATCGCGAAAGTGGCATTTTGGTGCATGGCATTTAGTTAATATTGATTTTCTCGAAAACAAATAGATATTTAGCCAAACCACTTTCTTGGCCAAACTAAGTATACGCAGTGATTTGTTTCACATAAAGACCTTTCTTAAATAAAAATAAATTCCATTTTTTCGACAAATGTCACCGAATATTTAACCTTGGCTCTTACATGCAACTTGCTCCAAAAGTTTAAAGATATAAAGCTAACGAATTAAAACCAAACCAACGGTAGATGAAAATGTGTTTTGAGTGCCTTAATTGAAAGAATTTGTCATCGGGGGCAGCACCCAAATCGATAGCGCGAGATCATGAAGCCATTCGAGATAAACCGGTTTTAGACGACAGGTTGAAAATAACACAAAGAACAAAGGGCGTTAACATTATACTAGTTCAACTTGCTGAATTTTGGAATAAAAGCAAGAAACGTCATTACCTGTCATGACGTCATTATCTTGGAGATCTTGGAGATGTTTCGAGATGTTAACACTGCAAGCTCAGTAACACAAGAACTAATTTACTTTTACACTTCTACGTGTCCTACGTGTCAGGCATAACATTAAAACGATTGTATAGAAGTCGGCTTCTTTAATTTGTTCACCTTTTTCTGATATTGTTTCAGATTGCTTTGAAAATCGCTGAACCCAATAAGCCGTCTCGACACCAATTTAACAATTATAGCTAATCGCTTGTTGATAATTGTTTACAATGCTGATGGTTTCTTTTTACCCCGTTTAAATAGGAAAATAAATATGAGCTGAAGCCAAAATCAGAGCTCCACAGCAAATTAGCTTTGGTGCAATAGGCTTACTTGCATTTCAACAATTTGACATATAAAATGTAAAGAAACACTTAAAAACGACAGCTTCAAGTCACGTGTGATGTGGGCGGAACTCAAACAGCGACTGCCCCAGGAGTCTAAAATCAATAGAATTTGAAAAAAAGAAAAAGGGTGGTAATTGTTTAGACCGGGAGGTTTTAATTTAACATATCATAGAATTTGCATCAATAGCAGACAAAGTGGGTGGCATTTTAGCTGAGCAACAAGCATAGAGGCCTTTTTCAATTTGTAATCTGAAAGGGTTTTCAGATTTCCGTCTAGCTGAAACAATGAATAATGTGCTGAAAATGGTTTAAACTTGAGGCTGTAATGTGTAGCGAGACAATTTGAAGTCGCCTCAACTGATTAAAAACGTCTGAGATCATTACACGATATTTACTAATGCCGATTTAGTTTTCTTGGCGCTTTGTTCTTTAAACATTGTATCGTTATTTGATCAAAAGACAACTTTAAAATGGTATGGATCAAAAAATGTATGGCGCAAACTCTAAAGTGTCACAACTCATGGCCAAACCAAGGTTTGGCTGGCTTTGAGATCTGTAGCGCTCTTCTGATTTTCTCAGCATCGCTTTAATCGACATACCATAGTTTGGATTTACAAGAATTAAAAAACAAAATCGGACTGTATGGCACTAATTTTATTACTGTTACAAAAAGTTATCACACAAATAACGATTTACTCATGTTTTTCTTTAGCTGGTATCCAAAGGAACAATCCTTCATCTTAAGAATACCTAATTTTCAACCATTCACTTCGCTTCGCTCACGCAGAACTTAAGCGATAAGTTTCGCCTACTTTTAATGAAATTAAAAGTGTGTCATGAAATAAATTTAAAATCGCGATTGACGTACCGTTCTCCAACTTTTGACATGCAGGCATTTTTTTGCGCCACGAGAAACGAAGAAACTCGTGCTAGATTCTGAGCTCTGAAAGGGGCATTTTGGTGCATGGTCTTGTGTTTTTATCGATTTTCTCGGAAACAAACTGAACAAATTGATATAGAGCCAAACTAAGCATGCAGTGATTTGTTATACATAACGGCCTACCTTAGTTGAGAACTAAAAGCGAAATCCATTTCTCGATTATTGTAACCAAATGTCTGACCTTAACATCAGCTCTTAACTTCCCTCAAAAGCTTAAGATAAAGTTGCAGAAGTTATGGCAAATTAACTGAATATCTTTCGAACGCCTTATTGAAAAGATTTTTCGTCGAGGGCAGCACCCAACTATCCCGCGAGATCACAGATCGGACCGACCACAGGTGTTATCGATCGAGCTAAAATCCGGAATGCAAGATTGAAAATAACACAACACATTATATTAGTTCAACTTGCTGAATTGTAAAGCTAACGTGAGAAACTTACCTTTGGAGACGTGATTAGAGATGTTAACGCTACGAGCTCGAGAAAACAATAAACTAGTTTTCTTAAACGCCTCTTTGTGTGCTACCGTTTGCCAGACGTAAGATGAAAACACGATTGCATAAGTAGTCTGCTTTCTTTTGTTCACTTCTCTTAATTGCCTCAGTTCTGACCCTCAACGTAGATTCCTTTAAAAATCATTGAACCAAACAAGTCGACCTGTCAGCTACTGCTAGAAGATTCCAGACGATTGCTTACAATGCAGCTTTTCAGGAGCAAATGGAATTTAAAGGAGCTCTGTCACGGGGATTTCACAGATTTTTGGTCTAAACCGTTAAAAAATTAGTGGTAGGCAATTTAACCCATGAAAATCATTACCTTTGAACATCTAATTAACAAATAAAGAAGCCTAAGCCATGTTTTATACTGTCATAAAACACGACGGGCATTTGAGAACACGAGGGAAATGTAGAAAACATGAGCCGCAGGCGAATGTTTTCTACATTTCTCGAGTTCGAATCACATTTCTTTTCGAATCACAGTCAAGTTATCCAGTAGGTGAGGTTGCTAGCCTGTGTACAACCGTCCCGCTCCCCTCAAAAAAATCCCTCCCCGATTTTTTTGAGGGGAGCGAGACGGCTGTACACAGGCTATGAGGTTGCCTGACAAAAGTCGAATAGACGATTGTATGGTAATCGGATTATTCATTCGTAGGAAAGAATTATTTATACAAATAACGTGCAAAACGATTGCAAAGTAATCTTTCCAGATAATCCTTCGTACATACCTTAAATAAGCGATATATGTTTACTTTATTTTTAATCAAATTTAAAATGTGTCAAATTACCCACTCGAAGTGTCCCAACTATTTTTGGCTAGGACTGTAGGTTGAAAAAGCACAGTGCAGAGGTCAGGAAAAATTAAATAATTAAATAACGCTTCTTTGTGTGCTGTTTTGCCAGACATAAGATGAGATGCGGGGTAGTCGAGTTTCTTTTGTTCACCTCTTATCAGTATTGTATATAACTGAGTTCTGATCTTTAAACTAGATTCCTTCGAAATCGCTGAACCAAACAAACCGACAAATTTAACAACTGCTAATAATCGAATTATTCATTCGTAGGAAAGAATTATTCATTATACAAATAACGTGCAAAACGATTGCAAAGTAATCTTTCCAGATAATCCTTCGTATATACCTTAAATAAGCGATATATGTTTACTTCATTTTTAAGGTGGGGGTACACCCGATTTTGAGTGAAATTTTAAGAGGTTTAAGGAAGGGATAGAAGAAAGAAAATTATTTTTGAAACACCAACAGGCAGTTGATCCCCACGCAAGAGCACCCCAGGTTGTCAGGGGACTGTTTGAGTATCCATATACTATTTGTTAACTTCAAATTCTAATTTTAAAACCACATTAAATCTTTAATATTTCTTATTTCTCCAAATTTTACTAATCCTTTGAGAAAAGCTATCTGTTTCCAAACGTTCCCAAAAATCACCCAAAAATTTACAAAACACCGCTCAACATAGCTTTGTGAAATGGATAGAGTTTCTGGATTACTTGAAACGGGGACATCATATTCGCATTAAACCAAGTTTAGCGGTGGAAAAACAGGCTTCAGGTGTACCCCCGCCTTAATCAAATACAAAATGTGTCAAATTAAAATCCTTTTCAAAACACTTCTTGATGCTCATTCTCCAACATTTGATATGATGCAGGTAGGTTTTCTTCTAGAGCGCTTTTTTTCTCCTCACGCAAATTGAAGAAACTCGGCCTAAATTGTGAGCTCAGAATGCGGCAGTTATGATTGATTTTCTTGGAAGCAAATCGATATTTAGCCAAACTAAGTACGATTTGTTTTATATAAAGGCTTACCTTACTGTTAATATAAGAAGCAAAATATATTTGCGAACACTTCAGGAGGGCACGACGGCGTTCAACAACCTCAATACTGCCCCACCCCCTCAGACTGCGAAAAAGTTTGTATAGCCCTAACGAGCGACGAAACGGGATTTGCAATTCCAAAAACCACGATGACGCCAATGTACGACATAGGGAATCGGTTTAAATACTACTTTTAAATATTGAGTAAGTACGTTGACTTGACTATTAAAATGAAATAGCATTCCGACGACAGACACATAAGTTTAACACCGTACGACTCCTGAACGGCAGAACGGGAAGTCAAGTCGCTGATCCCGAGCTTTTAAATCACGATTTCAGGGGCAAACGACTCATTAATTCCGAGATCATACTTAAAGGGGTACTGTCACAGATATTTTTACGTTCTGGGGTGAAAATGAGCTAAAGATGAAATGAAATGCTTTTTCACGTACACAAATTAAATACTCCCAGAAAGTCAAGCGAAGGAAATCTATTGATTTTCTCAAAGGAAGAACAAACCATAGTCAGTACGGGCGACTTTTCCACAAAGCAAAGGAAATTTTTTTAAAAAAATCAGCCTGATGTTTTCAAGTTGTAGCTATTTGCATCCTGGCGATCCGCAACCAAACGAACTTGATTATAGTCTCAGCGAACTGGTTGGGTAGTTTAAAGCGCAACTGGACCAGTATTTTTGGGTCTCCTGTGATTAGAATGTCTTTTGCTTTTCAAAGATATCTAAAAATTGTTTACAGTGTCCCTTTAATATCGTTTTAGCGACCGTTCTTCAACCCAGTTGAAGATTGAGACTGTCCTTTGTAGTAAGAAACGACGGCAAGCGATGTGTAAAAGAATGGCCGAGAATTAGAATACGAGTTGGCGCCATTTTACGAAAAGTACCGTGCAAAGGCCTGTAGTCACGGAAAAAAAAATGAAAAATAAAACTACTCGAGACCAACGCGAACGGCAGAAATGGGCGGGGGGAATGCTTCCATAAAAACAAGAGTATTCAAAATGATAACTTGCCTGAATAGTGTAAGAGGGGCCAAAAAGAAAACAACTTGTCTCTTGATATGATGATCTGATGGCAAAGTGACAATGAATCTTGCCTATATACCTAATCGGAACCGCCCTAAAACCGTATTGGTTGGATTTTACGCAACAATGGTACCGATCGACTCAACGGGTTATCACAAGGGCATCATGTCGCGACATAAATAACATTATGAATTGCCACAATGTTTGCTTTTTTCGACCAGTGCCACTGAATGTCTGTCTTTTTCGGGCGTCATTGAAAGAATTTTTCGTCGATGGAAGCACCAAAATACAAAACTTGTCAAAACTTGTTTTATTGATTGAGCTTAGAACCATAATTCAATGTAAAAATACAGTCAAAGAGGAAAGGCGTTACCATCGTAAAGTAAGTTTTAATTTTAAAATTAACACAATTATGAAACTTACCTTTGGTGATGTGTTTAGAGATGTTAACGCTGCACGTCAGGAAAACAATAAACTAGTTCTCTTAAACGTTTCTTTGTGTTCTACTGTTTGCCAGACATACGATGAAAATCAAATAATTGTATATATGGTAGTCGGGTTTCTTTTGTTCATCTCTTACCCGTATTTCTTTACTGAGTTTTGACCCTCAATGTAGATTCCTAGAGGCTTCTAGAAAATGATTTACAATGAATCTAAAACGTTCATATCGTTTTTTTCATCTATGAAACAGGGACAGATTTAAAAAATTGAATTTAACCCTTCGATCGGTTATGAGTTGGAGTCAGAATCACAGCCTCAGAGCAGAGTGAATTTGGTTTGCTGGTCTTTTTCATCGTTCCTTGTGAAGTATGAAATAAAGTATTTAGTATTAGTATTATAGGTCATTATAAATTGTCTGACCTTAACAGAAAGAATTTGTTGTCTAGGGCAGCACCGAAATAGCACGAGATTAAGCAGGCAACAGACAACTGGTTTATTTATCGATTGAGCCAAAATCTGGAATGGAAGCAAGATTGAAAAAGCACAGTGCATGAGGTCAGAAAAAATTAAATAAACTAATTTTTTTTAAACGCTTCTTTGTGTGCTGTTGTTGCCAGGCATAAGATGAGATGCGGGGTAGTCGAGTTTCTTTTGTTCACCTCTTATCAGTATTGTATATAACTGAGTTCTGATCTTTAAACTAGATTCCTTCGAAATCGCTGAACCAAACAAACCGACAAATTTAACAACTGCTAATAATCGGATTATTCATTCGTAGGAAAGAATTATTATTATACAAATAATGTGCAAAACGATTGCAAAGTAATCTTTCCAGATAATCCTTCACATATACCTTAAATAAGCGATATATGTTTACTTTATTTTTAAGGTGGGGGTATACCCGATTTTGAATGAAATTTTAAGAGGTTTAAGGAAGGGATAAAAGAAAGAAAATTATTTTTGAAACACCAACAGACAGTTGACCCCAACGCAAGAGCACCCCAGGTTGTCAGGGGACTGTTTGGGTGTCCATATACTATTTTTTAACTTCAAATTCTAATTTTAAAACCACATTAAATCTTTAATATTTCTTATTTCTCCAAATTTACTAATCCTTTGAGAAAAACTATCTCTTTCCAAACATTCCCAAAAATCACCAAAAAAATTACAAAACAGCGCTCAACATAGCTTTGTGAAATGAGCATAGAGTTTCTGGATTACTTGAAACGCGGACGAGATATTCGCATTAAACCAAGTTTAGCGGTGGAAAAACAGGCTTCAGGTGTACCCCAGCCTGCGAACGCAGACGTATTTCCGGCTGTCGCTTGTCTCGGCGAACACTTTCAGGAGGGCACGACGGCGTTCAAAAATCTCAATACTGTATTAGTATTATAAACTGTCTGACCTCAACAGAAAGAATTTGTCGTCGAGGGCAGCACCGAAATAGCACGAGAGCAAGCAGGCAACAGACAACTGGATTTATTGATTGAGTAAAAATCTGGAATGGAAGCTAGACAAGCTAAGCTGAAAAACTATAGTTCAATAGGAGAGGCGTCACATTCATTTTATTAGTTTGGTGAATTTTAAGACTAACGTGACAAACTAACCTTTGGAGATGTGATTCATAAGCTCAGATTGCCAGACATATAAAGATGAAAATGCGATTGTCGAATTTCATTTGTTCACCCCTTATCAGTAACTGAGTTCTGACCCTCAAAGAAGAAATCATTTAAGTATAAAAGAAATGATTATTTTTCAAATGAAAGTAGTTTGATTTGCATTTATGGACGTGCAGGTGAAACTTATTTTCATACGAATGGTGTCGAACGAATACTACTTATTAACCGAGAGTGAGGTCATTACAGGGAAATCTCAGACCGAAGCCTTGATGTATTGACCGAGCGATAGCGAGGGTCAATACATCAAGGCCGAGGTCTGGGATTTCCCTGTAATGACCGAACGGACGAGGTTAATAAGTTATTTATTATATGGCCTTTTTAGTGCTGAAAAAAGGGAAACGTTTTTCAATATCCGCTTGCGCGCGCAAGAGGTCATTCGAGGTCATGCGATCCAAACCAGAAGAAGCAGTTTCTTTGACAATGAGGCAATTTTTGTCTTCATTACGCCAAGATCTAGGGAAAATTTAACCACTTTAATTTTCACAAAACAAACTGACCTGTGTTTACAAGTGTTTGACCCTTAAAAAGTTATAAAAAGCTTAGGCAAAAAAAATTCATAATGCCCGGTCATTACAAGAAAATCTTGCCCGCTCATCAGCCAATCAGAGCGCGTGTACTATTGTAGCCATATAATGAGAAATACCGAGTAAAGCAGTTGAAAACACTGCGCGCTGACCGGCTGCATTGCACGTGTCTGGCGCAATGCCGCGTCAAATGTAAAAGGGACAACCCTTCTCACCCCTCCCTCATCTTTTCGGCTGGTCGCTGTAAAGAGAAGATTCTCTTGTCGCACTCGATTCTCCCTTCTCCCCAAATATTCCATACTGCTCACGTGACTCTGCAGAGAACTACTCAGTGTCTCTGGTTGTCGCGTACGCGCGAAAATTTAAAACTGACCAATCACCAATCAGCTACGTTATCAGTATGGAATTTTTCTCGTGCAGATCTTGGCTTAACAAACGAAGACAGATGAATTGAAACACCTTTTCTGTCGTACAAGTCGTTTAATAGATATGCAGATACATGGCGAAAGGGAAGCATGGTTGACATTTAACATGGTGACGTGTTCTTGTGTCACTCTATACTCAGTACTAAACAAGACTGTAATTTCACCAATAATTAATTCTACAGACCTAACAAACGAAGAATACTCAGCATATGTCCGATCAATGTGTGTCGAGTCCGTTCCGTAGCCGTGATGCGGGAGTTACGCTAATCGTATCGGAACTGGTATTCCATCACCCTTCCGGTATCCAGTTCTCCGATTTCTCCAAAGTAAGCTTTCTGCCCGTACACCGAAAGGACGCCCCGCTCGGATCCAGCATCTCGCATGAAATCCTCGGTCATCAGATCACCAACAAATACCAGCGTCTTGTCCTCGCTTGACCAACGAAACGCTGCCAGCCTGCCTTGTTGATCCCAATATTCAGCTCCCAACGCCACGAGGGTACCAGTGTCATCTTTGAACAAGTCGCTGCAGAACAAATCGCCAGGCCAGCCAATGGTGGTCATGTGGTCATCGTAGTTCGACTCGCTACCAAGTATTTCCACAACTTTGACTTCATTGATGTTGTTCGAGGAATGCAAAGAAACGGCGAAGACGTTGCCACTCAGGTGCGCAGATGCCTGTACGTAATAATCCCAATTTTCCATGTTAAGGATGCGCTGTATCCTAACAGACCCGCCAGAGGAACAAATATTCTCGATTTTCCACAACTCAACTTTGTCTCCTTGTATATTCATCAAAAAGCCGTTAACGTCGCCGTAGTAGGAAAGACAGTTAAAATACAAAGACCAGATGTCTTTCTGTGTCATTCCCGAGGCAAAAAGGTCGATGACTTCTTTCGCAGTTATCGTCTTACCATCTTCGCTGACTTCGTACATCTCTATGCGCGCGAATTCATCACCGTCAGTCAACAGTACACCCAAACGACGTTGGCCGCGACAGACAACCATGTCAAATGCATTAACATAATTTTCATTGATCAGATCTCTGGAGGCTACTTCCACCGAGTCCTTAAGAATGGCTAGTTTCCAACCACCTTTGTACTGTCCACCGTGAACCACTGCCATGGTGTTTTGGTCGATCATGTCGACACCAGCAACTTGTCTGTCTGTATAGGTTTTCACTGTCTTGAGGCCTGGACCGTTCTTGGCAAATTCTAACAAGAAAATTTGGAATAATTAGTCAAATTTAGTTTTTTAGAAGCAAATTTTTGAAACAATTTTGAAATTTTTTTTATCTGCTTTTTACTTAATGGTGTATTTTTTTCCCAGGACCTTTCTGAAAATCACTCCGGTGAGAATGTCTCCTGGTTTAAATATTATTATTATTATTATTATTATTTTATTAAATATTGTTATTATTTAAGGTAGCTATCGGTGAAACGTCGAGCAATAAAGGACTTTGCTCGAGTTAAATAGCATCTAAGCCTGATTGTTCGTTAATTCCTTTCGTGCCTAGTGGCCCACAAAAAAAATCGAGTGCTATTCTATTGCCGGTAGTTGCCAGCATATATTCAGGGTTTCCCAAGAATATACCAGAACCAAGTGATACTTTTTGATGCATAGAGCCTGTATGGAGTCAAGCGTTTTGCCTAATAGCAGAATTAAGAGTCAAAATAAGATCCAGGCCTACAACCATCGACCGTGAGACTAGCAATAATTTCACCGCCGTGCAACAACCCACATATTAGTTACTTCCGGTTAAGGCGGGGTTCTACCTGAAAGCCGTTTTTCCGCCGCGTAACTTGGGTTGAATGCAAATATCTCGTTCGCGTTTCAAGCAATCAAAAAACTGTTCACTCATCCCATGAAACTATGTTTTGCGGTGTTTTGTAAATTTTTGGGTAATTTTTGGGGATATTTGGGAGGAGAAAGTTTTTCTCAATGGATTAGTGAAATTTAGAGAATTAAATGGTGAAGATTTCATGTGATTTTACAATTAGAATTGAAGTTAAAAATAGTAGATGGACACCCAAACAATCCCCTGACAGCATGGGATGCTCTTGCGTTGGGGTCAACTGTCTGGAGTTGTTCCAAAAATGATTTTCTTTCTTCTATCCCTTCTTTAAACCTAATTAAATTCAGGTAAAACCCCGCCTAAATGGAACGCTTACAAGGGGGACAGTGCCTTGAGAGGAGCTGCGTGACATAGAATTAAGCGTACACGAATCACTGACATTAGGGCCAATTGAGAAAAGTAATAAATACCTGTTGGTGGCATGCAGTCCTTTGCTTTTTGTTCGTCCACAAGCCGAGAGCAGTACTGGGTCAAGAAGTCAATCAGCGGTTGCTTCAACTTTTCATAGTCGATGCCTGTGCCTCCAAGAAATTCTTCAGTCATGAGTTCCGACAGTGCTTCGATGTCCATGTTAATTGGCATGGGATCATCAGTACTCTTCGAAGCCCAAGTGTTAGCATCACCATCAGCAGGGATGTTGGAGCCATACGAATAGGTGGTTTTGTCTGTCCTGGAGGCCTCGAACCTCTCCCGCTGCTCCTTCTCTGAGGACGTCTCTGTTGTTACACCTGCAGAAAATTTTCCAGAGTGTCCAGCAGCGGTGCCCACGTCCAACCCATCAGCCTCCATCTTCTCATATTCGTTTGTTTCAATTTTGCTTTCTTCTCCAAACTTGGCGCCCATGACGACATCTGTTAAGAAATGAGTGCCATAGTTGTCGATCAGATTTCTAAAATTCTCATCTGACGGATCTTTGTCACATTTTGAAAGTGAAGCTATGAATTCATCTGAGGGTTTAGGAGGCAAATCCATGAAGATGGCGCCAGTGTAAACGCTACAGACAGCCTCAGTGATGACGTAGGAGAAGCTGGCCGTTCTCAGTTCTTCAGTTTTTTGCTGAACCGTTGTGCTTGCTTTAAACCCAAATCCGAGAAACGAGCTTTCAGTTCCAACCGTGTTAGACAATGAATCCATGTAGGATTTCTCACTGCGACCCTCATTTGAACTGAAGTCAATTCTGCAGCTCACCGCTTTCAAAAAATTGGTGCCATCAGGAATCAAATACCTCGTGTCAGATGTCGTAGAACCTCTGTCATAGGTGGCCTTGAAGATCGGCATACGAGAGACACCTGGGTCTTTGCCTTCATTTGGATCAACAACTGGATTACCATAAAGGTAATTGTAGCCATGGAAGATATAACCAATGTTGGGCAATGGTTTAGTATCTTCTTTAACCGACTTGTCAAGCAACATTCTGGATGGAGCGTGGATCGCGCGAATGCCGCAGTTGGCCAAAGTCTTCCTCGCGTCTGCAAAGTCCTTTCTAGGAATCGAGAAGATCACCATAACTGGAAGCTTCATGGCAGCTTTCATGTTGCAAACTTTGGTGGCTCCTTGTTTAGATGGGTGTGATCGTGTGTACATCAGCATGACCTTAGCTTTCTTGTAAGAGTTAAAAATACGATTGAATGTGACCTGTTTATGGATGACCCATTCTGGAGTGTGCCTGGAGTCCATGGAGCGTGCCACAATGTAGTTTTGCATTTTCGAAGAGGACGGGCTGAAAATATTGCTGGGATCGAGAAGAGGAGTCGAGGGTCCTTTGGGTCCAGGAGGGATGTACTTAAAGTCTCCGGTCTTCACCTTGAAGGTTTCATCAAGAAGCCAGACTGCACTGAATTCCAACTCTGAGCGGCTCTGTGGAACAACGTTTGGAACCTGTTGCTTCAGGAACTCGAGAAGTTGGTAAGGGATTCTTGTGACAGAAGACATCGAAGGACGAATTGGTTTCTTCGCTCCACATGCTGAAACGGAAGAAAAGAATTCAACACCAGTGAGATTCAGTATGCCAGTAGCGGCAAACAAATGGGCCATCAAAGAAGACAATGCTAATAGAAATATCGGAAATCCTTTGGATACGTGTACTATCTTGCTACAGTGGGAAACACTTCGGAACTGTTCAGATGCCACCCCTCGGTGCCTACTAGAAAGATTTACCAGATATTATTTGTCCTTCCGGTTGTACTAGCAGATGCGTTTACTACAAAAAATTGCTAGCTGTACTTACCACCTTGTCTGCAGGATTTGGCATCCTTGCCAACTGAGTCCGTTATCGATGTGGAGCTCGCATGATAAACCAACAGGAAAACCATAAACACTAAACACAGCTTTTCCATAGTCACCTGAAAAAAATGGCACTTTCATGAAGTGGGAGAAAAATGTGTAGGTGAGGATTGATGTAAACAGATTTTTTCACTGAGATATTGGCTCAATCTTGCGAAAAAGCAGGAACTGAACAAATTTCAGCATCAAGATTGAATTTCTGCAAGGGCGAACGGACAATGCAAAGGTTCTTGGTCCTTGTTGTTAGTTGTTGTAGAGTTTGGAATCACATTTTTTCTCACTTCTGAAGGGCGTGGCGACGCATCTATAAAGTCGATAGCCGACAAAAATCAGGCACAAACAAAGGTCCGATCAACTCGGGACTGTAGATTTGAATAAGAATTGCAGCTATTCAAGAACGAGGTAATACACAATAGTGGTACTCTTATTAAAATCTGCGAGCTGATCTGGCGTGACTTTCGTTCCCGCCCACAAAAATCAGCATGATGCCCAGCAGAATTTAATAATTTACATGATCCCCACCGACTGATGAGCAAAAACAAATGGTTGAACGCGCTGTTATGAAATAAAAAAAATTAAGCTTCCGTTCGATTCTGCAATTTTGGTAATTTTTAACAGCAGCTTAACTTGAAAAAAAGGAAACCGACATGTGTCAACGAAGACCAGCATTTTGTATCATAATTTGATTCGTCAATTTAAAGACTGTGGCTGAGCCGAGCCTTTTGTACTTTTCAGGTTTGCATCCAGTCCAGGGGGACTGGTCACCGTCGTTCCCACGAACAACGAACAATATATCCAAATGATTTTGAATTGAAACTGTAATGCGCAGCAATTAAAGTGCACCTAGCCTACTTAGTGGAGCTTTCTGGCGAAAAAAATGTTGATTTCGTTAAATTCTCCATTTTCTATTCCCTGTTGAAGTCGGGTCCCGTTTGAAATCGTCTCAATTCGTAGCGACAGAGCCCTGTTCACAGCTAAATGGTATCTCGACCAGTGCGGAACTTGTGCACAGTTTTATTTATATTTCGAACATTCTATCATTATTTGACCAAGAGATCAATTTAAAAAAGCTGTTTCTCCAACTTGTAGCAAAAAATATTTTTCTGGAAAATTGCACGTTGTTTGCTTTACAAATTCTCCTTCGTAAATAATCTCAACACGGAACAGCATAAAAGAATCGAGTACTGTGATTTCATTAATGAAAGGTATGCAGGCCACGTGGTTTTCCGCCCGAAGAGCAATGGATGGAAAATACAAAAGCTGGATATTGATAAATACCGTAAATTTACTTTTACTTGAAAGTGTTCTACCAGACGACATTATCTGACAATACCATGTTCTGCGTGTATTGTAAACTGAACTCAGCAAAATTTACAAGCGAGCAAATATTGTAACGAAGCGCCGACGACCGAACATGTTCACGAAGCATTTGCTTGTCATAAATCAAGAGATATAAACCGTAAAACGACAAAGGTAAGGTCTTTGTCGGCGGACATTTATTCTATAGTAGTGAATACGATTGACTTACCTAATGGTAAAGTTGTTGTTTCTGCTGCAGAAAATATCCGATGAAGCCACTGATTGCACAGTCCAACGGTGCAGCGAGGTAGTGATAAGTGTCCGCAGAACTTCGGGAACTTTAAAGGGAAAGCTAGAATATATTAACATACATTAATCGTAGGTGTTAGTTGCGATCTCGGCATAATTATCTATACAAAAGGTGGCTTGAAAATTAGAGAAAATAGCCATTTTTTCCATATTATGATACCTGTCATACTGAACGGTTTGCTTCTTGGCAATTAAATAAACTTGACGAACTTTAACGTGAGATTTATTTACTATTTACATTCCACTGTATTACCTTCAGTAATTAAATTGAAGTCACTTTGTTAGCTTTACATTCATGATTACATATAGTTTAAAAAAAAACATCACTAGCTTATTAGCCGAGAAAAACCCAATAAGTTTACTTATTAGAAATATCCGCAATTACAATTAGGACGCGTGCTTTACAATAGATTGTGCCTTTCAGTTCCGAAGCTTTTGTAATTTTACTTTATTAGAAAAATGTAGAATCACCTTGTACTTGTCGTTGTTTAGTAGAAATTTACGACGAGACTCAGCTTGGACGGAATAAAAACAGAAATGAACTCCCGCTCTCCCTGAAATCAATGCTAAATTCGCGCTCAAGTCAAAACATCTGTTTCCCCCATCAATGAAGGGAGTTGGGGAGTAATGTTAGTTTTGCCTAATCGAAATATTGGGGCAAATCAACTGAATCAAAGAAAAGGAAACACTTTCAGCTGTTTGTTTAGCCCTTCATCTTTTGAAGTTCGCATTTCTGCCCTCTGGGTTGAGCCCCTCCAAGGGGTGGGGGGGAGGGGCGCTCCATGCTCCCTTGTTCCCCTCAAAAATTCCCTTGTGTTCCCTTGTTTCTTAAAAGTATTTTGTCGATTTTTGTTTCCTAACATATCAGAAACACATCTTGTTCCTGTGTTCCCAGCTTTATTTTCCTTTTTTTCCTTTGTTCTCATGTTCCCTTGCTCCCTGAAACCCCTAGCCTGGAAGGGGCTCTGCTCTGGATTTGCTCTGGATTGACAACGAACGTTTTTGGCCGAGAGGAAGAGAGCACCCTGGGAATGAATTTAGAACCCAGTACTAAATAAAACAGAACGGTCAAACTTGACGCATGCTCTGTTGGCAAAAGCGCACATCTCATTATGGCCGACAGATGATCTCTGATGTTGGAGTGTTGTGGAGTAATTCCTATTCTGTGGAGGACTTTAGACAAGGTTGTTGTGGGAGAGAAAAGTGATGGTGGATTGAAGAACATTTTAAGTTTATCGGCAGACATGTTCTATTCCATACAAGTCGGCGATACAGTTTTTACTGTGCTAAAACGATACCGCAACCTACAGCTTATAGGCTCTGGTGCGCAAGGAATGGTTTGGTAAGTTAAGGAGCGTTTACAAAAATATCTTTATCACCGCCTTTTTTGGTTGCTTCAGCAAAACATGTCTAGGTTCGAAAAAAGAATTATCAGCTTTAAAATCGAAATTTTTGTTAATTCCCGTTTCACAAAAGGCTAAGAATTTGTGGTTGAAAACTACTTCCAGGTCTAATAATAAGCTTATAACCCGGTGGACTACTGGATATGTTATTTATTACTGTGGACACAGGGTGAATTATTTATCCTTGAATGTGAAATATTTCGTCGTTCGTGACAATGTTATTTTTTTGTAAAATTTCTTCGGTAAAATCTTGTCTTTTGATTTCGAAACCATCAGTCGAAATCTTGGGAAATCCCAAAAACCTTTCGGGGTTTCCCCTGGTCTGAACTTGAAGGTTCTTGTATTTTAAAAGGTTTATTCCCCGCTTTTCGCCTATACCGGAATACCTTAACGACGCCTTTGAATTTTTTGAGTTATTGATTCGTCTATAACCAAAATTGTTTTAAATTTCCGAACAGACTGTAGGTTAATAAGAGTTTTTCGTTCGAAACTTAATTAAATTGTACGAACAGTTCAGGAAAAATCTAAGTGCAGTTCTGGTTGTTATATTGTTTTGGAAGTTATCAGGTCATATTAGTCAATCTGGGTCCTTTACACCAAGATTCAAAACAGTGAACCTTTCTTTGTGCTGAAAACGGTCGTTTGTGAATTGTCACGTACATGTTATACTTCAGTAAATGTTGAAAATGCTATTAATAGAAAAACAGTTTTTAGTTTCTTGGTCTAGGACACATTGGGAAGCTGGTATTTTGCATGGAGATCAAATAACAAAAGCTGCCATCTTTAATACATATATCCTTGTCAGTAAATTGTAGTACTCGGTCTAAAATCAGCACGTATATAGCATGATAGCTGAGTAGTTCATCTGTGATAAAATACCTCTAAGCTTTATATCAGAACAAACTTGAATGCGGTGATATTTCATGATGACAATATATACATTGACTTCTCAACATATTGTGTGATTTGCTTTGCTGCTTTTGTTTTTGTTTAGTGAAAACAGTAAACAAATACAACAGGTCATATATTCTGACTGCATTCCTTTAATATGAAAAACAGCACCGTTAAACTGTAGCAGGACTAAAATTATGCTATGGTTTGTCTTGCTCCTAGAATTGGTGAAAAGCTGGTGGGATTTTAAAACATTATTTTAGGGCCCTGGGAAACTTCTTGCTAAGTTGGTAGCTTGAGAAGCATATTTTTTAAATGTTTACACCTTTTGAGTCTTGGGCAATGGAATTATAACATTTGTGATACTCAAGGATTTTATTTCTCTGAGTAGTATGAACCCTGTAATGCAACTACAGTACAGTTTTGTATGTTGGTCTCAATGCATGATGTACATATACCGGTTACATTCTTCCTCTCTTCGTAGGGCTGTCACTAAGGACTGGGGGCTGGGGAATTCCCCCGGCTTCTACGAGTTTAAGCATCGGCTACTTTGAAACAAAACCACTGGAAAGTGAAAAATACATCAAACAACAAAATTTTGTCCCTCAGCTACTTTTTTACTTTCCCTGCCATCTTAATGACAACCCTACTTTGTGGTGAACAGTGGCATTAACTTTTTTTTTTATTTTTTTTTTTCAGCTCTGCATTAGATACCACAACAGGAGAGAAAGTTGCCATCAAAAAACTAAGCAGACCATTTCAAAATGTCACTCATGCCAAAAGAGCCTTCAGGGAACTTGTACTGCTAAAGATGGTGAATCATAAGAATGTAAGTTTGCCTGGAAACATTTCCGAGTCATGTACAGTATCCTAGAAAAGAGAGAAGTTTCAGGGCAGGTTTTTCCAATAATGTCGGCTTCCTGAAAAAAAGTCTGCATACGAGCCTAGTGGCACATCAGGCCGGTGCTTATCCTGGTTTCCATAGCATGAAGCCACTAGGGGTATTTCTACTCTCTCCTGGATGGGATGCTAGTCCATCACAGGGTTACCCACAACAGTAAAGTCAGTTCCTCAAGGGACAAAGGAAAAGCTGGTATGTCCTGTAAGGGCTTAAGATGCGTATAAATAGGTAGGTGTATACAGCTATTTCGAGAAACGTTGTCGGAAAAAAGCACAAAACTGCACAAGCCAATTTCGAAAGGTAGTATGGGTAGACGTATTGAGCTACTGCACGTGTTGCATACTAATGAGATATAACAACAAAATAAGCATGAATTTCAGGTTTTCTTTCCTTTCAGACATGTGGAAACAAGGTATGTTTAGCCCCTCTGAAGTTTAGAAGAATTTTCCTCACTCAAAGAGATGCGACAGTAAAAGTAAAGCTAGAGATATTGGCCCCTGAGAGGAAAAACAAATTTTCCACATGCAAAAATACAAACTTGGCCAATATGCAAAACTCCAGTGAATACCCATACCACCTTTCGGTCATGTCGCATGCACTTTGATGCTTTTTTCTGACAACCTTTCTCGAAATAGCTGTATATATATACGCAACTCTATATTGACCACGCCTGGAGATATTAGCTTGAACAGCTACTCTTTAAATCCAAGATTTAAATAAAGTTGATATGTGATGTGTGTCATGTTCACAGATTATTGGCCTCCTCAATGTGTTTACACCAGACAGATCATTTGAAGAGTTCCAAGATCTGTGAGTATAGGTCAATGTTCACACAGGAATGCTCAAATCATTAAGATTTAAATAATAAGATAATCCTACTAGTAAAAATAATAAACCAATGTTATTTAATATGACTTGCTCATCTGGAATTATCCAAGCTGTTCTAAAACTTTGAATTTTACAAAATGGCATCTAGAAAATTGTTGCTCTAACGTGCTGAAATTATTGTTTTCTACACTATAAATGCATTATAACTACCAGTAAGTTATTTTCTTAAGGGCATTGGGAAAATGCTTGTGACGTGCTTCCAAGGGTAACTTGGAACAGCTCCTGTCTGTGGCAGTATTCAATTATGGCTTGTTGCCCTACAGTACAAAGAATTAAATAACTCCACATCTTTTCCTCTTCAGATATCTAGTCACAGAGTTGATGGATGCAAGCTTAGTCCAAGTGATTCAAATGGACTTGGACCACGAGAGGCTTTCATATTTAATGTACCAGATGTTGTGTGGCGTTAAAGTAAGCTGGAAATTGTTATCATTTGAATTCATTGTCCACTTGCTCAGATGTGTAGCTTGATTCATGTATTGTTATCTTCAGTTTATATGTGGACAACTGTGGCAAATAGGTCAGGAGCGATTGGTCTACATGTAGCCCCAGGTTGCATATTTGTGAGACGAGAAAATGTTTTGTTATTGCCGTTTCACTCTTGATTTCAAACTATTTCCTGTGAAATTTAATAGTTGCATTAACTATTTAATATTGCTTTGTTTTCTACCCAGCACCTTCATGATGCAGGCATCATTCACAGGGTAAGCCCAGCAATTTTCCAAACATTGATGTATTGCTAAATTCTCTTTTCCTTTTTATTTTAAATATTAGTACACAGGCTATGAGAACAACGACTTGGATCATCTTATGAAAGATGTCTAGTTTAACCAAATGGAGCCTGAGGAGAATTAATAGAAAAAAAATATGTAAATACAGTGTAAGGCTGATTGACGGGAGAGAATGATTAGCAAGCATACATTGTTTGCATTTTTTTCTTCAAACACTTTATTTTTTAACAAGATAAAAAGAATGATAAAAATGATCTTTAGTTAGAATTAATGTACATGTATGAATTTTACTGAAATTTCATTTAAAACCAATTTATCTCAGAAATATTCGAAAGAAAATATATGGGAGACAGACTGTAAAAAACTGTGATTGTAACTATCAAATGTTAAATTAATATTTTATGTCGGCAGGACTTAAAGCCAAGTAACATTGTTGTGAAGTCAGATTGTTCATTGAAGGTACATAGAGCTGTAATAAAGATTCTTTATAAATTTGAAGATGGAAGACTGTTATTGAAGTTAAATTATTGATGCTGATATTTTATTCATGCAATGCCTCAGGACAAACAGCTTTTCCAGAGAGGGCAGCATATGACTCACAGTACATTCCTAGTGACCATTAGTGCACTGTTCTGAATGTAATTTTGAGGTGTTTCCCGAAAGCTTCAGGGATCATTCAGTAGGGATCAACTTGTAATCCTCCTCAGTAAACTGTACTACAAACTACATTGTACATTTGTATGTAAAGCTGGGGCTGAACAAGGATGAGAGTTGATGAGTGTTGACTCACATGACAGTTTTCATCAACTCTCATCCACTACCATGAACTCGGGCCAAACAAGAACGAGAGTTATTGAGAGTTTGTCAAAAGTGACTACATGGAAAACTTGAGCATGTTTAAAGTCGATGAGAGCACACAAGAGTCAATGAAAGTACATTCAGTTTCAGGCCAAACACAAACAAGAGCTTGAACTCTCATCAACTTTCATCCTTGTTGACCCACAACAGTGAGTGTGATTTGCGCAACTATTTTGTTTTTCAATAATTCATCAGATCCTTGATTTTGGCCTTGCGCGCACTGCTGGAGCAGCCTTTATGATGACTCCATATGTTGTGACGCGGTACTACAGAGCGCCAGAGGTTATTCTGGGCATGGGGTACAGTGAGAATGTTGACGTGTGGTCCATTGGATGTATATTGGGTGAAATGATACGGGGAAGCGTCATGTTTCCTGGAACAGATCGTATCCTTTCTACACATGAACCTGGACAAATGGCCTAGCTAACCACGAGTCTCTCATAGCTCAGTGGTTAGAGCAACCTACTGGTATCTGGGAGGTAAAGTCTGCATACGAGCCTGGTGGCCCATCAGGCCAGAGCTTATCCCGGTTTCCTTAGCATGAAGCGACTAGGAGTATTGCTACTCCCCCCTGGATGGGATGCTATTCCATCACAGGGTTACCCCCAGGAGTAAATTCGCTGGTACCCATTTATATATGTTGTGGTTTAAATTTATCTTTGGTTTAAAATTTTTCAAACCAGTTTGATTTTGATTTTTCATTGTCTTACACTCATTATCATAATCTGAAACAAAGGGAAATAAAAATCAAACTGGTTTAAAAAATTTTAAACCAAAGATAAATTGAACCACAACATATACCTGGGTGGAGAGAGGCACTATGAGAGTAAAGTATCTTGCCCAAGAACACAACACAGTGCCCCGGCCAGGGCTTGAACCCGGACCGCCTGATCCGGAGTCCAGCGCACTAACCATTAGGCAACCGCGCCTCCCATATCTGGTTGGGCACATGTTAAATTCCCTCGGGGACTCAGAATAATTTCTTCTTCCCGTGCCAAATTTTTTCTTTTTCCCATATCAAGCGGTTAGTAATTATTGTTGTTTATACTCTTTGTACACAACATACCTTCACCTTCTCACACTTCCATGATTGTTTTGTGTAACATGATTCTATGGATGCATGACTGCAGTGTTCTGTGTAGTTCAGTATCTTAGAAACTAAGTTATTCCTTGACGAGTTGTGCCAGACATTGATCAGTGGAACAAAGTTACAGAACTGCTTGGTACTCCATCAGAAACCTTTCTTAACCAGTTGCAACCATCGGTAAGAGAACACACTTTTTCATGTGCCCTATGTAGACCAGTATTAACTTGTAATTTAAGAGAAATTTGAACGTTGCATGAATTGAGTTTATGCAAGATTTGCTAAATTTAGTTTTACCGTAAATAACAACAGAGTCAGTTGATATGTTTTTAGTTTGATCTGCTTCACAGCATTGCTGGGTTGTTCTATACACTTTATACAATATATGTAGACACAATTAACAGTGTCCCAGTAATTTACAGTGTCCCAGTGGCAGGGAGGAGGATTTGAACTTAGGACCACTGGATTACAAGTCCAGTGCCCTAACCACTACCCCACATGCATGCTTACCTAGTGGCCAAGATGTCTGCACACAGGCCTACTTAGACTTTGTATTGTTTCTTTTATTTGTCAGGTGAGAATGTACTGTGCTAGTCGACCCAAGCAGCCCGGATTCAGTTTTGATGCCCTCTTCCCGGATGATTTGTTTCCACCTGGAAACAAAGCTAAAGGTGAAGATCAAACTTTTTATGGCTGCATAACAATGAATTCAGTTCTCAAAAAAGCCTCCTCTAAAAACGTGACACTGAAATCAGTAAATTTTTTTATGAAGTGCAGCTTCATATTTCCATATTTCAACCAAGGTTAATGTTATAACACCATTTTTTCCCACATATTTTCACATATTGACTGAAATTTGAATCACTAGCAGTGTGTCACTGTGGGAAGTTTTTTAAGAGTTGTCTGGACAATATGATTATGTTGGGGAGCTCAACATTGAGAAGAATGAGGGAAGAGAAAAACAAATAAATGTGGTAACACTTTTGACGAGGGAACTTGTAGTTATTTAGAGTACCTGTAGCTCTTGTGAGTATCCTGTAGCTCAGTGGTAGTGCATTTGACTGGTGTGTGAAACTCTTGTAGTAAACTCGGCATTCTTTTTCCTTGGTCACTGATTTATTCACATCTTTCTCAAACTCCACAATGTTTGAGAGAATAAATGCACCTACCATCTGATTTATCTTGTTGCATTTTGTTCGCAGCTGAAGAATGCCGAGATCTTCTCTCCAAGATGCTGGTGGTCGACCGTTCTAAACGGATATCAGTTCTTGAAGCCTTGTATCATCCTTACATACATGTGTGGTATGAAAGAAGTGAAGTAGAGTCGGTGAGTATCTTATTATTATCTAAAACACAACCATAGGCTCCTTCCTGTGCCGATGCTCCTCTTGTGAACAGTCAAAGCCCAAAAATATTATGCATAGGAGGCTAACATAACTGTGGAATTATTTGTTATGATGTTTTTTTGTATGCTGGCTTTCCACAGACAAGCTGTGAAAATGATGCTTTTTCTGTGATGTTTTTAGCTTTTTTCACTTGTTATTGATAAGATGTTTTTGTTTTTCTGCTAGCCTATACCAAATAAATACGATCACTCTGTAGACGAGAAGGATCACACAGTAGAGGATTGGAAACGTAAGTAAAGAAAATATACACATACACCAGTCTTAATGCCACATGTTATTAAACAATGTTTTATTTTTCTGCATGACTCTGTGTTTGATTACATGAAGTGTCCACGAGTTGAGAACTGCGATAACCATAAATTACTTTCATGTAGTGTCTATGTTGTAGGTCAAATTAGTTAAAATCAGGTTAAATCAATTATGTTTCCAGCCTAGGCCAAAACAAATCAAGTTCATTAAAAAAAATCCCCACTTACAATGTAATTGATTCAATATTTAGTGATCGTATCTAAATAGCCTTACCTTCACTTTGAAACAAATTTTACATGAAAACCAATATGAAGTACATCACATACTCCCTGGATTAGCAGTTCAACTTTGTGACTTATAGTTTCTTTGATGACTGTTGTGATTCTTATAACGTGTCTGTTGGGTGTTGTGTGTAGGGAGAATTTTAAACGTGGTCATGTTTTGGAATCTGTGTCATTTCAGGTACAATTTACCAAGAAGTGATCTCCTACAACAGTGCAAATGATATTCCGTCACCTGTTGAGGGAAATGGCGAGATCAATGCGTCATCATCAAGCTCAAGTATTTCTTCAGGTGAGTGTTACAATGTAGCTGCTTTTCATCCTGGATCACTTGCGATTGATGTCATAAATACAGCTATTTCAATTAACGTTGTCGGATTGAAGCTCAAAGCTTAAAGACAAGACCGAAAGGTAGTATGGGCAAAGAAAGAGTGTTCCACGCGTGCTGAATACTAATGAGATATAGCGATATAGCAAACGAGACGTTTTTTCGTTTCCTTTCTCTTCAGACATGTGTAGAAAAGATCCTTTTTTGCCTCATTTCATTTAAAAAGAATAATCCAAACCACATACCGGCGAAAGAAAAGATACAAGAAAGGTTTCACGGAAAGAAAAACAAATATTCCACGTGCAAAAATACAAACTTGTAGATTTCCTCAATGGTGATATGCAAATTGCAGTAAATACCCATGGCACCATTCGGTCTTGACTCGTAGGTTTGAAGATTAAATCCGACAACGTTAATTGAAATAGCTGTATGTGTCAAATTATCTCATGACATTTAGTAACTGCTGGGTCTTCATCACTGACTTGAGACAGAGTCTTCACCCAAATTGGTTTGCTTTCTTTGCTGTTTTACTTAAGCAGCTATCCACAGGTCAAGTCGAGCTCTTCCTCTGTTGTACTCTTCCGATCCAATACAAGCCACACTAGTAGAGGAGAGGTAACCTTTGCGCCCACCATTAGGCCCCCTCACAGCATATGCTGTGATGTGCTAGCATCCCATCCCAGGGGAGGGGGGGGGGGGGAGAGTAGGAATACTCCTAGTCACTTCGTGCTACAGAAACTGGCATAATCTCTGGCGGTATGGGCCACTTGGCTGGTATGCAGTCAGTCGACCCTTGCTCACTCACTCAGACTGTTCACAGCCTTTTTTTCAACGCAAAAGAACTCAAGAGAAACAGCAGGTGCAAAGCATGACGGGGGTGGGGGTGTTGGCGTCCAGGTCTCTTGCAATTCTTTTCCCATGTTCAACGAGAAAATAGAAGATGGGACCAGTCTAACTCACTCATTCTTGCTATACACTCTATTCCATAATGGCGGAAAATACGTTTATTCTTTTGTCCTCATGCTAATTGGCCCTCATTGCCTCGATCGCATCTGCAGAATTCAAAAGATTCTTTGGCTTAAAGCGAGGCAACGAGGGCCAATTTTAAAACGTATGGGGGAAAGAACACTTTATTTTCCGCCATTTTGGAATAAGGGGTATGCCTGCCGGGGACCTAAAATTGTAAGACCTTGGTCATACATGCAGAATGATGTAAACTCACTGCCAGCGTTGAATTACAAACAGATCTATAATTTAGTAAAGGAACTGTCTTTGGTAAATAAAAATGTGTTTAATTTAAAAGAGTATAAATTAGCTTAAAAGTGTGTATGAAATGCTTGAAATTACAAACGTTGATACTATTATAAACAAAATTTAAATTAAAAGTTAAAACGTGTAAGTTACAGTAGCTATATATGAAACGCATCGTACCATTCTCACTCAACAGTATTCACATGTTTTTGTTGGGTTTCGCTTTCTAAGCCAATCAGAAACCATAAATAAATTGCACGTGATCTTGCAGCTTGTTACTTCTTTGCAATTGATTGGCTAAGGCAACAAAAAGTAGTCACGTGTGGATAAATAAATCTTGTAGACACACGCACGTGCTCTTGTGGTTACATGCATGTGCTCTTGTAGTCTGGGTTTTTTTTAAGGTGGTGGCAAACGAGGACACATTGTTGCTCATGTTGTTTCTTGGGTGGGCAAACGAGCGGGACACAAAACATTTGTTTTGTGTCCATGCCGCGGCGCGCAAACCGAAAAACATTTGTTGCGGACACAAAATGTTTCTGACAAAAATCAAAAACATTTTTTGCGTCTTGGACACAAATTTTGTGTCCACGGACAAACGGGGAAACATTTGTGTCCTCGTTTGCCACCACCTTTAGTAACGGGGAAGTTTGGAAAACCAACAAAAAGATGTGAAAGCTGTCAAAAATTAATCAAAATCTTTCTCGAGTGACAACGGTACATTGCGTTTCACTGTGAAACGTGTGTGCCTAAATCTTTAGGAATAGAAAGTCCCAAAAAGAAAGCTAAACGTAAAAAACGAGACGCGCAGTCGGGGACTGGAACTTTAGGCTCAAGGTCAGTACATTAATAAACTCAATAAATCAATATAAACATGTTGTTACGAATTAATACATAACTCACGTACCGTTGACACTGAGTCCGCTGTTATAATTTGTCGTAAAATTTTGGAAATAAGTCCACTCGAAAATAAACCTCTCAAATCTTAAACGGAAAAGTCCTTCTGAATCGTCAATTGGCCTACAATCAGTGACAAATCTTGGCGCACTAGCTGTTTATTCTCACACCTGAAACATGATATTATTAAGTAATTTACCCTCGTCTCCTTTGAATGTTGCATAGCATGCAAAAAAATGCCTCCGTTTGCTGCAGATTTTTGCTTTCAAATTGCAACACATTACACAAGGAGTTCGGGCGCATTATGCCATCCAACTTGCAAGGGGGAATGGGGGTTGGTGTGCCAACGACTTTTGGCAGTGATTGTAGCTCTTAAATAAACATAAGACTTCTTCCGATTATTAGCCTTCTATAAGAGAGCATTTTTGTATTTTGTGTTGTTACAGCTTGTTTTCTGTTTTATATCGTTGCTTGGAGAGTTTTACGCGATACCACTTTTAAATTCCCTTTTATACCCCAAAATGTTTGGAATACAAAATTCCTTTCTATAGTAAGGCCCTCTACACTCCAGGAAAGGAAGCCCACCGAAAAAGCCTTCTAACTAATAAAATCCATAGCTTATTAGAGTTTTACAGTGTTCAATCTCTATGCGAACTTGATGTTCTTTGTACCATTACCTTGATGCGTTTCATTTTCGCAAGTAATTAAATTCGTGTACATGTACGTTCAGAAATAAATGCGGGATTCAAGGACAGATTATTTACAGGAAGTAAGACAGCGTTTAAATAGTATACCACGTCTTAACCAGGCCTACGTTAACTGTAGCTCGCCCACTTTCTAATAATACAATTTACACAGTCTTGTCTTTACTACACCGTCCTGCGTAGATCTAAACCCTGCATATAACATGTAACGCCCCTTTGAAACAGTGAGCTTAACAAATGACTTGTAGAAAGCGTGGGAAAACGTAATGTGAGCAAGCGCAGGAAGTAGCGCGGTTGCGGGCTCGTTCCTGATTGGTCGAGAACAACATTTACCCTCACTCTAATTGGACAGAGCAGTTACAATATTTTTCAACCAATCACTTTCAAGCCCTTTCACAAGCCCTTCATTTGCTACTTTCTTGTAACCAAATTTATTTAACCGTATTTAAATGTTTAGTGTGTTTTTTTGTCTTTTATTTTCTTAGAATCCGACAGATGATCAGAGGAGATGAATACTAGGCCCGGGCGGACTGTCAGACAAGAAAAATTTCAATATTGATTACTACGAGCTGGAAATATTTAATAAGAATATGAACTCGTTGTGTCGACGTACCATGTAAATTTGTCAAGCCATACATGAACAGTTGTAGTGGCTCTGCGTGTTACGCTATTGCGTAAAGATTTGGCATGTAAATTAAATCTTCCAGGTACTAGCCAAAAATGTATCAAACAAATAATTATATGAAACTGGTGGAACCGGTTAGAGCGAGAATCCAATAGGATTCGTGTTTGAGGGAAGTGTTAGTAGTTCGGATTATAAGAAGTAAAAAGATAAACGAGAAAAAAGAAAGAGAAAAAGCTGCTAAATATGAGAAGATATCGGTTTGCAAAGAAGACTGGCTAGTTTAGCGCTTGTAATTTAGTTGTCATTGAATATTTGCTAGATAGTTTAATTTAACTTTGCTTGTATTAGAATTGCTTTATTCAGAGACGTTTATGACGGGTTTGTATCCCCAGTTAAGATACAACTTTAAAAAATTTAGGCTAATTATTTTTCGTATATATCTTGAAATAAAAAGCTTCACAGCTTTGGACGTTATGTTAATGTTTTGCAATTGTATTTTAAAAGTACTTCGCTTGATCAACTTAGTAGCTAAGTTATTTTTCGCCCTGTAGAGATTTTCTTATGACTGTCGTAAATAAAAAGAAAAACAAAGTGGTTTTGAACCGCTTTCAGTCACAGTCAATCACAGCCTAGGTTTTGGTGTTAGTAGTGGTTTTGAACCAATCACCGCGGCGGGGACAATGCAATGAACCAATCACAGTCTAGGTTTAGGTGTAGCCGGCGTCTAGCGCGGGAAAAATGCGTAAGCCAATCACGATTGCCGTTGGTTTATACTAGATTTGTTGATAAGATACATCGAGCGTTTGTCTGAATCTGAAGTAAATTTTCCACAAATACTAACAGTAAAGTGGTGAAGCATAAACGGGAATGATGTACAAAGTTGTAATTAAAAATAGTTCATGCTCTCGCTGTTATTTGTGAATATTTTACCTCAGATCAAGATCAACACTGCACAGCTTCGTCTTTTGAGTGTTTATTGTGCGGTCGCGGCTAAACTTGATTGTTGCCTATCTTAGCAAACATAAGTTAACACAATCATTTACGACAGCCATTCGAAGATTTCTATTTTGCCGTTTGTAATTGTTTTAGGGCTTGTTAACGTTGTAGTGCATTAATTGGTTAAAATTATGGGCCTTATTTGAGAGGTGCAAGCTTAGAATACCGTTTCGTAATATTTAGCATTTTAATAAGTGTATCTTTCAATAAACAGCGTAAATTTCCTAAAACCATGCGGTATATTCAGTTAGTGCTCCAAGGCCCCCGCCAAGGAGGAAATATGGTTGCAAGACATTGTTTACCTTGTCAAAAAATAACACTCCCATTCCTCCCCCTTTTTGCTTCCGCCACAAATGTTCCTCCTCTGCTTGTCAAAAAGAAAAATGTTTATTTTTTTCTCTCGATTGGCGGACTTAGGATCTCCCATATCTTTCTCTATCTATCTCCCATATCCCCCCGCATGAACTCTCCCTACCCCTCACCCGATTTTACGGAGAAAGCACTATTCGCAGTTTTTACAGCAAGGTCAGGGGTTTCCTGTGCCTTCGCTGTCCGGGCGTTTCATGCGTTCACCCATGGGTGTTCTGGCCAAAGAAATCACAGGTCAAATCGCTTAACACAATTAGCAGTGCCGCGCAATCAAATTCAGCATTAGCACGTGAGCGTCCACCAAAATTCAGTAATGCACGCTAATAGCGTAGGCAAATCGCTTCGCTAGATTTTTTTCTCGCGCGAGTTGTTCTGATTTACATTTCCACCGGCAATGTTATAAACAATTATTTCATAGTTTTAGCTGTGCACTGTCGAGTTATGAGAGCACTCGACAACTAGTCCCGAGTTGCTCTCAGCTATCGCCTCAAGTACGCTTCTTTCTTCGTGCTCTCCAAACTTCCCGATATTGCACGCTAAACCCCAGGCCAAACGAGAATTAGAGTTGATGAGAGTTTACTCTATGAGAGTTTTCGACAACTCTCATGTCCTCTCATCAACTCGGGCCAAACGAGAGAAAACTCTCATCGACTCTCACGAAAAATTTGAGCATGTTCAAAGTCGATGAGAGTGCATGAGAGTTCCATGCCAAACGAGAGCAAGAGTTTTAACACTCATCAACTCTCATCCACGTTTGGCCCGGGCCTCAAACACATGCCCTACGTTGAAAATTACATAAGTTCAAAGTGCCCTATAAGTCCTATACGAGGTGATATGCATTACAATGCCAGGAATAGTGACATAAGAGGCTATACTCCTTCCTTTGTCCGAGTAATTATTACACCTAACACGGATGCTTATTTCTGAAACCACAGTATTTATTGAACATATATTTACAAGCAATTCTAGGCTTGACTATTTTGATTATTCCACATTAGCAGCTGGGTACGCGCATACACGCATGCGCAATTTTAGCCAATCCATATAAGCTACTTGGTAAAAAAAAAAAAATACAGAGCATGAGTGGTTTGTTTCCCGACTAGGATTTTAAAATGGTTGTAATTAAATGGCCTCCCTATTTGTCTGAAAGCTTTGCTCATCTGCATAAACTAGAACAAAAATTCAATACATATTTAAATAAGATGCTGTAAGGAAGCACGCGCGCTAAAAGCCGTACTACTTTAACTCGATAAAAACACGGAAAAAGCTGTGGAAACAGCATTTCTCGTTCTCCCAAACTTCCACTCGTGTTTCTGTTAGTCGATAGAAACACGGAACATGTTTTCTATCTCTTAAATTTAAAATACATCGCGAACGGAATAAAAAAAGACTACATACTTTGAAATTATGGCTGAAACCGGCAGAAGTAAAACACAATGCATTGATTTTTGGAAAGGGCATATGTATAGAAGTTAACCTTATCGAATGCTTACTCAAGAAAAAAGGTATTAATGTTCTTGAACACTAAAGCATGCGCTTTGATTCTATTTCATCTATAGCTATTACACAAAGCCAAAAAAAATATTTGTTATAACTGTTTAACTGCTAAATGTATAAATCTCCTATTGACTGACAATACTGTTGTAATTTCTAATTGCTACTTTAGCAGCGGGTGGCATTTATCCACATGAATCACACTGTAGGATTGGACGAATACAGCCACTGAAAAACAATGAAAAAAACGTCATTAATGGACCTGTTAAGATGAAGTGTTTTAAAACAAGTTCAACGACGGGAGGTGGGGAGGCGCGGTTGCCTTAGTACGTTGGGTTCCCGATGAAAAGGTCTGGGGTTCAAGCGCTGGACGAGTGGCAACCAGGAAGGGTTCTTGGAAAAGTTGGAAGTGTTTTCAAAGGCAGAAATTTGTCATTATTTAGTCGCGCCTCTATCAAGGTTATTCCAACCGCTTTTTTCCTTAGCATCAATTTAACTGATTATGATTACGCAGACAATCAAGAATTTCAGTCAATTAAAATCTATGACGTAACAAAGATCGGCGCGCGTTCGAATACAGAAAATGGCGCAAAAAGAAAGAAAATTCTGAAGCTGCTATCAATTTAGCGGCATTGCTTTTCATTATTTAACGCCATTGTGTAAAATGCACATTCAAGATTTTCCTGATACAACAATGCTTGTTATATTCAGCTTTCTCTGTGAAGCAGACCTGTGTCGAGTAGCACAGGCTTGCAGGAGATGGAGACTTATCGCGTATGACAGCTCTCTGTGGAAATCAGTGAATCTTAAACGCTTTCACAAGCTGAACGAAATCTGTCTTATCAAACTCATTCGATGTCGGATGGTACCCATGCTCTACAAGATTAATCTTGGACGTTTCACGTTATCTCCCAGGGTTTTTCAAGTTCTGGTCAAGCACTGCAAACAGCTAAGGGTTCTGTGCCTGGAATCTGTGACTTTCATTGAAGACTTCATGGTAAACTCGGATTCATTTCCGCAATATCTCACAAAGTTGGACATTCGACACAGTTCCGGTCAGCCAAGCGCCTTCAAAGTTATCTCTCAGTGTCTGCAAAGTTTACAGTGCTTTGGCCTTAGTAATTCATTTTTCGAAGTTCTCAAGACGGAAGCCGATAAACGTCAATTTTTCTCGTCGTTGCGAGCTGTCAGAATACTGGAGTTTAGTTACTGTACCTCGCTCACAGACCAAATGGTGCGACATCTCGCAGAATATTGCACAAATCTTCGATCGCTCTGTCTCCGAAGATGCAACAACATTCGAGGCGAGAGCCTCCCTGTGTTAATCGATTGCTGTTCGTCGTTGACTTCGCTAGTACTCGACGGTACGAGCGTTTCCGACGACTCAGTTACACCAGTTCGCTGGGAGAAGTCGGTGATTACCGAGATCGATCTATCGTGGTGTCGACACCTGACTCAAGCCGGTCTCAAGTCAATGCTGCCTCGCTGCCGTTCTCTTCGATATCTGCGGCTGTGCTGTTGCGGATATGGTCACGCAATCACAGATCAGGTTCTTAACGCGATGATTGAAAGCCACTGCACTTCGCTTCAAGTCTTGGATCTGAGTTATAGCAGTGAAGTCACAAACACCGCGCTCGCGCGGTTTGTAGCCAGCTCTCCTTCGCTGCTGTACCTCAGAGTTTACCACTGTCAGAGGCTTACATCGACATTCGTGAATCTTATTCCCAGTGACTCGCAGGTATTCGTGGTCGCTAACTTCGCGTTGCAACGAGGAGGTCTGGTCACAAGCGCTACCTTAGAGGGGCCCTGGACACTAATGGCTACGCCGGTGAACTACTCACGAACAGTGAGCCTGGATCAGAGTCTGCGACGTGACTAGGTGCCTTAAAATGATGACCTGGGGGATGGCCTGCAATCCCCCCCCCCACCCCGACCCCTCCCCCAATCCCAACTCCCTTTGAAATCCAGACAAAAGTAAGAGGGGCGGAGCAGGGCAGCGGGTTCAAAAAAGATGAGGTTGAAAGAAATATTAGCGCCAGTTAGAGTTTTGACAGGTTAACGTGAAAAATTAGATTTCGATAAAATAGGTTGTAATTATTGTATGTGTATTTAAATATATCCACGCAGACAATTCGTGGTCGTGCCTGTCTGTTGACTTCTAAACGTAACTTTCGATTACTAAGACTCAAGAATGAACTGGGGTGATTGTACCGCTTTTAGGAAGAGCAGCGAGGACTCACTGGCCAGGAGTCAGTGAAAAGTCACCTGCTCCATATCGAGGTTTGTATTTCACTGGTAAATGGATAGAGGCTTACTTCTGATTGGTCAGTCACTTTTCTGACAAGCTTCAAAACAATGGTAACAACAAAGCTATGACGGGAGCAGCATTGTAAAACAAATGTAACTCACATATCCTCCACGCTGTGGTCTGTGCGAGGCGACTCGACGATAGCCAACAGTTACAGCATTAACACCAGCCATGACTTTATTCTATAAACACACGGACAAAACAAATCACGGCAGTTAAAGAGAAGATAGTGTTGCATGGTAATTTGGATTACTTTGAACTCACGTGTTTTTATTTGTGACTGTGCACATGATGCAAGGTACCGCACGTGTCTTCCCGCCATTTTGTGAGCCAATCAAATCGTTGCGTTGCGTGAGATGCCGACAGCATCTTTTTGCGTTTGATAGCGGGATTTTTGAGAGGAAAGAAAAGTATTTCGCTCTTAAGCTTTTACACCTTATTATTTTAGTTATTTACGTTACCATCTTTTAAAAGAAAAGAAAATTGCAACATAAAAAGTCGTCTTTCGTCACTATTGAATCTGTAGCTATTACTTTATCAAGCGACCGTTTCACAAAGTTAGTTGAAATGAACCACAAATAATATATCCATTATCAGTTGCGCTTGTTGTCAGTTTTATTCATATTTGTTTTTTTGTACTTGCGACGAACCCGTGCATTTCGCGTTCATTTTAAGGTGGCCCGCGGCTATTTTTGGGAACGGAGGTGCTCTTTTCCAAATCGAGTTTTGGGCATGTAAACTTCAACCGATTTTTCTAATTTTTGGTAATCGAAATAACAAATTTTCAAATTTTATAAAGCTTTAAATTATAGGGCAATCACGGCAAACGATCACGAGATATTAGCGCTTTTGAAAAAATATATTTATCAAAAAAACGCGAATATTTTCCAAACGCGACGATAGATTTTTTTCTAATTAATGTCAACTAGTTCAAATTATCCAAGTTTTAATGTGAGCAAGTTTCAACAAAATCGGCTGGTTAGAAATTGCTGCACAGTTGACTGTTGAATTTTTGCTTCAAAATATTATGCTTGTGGATAATTGGGAGCTGTTATAACAAAGTTAAGTAATGCTCAGATCCAATGGATTATTTGAAAGCTTAATGCCAGCTAAAACGTTGCTGAAAAGTATGGAAAGATCGGAAACTCCTAGAAAAAGTTGTAAACGAATGAAGAGGAAGAGGTTTACGGTGCGTAAATTGTGGATTTTAAAATATTCATTTTTTTCGAATTAAAAAAAATCTACCGATTTTTTTTCTTTTATTTTTAAGTATGAGAAAATACAGCAAACGGCTTTATCTAGTTTCGTGTGTCTAATCTCGATGAAACGCGTCGAATTTTGCTCGCCAAGATGGCTAGTTCGCGTCTTCCATTTTGAAGCGCTTTGGAAACCCTCGCGTAACAGTAAATTATTCAAACTTGCGGCATTCTCAAGATTATTTAGCACCTGGAATTGAACATTCCACGCCACACGCCCCATTCATTTCTAAATAAAATGCATGAATACAAAGCTCAGCCGCAATTTTATCCGTGGCATGTTTATTTCCAGGTGCTAAATAATCTTGAGAATGGGGCAAGTTTGAATAATTTACTGTAACAAGAGCATTTTCAAAGCGCTCCAAAATGGAAGACGAGAAGTAGCTATCTTGGCGAGCCACATTCGACGAGTTTCATCGAGACTAGACAGACGGAACTAGATAAAGTCGTTTGCACATATGCTGTATTTTCTCATACTTGAAAATAAAAGAAAAAAAATCGGTAGATTTTTTTTAATTCTAAGAAAAATGAATAGTTTTACATTCACAATTTACGCACCGTAAACCTCTTCTGTTTCATTTGTCTACAACTTTTGCTGGGAGTTTCCGATCTTTCCATACTTTTCAGCAACGTTTTAGCTGGCATTAAGCTTTCAAATAATCCATGGGATCTTAGCATTACTTAAACTTTGTTATAACAGCTCCCAATTATACACAAGCATAATATTTTGAAGCAAAAATTCAACAGTCAACTGTGCAGCAATTTCTACCCAGCCGATTTCGTTGAAACTTGCTCACATTAAAACTTGGATAATTTGAACTGGTTGACATTAATTAGAAAAAAATCTATCGTCGCGTTTGGAAAATATTCGCGTTTTTTTCATAAATTGATTTTTTTAAAAACGCTAATACCTCGTGTTCGTTTATTTTGTTCGCCCTAAAGTTCAAAGCTTTATAAAATTTGAACATTTGTTATTTCGATTGCCAAAAATCAGAGAAATCGGTTAACGTTTACATGCCGAAAACTCGATTTACAAAAGAGCACTTCCGTTCCCAGAAATAGCCGCGGGCCACCTTAATTGCATGTGCTCAAGAAAAACGAGTTTATTGTTACCTTAGCTGCCGTCCAGCAGCCTGGAGTGGAAGAGCTACTTGACAAACCGGGTTTGTTTTCTGGTTCGTCGGGATCCTTTATGATTAATGGCTACAGGGAGCAAAAATGCCATTAGTAAGATTTGCACGTGTGGTAGCTGTGGCAACAAGATTGTAAATACTGAAAACACCACACTGCTGTATTTAACGTAGGATAAGTTTATTGGTTATGATGGGATGGGAAAATAAAAGGGAGCTTATTAGAGAGGAGAAAGGAAGAATGAATGTTCAGCGGAGACCACAAATTGGCAAATTATTGCAGGGTACACAAGTTAATTAATCGCCGAGCGAGTTTTTAAAAGCTGACGTTTCCATTGTTAGCCCTCCGTCCGTGCGCAAATAGAGCGATTTCGCATAAGTCGTTGTCTATATGCTAATGAGTATCATTTAATGCTAATGAGGAAGAACAATAGAGTTTTTCGATTTGCGTTCATACCAACGTGCGCGCCTAGGTCCCAGATATGCCAAACAACACCAAACAAAAAAGCCGTTCTTGAACTTTATTGCTTAACAGGGTGAGAGAACAATCTGTCCGTCTAACAGCCCAATCTGACGAGAAAACCAGAATATGCTTTGCAATGGATAAGTTCAAAAAAAGTACCAAAATTCATATTACTAGTGCTAAAAAAAACAGCATTTCTGAAATCCGTGCTGGAACAAGAATGTGTACAAAATTACAGCAGTACAAAATTTTTAAACGGCCGTACCCTTATTTCATCGCACGTGATTATCTATTGCTCTTCCTCATTAGCATTTAACGGGGACTCATCAGCATATAAAATCGAGTTATACGAAATCGTTCTAATATCTGACAAACGGTTTGTGCAGAGCTATAAACAAAAGACTGAATTAAAGGTTAAAAGTACTAGAAAACAAGATTTACTTTACTCTGCTTTACAAAATTATACTCCATCAGGGACGTTCCCCAGGGAAACAAGGCGCTTCAAACATTAAATTATACAGCTTTCGCTACCTTGGCTTTAGCAAGTCTCGCCCCAGCTTCCGTCGACCCCTTGTCTCCCCAGTCCACCTGCAAGGTAAAATTAATGAGTCCTTACTACTTCACAGTAATACACAGTTGTATAAATCATTTTCTTGTTCGTCAGGCTGAGAGCTGTCAAATATCTGGCACTAATTTTGACGCTCAGACCCTGGAGGGAACTCAACATCCACCCTGAAGGGAACCCAATTCACCCAACACTCACCCTGACGGGAACCCAATTCCCGCCCTGACGGGAAACCAATTCACCCAACACTCACTCTGACGGGAACCCAATTCGCTCAATCCCCACCCTGACGGGAACCCAATCCTCATCCTGACAGGAACCCAACACTTACCCTGACGGAACACAACACCCGCCCTGACCAGCGGGAATCCCAGCATCACCCTGATGGGGACCCATCACTCACCCTGACAGGAACGATACCTCCAGCAGTTCCTCCGCCATAAAACGACGCGTCAACAGTCGGCCATTTTGTTCTGCCTGAAGCCTGAGTGAGAGAGAAAACGAGGCATGAAGGACAAAATGGCGGCGAATGGCTAGAACCTATGTTAAACAGAAATTATTCGTGAAATCTTTATCATTACAGTTTCGCCAAAAAAGTAATCATCTACAATTTTATATAAAGATTATAATTGGTATGAAGCACGCGAGATATTGCCGGGACGAACAGTTACGTGGAACAGTGAAATGAAGGTGTTGAAATCCTTTGATTGAATAACACGTCAAATTTCTTTGATGTTGCCTCTCGGTCTCTACATGGAATATGCGTAAGCGAGATTGATGCTGATAAGAAGTTTTAGTGAAGGTCGTTTAAAACAAGTTAGAGTAACGCTTACAAGTCACTCAGCGCGTGACTTTCAAGTAACACATATTACTTTCGAGTAACACAACCTGAAATGTTCCTTTTTAAACACTAACCGTTTTCTGTACTGGTGGCGGGGGACGGGCTGGACGGGGAGGAGGCTTTACAGGTTCTGATCCGCCGGCTGGTTGGTAATTACGAGGCGGCTGAAAAATGACAAAAACAACTTGTAAGTATAAAAGGGAAGGGAAAGTAAGACCTGACCGTGTGTCATATACAAGTTTTTTTCAAAAAATAAACCTGGGCGGACTTATTTTTGCATTGTTCAAAACGCTTATTTGGTGGGGATATCATTATTATTCTTTAAGTCTTGCCGCTTTTAACTTATGGTGCCGAGTTCAATCCGTGAGCCTAGGGCAGTCATAAAGCTGCTGGATTACTTTTATTTATTATTATTATTATTATTATTATTATTATTATTATTATTATTATTATTATTATTATTATTATTATTATTATTATTATTATTATTATTATTATTATTATTGGGGAATGGGAAGGTATCTCATCAAGGGATGGGGCAGAAAACGTGTAGTTTGGAGAGATACTAATTTTCGGACCAATTCTAAGAATATTACGAGAGAACACATTTCTAAACTCTTATGTACAAATAATTTTGAAATCCTTTCTATGTGTTCTAATCCTTACTGACTTTTATGTTGTAAAAAGGAATGACGGCGACTTACGTTTCTGGAGAAGCGAGGCCAAAACCACCACACGGCGAGCAAGATCAGAAATGCGAATAAAAACAGTAACGCCACGGCTAAACCCACTTGACTTCTCTTCCCGCTCTGTAAGTCAAGGAATGAAATGTTTTCACTTAGACATTATAATCACTTGTTTGAGGACTTGGTATGGGAGTGAGGTCTAAAAATAGAGTGTAAATAATTATACCCCCCCCCCCCCCCTCCCCACGAGGCTCAGACAACATCAGCGTGTTCTGAGAGAAATAGATGGAATCTAGACGAAGTTTTCGTTTCAAACACGTGTTTTAGGAACACCGACTGTTTTAAGGAAAATCGTCCGCCATTCCGGTTTGTTTGCCTGAGTCATGACGTCACTCGCGCCCTTCGCTATTGCGTTAATTAGGTTTGTTTGCATTCCTTTATAATCTAAAATATAAAGTTTTAACACACTTTGACAACGATGGCAACAAGACTGGAACTGGAACTGCGCGTGCTTTACACATCTTGCTCAATTCTGGGTTTTACAGAGAACATAAACAAACACGGCGAATTTCTTTTGTTTCCGTGTTTTGAAATTAAACTTCTTCACATATCCAGCATTATATACATAAGCGTCTCAGCGAATGTCAAGCTAATTTTTATTTATTTATTTATTTTTTAAACGAAAAACAATAAAATACACTGCACGCACTTCCCACCACTCAAAACCGTCTCTTTCCGGCCATAGAATTTTACTCCAAATAGTGATAAAAACCTAATTTCTCCCAATAGGATAATTACTTTATCAAACTAACAGGTTATGAGAATAGACACATTCATCAGCTGAGGAATGTTAACACACCTCTGGTCTCTGCTCGCCTTCTTTTTCTGTTTCCTTTCCTGTGTTTGTTCCGTTTTCTGTTCTGTTTTTAGCTCCGCTTGTGCATTTTTTGGCTGAAATATTGACATTGCTGGAGACAAATGTCTTTCCATTGTTCAATGAAACTTGC
The DNA here is from genome assembly GCA_963693305.1 of Meandrina meandrites. Lineage (NCBI taxonomy): Eukaryota > Metazoa > Cnidaria > Anthozoa > Scleractinia > Meandrinidae > Meandrina > Meandrina meandrites. The sequence goes on from OY855907.1 coordinate 38,119,050, forward strand.
AACATAAGAACGCTGAAAAATAGAAAACGAGACTTGGATGAAGTTCTACACCTTTCAACCTGGCTGATGTACATTTCATTTCTCTGCTTTGTTAGATAACATGATTAAAGCTTAGGCTACGACCACACGCTTTTCGTCCACTCGTAAACGACACGACGATCATCACAAAAGTAAATCCCCAAACCCCTCGCCATTTTTTACTCGCCGTTCTTCGATATAATCCTATTTTACGCGCTGCTCCCAAACTAACCAAGCGACTGGAGGCTCTTGTATGGACAGCATAAACATATACATTCAATGAACGCCTACATCACAACGACTGCTCGGCAATGCAGGGTTTTAATGTAAGGCTCGTACCAGGACGTCCTCGTGTGACACAATGTAGATATTTGAGCGTTTACTATCGCCGACTCACGTGGATGAAAACATTTGTATCTCTTTCACATAAGACCACATAGGCGTTGTGTGTGGACATGACTTTATCGATTAATGTGTAGTGAAGGCGTTGTCAACTGAGGAAACAATGTTGCGGACACAAATGTTTGCGTGTTTGCCCCCGCGCGCAACATTTGTTGCGAGACACAAAATTTGATTCCGAGACACAGAAAATGTTTCTGACTTCTTTCAGAAACATTTTGTGTCCGCAACAAATGTTTTCCCGTTTGCTCGCCCAAGAAAACATCACAAGCAACAATGTGTCCTCGCTTGCTACCGCCTTTAAGACGAATCACAAACTCTGAAATGAAAGTTGTGTTTTTGTAGCGTAATTTACCTTTCAGTGTCATTCAGGACAGGCACCGGACAAATTAATCGGTTTTCTTCAACTAAGCTGGCTTTTGTTACTGTTAATGGAAAGAAATTGGAACATTCAGCAAACAGTGTACAGTGTACATGTGCAAACAGTGTAAAAGCACACATTGATAAAATTCAAGAGCATTGTAGATCGGTTGTCAATTCACAGCCATTTTAACACTGGAATTCACTTATGTTTAGCTGTCAGCATTCACAGTGGCCGTTTTTATACTAGAGTCGCGTTACCCGTCTGGACGAGTTTCGGCAAACATTTTGCAAATCGTCCGGTTATCCGTCTCTAGTATAAAGACGGGCACAAGACGCGTTACCCGTCTAGAGGAGCTACTTTTCAAAATGCGTCTTGAACGACGGATTTCCAAAAGTAGCTCATCTAGACGGGTAACGCGTCTTGTGCCCGTCTTTATACTAGAGACGGATAACAGGACGATTTGCAAAATGTTTGCCGAAACTCGTCCAGACGGGTAACGCGTCTCTAGTATAAAAACGGCCAGTTTCTCTTTCAATTGTGTAACGCGACCAATTCTTTCTCTGACTTGACTCTGTCTGCTACGTCAGGGGCGTTTTCAGTTTCTGAAAGTTTTGATAAATCGAGTTTGAAGTATGGAAGACCCTCTTAGCTTTGCTTGTGTTTCTTACTTTTTCGTCCAAGTGCAACGTTTTATTTTATACATGTACGTAGATTTAAAAATATTCGTGCGATATTAAGGCTGAAACAGGCTTGCTATTTTGTGGGTCGTACTGTAGAATACGACCCGTAAGATTGACCAATCACAGCGCGCGTACTATATCTGAGAGATAATTAAAGTGTAATAATACAAGATACCTTGACGATATGTGTCATTAAAATTAAAGCCACAGCGAACCGAATGCGACTCGGCAGAATTGAACTTCTCAAAGCCACGCCCGTACATAGTGACTGTGTTGCTTTCTGTAGAATTAACACAAAGAGATATGACATATTATGCCTGAAATGAGTAATTTCAAATAAAAACGCGAGCACTGCTGAAGTTAATGGTCGTTAGTGTGAAGAGAGGTGTTTTCGACTATAATTTTAATTAGACAGAAAAACAACCCACGCTCCAGAGTTTGTTCTTAAAAGTTGTTTTTTCGTGGGTTTCACGTTTATTTTTTCAGCATTTTGATTTTTTGCACTTTTTCAAGACTTTTTCTTGCTTTGAACTCACATGGTTTCAGTCCAAACTTTACATGTGACGCGCATAACACAATTTTTAAAAGACTTTTCCCGCCATTTAATTTGCGCACCAACCAAATCATTGCAGAGTCTAGAATGACACATAATTGGAATGCTTCCCACTGACCTGGCCCCTTCTTTCTGAAAGACTTCTTCAGTTGTTATTTTTTGCGGAGCTAATGAGAAATAACACAGTTCCCTCACCTCCTAAACAGGCTTGTTTGGGAACAACTGAAGTGATTTCAACACACGTCCTGTTAGAAATCTGAGTTCAAAAGAATACAGTATTTAGTAAAAAACAAACAAACAAACAAAAACAAAACTGTAATACAAATGAGTATGTCATAAATTATATGCCCAGGAACAATGTCTCAGGTTCCCTTTTTGAGATGCGTGTGTGTGAAGGCTGCAAATCTTGTAGTGTTTTGCATTTAGCACAACACTCACTCACAAATTTAGCACAACACTCACGTCACTTGTTAGATTCTTCAAGGTTAAATAGCTCGGTTCTGTGAAAACAAAATCGTCTGGTGGCTTGTTAGCCAAAATATTCAGCTGCAAAGATAATACAAGAACAGATTAGGAAATTTCTGATCGACTATGGGAATTTCCTTTGCTTAATGCTAGTTTGTATGTGACACTCAAACAGAGGAAGGAAACATTTAATCAAAATCCCGACTGGCAGAGGGCAGACCAGCTGACTTTGTGTATTTTAGAAACCTTGGTGGAGTTGAGCTGGGAACTGCCAAGAACAAGGGAGGGATTGAAAATTCCTTGGGGTGGGGTGGGGGTCTCAAAGGGCAAAAACTTTAAGGAAATGTATGAAGCTTAACTGGAATTTCCAGAGGGGTGGGGGGAAGTCTTAGGAAAAATCCCTTCTTTGAGAGGGGGGGGGGGGGGGGGGGGGTGGCACAGATATTTTTTCAACCAGACTTATCCAGTTTACGAGTACTGAATCAGAATCCCAGGATACTGATGGCTTGAATGTAGGGCCTCTGAATCACAAGACCAGTAACCTAAAACACTCACTCAAGCATACTGCTCCAGTGTCAATACTTAAAACATCTCACAGAGATGAATATTATTACAACCATAACTGAATGTAATTGATCAAGTATTATCTAATTCTCATACCTGTGACTTATCATACAATGCAACTCCAATAACATATACTATTGTTCCAGCTTGTTTTGCCCTCTTGGACTATCATAAAATAAATGAAAAAAACGTTAGGGGATTGACACATTATAAACCATTGAATTGTAATTAACCAACAATAAGGTAAACTATGTTTAGTCTGTGCTTAGGCCAAAGTGTCCCACAGCATTGGAATATTCTTTTTCCAGTTCTGGTAACATGAAGCGAACTCATTCCTGGACAGGATATATAGACAGAGCCCAACATATTAACTAATACTGAAGACCACTAGTTACGAAGTAGTATTATCTTTTCTGGTATTTTTTCTTGTTCAGTTGCTGATTTTATCCTGTTGGCAGTGTAAATCATACACTTTGCATGTATTAAAAGGAATAACAGCTGAGTCAGTTCCCACACCTGTTCATTTGCCAGGCCTATGTCATTAATTTTTCCGTCTGTCAAAATGATGAAGATACTAAATGCTGACTGCACCTCTGCAATTTAATGAAATATAAACCCAGGAACGAATGAGATACTAAGATTACAATGCATGACCCAGGTTTAAACATGTGTTATAAACTGACTAGCTCTTTTAAAGCATTAAGTTTACAGTCCTCTAACAATTTTAACTACTGGTAAAAAAGGTTTTATCAAATTTAAATTTATTTATGATTGTTTTATTCGTTATTTTCTTGTAAACTCACTTGATTGATCCTTTACTTGATTGTTGGCCTGTTGAAAATAAAACAAACTAAAGAATCAGGTCAAACAAGCTATTCAATCAGCACAAAAGAATACATGTGAATTAGTTAATGGTCACACATTTGGACTGCTTGCTGTACAAGCAGTCATAACTTCTTACTAACTGAATGTGAGGGCCGTACTGGGAAATATTAGCCCGAGGTTGTGGCTCCGTACTGCCATGTACTGCCCCATTACAGCTCGAGCAAGATAAGTTAGTAAGTAGTTTATTATATGGCACTTGATTTGGAAAACAAAAAAAAAACATGGCTTATGACTGTTTCTATGGAAACCGTCTGTATGGCAAAATCCCAACCTTAAGTAACAACCAATCACAATGCTTGGATTAACCTCCTCAAGACTGCCTTGCCATATTAATAATAACAAGGTCTATCTAATGTTGGAAAGAAATGTGACTAACTGCTTATTTTAATATGACTTACTTTTATCTTATAATTTACACTATTAGTGTGGCAATTTTTTTTTTAAATAATTTTTCACATGTTTATATAACCTGTCAGGCTATAAATATTTTTCAGACACTTCAATTTCATACTGTTGATGATGATGATGATGATGATGATGATGATATGGTTGAGATAATACAAAGGATGTATGTTTTGTAATGATTAAGAGCTAATGATTATTATGACACATACCATAATAAGGGCTTTACCCAACATTGTGTCTCCTCCTGTCTGAACTTTTCTCAACTTTTTTAGCCCTTCCTTGATTTTAGTTCTTAAAGAAAAAAAATAATCATGCAAAAATAAGTAATAGTAAATAACATTGAACAAATGTACAAATAAATATTGATATTAATAAAAATTAAAAAGAATAAGAAATAGCCCAATTTCGATATATTAAAATTCAACCTAAAACAATAGACCTCAGTATGAAGCTCCAGTAAATAAACTATAGAGTTTGTGGGGTTTATTCCCCAGAGCCTCATAGTGATGTCTATTGTTTTAGGCTGAATATTAAAATATCGAAATTGGGCTATTAAAACACACAAAAAATACATATGAATTAATCAATGCAAAAATGAAAGCCACTGAAAAAATGACTGAAGTAACTGATCAAGAAAGGCAAACAAACAAACAAACTCACCTATCACCAGTCAATTTTAAGACAATTTCTGTCACACTGTCTGATGAAAATGTTATGAAAGAAAACCGAACTCCTTTGCTGCAATGTGGAAAAGGTTTGATTATTGCATTAATTTTGTTTCCTAAAAATTAATTTAAAGGATTAATATTAAGCTGCGTCTGACTGCAGATGATGTTTTACATTTAACATGTATTTTGACCAATGAGATGCAAGGGTGCACTGTACATGTACATGCATGTATTAAAGATAATTTCCTGTCTGTTCAATGCAATCCCCACCTGCAATGTTTAATTATGGCTTTCACAACAAACTAGCCAAAGTCACAATTACATGGACAGGCTAGGACAAACTTAATATATTTTTCTTTATAATTATTAATGCCACAATCCTTGCAAAATAATAATAATGAATAGAAGAACCTCTATGTTATTCCCAAACTGAGGTTTTGTGCATCAAGCATTCCCAAACAAAATGGCTGACCCAAAAACTTGATGTACAGTATGATATATAACACATCCCAGCAATGACTTTGTCAGGCGGCAACTTACAATTTGCCAAAAACCCAATTATACACCTGTGTAGAGAAATTAAAGCCACTCTTCTACATGCAAAACAGGGAAAAATTGATTTGAAGAGAAAAAAAAAATGTTTTCTTTTAGGAGGGGAGGGAGGGGTAAAAATTTAGATCTGGTTATACTTAAAAAAATTGTTTTGCTGTTTTGTTTTCAAGTGGTGATTAAATTCTGCACTTTAAATGCTTCAGTATTTAGTAAGTACTATGAATAGTCGACAAACTTTCAGTAAATACATTGTAAAGAACCTTAATTTGTCCTGTACTGACAGAACACTCCATAAAATCAGACTCCTGGCATTTTTCAGTTAAGCAAGTGCTCATTTATTCAGTCTATACTTACCCAACAAAATTCTCTGCTGTCCTTTCCACAAAGTCAACAGTTTGGCCCTGGAAATACCTTGGAATGACACTTCCTGATCTAAAACAATTAAAAACAAATTCTCAGTACTGTTTATTTAAATAATAATAATAATAATAATAATAATAATATTTCTAAATGTTGTGGAAGACTGTTCCAAAGCAACATTGCAGCAACAGAGAAAGTACCGCGGCCATAACTATTTAGTTTGAAACCAGGCACGGCAAGTAAATTTACATACAAGCACCCCTCTGGGGTGGTGTTGCAGATAACTTTAAAATGTAATGTCACTCATTAAGTCATGCTGTTAGAATTGATACTCAAGAACTAGGCTGGCTCCAGTCCCTGACACATGAAATCTATACTTTTTATTATTTTGCCTTTTAGTTATGAAAATGTAAATAAGACTTCCTATGCAAATTAGGTTATATTTATGTGGGTTATACCAATTGAAAGATCTTTGATGTATGTTTCTAGTGTGTGTGGTGGCACATGATTGTAGTCTTTACCAGTATTCACGGTATATGATCGTGCTTGGTGTCAGCTGGTGTACCATTAACCTACTTTGGCATGTTACATGTATTTGCTGATCAGCAATGAAGACACAATAGATTGTCTTTCAGTGAAAATTTCAGGTTTTGTACATTATGTAGTTTCTCTATGGCTTTTGTTGGTGTTGCAGTTTGTGAGCTAAAATTTGTATCAGATGAAAAAAAAAAATGAAAACCTTTGGATAGGCCTGGACTATTGGAAATCTTTGTCTAATTCACTAGTGTGGGATGGGCACAGAATACACCCCAGCCTGAAAGGGCTATCAATCAATCAATCAACAATTCTTTTTGAGTGTCTAACCTTGAACTAGCTTGCCTTAGCTTCCAGCTAGGCCTACTAATCGGGGACACTACTTAAGTTACTTATTAATCCCAATTTATATACACACCCCTACACTCCATTAATGAGGTAAGTCAAAATCCACCCCCTCCCCCCCTCAGAAAGAGGGGGGAAAGATCAAAGTGCCAACATGGTGGCCCCCCCTCCCCCCTCAAAAATAAACCAATTTTTCTTATTCTCCTTCGGAAAGAAGAAAACTTTTTCTGTAGTTAACCCCTTCTGAAATGTTCAAAAGATTAAAGAATGCTAAAAGAGCTACCTCCTGGCATTGGAAGCCGGTGGGGGGGGGGGGGGGGGGGGGGTGCATATGAAATGGAATAGCCATCAGCCATACTTATGGTAGTCTGATTCTCGGATGATCCAGGTCCTTCACGGCCAGGGAGTGAGTACCTGGATCGTCTGAGAAAAAAGTTGGCATACATTTATGACCAGTGAAAATTGAGTGTGGCTCCATTTTACAGACTAGATACTTTTAATACATATATTGAAACAGAAATCTTTTCCCACTGTGAGAAACATGAGTAGGTAGGGATTACACTGTACATTCACTGAGACAAATACTTGATTACAAAGCTTGTAGTTGTCACATTTCTTATCCGTATCATTAAAAGCGAAATTTTCTGTAAAAATGCAAGTTTTATATCCCACGAATAAACATAATAATAAACAAAGAATGAAACTTACTAATGATAGCGTCTATCAACGATCTGCATTGAATTAAAAGTTTTGAGCTTCAGCTATATCTAATTCAACTTGTGCGCCACAAACTTACTTGTCTAGAATGAAGTAAATATCAAATCCACCAAGGCATTTCTGCTGACTAAAAACAAGTTTAGGAATGATCCACGCCTGGAGCAAAGCGACGAGGACAAAATTACGCCCAACAAACGCCATTTGCATCTTCTTCTAATCACTAACTGTTCCGTCTGGTGAGCGCGCGTGTATTATTTTCGAAGCTTGCACTGTCGATCGATGTTTGGATTCTATTTCATCCTTCTTGGAACTGTACTCTTCGGTTCTCAATTAATTGTAACTAAACTGCGTCATAAAAATAATCTTCTTTATGTTGCTTGATAGCACTTTGAGCTTCCGGTGAGTGTAATAAATAATCACGTCTCCGATTCGCTTCGCAATCAGAGGGCTGACAAAAACAGTTCCGATTAGCGCTGTGCCACCTGGCCGCGCTGAAGCTCATTTCAGCGGTCACGCAACAACGGATAGAAAGGTGTTCCAACTAGGGAACTAAACAAGTTTTGTGTCCGATTTAATAGTAGGTCCTTCCAGAAGATCAGACACCCCGTGGCGTCCCCGTTAGACACTCAAATAAAGTTGTTATCACTGTTTTTATTTTAACTAGGGAACTGCTTTAGACATCCTAATTTCTCGAAGAAACACCTCCGTGTGTAATATACCTTACCTTTTGCAAGGCTGTAAATTCATTCTAGAAAACAGCCACCCAAACGACCAAATTGCGAATGCATGCAGCACTTAAAATACCCATAAATGGAAAGCTACTGAAGCGGAGGCCTCAACAGTGTTGAAAGAAGCCGTTTGTCAACAGCTGTTAGCACACAGTTTCCGCAAAGTAAGATTTGGATCACGTACCCCGGTCACGTGCAGACGACCTTGGAAAGAAAGGCAAACTCCACTGGCGCGAAAATTCTAAAATAGTCAACAAAGAATCGTCGCAAAGATAAACCGAAAAATCACGGAGAATGTACTGGTGAAAAGCCATTCCATATTCGCAGCTGTTTTTGTCAGCCCACAGTGAGCGGAAAAAAAAGATGTTTATGGCAAACTAGAAATTCCGTAGATTGTGAAACAAGCCAAAAGAGTAGTACCTAACACGACGCCAAGCAGAAATTTTCACTTGATGACTAGTTAATAGGTGTGCCACATTATATCCGCGCTTATAAGCGCTTTTTTGTGGCGTGTTTAGAAGGTCTTTATACAGTACTATGGTCCTTCCGGATGTGAATAGTATCTGCTTATTCCTCGTTCCAAGGGGGGAGTGCTGAAAAATATTTTATACGTGGAGGCTCCGTCCCGAGTCAATGGTTATATGTCGCATTTTTGACAAAAAAGGTAACTTTTTCGGCCTTAAATAGAAAATGGTAACCCCTTTACATATACCTACAGATGAGAAACTTCATCTGTTTTTACTTGAATATAAGCTTAAATAACTTCTTAAATACTTCGGTGAATAAAACATTTGGTCGGTCACGTCTGTTGTTGTTGTTTTATTATATACCTCCAGTCTGAAAAAGCAACCCCTTTCGGGCGGAGCCTACCTTGGAGTAACCCCCCCCCCCGCCCCCCCCCCCCCCCCCCCGCACTTCCGAACATTAGTAAGGTTACCAATCCGTGTACAGTATTTAAACTCGGCATACATGCTGCAGGTTAAATTCGTTTTCAGGTTAAATCTGTTTCCAACCTACATTTTTATCCAGAGATAATACTTTTACACTCATTAAAAGGAAGTCTAGTGAATTGTTATGCTCAGATTGAAATAAATGAGCCTAGTGAGTGGAAACAGATGTTCTGGCAGTGTTAAGCAGATATTTCCCTTCCTGCAATGAACATCTCCAAACATGGGCAGTTTATGCGCAACGGAAAAAAAAACATGAGTGGTTCGTTCACTCAAGCTGAAATATAATTATTGTCGCTGCCTTTGTCCCAGAGGGGATGAAGAGGACTAAGTTAGTTCACTCTAAGGGTGTTGTAAGCTGGACATAATGTAATTCCTTGTCGCTGTGTTCCGCTGAAGGAAACTGTCTGAAGCTATAAATTATAAAGTACCGTAAAGTTACAAAAATATATCCCACCCCGAATAAAAGGTTCCAAAAACTCAAACGCAAACATTCCATTAAAAAGAGCCCTGTGACACTAAAAGAATACACGCTAGAAATGTCCCCAATTCTAACTTTATTTTTGTTACAAAATTAGTTTTGTCTACACGAAAAACAAAATCAATAGATGGCTTTCAAAACACCGTGCGGAAGAAAATAACGGAAAAAATCATATCTTAAATAATATCTGGGCGATTGTTTTCAGAGTTTTTGGTTTTCTTTTGAAAATTGAAAATAAAGTTAAGGTGTTTTTTTCGTAGCAGACATAGTCCTACTTAATTCAAATTTACTTGTAACTGTTTCAGAAAGGTTTTCTTGTGGTACACAATTTCAAAACCTTTCGTCATAAATACAAGCTATGCGTGGATAAATATTGTTAATGCCCTCACTGTGCACCCGGGAAAACTACAGCTTTCATGCAAATCTTATTGACGATCCTAGAAGAAGTACATTTTTAGCTGGTACACATTCAAACTCGTCACTGGCGCGCTCTTCTCTTCAAAATGCCCTGGCTGAGATGTTGGTACTTTAGATCTGAGCCCGCGGTTAAATAGAGGTTTCCAAGCAACAAGACGTAACAGCTTCCAGAATGCTCGCGCCTGGTCGTACTTTGTTTTGATTGGACAATAATACTCGGTAAATCTTCGGCACGCTTACGAGGATTATGAAAATATGCGCGTGTTTCCTATGAGATGAATATCACGTGAAACGGATCCATGTGCCTTGTGGAGATAAAATTTCCAGCGTATTAAATAAATAAGCATGGCGTGAAAACCTAACAGAAATGATGTACATTTAAGCGATGGATTCTGTGCATTTTAGCGTAAGAAACAGTTTAATACTAAAAGAAAATAAGGCCTTTTTTCCCAGGGCGCGCGTTTAGTGAGAGCAGATTTATCCTCAGCAACCCGTCACAGTTGGGTCGTCACCAGACCTCTTGGTGATATGCATCTTGACGACCTCTTCTGCGCATGTCGGGTGAATGCCAACTGTCGAGGAGAGACTCTTGTACGTCAGACCACACCTTAGAAACAAAGAATCCAACGATGAGAAGATGCTTTTTGATAAATTATGATATCACCAAAAAGGTAAAAAAAGGTAAGTCTGTGTTCGAGCCTAGTGGCCCATCAGGCCGGAGCTTATCCCGGTTTCCGTAGCATGAAGCGACTAGGAGTATTGCTACTCCCCCTTGGATGGGATGCTAGTCCATCACAGGGTTACCCCCAGCAGTAAACACCTGGGTGGAGAGAGGCACTATGAGAGTAAAGTGTCTTGCCCAAGAACACAACGCAGTGACCCCGACCAGGGCTCGAACCCGGACCGTTCGATCCGGAGTCCAGCGCATTAACCATTAGGCCACCGCGCCTCTCATGACAAAATGGATCAAGTAAGTTATCTTCCGTGGTTTTTCAAAAAGAATGAGCTAAAGCAGGAGCACATTTACACGGAGCTGATTCCAAGGTTTAGTATGGAAGATGAAGGTTCCGGGTAATGAACTCCTGGCTAAAGGTTTAAAGCTGTACTTACCTCATGGCCGCAGAGAAGCCTTGAATAACTTCCCCGGCTGAGGGACCAAGAAAGTGGAGGCCTAAAACCTGCTGCTCGCCTTCCCGCAAACAAACGACCTGCAAACACAGAAGAAAACTAATCAAGTTATATTCATGTTCTTTAAGGATTTCACATTATATGACTAAGCATCTTACCTTCATGTAACACTGCTCCGCTTGTCTCTCGGCCACGGTAAATTCAAGTGGTTTGTAAAAAGCGTGGTAAACCTAAAGAAACAAACAGAACAAGGTTAGATAGAAATGTAAGTGTTATTTTAAAGCGTCAGCTGCTCGTTAGACAGTCTAAGTAAACAAACGTTTCTTCGTACGCTCAATACTTCATACCGGGAAAGATGGCCACTGGTCCATCTACCTATAATACTTAGCGTGCGAAAAACTTTTAAAACGCTCATAAAAACGCACAGAAAATCTCTAAAATAAACGGACCTCAATGTTGTCTTCTCCGTAAGACTCGACGGCTTTGTCTTGTGACATTCCAACTGTTCCAAACTCTAATGGAGTGAATACTGTTGTGGCCACCTGCAGTTTTAATAGTTTAGAATAAGAATAATATTATTTTTATTGTAATTATTAGTTTTACAGTTAGACTAATAACAGTATACAGGGGATGGTGTGCCTTTATTCATACCAAGGATCGAAAGAATGTGCTTAAAACAACATAAACAATGGATGGTGCGCCTGTGTTGAAACCTGTAAAATGGAACATGGTGACCCTGTGGCATACCTTGTCATAGTCCATCATGACGTCAGATCCCCCAAACAGCCTATCAGCGAGAAGCTTTCCTGCTCTGATGGCAACAGGTGTCAGCTCTGGACGATCCTGTCAGCAGAAAAGTTAAATCACATTTAGGAGGTGGAAGAAAAGTCTGCCTCTTGTGCAATACACTGCAGCAAATTCTTAAATTAGAAAATAATCGTTTGAAAATTATACTGGGTGCAGATTTGTTAATATTATTTTACCTGAAGTACGTCGCCAATGGCATAAATGTGTGGCGCTGTGGTTTGTTCGCTGTCATTCCCCAATATCTTCTTGGTTTGTGGATGCACTTGTACTCCGGCCTTGTCAAGATTCAGCTGAGTCGTTTCAGGTTCTCGGCCTGAAGTTTAAAAGATCCTTCTTGGTCAAACCGCGCGCGTTAGAATTTAAAATCCCTAAAACTTAAAGAATAGTAGGTAGAGACCCGATTTTTTTACGAATCAGAGATAACAAATCCTTCTTTGACAAGAAGTATATGAAAAATTATAAGTATAATTTGACGCATGGAATTACACTTTACACGAAAGGAACGCTACAGAAGGTCTGTAAATACGGGTGTATTATTAAAAGTTAAGTCATGACTTTAATATATTATTATATGGCTACAATAGTACGCACGCTCTGATTGGCTGATGAGTGGGCAAGATTTTCTTGTAATGACCGGGCATTCTGAAAATTTTTCTTGCCTTAGCTTTTTATAACTTTTTAAGGGTCAAACACTTGTAAACACAGGTCAGTTTGTTTTGTGAAAATTAAAGTGGTTAAATTTGCCCTAGATCTTGGCGTAATGAAGACAAAAATTGCCTCACTGTCAAAGAAACCGTTTCTTCTGGTTTGGATCGCATGACCTCGAATGACCTCTTGCGCGCGCAAGCTGATATTGAAAAAGGTTTCCCTTTTTTCAGCGCTAAAAAGGCCATATAATAAATAACTTATTAACCTCGTCCGTTCTGTCATTACAGGGAAATCTCAGACCTCGGCCTTGATGTATTGACCTCGCTATCGCTTGGTCAATACATCAAGGCCTCGGTCTGAGATTTCCCTGTAATGACCTCACTCTCGGTTAATAAGTAGTACATAATAGGAATTTTATATATTAAGGAGGCTCACAATAGTTTCAGCAATTTCCAGTGCTTAAACTTTGATGGGCCAGTACTACAAACCATTATCAGTTGCTGCTACAATAATGATATCAAACAAATGTCTGATCATTACTGAACAAGTTAAAGTCATTTTTATGACGTCACTTGTTACCATAGCAACAGTTTAACCTGTTAAAAACACCCTTAATTTTCCATTTAAGTGCTTATAACTCAAAAATAAGCACGGTGACCCCCATTTTTTATTATTGAATAATGACCAGCATGTTAAGATGCAACTTTTTGCAAAGTTTAAAAATAAATTATCTAGCGGTTTCAGAGCCACCTTAAAATTCCGAAAATTTAAGGTGGCTCTGAAACCGCTAGATAAATTTTTTTTTAACTTTGCAAAAAGTTGCATCTTAACATGCTGGTCATTATTCAACAATAAAAAATGGGGGTCACTGTGCTTATTTTTGAGTTATAAGCACTTAAATGGAAAATTAAGGGTGTTTTTAACAGGCTAAACTGTTGCTATGGTAACCAGTGACGTCATGAAAGTGGCCACAACTTCTTAAGTAATGATTGGACATTTGTTTGATATCATTATTGTAGCAGCAACTGAGAAGGATTTGTAGTACTGGCCCATCAAAGTTTAAGAGCTGGAATGTGCTGGAAACAATTGGGAGCCTCCTTAAATTAGTGGTGCGTCACATTAATCACGTAGACGTTCGTTTTCTATTGGCACTGACTTTATTTCTTTTAATCTATATGCCGTTCAAGTTTTAGGGTGCTTTCTTTCCTGGTCACGTGACTTGTCAAATGTGACCGAGATTTGAAACTCTTGAAGGAGTCTTCAATGGAACAATCCTGTGCAAAAAGCTTATCTGTATGAAGTCTGGTTTCCAAAATATGCTGGTAAGAAACCTTCCTTAACAAAAATAGGTTGTTACGAAGTACCCCCTTTAATCCACTGGATTCATGGGCAGGATAGAGCGAAAGTCTTGACACCTCTTGTTGCTTAGGTTTTTATCTGGTTTTCTAACATAAGATCTTTCTACTAACACACTTACCAATCGCAAACAAAACGGTTTCAAATGTTTCTTGGTGTGATTCACCCGACACGGATTCCTTCCATGTTACACGAAGTAGTCCGTTATCAGCCTTGTCTATCCTGACTGGAACACATTGCTTCAGGAATCTTGTTCCATGAGTCTCCATGTAATCGGTAGCGAGTTGTGCCATTTGCTATAGAATAAACAGTTATGATGAGCAACTTGGAGAGATGAAAAATGGAAAATGCACCAAATGTCTAATGTATACAGTAGGTTAGTGTATCCACACTTTGATAACAGTAACAAGGGATCGGGGAGACTATTTCTTACTGTTAAGTTTGCTAGTGGATTATGGAAATTAATAAACTGTGCCATATTAACAGGGTTCATTCTTGTGTTACCATCAGCAGCCACAAGGCAGGTTTTTGTATCAATGTGGCGGGAACTGAGTGGAAAGTGCAACGTGTCGGGGATATTCGTGAGTGAGCCTCACATGAGCCCTTGCGCACCCCATCCATCCAGACCCTTTACTGGAGGTTGCGCACAAACTCATGCAAAAATAGGAACTGTTTTGCAGTCAATAACGATATTTTATATGGAATCGAAATAAAGATCAGGTCAAAACCGAGTTCCAGGTACTGGAGTCTATTTGGAGTAACTGCAGAATACCCCGGGTATTCTGCAGTTAAGCCATCTATTTCTCTTAAATTACAGTCTGTAGTCCACTTGGCTTGACTTTTATCTGGTTTAGTTTGTACTGTAGCCACCAGGGTTTTGTAAATTGTTCTACTAACTTTATTACAAGTTGCAATTTTTTTACCTGGTCAAATCCTCTAAGTGGAATGGATCGCATCATGAGTGACGTATCAAATCCCAGACCTGTCAGAAAACCAGCGCACTCCAGAGCAACATCTTACATGAAGTACTATTAAGAAAACTACTTTTCCATGGAGATGACTAAAATAAAGATATCTAAAGGGCTGACCAACATTGAGTAAATCACAATGAATTTGTGAGCTATACATCAAACCACAAGGATACATGAGGCACCGATAACCAATCTGTTATGGCAAGACACAAAAAAATAAAATTTAGAAAATAAATAACTGTAAATATGCTTTACAAATATGCTTAACAAGCATGAGATTTTTCATGGTTAGTGCAAAGTGGATTGACTGGAGCAGTCTGGGTTTGAGCTCTCGCTGTGATCATCATTATGTTGCATTCCTGGGCAAGACAGTTTACTCCCACAGTGCCTCTCTCGAAATGGGTACCAGCAAAATTAATGCTGCGGGTAACCCTGCGATGGACTCGCATCCCATCCAGGGGGAGTAGAAATACTCCTAAGTTGCTTCATGCTACAGGAACTGGCACAACCTCCATACTGATGGGCCACTAGGTTCGATGCAGACTTCTTTTACAGCATGCACCTCTAAGTTCAGCATTTTTCAGGTCAGGTTGTTTTCTTGGCCTAAAATAAGTATACTTAATTGATTCTTAATAATTTGCTAAACTTACGTTTTCCCTGGAGACTTTTTTAAGGAAAAAATATCATCACTGCTTATGCCATACTCCACTGCACCAGGGACCTAGCAATCAGGTAAAATGAAAATAACATGCCGATTGGCAATTTTATCAATAAGCTCTTAAACTGTATGCTTGATGTAATGAATTAAAATAAATAAATAAATAAATCACTTTATTTAAGTGTCAATGTATTTAGCACGG
Source organism: Meandrina meandrites (assembly GCA_963693305.1). Taxonomy (NCBI): domain Eukaryota; kingdom Metazoa; phylum Cnidaria; class Anthozoa; order Scleractinia; family Meandrinidae; genus Meandrina; species Meandrina meandrites. The sequence goes on from OY855907.1 coordinate 38,134,902, forward strand.
CTGTACTAATTGTGGACACTGTAAATAGTGAAACAAATATTATAAATCGAACAGAAACTTGTTAAAAATCCCAATTGGCAGGAGGCTGACCAGTTGGCTATATACAAGGCGTAGAGGAGTTGAATTCGGGACCACCGAAGACAAATCCATCTAGTGACAGGGAGGAGGATTTGAACCCGGGACCTCCGGATTACAAGTCCAGCGCCCTAACCACTGGGCCACGCTGCCTCCCACATTGTAACATTACATGCAGGAATCAGGTGTCAGTGGCTCTAGCCACTAAACTAACCTCACTAGGAAATCTTGGTCTGCCACCAACAGCGATCACAAAATTCTCTGCACTCAGAGTTTTCTGAAAAGTTAACAATATTGGTTATAGACCCAGTTATAGGCCCAGGCAGGCCTTTAAAAACCACAATCAGATCCCCTAGCACAGCAAAGTAGCTTCTAAGCCTCAAACTTGTCAGAAATGCAATGATTTTTCGAAGTAAAAACCCTTGATATGAGTGAGACATTAGAGCTAATAATAATTGTGCTTTGGATTAAAAGAGTTGACAATAGAAAGTAAAATTTATACAAAGATTATTTGTGTACCTCAGTACCATTCTTCAACACTGCCTTGATTGTGTGAGGGTCCAAAAATGATCCCTTTGCATTGAGATACTCAACCTTTCTGAAAAAGAGGGAGACCATTGCAGTCACAGTGTAAGAAGAAAAGAATATTTAACAAAGACGTGATGTTAGCCGCTTGTGTTCATTGTTTCACTTACTTGTCATGCAACTGAACTCTGTGGCCCCAGTTTAGTGATTTGACATGGCTTTGAATGGCCAGCACAAGTGCTTCCCTGCACATGAAACAAAAAGGTAATAAATCAAATCTGTTTGAAATCTTGGAGTCAATGTGAAATTGCCAAGCACAAACAAAAGGCAAGAACGTACATGAAAATGATTTGACCTCAACAGCCAAGCTGTAAAACCACATGACCCCCCTGCAGAGCTCCCCGTCTCTCCACATGTCTGCCATGGGGAAGACCACTGACCAGCATTGTTTCATGTTTAACTTAACCTAATTGCATTTAGCCAAAGTTAAAATGCTTGTAGCTTTATGGGCGAGCTCATACCATGAGATGCTTATATTTTCAGGAACATTCCATCCAAAATGTTTTGCATCCTAAACACAAAAAAAGAATAAAAGTGAAGACTTATTAATAAAATTATTTGATCAATAAGTTGCACTGTTCTGTGATGAGAAAGAAAGAATGAATGGCATTGGGTATAACGCTAGTGCAAAATGGGTGTGGCTATAGGGGAGCCTTGCAAGTGAGACTGCACTAACGTGCACTGTGGTGAAATACCGTAAAATTCCGGTTATAAGCCCCCCCCGGTTATAGGCCCATCTAACTGGAAATAAAAAATACATCCGGTTATAACTCCCCCCCCCCCCCCCAGATATTAGCCCCCCTCTCCTGGATGACAGTACTGAACAGGGCTAAATGCTGCTTTATTTTGACTTTTTAACTGTAAAACGTATTTTGATCAACACTGGCGTGACCCGGTTTCGAAACATTTTTTTTATTCCGCTTATAAGCCCCCCTGGATATAAGCCCACCCAAAACCCCAACCAGAATTTTACGGTATATCACTTCCTGTTATAAGTAAGTAAGAAGTATTCTTAAATGATTTAATCAGCTGTATTTGTTATCCTATGCAACCAGTACCCAAAGATATATTTCTAAATTAAATTGTTATTATTGTTATTGTTGTACCTTGAATGACTCTCCAAGTAATGCAGCCTGATGCATTAGCTTCTTTGGAATACATCCCACATTAACGCAGGTTCCACCAAGGCCCCATATAGCACCTAAAAAAATTTAATGAAAATAAGCCATAACTGTAGATCTTATGTAATAGTCATATTCAGTGAAAAAAAAACAAACAAAAACAAAACAAAAAAAAACAGCATTTATATACCATATTCTCACGCTCAGCAGTATTGAATTAAATGATGCATGTAGTTTTCATGTTTACCTTGTGTTGATGGGGAGACATAGTCCAATACTGCAACCTTTTTTCCATATTTAGCAGCTGCCAGGAGAACACATACAAGATATATCACACTTACACTATATATTAAAAAATTCAAGCACAGCTTAACTTGAGCACAAGACCAAACGGTAAATGCACGTCTCAGCTCATTGCTGTAACATCAAGCATGTGATGTGGCCACAAAGGGACTCCAATATGCATGACTGCTACGGCACGCCACTGGCCAGCATTGGCTTGAGTTTAACCTGGCCTAAATTACATTTAGCCACATATAGACTACTGCTTTACTGCTGGGGGTAACCCTGCGATGGACTAGCATCCCATCCAGGGGGGGGTAGAAATACTCCTAGTTGCTTCATGCTACGGAAACCAGGATAAGCTCCGGCCTGATGGGCCACTAGGCTCGTATACAGACTTTACTTTACACAAGTAATCAGCAAAACTCAGAGACTTAACTGATGAAGCTCTTCTTACCTTCCTTTGAACATGCAAGTCCCCCAGATCCGCCGCCAATTACAATGAGATCATATTCATGCGAATCTGGAAAATCAAATGAACAATAAATTAATTATTATGCCAGAAATTTATAAGAATATTACAAAATTATCTGGCTTTTAAGACAGAAATCCTTTCAGCTGATTTTCAACTACTGTGTCAATAACAGACACAGTTACGAGTAGATCTTGAGTAATTTGCAAAGTACAGAGAACTTGTGATCATTACCATCAGTACGATCATTTACACCCAGAAAGTACATCTCACTTACTCTGTACTCTTCAGTACATGATGAGCTACCAAACTGGTTTGACTTCACCTGATTCAGTTCTATGCAATGGCCGATGCAAAGAAAATACTCTCTGTACTCTCTTCATGAGCAAAGATTTGACCTGCATAAATACTGGAAGTCACCTGGCACCAAACTACTAGTTGTAATACAACAGGTGGGTAACAATATCTGTGAAATAATCACTTTAATACCCTGTTTGATAGAAGTCACTACAGCATGATGAGTTATCCAGAAGATCATCTTTAACCAAATTAACCAAATTTCTTGTTATCCACGCCTCCTCCCCCCACCCCCGCCCCTTCTGCCAGGTGCCTCCCTCTCCATAGGTGATAGGTAAATTATAAAAATCTTTGAGGATCAGTTCTTCATTTCTTTGTTGTTGCTACATTCTCGTGTATCAATACGCAATGCACGCTTGCATTCTAAGCTCACTTGTTTCTTTTAGATATAATAATTGCGTACCTTTCGCACTGCAGCTCAAACCCCGGCTGACATTCGTCACGGGATGGCAAGTTCTCAGATGGGCTCCGATATATTTTAGCCGAACGGAGTGCCTTATAATGCTCATGAACGCTTAACTTACGTAAAAAGGCTTGAAAAAATCTTTAAGATAGAAACATATGGGCACAAAAACTGCTATAACCCGCTCATCCCCGCTCATAACATTGTTCTTATTCCTAATTTTTTAAGCAAATGCGCTGTGCTGATTGCGGGCTCGAGACTCGCCCCCAGGGTCTTTGCAACCTCGCTCCCAGGGTCTTCTCCGCGACGATTTTTGGATAAACCTCATTCGCAGTGATAAAAATTCCGTCTAGTATTTTCTTCGATGAAGAGATCGTGGCTATAATAAAATTGCAAAACTCCGTCGACCTGGAGCGAGGCTCACTAAGGTGGTTCCAGAGATACTCTAAAGTCGGTGGGCCGGGGAGGGGAGACCGAGTGAAGATGGCCTTTCATAATATAACGACACGAATATGAAAGGGAGGGGTGTGGGGAGTGAAGGCTATTCCTTTCATACTTTAATCTTCATTTATTTATAGCTTTTCTTTTGAAAAAAGTCTTGTTGTTTTTACGGCATTTGCACACAAGCTTTTGGAGATCAATATCTGATCTGGAATAAGCTACTGATGTTATGCTTTGAAAATGTCTTGTTCTTTTGAGCAAACAGTGAGTATAAAATTGCCTGTGTCTGTGGAGTGATGACCTTGTTCAGTTATAAGATATTGTAATGTGTCATTAAAGGACGGCACAGACTCGGTTACAGTCCTGTAACTCATTCAGTAAATGTTCATTGACGCGCCATATATACCGTCTGATATCGTTATATCAGCCTTGACCAGGAGTCCATAATGGGCAATGGGCTCCTGCAATGACCGATATTCTCAGTTCAACACCCTCGCTTTCCGTTCACACAGTTACTGGCGGCGTTATAAGGAAAGTTGATCCCTTTCATGAAAAAGTCAGTCAGACTTTTGGTGCAGTCGCAGCACGCGTTAAACGGAGACACAAGCACGTAAAGTATCGCCGCTATGAAGCCAATTGGCAGAGCGAGAAGCAGTAAAATTATCAGCCAGATTATACTCCAAAGCAAACTGCACAATGCGTCCACAATCTTGGCCATCCTGCTGGGTGAACAAAAGTGACGCTGCCAAGGCAAAAATGAGCAATGAAACTATTAAAAGACTTGTTCCAGTTCAGGGGCGGATCCAGGATTTTTCTCAGGAGGGGTGCACATAGTTTGTTTTTTCTTTTTTTTACAGAATGCCAGTTGTATAAGAAAGTCGCCCGTTCATCTCGTGGGGGGGGGGGGGGGGGGAGTGCGCGCCTCCTGAACCCTCCCCCTAAATCTGCCCCTGCAGTAGACAGCAAGACCTATAGCCCACCACATGTAACTGATCGTGAGCAAGCCAATTGTATTCGATATAATTCATCAAACAAGATTGATATTAATTATTGTAAATTAACTGGAGCGGCGATTTTAAAAAGCTGACGTTTGCGGCGTTAGCTTTTCGTCGGAGAAAGCATTCTTGAAAACGTCAGTGGTACGCTTGACTAACTTAATCACGTGGTCCATTAGCTCGACGTAGCACGTGATTACTTTCCAATTTTCAAACATACTAGTGATCTTGCATTGAGTGGGGCGAAAAAATGTTGCATGTTTTGGATCGACCGTGTAACTCTCCCCTAGCAGCTTTAATTCTTGCGATTAATATGAGTGTGAAGAGTTAAAAAGCTGGAAAGATTACTCCCGACATCTGTAAGCGCTTAGATAACCACCTGTAGCACGGCTAGTTCATGTTTACCTGTTTTACGGTGCGTGCAAATCAAATGACACTACAGCTAAAGACCAAGGCACCCTGACAACTATAAATCTTAACACAATTTAAAAGAACAATTCTACTTACACTCAATTTACAGCTCCTTTTCGTGCCTGAATTCCTTTAAATGAAGACTAATCTATGCAAGATCAAGAAACTAGATCATTTTGAATTTTTAAAGAACGCCACTTTGCCAATGAAAACAACCAAAACTCTGACAGATACCTGTTGTCGATTCTTGTCCCATTTTAATCAATATATGACGGCAGAACGCGTTTGCATATTAATCTGATTTATGATTTTAAACATCACAGCATTGCAAACGCATTTTCTATATATTCTCTTTTGTGACGAAATATCTTTTAAAATTGAGTTCAGTGTAAATGGCTTTTACTAATAAACTTCTTGGGAAATATGGTAACGTAAAGTACCTTAGGGGTTGGGTAGCCTGCGAATTCAGCCGCCTCCGATATCATGAGCCCAACTGACCGGGGGAGATGAGAGGGGGTTATATTTTACAGGCTGGGGATGGGTGAGTCAGTGACAGACCGTAATGATATGAGACCAGCATCTCGGCCATAGGGACCAGCAATGTTCATAATCGCTTCCCGATATCTGATACCGGAATAAACTCCGGCCTTGCGAGGAGCTCTTTGCCTTCGCGTAGACTCAAGAGTGTTACTTTTTGACTTCAAATGCAGAATCACTCGGCCTGTACGAGTCGACAGTAAAGGCAGGCTGAGGATGATGCTGTTTTGCTTGTCTATTGGATGGGTTTGTTTTTGATCCAGGCTCCTTTATTACTAACCCATAAACAAGGCCAAGTTTTTCTCAACTATATTCAATGTTTATTTATTTATTTTTTTACATTTACTACCCGCGCTACGAAACACGGTCCCTGACTGTTACCACTCGAATAAATACAATTAAAACGACCATTTTTACATGTAAAATAACTTTTCAGTTCAGCTTATAAAGTTATTAGTCATGTAGCTTCGCATGGTTTCATTGTTGTTGTGTTAAATAATTACCATATTTACAAATTCTTTCGAGTGATATTTCTAGTTATCCAACGACCATAGAACGAGTTATAAAACCTATTTATTTCGTCCTTTGCCACTTGAAAGAAATGCTTACTATCACTGGCATCCCGTGCCATGTTTTGGCGGAAAAGAATAGGACGGCACGCTATATTCATGTGACGGACGCGGCCTACTGATTATGGCGGGAAAACGTAAAACTTGTCTTTCTAGCCCTACGTTTGGCTGAGTGTTTCCGACGACGGTCTGCGTATTTTATCTTCTCATGCAAGTCGTCACAGAAAACTTCTTTGGGCATATCTCGCATTTAACGCTGCAGCACCACACAAACTTACACTTACATTTAACTTGCTTATACTGTTCAACCGTTTTATGGCGCATTTTACAAGCGTTACATAAGGATCTGCACTTGCTCGTCGAGACTTCGTCGTCCCTGCATGTCCTTCCCAGCATTCCTGGAGATCCCACACTGACATTTCTTACGCAGTAGTCAGGAGAAGAGTCGAGGTAGACCAGTTTTTTCTCTCTGCCCGACACAGCTCTTGGCTTTTTGTTGATTCGTTCTTGTAGCCTGTTGTTTAGGAATGAAACTTGCGCTGCTTTGAAGTATATTTCTTTCAACTTCGTTCCTACCACGTTGAAAGTAGCCAATCGCCTCCAGCAAGTTTTCAAATTACAACTTCCGGTGACGCCATGACATTTGCACTCTCTGTTAAGGCTTGTACGAACAACCTGCGATCGAGTAATAGACGGTGTTGATTAGAGCATTATTTGGTGCAGTCTCCAAGTTAAACTGCGAGCAGTCTCGTGAAAGCGAGCGAGAACGATATACGAGTGGCGAAAAAGCCGCGAGCGTTGAGTAGGGCGGACGCCCGGACTTCTCAACGTTTGCGGCTTGTACATTGAGCTTGTTCGATTCCACGTTCGGTCCGTTCTTTCCCATGGATTTTAAAGCAAAAGAGAGCCTGCTCGCAGTCCAGCACCAAGTTAAAGGAGCTATTCCAAGATATTTTAAGTCATTTTTCTGTTGTGCAAAATATCTTTCAAATTGATGAAGGAAGTCTCCGAGTTGTCTAAAGGCAGAAAAACGCTAAACAAATAATGACAAACTTAAAATAAACAATGATGTTTACCATTAAGGAAGATTAGAGACGGAATGCAGAAAACAAACTTGACAAAAAGGGGGCAATGTGTTTAAGGTACGCCATCTGTTTAATTAGTTTTACCACTGTTCCGGACTGGTGTTTTACCCGATTAAAATTATTTGTTTACTTAACTCACACGCTGCGCGCGAAAAGGGGCGCCTGTCAATTTACTAATGCGCGGAAGATGAAAGCGAAACGATGCGTGTTGAGGCAATTAAATTGAATTGTTTTACTGTACCTTTCTTCCGACTTCATTGTTATGCAGGTTGAACGCGGTGCGAGCGTCTTGTCCATTTTCCAGTCTGTCTATGAAGCGTTTCGTCTCCTTTTCTCCAAATCTGATGTTATCGCTACATCCGCCCCATTGCCAATCGTCTTTTGCCTTTCGTTGTTTCTTTACCACGGCACACTGACATCCGGGTATTTTGCCCTGTCGGCACTGATGCGTGATTTCGTGTGTAATGGCGGCGGCACTGATGGCGTGGATAAAAGCGGTCTCTCGAGTAGCTACAAGAAAATAATACCATTGTAAATCAGAACTGAGAGAAAAAAATGATAAAGATGAAAAAAATCATAAGTTGTGACTTGTTAAAAAGTTGTAAAATGTGTTCAGATGTTTTACATTGTAAGCTGGAGTTGTCGGTAGCTAACGAAATCGCAATTGTTCAAAGAAGGGCATGCTTCCATTACCAAATCTCATTAGTATAGCTTAGAAACGTCTTAGCTAATTAACGAACAGTAAGCGTATGTCCTCTTACGAGTGCAACGAAATGAGAGGGTTTGGCAGGGGAATGAGAAACGCAGAGATCTTTTTAAGCGGTCTGATGCGGATTTCTGGTAGTTTGAGTTATTTGTCCACTATTTGATATCCATTGTGACTGGCTGTAATTGTCCTGTATAGAAACAACTGAATTCAATACAGCAAGTTCTTATCCTTAGTTTATTAGCACTTCTACAGGGCTAGGGCTTGCAGTACGACAAACGTGAGACCAAGAAGCAGTGACTTGTCTTAGGGTTTCTTTTTTACTGATCCTGAGGAATTTGCAAGCTCGTCGGATCAAATATCAGCAGGACAATGAAGCCGAAATCCACAAAAGAAAAGCGACCTTACCATAAGGTAGCGTAGTTTTGACAAAAATGGGAAGCTCCTTCAAGACGTGTTTGTTGTCCAGTGTGCAGTTCCAGATCTCGTTCTTGAACTGATTTTGACACTCCTTAAGTCCACGATGCCCTCCTTCCTTCACTATACTGAACAACAAAGGATAGGACTGAAAAAAAAGAGAAAAAAAGTGATATAATGAAACGATCATATTAGTCAATTATCGAATTTGCTGATGACAGGTTTCGATTTCAACGTACTGACTAGGACGCTAGAAGAGCTGTTAGCTGCAATTCTAACTACTAGAGGAAGACATACACAACTTATAAAAGGCAAAGAGCTAGTTTATAAACAGGCCAGTGAACCCGGGCCAGTGAACTAATCTGACTTCTGCTGAGGAGTAAGTCGAATAAACTATAGAGATTGCTTACAACTATTTCTTAAAATACTCTGGAGAGGCTCGCGCCGCTGTGTTTGAGCCTTTTACATTGGAAGCGAACGTGGAACCAACAAAGCCTTCTAAATCATATATCCCTAAACTAACTCAGAATCGTTCTAAATATAATGACAAGTATTTAAACTCACCTCTTGTCCAAGAATAGTGTCGGATCTGTTGACAAAATATTAAGAAGACAACCAGTTATTTGATGATCAATCAGATTGCACGCAGTAACAATTGTGACGGCGTACACTTATGCAGCACTTGAGAGCACTTCATCTACAACGGGAAACACTCCATATTTTGCATATTTAGCGTCTAAAATGTCTCCAAGAACGAGAGAGTTTATTTGGGATAAAATTCAACTAAGCGTTGCTTCCTACATGAAAAAAGGCCAAAAACTCTTAATCTCTTTGAACTGTTTATCCCACGTAAAGCTGTCTTCTTTCCTTTCGGCTCAGACTTAAACATACATGTAAGTGGAAACAACACTTATTGTGCAAAAGTGCTAATGCTTGCAGCATAGTTAGTATGCTTACATCTTAATTGAGAAGTATAGTATACGAGATTATCTTTAGAAAATTTTTTTCCACGTTACAACATAGAAGCTAGTTGCAAGACTAAGCTAACTTTTTTGTATTTCCGTTCCAGCTCTTTCGTGTGTGACGGAGCATTTACGATCGAAATGTTCAGTCAAACTTAGCAGCCAAAAAGCGTCTCACTTTACCTGAATTTACTCGCTTTCCCACGTACTGCACAAGGCAGTCCTTCACAAACTTTTAAAACGTTATCGAAACTTTCGGCGTTCTCTTAGACTAAAGGACGAAATTTTTCGCGGTTTCTGAACTAATCACGCTTGAAAATTCGCTTAAATTATTCTTTAAAACAGAAATATAAACTTACGTTGTTCTGGTGAGTCCTTGGTGAACACAAGCAGCAAGTATGAACGAAAATACTATGGATAACTTCATAGTCAGCGCTTACAAGCAGGAACGATCCGTGTGAGTTAAGATCAATTGAATGCCGAAACTCCTGTGTTCTTTCTTTAACGGGTTGGTTAAAAACAAATAAACTCATTAACAAAACACGCGAACAAAAGATAGACAACTCTATTATGCAAAAATTTCTCAAGTGGGTGGAGGTGTGATTCGGTCGGCACCGTCTTTTGAGGTGATAGCTTCTTTAGTCAACTCAATAATACAATAGAGTTGTTATCTTATTACAATTCATTAAATCTCTGATAATCTTCCGACAATTCAGACGTCATTTTCTCTTTGCTTGGCTGGGCTATGATGAGTTGTGATTGTTATGGTGCTACAGAAGCGAAGCGTATTTCGAAGGCATTTTTACACAGTTGTCAATGTCGCACGCCAAACTTCAGCGGCTTACGGCTTGCTAATATAAAACTTTTAGGAGCATTCTCTTTGCGTAAAAAGTATGTTAACCGTTATGGCTGGCGGTCCGAAGTGAAGAGAAAGCACTTATAAAATTCATTATCAGTTAAAAGCTGGTAAACTGGAAGTAGATTTTATAAACAGGTAACAGCTCAAAATGGCAGATATTTTAGATGAAAACGATCGAGTCTGCGCTAAAAAGCCATGAAAAAAGCTAAACGTATAACTTAAGCTTCCAATGAATTTATTTTTAAAGAATGTCGAAAACACAATGTCTTCCGCGCTTTCTTTTTATGCTATTCATTTTCGGTAGAGTTAAAAGGATAAAAAAACAATGCAAGTAGCGAATATCAAATCACGGGGGTGATCGTTTTTCTCTCGACCAAAACCTTAGTTTGAATTAAGTTGTGAAAAATTGCAATGCTAAACTAAAGCTTGGCTGCGGAAGCGAATTTTGCCTAACTTTGAAAAAAAAAACCGGCCCCAGAAAATACACCTCCATTTTAATGTTAAAACGTGGTAGGCCAGAGCACGAGTAAAACCTTTCTCGATTCTTTAATCTTAAACTGAGCTTTAAATGTTCTTAGTACTAAAACCCCTACGTAAAGATGATGTAATGCCGAATCCGGTTTTAATTGTTAACGGTTTAACTTAACGACTGAATTGGAGTTTATGATGTGGCCAGAATGGTACTGGTTCATTAAAACTGGGTTAGTCCACGGTTTTCTTAAGTTGAAAATTTCTCAAATTTTGCATGGAAAACGATGCTTCTGTCGTTCCGAATTTTCGGAAGAATTTTAAGACTACGAAATAAATTTCTCTTATATTTGTTCTCCATCCTAGAATTTTCGTTGTTTTTTATGGTTCAAAGAAGCGGTCTTTTTTATGTTTCATCTGTACTGCACAACAGCATAATTGGCGTCTTGACCCGATGTTGTAATGATTGTGTTGAAAAGGAATGGGCGTAATAGATATGCAAACATTTTTATTGGATGACTATTGCGAAAAACATCGAATACCACAAATTCCACCAGCGCCGCTCCCAATCTTAATTTTGTAGGAACCCCGCCCATGCTGAGATATGTTCTACAACCTGAGAATTAAAATGAGCTAACGTAAACATACAATCAAGATCAATTTTGCCTAGCCTGCGAGCAGCAGCAGGTTCTCCGGTTTGTGCTAGACTTGCTCCAAATCGCTCGTATGATTCGCAGAAGACCGCTGAATACGGAGGGCGCGTGAGGTCTTGAAAACCAAAATGGCTGCTAACCGAACCCGTTATTGGATTTAGTGCGCTTCGTGCGCTACATACGGACCTACTCTAGGTCAAACAGACTCCGCGCGATCTTTTGCGCGCAATTCTGTATTATTCACCTTTTTGTGATATACTCAAATAACTTTATATGCGATACAGTTATACAAACGAGCGACTTGGAGCAAGTCTGGGTTTGCGCGAACTGAGATCGAGGCCGCGAGACACGAGCCGCTATGCCCCTTTCCCTCCCCCTCCCCAATTCCTGCCGTATTGACTTTCGCGAAAATCAGCGCGAAACTGAAACGAGAGCAGAGCAGCGCGAAACTTAAACACGTGATTCACTCAAGAGATTTCCGAGGTTCATTCCACTCAAAAATTCCATTCTCGTGACGTAACGGTAGTCCGTACATTGTCTTGGATTAGTAATATAAGCAATTGTCATGGAATTACGCCATTATCATGAAATTTGTCAGGTCCGGCCTTAAGTAACCGTCGTCATTTCTCGCGCGGGGGGAAGAATGGGTCGGGTAGAAGCTCTCGCAAGGTCTCGCATGAATGGCTCTCTACCCTCTAAGAGAATAATAAAACAAACAGGAACAATGCCCCAAAGCCCCCCCCCCCCCCCCAAAAAAAAACAAAAAACAATAGCAACTGCTACACTAGAGGACCAGTAGAACTAGCCAGCGTAGCTTGGCATTCTAGTCAGTCAGGGAGAGCGAGAAAACTGCCTCGCCGTCGCTTTGCTCGCGCGTGCGATTTCTCGCTCTCCCTGACTGACTAGAACGCCAACTACGCTGGCTACAGTAGAACTACAAGTTTACAAGAGTTGTTTCACTACTGGGAATGATTTGGCGAGCGAAGAACGAAGAAACGGAAAAGAGAAACATGACAATGTTTATTCTTGAAAATTCTCACATGACATCAAATGTACACATGGTATTACTGAATTATTTATTTTAAACTCATCATCTAAAGCAAACTGTTACCATTTGAGTATGTCTAGCAGCCTAACTTACTATTACATTTGAACACGATTTTTATCATTAAGGCGATCTCGACCGCTGTTCCTTAGCTTACAAACAAATATACAATAACTTAACATACGTTAAAAGTATTTAGTACTGAAATGTTAAATAAGTTTCTACAATATAAGTAATATTAAAATATAGTTTTCCCGCTGACTGTTATTATTAACACCAGATCGAAGTTCTGTTAACACTAACAAGAAAATTTCGATATATAGCCGGCTTTTTAATATCTTTGCTAAACCTACAGCGTTCGACAAAAGGTTTAGGGGCACATGGCAAAGAAAGAACTCTGACAACTCTAAAGAAAAGGATAAATCACTGGTAATGGCAAATTAAAAATGCTCAGGCTGATTTTTCGAGAGTTAGAAAAATTGGTCAGTTTTTGTCACAATGATGTCGTCGATTTTTTTTTTTTCGCAAATTCGTCAGTACTTATCGCAGCAATGTCGTTCTTGTGAAACACAACATTAGTTCTAAAAATAAACAAGTATTCCAAGAGTTCTGTCCGGAATCATGAGATCCGGTAGCAGCCACTCTCTCGAAAAAAAAAAACCTGCTAGACGACCAGTAGAATTGCGAGCTTACGAGAGCTGCTCATGCAAGTTTCAGCACACTAGCTGTGAATAAAGTAGAAATATACTCAGGTGCTGGTTAAAACTTTATCAGGTTAACCTCTTGCAGTAATTTTAAGTTCTCCTCTTGGAAGAGTCAGTGTTAAGTGTACAAACTTTAGAGCTGATCAAGATTTATACTCCATAAATACCTTCTAAAACCACTCACAAAGTATCGGTATATATATGTTGATTGGCTCAGGGCCGTATCTAACATGAGACAAGACGAAGCACTTGCCTCGTCTTGATTTTGGCCCTTTTTTTAGAAACGTTTAATTGAGAAAATAATCCCCAGAAAAAATTGGAAAAATGCCATGGAAAATGGTTAAAAGAGCATTTTTGAGCCTCTGGATTTCAAAATTTTCTGGACAGGCATGCCCCAGACCCCACTAGCGGCTCGCACCTTCGGCGCTTGAAACTTGCCTGGTCTCGTTCCGGAGTCCTTTCTAACTATACCAATGTTTATTAAATATGTCTCTATTTAGGATATGCAGCCTGAAATAACTATGTTTGAAAAGAAATAATATCTCGTGTACCTTGCTTTAGTTGCTATCAAAAAACGGCCTGACTCCACTTAGCCGGAATTCTTCAACTAAACACATTGTTACCTTCCAGTGCACACTAACTTAAGTCCTTGGTTGTTGACTACAGAATGTATCCATAGAAACCGCAAGACACGCGCTTGGCACGGGAGAATATTTAACATATTGAGGTCTCCGAGGATATAGCGGAAATCTTAGCAAATATACCTAGTGCTATTTAACGGCCAGAAGTACACACATGTACAAAAAGAATCCCCGAGTTTAATTTAAGTTAGACAGATGATTTTCTAACCAAAACTGTTTACACCTTTTTCTATATTTTTTGACGTGCACCTGACCATTCGTGACTCGGATGGCAGAGGTTTGTCTCGGTTTACTGTCTCACCGCGCGCGGAATGGCAAGAGAAGCCTTAGACACCCCGAACAGAAGCAAACCTTGTTGATTTGCGACGCAGGAAGCTATTTCATCGCCGTGTACAAGTTGTAAGAGAATAAGTTTTAGTGCACGTTTCACATTCAACGCTACAGCACCATACGAATTTACATTTGCACTTGACTCCCTTACTTTGTTCAACTGTCCGGTGTCCCAGATTACACGACTCGCAAAGCGAGACGCATTCACTCGTGCTTACGTCATCACTCCTGCATGTCCTTCCCAGCAGGCCTAGCGAGCCAGCAGTCTTATTCCGCAAGCAGTAGTTCGGGGATGAATCAAGAAAAACTAGTTTTTTGTCTCTCCTTGCGACTGGTTTGTTGTCTTCTTTCCCTCGTAGCTCGTCATCGACGAGAGTAACTCTTACAGCTTGGCTATACTTCTTTTTCAATTCCGCTCCAACCACACTGAATGGAGCCAGTGATTTCCAGCAAGTTTTTAAATTACAACTTCCGGTGACGCCATGACACTTGCATTCCCTCTTCACGCTTAATTTAACGACCTGTTTTGGAAACAAAGAAGGACGCATAAATGGTTGCTTTTAGTGTTGTCAGCTGGTTTAAGCTCTTTGGACTGGGGGGAGGGGTGAGCACGCTCATTTCAAAGACTTTTGACGATTTTTTGGCGTCGTGATATAAAAATCTTGTCTTTCAATGGGAATCCAGGGGCGCGGATTAAGAATAGATGACGTCATTATGATGTGACATCATAATCGAGCCTTGACCAATCCAGAGCTAAACAAGGGCAAGAGAGCTTCATACTAGCTCTCTTGACTAGGTTGTGTTACGTTACTTGTTTGGGTTACTTTCCCCCTTTTTTGTAAAAAAGTGTTATGACGTTATTTGTAGGTCCGTAACTAAGTACACACCTTTGAACGTTCGATTTGATTGCAAGTACTATTTCCAAACACTACCTGCCCAGTTAGAAAGGAATGAGAATTGTTAACACCTACTTTTCGTCCTACATCATTATTATGCAGATTGACTACTTTCCGCGCGTTGTTCACTTGTTCCAGCCTATCAATGAAGCTTCTTGTCATATTCTCACCAAACCAGATGTTATCACTGCAGCCGCCCCATTGCCAGTCTCCATTCCCGCCTTTTGGCTGTCTGTTCTTCAGTTCTACGCACTGACATCCGGGAATTTTGTTCTCTCTACACTGTTGCGTAATTTCATGGGTGATTGCGGCAGCACTGATGGCGTGTAAAAGAGCTGTTTCTCGGGTGGCTGCAACGAAAGAGTGCTGTCCAGTTACAATGAAATATTGTGGGGAGAGGGTGAGTTAAGGACATTGACATTTTTGGTACAGTATCTGTACCACAACATTGCTCGCGTAAATCAACGATGCATGGTTACTCTCTTACTCTTTTTGTGGGGGAGGGGGGGGGGGGGGGGGGGCGGGGGGAGACGTGTTGTTAGAGGATTTCCAGGATTTTCTGAGTCTGTAAGTTTACTAAATACAGGACTGCTACAAACAAAGAAATAAATAACGAAAGTAAAAATAAACAAAGAATGAGAAAGATTAATTAAAGTGGCTACAGGGAGGACTACTTTCTTGAGCCGTTGTTTGGCTGCTCGTTTTCAAAGAGGGTGGTAAAGGGTATTTTCGTGACCCGTGATGCGCTTTTTTCATTTCCCGTGAAATGTGAAATGGCTTTAATTTCTTTTCTCGTGAATCGTGATTTCCATAGTCACCGTGAGGCGTGTTTTTCTAAAATGTTCTCTTTCCGTGAAATGCCAATGTTATATTTTTCGTGAATTGTGAAAGGGCTATAATTTATTTTCCGTGAAACGTGATCTATACCACTCACCCCTTTACCACCGTCATTAAACAGCGACTCGTTAAATTGGAAAAAATTGTAATACCGTCACGAGCAGAACCGCGTTAAGGCTTATCTGAAATGCCAGTCGTCTCCGCCTTAAAAACCCTGGTCATGGGGTCAAATTCAATCACAGGTGTTTCAAAAGAGATGTTTAAAATACAAAAATTCGTCGTCCATCGAACATGATAGAATGAAGAACTTTCTTCTTACCGTAAGGCAAGGTTGTTTTAAAAAAGATAGGCAACTCTCTTAGCACGTTCTTGTTATCCATCGTACAGTTCCAGACCTCGTTCTTAAACTGTTTTTGGCACTCCTCTAGACCACGATGGCCTCCTGCTTTCACGATGCTCGGCAATAAAGGATACGCCTGCAATTAAAAATGCATTCAAATTCTATTTGTAACCAACAACTAGAAAAAAATTCCTACACTGCGATATGTATTATCTTATGAAGTCATGCGGTTGGTTCATATTTACGATGATCTATAGTAAAATGCCGGATTTTGCAACAGTGTGACGTCGTCCAGAATGGCGGCGCGTGGCACATTTAAAACCCCAAACGACTTAAAAATTGCCCTGATACGGTTTTATGTTTTGACTACGTTTCCATCATTTTGAAGACAATCTGTTTTAACGGTGGACTTTGAATATTGGTAGGGGTCACAGCCGGCACTGTCAATCTGGTTAATAAACGTGTTTTAGCGCGTTATGTAATTTTGCGCGTGATATTCAAAATAAGTTACGTAATAAGACTTTGATTGACAGGGCGAGTGCCCTGGGTCGCTGATGCGCGCTCTTCTCTCGCTATCAAAAAGTTGAACTGTAAGGGAAGCCATTATAAAAAAACAACTTAAAAATAAATCATCAAGAAGGCGAATTCTTCTTTTGTCACGAGCGTAGGACAAAGAAAACTCTGAGTCCCCGACGGGAATCGAACCCATGGCCATCCAGATACCGGTTTGGTGCTTAAAAATGTATTAACTTTCGGCATTAACGCCGAGAATAAAACAAACCTTTCGTTCAGCCGTGCTTGGTACTATAAACGATCTGTCGAGAAAAGGGACTTATTTAAGTAACTTAACCAAAAAAGGGAACTACAGGAACAATTAATAACCTAATCCGCATATAATCGTTTATATAAAAGACATTGTTATTATTCCAGTAGTTCAGAAGACTTTGGGTCTTTTTTTCTTTAATACTAATAAGTGATTGCGTCACATATTAAAAAATAGTAGACTTAGTCAAATATCGGGCACTAAAACACTTTTTTATTCTTGGTCGTTTATTTGGAGCGACCTCGGTCGTGCTTTACTTACACTTTACTGAGCATGGAGCAAAGTCACTTTAGTTTGCGAGCGATATGACTTTTTCGATGGCGCAATCTGACTTTGGTTGGGAGCGATCTAACTGGGAGCGATCTGAGCATGGAGCGAAGTGACCGGATACCAGCTATTTATATAGTTTCATCAGCTGGCTAAATAAGAGTTACAGACAAGAATTGCCATAAATTCAAGGTAATGTTTCATTCAACTTGTCCGAGTGTATGTACCCTTTTGCCGAAAGTCGATACAAACCGTATTGCCTAGTGCATCATACCACGAACCCGGATTTAACTTACATTTTCGATTTTCGTTTTGAAGTGTTACACACAAAGTTCTGATTATCAGCGGAATAAAGGGAAGTGTGCCAGAGCAAGGGAAGCTGCACAAAACTACCTTACGTAACATCTTTTCTGTTAGGTGCCTAACAGTTTCTTGAACAAAAACAAAGATTCATCGCTAACATAGAAACACCATATGTGTAACATGGTCATTTCTTACCTTCTCCGGCCTTTTCCTTTCTGCACAAAAGCCAAGATGACAATTAATACGGAAAAAATTGTGGAAAGCTTCATCATCTTAACGTTGTTTCGCCGTCAACGTCTTGCAGGGCGAGTTAATTGCGATGGTTGTTGTGTGCTGATCTTTTTATGGCCTTTGGACTAAAAAAAATATAATAGAGCTCATTAATCAAGAGCACACCTCATGTACGTGCACAGGAAGCTGAACATTACGGCGTGGGAGAAGTGTTCATATTTGTACCTGTAACAGAAAATCCGAAATGTTGAAAAACAAACTAGAGAAAACAAGGCAAGCACCTTTAAGGACTTGAGAGGAACAAAGCAATGTATTCCTGGGATTTACATGAACATCCCTTGTATGCCTGCGGCCCACTTGCAATGACGTAAGTAGCTCTTTTGAAAACTTTTAAGATCTTTCTAAATTGTTTCACTTAGTAGCACAGCAAAACTTTACTTTCCCAAAGGCTTTCTGAATTGATTTATGGCCCTTGAAATTGCGGGTGGCTGTGGAAGTACGGATGAGTGACTACTTTGAAACACATAGAGTTAACGAGATAAAGACTCCATGAGTTCCAGATTGAAATTGATGCAGTTCGGTACTATCGAGGTAATAATACGATGCAACATTTACCATTTCTAAGAAAACGTCGAGTAACATTAAAATTTCGATGGTCCATGACGTATTTGCGTTCAGTCTTGCGAGTGTTGAACTTTGTTATGCATTTCGTTTTGAAAAGAATTGGGCTTTCAAAATCCCTACCGCCCGACAATTAACATTAATTTATAACCCTATTAGAGTTGATGTATGTCAATTTTTACATCTAAATTAATATCCGTGAAAACTAAGCAGAAAGATCGAGAGAAGCATTCGAAATATACCAGTTACGCAACACTTTCAAGTGGTATGTTATGGACTATCCAAGAGTCACTAGTATGTTCTCGGTATACACGACCCTTAAGGTGAGTTTGTATACCAAGAAAATACAAGTGACAAGTGGGTATCCATGGTATACCACGAGAAAGTGTTGCATAACTATTTTATACCATGCCATAGAAAATACGCTTACTAATTTAGTCGGGAATAAGATCGCAGAGCACAATGGGAAGGTTGGGTTTAATACCGTCGAATATACAACGGCTTTTCTGTATTCTGATTGGCTGTATTTTTTATGGCAAGGTATATATAATAATATTATATGCAAACCTAGTTTGTTATAGTGAGGCGAAAACTGAACCATAAAATAATATATGAATCAAATACGTTTTAACAATGATTTGGTAATACACAGACAGGTAAAAACAAACGATATTACTTCCCGACGTTTCGGCGACCTCATGACAACATTATCAACGGTTCAAATGAGAAAGTAACTAACTAAATGCAAGTTTAAAGTTTTATAAATTTACATACTTCGAAACAGTTGAATTTCGGAAAATTGGCTAGGACCTTTAAGAATGTGCGAACAAACCACAGCTGGTTAACCAACAGTGCGTAGTGCCCGGCGTAGTGTAGCAATTTAAGTGTAACCTGTGTGATACAAGGAGCTATGTTGGCTACACGCGCGGGCATTTGCATGCCCGCGTGGATGGCCATAAAAGCACGCCATCTTCCGTACGCAAGTACTATGACAACGACCACGCGGGTGCTGTCCCTGAGGACCGCCTCAGTTGTTTCAAAGTACTAAAGAAATGCAGGAACAAATTCGATTGTCCTGTCAACGAGATGCTTTACATCAAGTAATTAACACCGAGTTTGAACGTGCAAACGGATTCAATCCGTGCCAAAGCATTTGTGTAGCCACCTCCGCTATGTAAATTTACAGCTCTTTGAACTCGCATTTAGTTAATTTCTCATCTGAACCCTTGATAATGGCGTCACGAGGTCGCCGAAACGTCAGGAAGTAATATCGTTTGTTTTAACCTGTCTGTTTATGAATGAAATAGTAACAATCCCACAATACAAGAGAGGGGTAGGGGAGGGTAGGGGAGGGGAAGGAGGGGAGGGGAAAGGAGAACGAGCCAACGTAAGTTCTCAGAAGAAAGGTTAAGCTTAGTGAAACAGCTGTTTATGGTGTAACTTTGAGAAAGTTGGAGAACAGATATAAACGTTTTCGGACTATTTGACGTTCCTTTATCCCCAACCTCTGAAGATACTGATAGTTTTAATAACTTCCTGACGGAAAATAACTCTGTCTAGAAACACTGTAGGCTGATTCTAGGCTCCGTGTCATGCAACTATAATTTCGTATCTGCTTCTTCTTGACTCTGGAGGTATACAGGACATATGGACAGTTAGAAAAGATAATCTTTTTAACTGTCAATTGGCAGTTAACTGCATTTCTGTTAGTTACGGTAAACTACCAAGAGGGTCTCAATGAATGCGCTTCTTTTATGTGAAAAGAATGAATATTCAATCCTTTACCGACAACACGCTATTGATTGAACGGTCAGCCACGTCTGACGCCCAAAGCTAAGCTGAAAGCTAATTCCCAATTGAGGCCCTTAAACAACCCTTGAAAAGCGCCATGAATACGTCAGAAAATGCCATGATCTCGAAATTTAAGAGTTATCCGTGTGTGGAGATTTTATGGCACAGACAGCATGTCTGGCAACAAATCGTATTAATGAAAACTGAATTTCATTGAAGTGTCTGAGTGGAAAATTGTGTGTCAAGAGGTAGTGATTGCCTTTCAAAGATGAGCTATATACAGTCAGTAGCATGCTGGTTGTTGTCAAAATTATAGATGTTTTTATATCGTTTCATGTCCGCTCATACCAATAATATAAGTACGGAATATAAGTACTGAACCATTTTGCTATAACTGGAAATCCTCGGAATGTAAGTACTGAACCATTTTGCTTTTTGGCACTATTACCATGCTATTCGATGAAATACGCGCTGGTCCGGTGAGAAATCCGAAGTTGAACGGTCTTCCACAGGAAAGTTTTCAAATGGTACACACTCGCATCCTGTTTATTTGGGTTTGTCGAAAAATTGTACTGTTCCATTTGGCAGAAAATTCTCACCGTTTTTTTCACACAAATGGAAAGCTGTCCTGAATATCTATGCATTGGATTTACACCCTGGGCTTCTGTGTGGCTGTAATCCTCCATGTCATGAAATAAGTAATGGTAATAGGACTGAGTGGAGTCCAATTCGGTCTGTAATCATACGAGTGATTAACAAAATCGGACGACCGCGTAGCGGGAGTCCGATTTGTTTAATCACGAGTATGATTACAGACAGAATTGGACGACACGAAGTCCTTTTACCAATTAATCATAACTATAACAAAATTCGAGAAAAAAATTAGATAAAGCAAAGCCTACTAAGGACTTATCATCACTAATGAAGGCAAAAAAGCCATTCTTGAAGCTCACAACAAGGAACCAAATAAAGAGCGCGCGCATGCGCACCACGCGAACTTTGTTATTGGACACCTTGTTATTGGACACCTTGTTATTGGACACTTTGTTATTGGACACTTTGTTATTGGACACCTTGTTATTGGACACTTTGTTATTGGACACTTTAGCCGCGCGCGCTCCAATTTGGTAAAAAAATAGGGCGTGCTAAGAACCAATCAGATTCGAGAATTTTGTTATAGTTGTGATTAATTACAGTATCATTAAACGAGATTAGTATGACGCAGACCATACAGCGAACGGGGCTAAAGTGGTTACGAATTTCTGTCCCCCAACGAGACGAAATAACTCGCTTCAGTTCTTGTTAGATTTTGTCTAGGTACCCCAGCAAAAGAAAAAGAAACAAACATTGCCCGAGATTTTAAACATTTAAAATATTTCTCTTTTCCCGTGACACGTCTCGGAGACAGACGAAAATATCAAAAAAGGACCAAAACTGACATTTGGTGGTCGACGAAAAACAGTTATATTGCTTTAGCAACTGAATTTGCTGCTCGCTGGCTGCAATCAAATGATATTTAGACATAAGAAACTTGAAGATCGACGAGTAACTGTTATCGACTTTTATTTCGCCACTCCGCTTGAGCGACGCTCCCGCGATGGTTTCAGGTCTTTCAATTGAATGATTCTTCGATATCGATTTTGGGCGTTTACCGGATTGCGGCGTTGAAATAATAATTTAGCGAGTATTAAACTTAATAACCCGTTGATACATGGCGGTTTATTAAAGTTAAAAAATAGCGCGTATGAATTTGATTGAAGCACACACCTAACCTAAGACGGTCAACCGCAATCCTTCACAACTCACCGAAGCGGTGGTGCGGCAGTTGATTCGACAACACCATTCGGCTAAAACACGAAATAACAAATTTAGAATGAAGCCACCAAATGAAACAGCGTTTACCTTGACCAGATGTGTCGGAAATGTGACAAAGCCAATAAATCTTTGCATACTTTCGGTAATAGAGACATTTACTGTTAAAGGTGCCCAGTTTTGCCTTCGAGTCTCGAGGCAAGTAAAAACAAATCGGCTGAGGTGACATACTGAAAACGTACTTATTGTGAGGTGTACGTGAAACGAAACCAGCGAGGAAGTAAGCAAGCAATGACAACGTTTAAAACCCTAGTTCAAGATTAAAGATTTCAACGCGAATGTAGTGACATGTTGTTCAAGTTCGCAAAGTAATTGATTATAACATCTCTTTCTTCATTAGGGTGTATTTTATCCAATTAAAAGGTTTTTCAAAATTCACCCGCCTGGCTCCATTAGTAGATTTCATTTGTTGTTTTTGTTGTGGATTTCCTGTATCAAACCGGGCAACGCCCTATTTTGGACGGAAGTTAGGAATATACAGCTGATTGTATTTTACAGATGAGTGCTTTATTGTAAAAACGTTCTTAATAGTGTATGTTTTCTATCAAAAGGTCGTTTGTTTACAAGTGCTTTACAAAAGTATTAAACAGGGATTGCAAATAACTTTTGTAACCTATTTGACAAAAAAATAAAATAAAAAGTTTTATACAGCGACACAAGCAGTAATCAGAACTTTAGAATACACTAAATATTGGCTAACTGCGCAAAAGTTTAAATCAATAATTGGCTCCCATTTAGCTCCTCGTTGACAAAGAGGAATAAAGCAAACCACAACGACAGTGGCAGTGAGAACGTTGCCAAATAGTAATGGCTTTGCACGTGCGTTTTGCATCTTGTAAACAGCAACGTGTAATCTCCAAATTCTACGTTTCTTAATAACAATGCGAACACGACTTGGGATTTTTTTTCGCATTTTCGTATTTTATGTGGGACTGAACGATGTCTTTACATATTAAATTTCAAACTCAACAGCTCTAGAAATTTGTAGTTATAATAAAACTTGTTTTTTTAATCGACGTTGTTTTTTTTATGTTGATGTCGTGGTTGTTTAAAATTCTTAATTGGTGAAGTGAATTGAGAAGTATTTTAGGCATACTGTTTTCAAAAACGTTTGTTTAGTTCGATTCAGGTTTCTAATGCATCTTAGTTTTTATTTTAGCCATGCTTTAAAACCCTAAACTGCAATAATTACTCAACTTGGCACCAGATATATTCTAATATACAATTCTTGGAAAAGACATACCTGAATTTTGGTGGAGTTGATTTAAACGCTGCCGCAAATTGTACGTGATACTCACCAGTTGTTCTTTGTGACGGGCTGCATCTCTATATATGTAGCTTACTTTATAGCTGGCATTAGCGGCCTATTTTGAAGGATTAAATTTAAGTAATCCGACCTCAGTGAAATTCTTTATACACCCCCGTCAAATGAATAGGCATACATTCGATTTCGTGCCGTCGCCGCAATGCCGCCAGAGCTTCTAGAAATGCTGACCGCACAGCATTTGAGATATAAGGTGTGTGTGCAAACGGAAAAGCGTATGAAAAATAAATTTTAATGTTCATTGTACATCGTGAATGCTTTTTTTTTAGCTGCGTATTATGCATTTCAGTTTGAGAAACCGGCCGTATCAAGATAACGTAATTTTTCTGCTAGAAATTTCTGAGCAATAAATTCTGCTTAGTTTTATGACGTATCATGATTCTCATTTTGACGTAAATAGACCAAGTGGTTTTTCATGTTTAATGGGGGGATTTATATTGAGAGGAAGGATAAATGTCAGCCGCACATGCGTGGCTAAGCTTTTATTCTGGAATTTTCTGAAAATGTAATATTCTGGCTAAACTGGTGCATTTTCCACCCATTGTGCCGTACATGTTAGACCAACTTCAACTTTCTGGCCTCATTAAAGAGGTGCGGACAACTCAGTAAACATTTTCACCAAATATTTGGGAAACCCGTGATTATTTAATCACACTCAATGGAAAATTGTAAACGAGAGTGATTCATTTCGCGAATAAAACAAAAAAAGACAAATCTGCAATGAATATGCTTTTAAAAGTATTCTAATAACAAAGCGACTGAAAAATGAAGACTATTTAATTAAGGAGATCATTTGCCCCATTGCACAGCCACCATACATTGACAGCATAAATTATGCGATTCCTAAAATACCATAAATTGTTTAAATTAAATCAATTTCGCTAGTCACCTTATTGACGGTTGCACTGGCATCTCTTCGTTCCAAACTAATTGAGAAATTGTGGGATTTATAGCGATAAACCTTAATTTCAGGATCAGAAGAAACCTGAGTAGATTTCAATTTCAAGAAAACGACACAAGGCACTTGACTTGATAAATAAGTTTCAAGAACCTTTGTTATTTCTTTCTTAACAAAAAATGCATTAATCCTTGGGCTTATTCTACAGACTATCATGCTTTGTAAGCTAACCTGCAACAGTGTTTACTTAGTTAAGACCGGGAGGGAGTATAAGCCAGTCTACAAGGTCTGTTCGGGGGTGGAAGCGGAATCATGAATCATGATCATAGTTTTAAAATTGGTAGGAATCATGAATCTTTGTAAAAATCGATCTGCTCCAATGTAAGATGCATTACAGCTAGCTAATCTCGACATATTTATCATGATCGCTTCCCAAAGAAGGATTTTGAAAACGATCTTTGTGTTTTTTTTCCGTTCATGTACCGTTCGCGGATCTAACAAGATAATTCTGCTAGTGATCTGTTTCTCCGAACTCTATCTTGCAGAACATCCAAACCCAGCCAACATTGCACAATCCCTCGGGTGTCGTTCCGTAAACCACAAGAATAAAGCAATGTGGAAACCTGAGTGCATTTTAGCACATATTTGCGGATCGCAGTCCAGTTTAACACGCAAGAAAATCTTGTTTCCCACCCACCATGTTGTTAAAGGCCTTTTGAAATCAAATTAACACCACAATTCTTACCAGTGGTTTTTGTTGTTGTGGTCTTCACACTCGACTCCTTCTCCTGCACAGTAGTTCGCCTCTTCTCGCACACAGTCGGAATACAGCACTTGCCTTCTTAATCAAATTACGTACCAATCACAGTGCAAATTGTACAGTGAATGAATTTTTTGTGGGATTACGTGTCTGAATATTTGTTTTTTCAGTTCTTTGCGGTTTTAAGATTATTTTAGTTTCAAGGGCCCAGGTCAAAGTAGCTTGAACGATTCTGTTACACTGTTATTAGCCTGAATTTCAGCTGTCTTGACTGAGGGACATTGTGATAGTGGCCTCTGAATACAGTGTTACATCTAAGAGAGGGAGGAGGTTCCCCCTTATAGGAGCAAAATACTTTGAAAATATTGGACCGGCATTGTTATTGGCTGATTTGAGTTACCTGCTCTCTCAGTCGTGTAATAATAGTTTGAAACGATAAAAATGTCAGAACGATCGAAATGTATGGATGATGCGCACGAAAACATATTGCACAAGAATATTTTGCGATAACCGAGTTCGATAATTGTCTTATCATTAGACCACTAAGCTCATTTTTTGCCTTGTATAAATTTCAAATTGGTCTTCGACAACTTTGGAAAGTGAGTTGCCATATTTCTTAGAAGTGGACACTACTACACATGAGCAGAATATTACCTGTCGCAAAATCACTACCAGACGCTAATGCGCATGAGCAGGTAAATATTTGTAGACAGTTATTTGCAGATCACGTGGTGGACTCTCGGTCAATAAAAAGAAAGAAAGAAAGAAAATTGTATCAAATGATATTCCTTGCGATTTGTCAGATGTGAAGTGAAAATCTGTCTAACGGGCGATCTCGTAATTACAGTCATTAACTCTAAGTTTATCCTTAATTACTGCGGAAGCTTGACGAAACGAGCAGCTCTCAAAAGTTCCGTTGCAGGATCGATTTTCAGATTGGTTGTAATTTGTTTTCGGAGCGTACAACTCACGTTCATTGAGTCATCAGATAAATGGCATTAATGTTCTTAGCTCTTAGTTTATCCTTATTCTTTCCTTTCATCTTATATATACACCTTATTCGATGGTTTAGCATATAATACGCGCGGATATTTTGGGAGTTGCGTAGTATTTTTCCGAGCCGCGAAGGGGTGAGGAAAAATACGAGCAATAAGCAAAATGTCTGCTCGTATGCAGGTACTCCATGTCGTGGACTATACGGGGAACTCCGCCCAATAAGGGTACCTTTTCAGGTTCTAGGTGTATAAAAGGTTAGGGATTTTACGATTTGGAGTATACGAAAAGGTAAGGAAAACTGTTGTTTAGGTATTTAAGAGGAAGGGCCTTTCATAGACCCAACGAACAGTTGATTCATTTTAGTATTTTAAGGGGTTATTCAAGTGAAAAATTAAGAAAAGATATTTATTATATAAACTACAGTGTGTTATAGGGATTTTGGCCACTGAGAAATGTCGTATCAAAACACGTGTTCTGATATCGTATCAAACCAAGAGAAAATGATCAAACACATGTGTTCTGATATCTATTTTCAGAGTTTGCCATGTTACAATGCTCAATGGGCCAAGGTTAATCGATATGAAGTTGAAACATCTTCGGATCTTCCACGGCAATCTTCGGGAATCTTCGGGAATCTTCGGAAAACTTCGGAAAATGTTCGGAAACATTCGTATGACTTTTGGACAACATTTTCAAAATCTTCGGAAATCTTCGGAAAATGGTCGGAAATCTTCGGAAAATCGTCAAAAACCTCGTTATTAGTAGGTTTATAAAATAAATAGAATAATACATGGGAGCTTGGAGATATGAAATTGGCCATGTTCTAAACGAGTAGGGGACTGGGTACGAACATATTTTTTCTTGGTACGAATATTCAGTATCGATTGAATTTAAAATGGAGCACGTCATCTGAAAGAGCATCCAAAAATTAGTAAATTTACCAAATTTGATGGTTATTGGTTTAAACGCAAAGGCATGGTACACTTTTAAAATAAGAGAGCTTAGTATGGATTGGATCCAGGACGCCTGTCCCTCCAATCCATACTAAGTGTACCATGCCTTTGGGTTTAAACCAATAACCGTCAGATTTGGTGAATTTACTAATTTTTGGATGCTCTTTCAGATAACGTGCCCCATTTTTCAATTCAATCGATATTGAATGTTTATACCGAAGAGAAAATATGTTCGTACCCAGTCCCCTGCTCGTTTAGAACGTGGCTAATTTATCTTCTCGTGTTCAATCTTGATATCGAGTTGAACACTCGAAGATAAATTTCATATCTCCGCGCGCCCATGTATTATTCACTATGTAGTAATCCTTTTGTAGGTATGTGAAAGGGGTGCAGTTTTCTTTCTTTTCTGTTAAAAAAAATGGTATATGAAAGGGTAAGGTTTTGCACCTCAAGATGGAGCTTCCTCGTATAAACAATTCTGAGTAGACCCCACTGGCTTCGTTTCGCCTCTTTGTTTGCATGGCTGCATTCCTGATGAGAGCTCACAATGTCCCGCTCCACTTTCTAAATTTCCACTAGAAGCAAATTAAATTCTTCAATTGGTAAGGGCAAAGTTGAGTGAATTAGTAGATCGATGTTTCAAATTTCAACAGCATATGAATTGTACAAATGGATTGAAAGTTGAATGTGTTTGATGGATATATGTTGATTGTCAGGCGATAAATTGAGTTACGTGGTCAACTAGTTGGGCAATAACTTGTGCCAAAAATAGCATGACCGGTAGATAAGCAATATAGTGCCATATGTCGCCAGGCACGTTTTTGGTCAGTTTCCTTTTTTTTATTAGAAGTTAATAGATTGATTAGATTATAGAATAATAGATGTCCTAGGACTTTATTCGCCGGGCTCAAATGATTTCTGCTGTGATTCTTTCCAATGCCCTGAGTCCATTTTGGTCTAAATAAAATCGAACACTCTCAGCGCATGATCTGGTCTATTGACTTTTAATCAATTTCGCACAGTCATTTGCTTTGAAGCCAAAACTAATGCAAAAGTGAGGTAGAACATACAACTACCTTGAGTTTATAAACTTATTTATCTATGAAAAGAAGGACTTAAAAAGCCCATGCAGAGCACTACTTTGATCGTTTAGGACTCCAGCTGCCTCCCTTTATACGTTTTGGAATACCGATATTGGGTTCTTGTTCTGGTCTATTATTTTTCTACTCCTTTCAGAATAATCGAGCTTAATCTTTGCTAAGGAATTTGCAATTTTCACTTGTGCGAATTGCTTATTATTCCGACTAAGAGTTAGCTTATCACACGAAAGCTCGAACGTTACGGCGCTAAGCTAACTTAACTTAAAGCAAGTCTTAAACGTATTTCACTGTATTTGGACACTCATGGCTTCCTCACATTAATTTGCCACAGATATCAGTTTGTAAATTTACCACTGCTTTCATTCTGGTCAAGTATTATTACATATCTGTCTATTTCTTGTGATAATCAAGTTAATTTAAGCCAATTATTTTAGTAAAAAAGATGTTTTAAGCTTCTCGCCGCTGCAGTTAAGCTCGTAGTTTACTGAAACTCTATGCTGTTTTGACAATGATACCAGCAAACAAATACTACACATTATTAACATTGATCACATGCATTCATTTTAAACAGATCTAAAACTAACTATAGATAGACAAGTTTTTGCACTGTCATACCTCAATAAAACCTGAATTGTCGTTAGAGGGCCGTGTGCTTGACCAGTGTGCTGTGATTTGTGGTTGAGCTTGTTCTAAGCAACAATGAAAGGCAAGTGAGGTTAATAGACTGAAACGAAAACGGGTGTATAAACTATTTCAAAAATGCGATGTCCACTTCTGTCAAACTAACTGTTATCAACGACTTTTGGTTTTATTTAATCCTGTAACGTTGTTGCGGTTGAGCTCATTAGCTAGCTCAAGTGCGTACCCCATTACAAGCAGATTATCACAGGCAAAGAATAGACCTTAAATAGCCAGACAATGGATGTTTCTTCCACTGAACTCAGCTGAAGAACGTGCATCCTGGATTAATGAAAGCCATTCAGTAGAAGATTAAAACTATATACGTGATTAGGTACATGTTGGAATTAAAGAAAGCTAGAAAACAGGATACATAAAATTAATCGCCAATTTTGCATGTTTTTAGCGGCCTTTTGACAAACTGGTCACCAGGACTTTGTATATATATCACGCCTCCGAAGGTGCGGTGAGAGATTTCACCGCGGTCAAACGTCTGAGGCTGTTTCTGTTTGCTTATTTCGAGAGAAATCATTCACGTTAACGTGGAAGCATCAGTAAGGATATGTGAAATAGCTGCTGAGGGTAAATATATTTTTCAGTTCCCTTTACTTTTAAAATGTTCCGCACTCAAACAAAATTGCTTTGACAATGGCGCCGACAGTCGGCACTTTGCCGTTTTCAAACACTTAGGGCTTTTTTTAGTAAAGTTCCAAACAATTTAGTAAAACAGGAGAACACTTGTTAAGTATCAAACTGTGAACAGTAAAAATGAAAACCTTATCTTTGAAGTAGTTTTCTTATTTTTTAAGTTTTACCGCGGTGAAGGTGAGAGATACAGAAACATCCTGTGTTCTGGAGACGACACTTGCGTTATGCTTAAAGTTCAAGTGATTTTTTTTGCGCTGGAATTGAAAATAGTTATTCAAAGGTGAAAACTTCATCCTTGCGTTGGTCAGGAGACGTTTCTTAACTCCTGCGTTGTTAAATGTTTTAAACTCAGTTGTAAAATAGGCTTTTTACCGGTCTTTCAGCAGACGCCCATGCTTATGCCCCACTCCCAGCTGAATTAATGCGATTAAACACGGATTGCTTGGTAAACGATACAAAATCCCTGTATAAACTATAAAAAACCGGGGAGAAGATACTAGTAGGTCAAGTAAATAAGCTACTCCAGGAAACATTTTATGCCTTCAGCGATCACATTTCAGGTTTCCTATCTCCACGGCTAGCTTGTTTCTAACTCCTTCTTGACATTAATTCTTCTAAAAAGGGTGATATTTTGAGATTAGGTGCATCTCCGTGAGAAGATGAATGCAATGAAGCCGTTGGTGGTCCTGACAGAGAAACAAATCACGTGATATGCGAGCAGAATTATGCACGGTGAACTACCGGTCGGTGACATCACGCTGCTCGTTACACGTAACTGTGGAGTCAAAGTTCAATGAAGCCATAACATAATGGTTCTTTAATAAAATTATATATAAAAAAAGCAAACAAAAACAATAAAAAGCAAAAGTGAGAGTATAGTTCGTGAAACCTGTACATCACAGCTAGCTAATTGTCGAAAATTAAATTGATTTTGACGATTTCTCTCCCTGCCAACCAAAGCCACGTTCTGATCAATATTTTACCATAACTATGACATATTAGGTTGCTTCGGTTTCATCAATCAATAAATAATTTCATCATCAATAAAAATTGATGATGAAATTAAAAGTTACATGTTCGAAATTCGTGATCAGTGAGAGCCGCACTAAACTATCGTGTCCCATCCCTTCTCACATTCTCACAGTTACCGAAGGATAGATAGATTACTTGTGTCCACAGTACCCTGCATTGGTTATTGTAAAACATGTTTTGAGAAATCTCTCCTTTGATTATGCAATAAAACGCACTCGGGTTTATACATCAATTTCCTTCTAGAGCACAACAATCGGTGATAGTGAAAATACGCCATGATTCCTTTCGTAATTTGCGACTCTTACTTGTTCATTGACATATCACGATATTTTTTTTATAACCGTACCAAAACTGATCAAAACATGAACATTTTGATCCGGGGAGGGGAGGGGAGGGGAACGCCAGACTGAAAAGCAACCTCGTTCCCAGGGTCTCTCTCTCCCCGCCCCCAAGAGCTCTTGGGGGCGGGGAGAGAGAGACCCTGGGAACGAGGTTGACTGAAAAGAACGGCCGGGGATGCTTGATGCTTCAATGAACCCCAAAAAGAGAGCAATCTGGAAGCTTTCTTAATCCGTAAAAGATACCATTTCTTCTTGCCTGATCGGTCCAGACCGCACCAACACAGTATGAAGCATGGCATTGTTTTTTCAAACATAATAAAAATCTGCAATATCACAGCGACAAACTTAAACCGATGAGTGGTACCGGATCTCTTGAAGACCTGGATCAGCAACTTGGTTAAAACGGAAAATATAGACGGCAAACTAATCCTGACGGCTAAAGCGGTCAAAAATAAACAAAGTAGATAAAACAACTAAAATGTATTGAAAAAAGCGTTGCCCTATATTTCGATTTGCAATTGTTTATTCACTTGCAACCCTAAACGACACCTCGACGGCTAGAAAAACATTGGCGTTCTGTCCTCAACACAACCTCGTTCCTAGGGAGAGAGACCCTGGGAACGAGGTTGTCCGGAACACCCCACGTGAGACCAAAATCCGGTATCCTCCGCTCCCTCCCCCTCCTAAGCGAGAAGATGAGCATCCCATCCCTTTTTTCTGCCACCTGCCCCCCCCCCCCCCCCACCCCCCAGCTTTGCAAAACCCTGTTAGTTTTATCTCTAGCCAGTTGTGATTAAATACAGCAAGTTCTCTAAGACATTACCAAGTCACCTAACTTGAAACCAGTCTCTGCTCCGGTGAAGCCACGTGTCGTTTTGCCATATACAGAAAATATCAGTTGTGTATTGTATGAAGTACTTGACTATGTCAGCTGTAATTACAAGTGGAGCTGGTAATACTTTAACTGGTCATCACAAACAAGTACCGTTCAGTTAGGTCAAGCAATTTCAGGCTTTCAAACGAAATTTTTGTATTTTTCTATCAGTTTCGAAACATATTGAGGTTTTTCTTTGGATTTTAACGCCAAGCATAAACTCCGAATTAGCTACCATTGCAGTTTGTACATGACAGATTTGTTTAAAATGGTGTGACCTTTTCCCGAACGTTAAGCAGTTCAGGAAATACGTTTAAACAGTTTACACAACGTGACGTCCTTCTTATTCGGAAGGACTTCCATCTCGAGGAAAAATAGGAACATCTGCCAAAAGAAGTGCAACATTTGTAGGAAGTACGCCAAGTTGCCATAGCAACCGTAAAACAGTTGCATATTTAATTCGGTATCATAATGAACTAAGAGATTTTTGGCGAAAACATTCTCCGCGATATGCCGCCTAATTTTCCATGTCTTCGGCTTGTTACGTGAGGTTAACTGTGATGATTGATAAAGCAATTTAACAAACTCACGCTGTGTTAAAACCACGGCTTCCGGTTTTAAATAAGTCTAGATGTTCCCCTAATAGAAAAGAGCACGTTTTTTTATTGAATTAATGTTTTAGCTGGAGATAGTACTCAGCCGCCTCTGTTAGCTTGTCTTTAATTAACTTGAGTTAATTAGTCTCATAGCTTAACCAGCCGGTCGGTAAACTGGCTCAGCGACGTTAGTGACAGTTCTTGCTAAACCCAAACCGGTTTTAAAACATGCTAAAACATCAAAAAAATAAATAAATAAATAAATAAATAAATAAATAAATAAATAAAATACTGTCTTTCAATGTAAGTTCGCCTCTCATATTACGAGTAAAAGACAAATGTTTTTTTTTTCATTCCACGAGATTCACTGAGGTTAAATGTTTGCAACTCTGGTTTCTGATTTTTTATTGGTTCTGATTCCTTTTGATGCTTAAAAAAGACGTTTTTGTGTTAGAAAATTATTGATCATCTGAGAATCCTGTGTAAAGAAATAAACAACTAAGAAACCAAACAAAAAAAAAACAACAGCAACAAAAACGAACCAGAAAACTTCGGCAAAAGACGGGAAACTTATAAAATGTATTCCTTCCCATAAACATCTGCCAATTGTAGAAAGTTTGCCAATTTATGAAATCAAGTCGGGATTATGTTATGACGTCGAGATGCCAAACAGACGAATTCAAATACACTCTGCTTATACATCACTTGGTTTCTGATTAGTATAAACCTCTTCTACTTTGATCGTAAAATGGACTTTCTCACAAGGTCTCACATGAATGGCTGACTATTCTAGGCCAAACAACAGAAACAACGGAATGCACCTTGCCCTCCAACTGCTACACTAGAGGACTAGTAGAATTACAAGCTTACAAGAGCTGCAACATTTCTGAAGTGAACACGACTTATTACACCTCTTCTATTTAATACGGACACCTACGCAATAGGGTTTTGTCTTTTTTAAAACGAGGAGCATTAACTGATGTTGCGTATAAAATGTATCACTGCAATGCTTGATTTGAGGACATCTCGGGCTGATATCATTTACAGGTCTAAGTAGTGTGTTGTACAGAAAAAAGAAGCTTCTGTCAGTGTAACTCGCGAAAGATAGTCATCTGACCTAACGTGGAATTAAGGGCAACACTTTAAATGGGACCGCGAAACTGTGAATGCGGGCGCATTAGATAAAAAGAGCACTAACCTCAATGTTTGCTATCCTTGCTCTCGATCAGCCAGAATGTCTTGAAATTGAAATTACATTGAATATTTATCCTGGATATAACCATTGTTTGTTTTTTATTTGTAACCAGCGGCAGTTATCTAATAACAATGAGGGAAATCCTACTCTTTATAGACTCATGACACAGTTGATAATTAGAAGATCGGAAATTGATCAGAAAACAAAACTGTCTGTCTATGTGATCACATGCAAGCTTCTCTGGAAGCATTCTGCTTGTGGTTAGTTTTCGTCGTTAGAGATTGGACGTTATCTGAAAACACCACTTAAGTCAGATTTAGTTTCTTCCTTTTTTTTCTCCCCCTTAAGAAGTTCACTGAACGAAGGTCATATTTGCTTAAGCGAAGCAATTTTTTTATTTTAGCCCCTTTTTCGCTGCTTTTTCATCCCAAGACGTTCATTGTAGCAACTAAATGCAACGCTACATATCGAAAATTGATCATATCTTTTGTATTTCAGTCATATTTTAAAGCAGCAGTTATTTTCTAGTTAGGAAGCCAAAGCATTTGTTTCTGGCAATCTTCAACAAGGTGATTGTTCAAAATTATGTTTGTCAGCTAAGAAGGTAAGATGGTCTGAGCTGCTAAGCGTCTCGTTTGTCATATTGCCAAACATAGTTTTAAGTTTCACAGAAGTTTGCCGTTTCCTCTCTTTGTTGAATTATGTCAATTTAATGGCTCTTCACAGGGTTCTAGCAGTGTCTTTCCACTAAATTTGAACATTGCACGGCGTGTCTGAAGATTAAGTTGCTGACAGACTTCTGGTTGATGACATGCTTTCCCGTTGCCACTGCGAGTTAAGTTGCTTGTGGCACAACAACTTGTTCTGTTGGCAACCACAAAGGAGAATGTAATGACATCGCAAGATTCGGTTCAAAATTGTTGGCCAAATAATCGATTTCTAGGACGGGGGCCTCGTTACTCAGATAGATAATATGAGCCTATCTTGCCGGCTCGGGATTTCTCTGTCCCGCAAGAAAAAGTCATATAATAAATCCTTCATTGACCAAGCTTGTTCGGTCAAGATGGCAGGATATTGGCCTCGTTTTTTTTTTTTTTTTTAAGTTTTTATTGAATTTGACTTCTTGGTCCATAAAAGCGCAAAAAAAAAAAGAACTCGGCCACTATCAAGCCATCTTAACCTCACACCCAGTTTTTTCCCCAACTGTGCATGTGCTTAAGATTTATACGTAACACGGCATATTTCTGATATGCCTATCTACATATAAACAGAACAAATGCCGGAAAAAGCCATTTGTTTGCTTCTTTATTTAACAGAAAGGATGCCAACAGATATACATGGCGCGAGAACAGCCGACAAGACTAAGTTGGATAACGGCTAATCTTTAATTTCTTTTTAGAAAAAAAGTGATTTAAATTGTTTTGGCGTTGTTGGAAAACGTGGGCGTACAAACGAAGGTTAATCTTGTTTTTAGAACCTCGGACGACGTTTCGGATTGAAGAAATATAAAATATATAGATCTTCGTATGGGTTTCCGACAACATTTAGTATTAAAAGCTTATCCAGTGACGTCATGACTCATGACGTGGGGAGGCAGAAAGCACGCACTGGACAACAGAATGATCGAGGAGGGGAGGGGAGAGGGAGGCATTCCCTGAATGTGCCGGATGATTCTCTAAACTTTGAACCTATTTCAAAACCAAAATATGGAATTGTTCTCTCCCTTTTGAAATCTGACCTCCTTTCTGTCTGGAATCATTACAAAGCCATTTCAAATTGTTTCAGATGATATGTATAGTGATGGTTTCCAATACAAAAATTCGCTACTATTTTCAGAAGCGCGCGTACGAATTTGTGAGAATCTTGCGAGAGGAAATTGTTAATTTACTTCCTGCGGAAAATGTCGGCGAGTAATTATGTAAAAGCTTGTAAAACCTGATTCACACGTATCATACAAACTATTAGTATTATTCTATACGCAAGCATAAGCCTGGCGAAACGAAGTTCAAAGGCACAGCGCCTGCGCATATCGTCTCATGTTAATTTGCTTATTGTTACGTGTAAAGACCCTTTAAAAAACTATTATGCCTGTACTTTTTAAAAATTGCGCTTATAATGAATGAATGAATGAATGGATGGATGAATGAATGAATGAATGAATGAATGAATGAATGAATGAATGAATGAATGAATGAATGAATGAATGAATGAATGAATGAATGAATGAATGAATGAATGAATGAATGAATGAATGAATGAATGAATGAATGGTTTTCATGGGGGTCCTCTAACCAGGTTGAATTGGAATTTGGAAATGTTGGTTTTTCAGGAGAGAGGAAAACCATAGAACCCGAAAAAGGCCCTCCGAGCATGGCGAGAACCGACAACAAACTCAACCCCGTATTACATATGGCGGCAAGCCGGAATCAACACGGGCCACATCACCATTGGTGGGTGACGAGCGCTCTCACCACTGCGCCATCCTTGCTTCCCATGTTTGGGCTTTGCGAGCATGGCGTTTTTCTTTGCGAGCACGAGCATTGGCAAAAGTTAGCCTTGCGAGCAGCGAACATTTTCAAAAACTACCTCCACTAAAAACCGAGCATGCGAGCACTTGTAAAAATATGCGAGCACGAGCAAACGAGCACCCACTAAAATTTTGCGAGTATTTCGAGCAGAAGCCTTATTTTGCGAGCACTGCAAAATTTCGAGGGACCATTCATGATCCCTCTTAAAGAACAATTATTTGTTTATCTCCTCCATCTTTTCCCCAGATTTGCACTTCATGGAATCCTTTGAGAAAGTTGAAAAACGCCTGGAACGAGACAAGAGAATGTTTGCATAGAGTACCGAGAATATTCTCTCGGTGATAACAGCGCTGGCCAGGGTCGTGGGCTCGAACCCCATGTGGGGCGCACTCTGATTTTTTCTAGGTTTCCTTATCAGCTTATGCTTGATTGTTCTTTGTGTAATGTTTTATTTTAGCAGTATGATTGGATGGGTGGATTAGTGGAAAATTGTATAAATTAAAGTTATGTACTTTAGGCATAAGGCGTTGGATCCTCACAGCGTGTTCTTTTTTTAGAGGAAATCGGCATGTGTTGAAGTGTGAGGGATGTGAAGTCTTTCCTAAAAGAACAACAACAACCGGGATAGATGTAATTTGTATTAAAAAAAAAAAACAACTAACTTTCTAAGCGTATTGCGAGTTCGGTTTTAGATATAAGTGATCTTTCTTCTGTAAAATTACGAGACAACCATAATGCTTACGGGTGTCTCTACTTTTCAATGTATAGCCCCAGGCAACTCATGTATCTGTAAAATCATAATACGCGCGCGCGTACTCCACTCAGTTCATGAGGCGATTTACACGACATTCATTTTAGGTCCGTCAGTCCTAAATTTAGGCACGCGGGCTAATAATTTTTGGCACGGCCAGTTGAATTTTTCTGTGTAGACGCAATTATTTAAAGACATTTCTCGAGTCTTCGGTGACAGGCAAAATTTCAATTTGGCATACGCAAACGCGTCTTTCCATTTCGCGGTGGGAAAAGATAGCGTCTAGGGGAAAATTGTGGAGCAATGAATCGACGAATATATGGCCAGTAGAAAGTAGTCTGTTTGCTTTAGAGAAAAACTGCAAAACCTCAAAAGAATCTATAGACGCGTACAGCAGATTACATGTAATCTGTAGAAATTTGTTGTTGTGCCGCGTTTGATTATTGTCATGTTATTGTTCAGCTAGAATTTTGTGTCGTGTTAAAAATTTTGTAAAGATGCATGTCGATAATTTTCTTTTTATCAAGATATAAAGCCATATCAATGCTTTTCACACTCGTACATTATGTATTACCCGCCATTTTCACTTTGATTGTTTTACCCGCGAAAACCCACGAAAAGTTTGTGCACCCGCGTGTATGTGGGCCGCTGTCAAATATGCGCGGGGACTCATAAATTTTAAGGTGCCCTTCAAAAATGAGCATAGAACAAACTGGAACACATTTATGTCGTGTAAATGGAGCAAGCCGTGCCAAAAATTACTGACCAACGTGCCTAATTTTAGGAGTGCCGGACCCAAAATAAATGTCGTTTAAATAAGCGTATAGTCAAGGGGCGAATAATGGCTTGCGGATCGACATGCGACGCTCCACACTACATGATCTCCATTTCCGATGTACTGTAATAGGAGAACTTTGAGAACTTTGATGGAGATCAGCTCGGCTCTCGCTACTACAGTGAATCGTTGGTTATAACTTCTTTATTTGTCTTCTCAGCACACTTAATGGGTTCAGCGTTCAACTGGTTCTGGCTTGGAAATTCTACTCGAGTTCTTTTATGGGGACCAGATACAAACTGTCAATCATCTATCAAAATGTCAGAAAATGTCAAGATTCGTAATCAATTCTTACGCAATGACTTGCGCAGTACGCTTCACACGAAGGTGTTACATCGGGCGATCGTGCAAACATTGACAAAATCGTCCCTTTTTCCTAAATTTTCACTTACATGCTTTAGCTATCTGGCCCCGCTAAAACAACGCAAGCAATATAAAAATTACGAGGAATATTTTTACAGAATAACATTAACTAAAGTAACAAGACTGTACAAGAAAAGTCAAACTAAAAGTTATTGCGCAAGCAATGTTCAAACAACAACTTGTACGAGATTTCGAAGAAGAAAGGGCGTTCCTTTGCTGCTCTAGCTTGTTCCGCCTACTCCATATTTTAATACTAAGTTGTTTACGATATTTCTGGTCGACGGTCCCTGTACAAATAAAGTACTAAAGAACAATTGTCTTTACAACTCACACCTTGTATACAATACCCTTATTCAACTTTGAACTACAAGATAATTATTACTTTTAAATAACAAGAGTTATTCCCAAAGAACAAGTTCGCTTTGGCTTCGCTTCGGGAAAAGCATGGCTTTAACTTTTGAAAAATACTATCGCTAACAGTACTTCAAGTTCCTAGAGCAAGATACTAAAAACTATTTGTCATAACTAATTAAATATTCGCCGAAATCTATCACGTACAAGGACACTTGGGAAATCAACTCATTGGTTGAACACAAAGACACTATTTACGTTTTCCGATGCGAAGCCAAAAACCCGTGAAATGAACAAAAGGACTTAAAGATGCCGAACGTATTTAGAAAATTAAAAATCACACCATCTAAGAACCTATTTCCATATTTTTCAAACCAGTACGTGTTTTTTCGCTGAGAACGTCAATTGTATTGTTTAACAGTACTAATCTGCTCTTGGTCAAGGTCCATTTGTACTAATTTCCGCACTAAACAACTCTTCCAGCCATACCTTCACGTACACATCAAATTACTATATATAGGCCCCCTTAACACAATTTATTTCGGTTTCCGCTCAGGGTATTGTGGGCGACCCGGTCAAGTTTAACTGATAAGTTAATTGCTATAAAGCCAATTACATCTACCTCCCCATTTTGTAAGAGATGGTTAACCCCTGGTGGAGGGTGGGGACTACTTCCAGATATATACATAGATGTTATATACACCTCGCAATACGAATGCTGAACTACGTGATGCTTAAAGAACATCTGATCGAATCTTAGTCTCAAATTGAGTTGGGTATGTTGCTGTTGTCCTTCCGGGAAAAAGGATTTACGGAGGCCGGACATGTTCGTTTAGTTCCTTGTTATTGTCATGTAATATGAAATGAAATAAATCTAGAAATAGATTTAAACCACACGGTGAAAACTCATTGGATTAGGTAACGCGATTAAACACTATTTTAAGTGGGCGAGAATTAAACTGGGTACGTGCAGATTAATTTTGAGCGAGGCGTGAGAAAAGGCACGTAAAAAATAGTTATTTTTGGTGTGAACTATGCGTAGCTTCCTTGTTACACAAATTAAATAAGTCTCATCAATGGAAATGGCACTACAAACCCAGGCTCTCTCTCCTTTTCCTCCGGAAGAAAAGGAGAAACTTGGGGCGTTTCCATTTGCACGGAGAAACCGGTTGTTCCGGTGAAAAATTAAATAGAACATACTTTTCCACCGGAAAGTTTTCGAAAAAAGAGGAATACCTTCAGAGGTGTTCCTCTTCTCTCGTTCTTACCGAAATGATCCGAAAATCCTGTACCATTTGCCTCATTCCATTAGTGCCATGCTCCTTGGCGCGGTTTTTGCTCAGAAAACAAACAAACATGGCGTCTTTGTTGATGAGCCCTTTATGTGGTTTTAGAACGATTCGCGCAGATGCGTTCTTGAATCATAGCTGTGCAACTGCAGGTGAGAATTACTACTAATTAGTAATACATATTTGGTTACTTACCGTATAAATTTGATTCAGGTTATTGTATTTTTTATACCTGAATTTTCGTCTTGGTTATTCTCGCCTAATAAGCTTCTATTTGTCGTGCTGTCAGTTTACTGATAAAACGTCCTGAGCCTGAAAGCGAATGAGATTAGTGTCTAAATGGGACGCGCTCTTCCCGATCGGAAATTTCCAACGGAAATTTTCGGAAATTGTTTGCAAATGGAAAACGCCCAAGTTTCCAGAACTCTAGTCCAGTTTCACACGTAGCGTTTGCGTGACAGAGAGAGAGGGCCAGAGTTGGCTAGCCAGGCCCACACCACTTGATGGAAAATGGGTACCTTGACGTTGTTAGCCTGCTACGAAAGATTCCAAAATAAGAAGAACAACCTACCTTATTCTCTGTGGCATTTATTCTGCATTCTTAAGATTCGAAGTGTTTCAGACGTATCAACGTAAAAATATTATTTCAGAAGGGGGGGGGGGGGGGGGGGCAGATTGGGTGGCGCCCCTGTATGTTTTATTCATTAAAAAGGCACGAACAAGTTATTGTAAAATTGCGTTACAGTACTTGTAAACATTTTTTATTAACCACTAAAGGTGATTCTCTTTGTATAATAAATTAAAAATAACTTAATATGGAGATCCATTCCATTAATTGTAACTCTCAATTTCGTTCGTTCCTCTTTCCTTTTTTTTTCTTCCAAAAGTCATAAAAAAATAGTTGCTAAGATATTTTTGTTATGATGTAATGTATATGAAATGATTCATATGTGAACTGCGGATATATATGAAGGTGATATGTGATCTTCGCAGTGAATTTCCAATTTAAGCAATTGGAATAAAGAAGCCTGAAAAAAACAACAACAAAAATCAGGGCTTCAACGGGATTCGAACCCGTGACCTCCGCGATATCGGTGCGATGTTCTACCAACTGAGCTATGAAGCCACACATTGGGAGCGAGGTCAATTCACTG
This sequence comes from Meandrina meandrites, assembly GCA_963693305.1. Lineage (NCBI taxonomy): Eukaryota > Metazoa > Cnidaria > Anthozoa > Scleractinia > Meandrinidae > Meandrina > Meandrina meandrites. The sequence goes on from OY855907.1 coordinate 38,175,667, forward strand.
CGAAGATCACATATCACCTTCATACTTTGTTATAAAACATATTAAAGTATTGAAAATGCTCTCTACTTCTTCTTTTATATTACTCACCTCTCTCCTCCGCAGAGGCCTGTTTTTTGTTTGTTTGTTTGCTTTTTTGTACGGGCAGGGTAATGGTAAGGCCTCTGGGGAGGAGAGAGATTTCACAAAATCCCTATTGTCCTTGTTATTAATATGAGTATTATTCCCCCAAGCAGGGTTTTTAAAAGTAACCGGCGCCCGACGCAAGTCACCGGCTACTTCGAGCGTTAGCGCCGGGTACTTTTGGAAATCAAAATCAAAAAAATAATAGTAATAAAAAATTGCGATTCCTATGGGTTAAATTAAAGATAACATATTTTGTTCTTGCCCATTGATCGCGTTCCAGCATCAGAAATCGCAGCTCTTTTATTCAACAGCATTCAACGTGGACCGGGAACCATTTGCGTTTTCCCGCGAAAGGCTGACATTTGATCCTTTCGTGACTAGTTTCTTCTTGCGTAAGCGAATGTGAATTTGTGAGAGCTTTGTACTTGGTGCTTTCTTGAGGCCCTGCCAGGGGGGTGTTCCAGGTCGCTTGTCGGAATTTTAAAATGTCTCGTGTCGGCGTTTTGTCAAGGCTACACAACGCTGTCGGAAATTTAGCGACATACATTTGTCTTCGTCAGTCGTTTGTCGCTGTTTCGTTTGAGCGCTGTCGCTACTTTTTGGCCCATGTCGCTTGTCGGAATTTACCCTGGCAGGGCCTCTTTCTTTAAGAAAATGGTCCCAGTCACCGGGTGAAAAGGCAGAAATCACAGCCGCTTTTAACCCAGTTTGGGTTCAAACACCAAAGAAAGGAGATTGCTGGTATGAAACACTTTTTAAAATGCAAATTGTTTAGTGTTCGACGGGTTTCTGTTTACAATCCCCCAGTCGATCAGAAAATAAGTTTTGGTGCTTGTTATGATGATAAAACATTGCTTGAAAACAATATTGTATCGCTTAGGTTGAATTATTTATTGTCAACAAGGCAATTTGTAAGGGATGCTTTTATTTATTCAACGTTTGGTTTCGTGAGGCGCCGTTTCGTGAATGCCGACACAAATTTGTTCAAATTTAACTTTTGATATAAGCCAAGGCATTTTTAAGATTTTTGTGAGACTTAAAGTTTAATTTCAAGTCTTTATCATTAGTAAACCGGATGAAACTGAATGTTTTACAGTTCTTTATGGAAAATTAATTTTATATGGAGCCGACATAGCCAGACTAGTCGCGACTATGTCGCGCCACATGTTACGGCTCGCTTAACATAAAATTTTTTAACCTTTTGTTTTCGTGGAGTTTTACTGAAATTGTTTGTTTAGCAGAGCATTGTTACTTTGATAACTAAGCAACAGTTAAAACAGTTGTGCCCGTGGAATAAAATTGATTTATCTAATCGATTGAAATTTAGCTAACAATGCATTATTTACGGAGCTTGTATGTAGCGCTAAAACATAAAATTAAATCTCCGCCTTTCACTCAAATTTTGTATTCGCGAGGTCATTACGTGAGACCGAAATAACTATGCTTGGTTTCTTTAACGCGTTGGTCATGAAACTGTTCATCTTTATTTTCAATAAGTATGAAAACTCTGACTGCAAAAATAAATTTCAAAAGTTGATTCATGTTATCAGGGGCCGCGGAGGGGGAGGGGCTGGTAGGGCTAAAGCCCTACCACACTTTGGCTTGGGCTCATTTTTAAGGGCTCCAAAGACATGGATATTTATGAATTTTACCACTTGAAAGCAACAAAACGCGTCTACTCTTGCATATGCACGAAGTCAAAGGCACGGCAGCTGCGCACCGACAGTTTTTTTCGCGACGTTCCCACCGTACCTACTGTACTGCCAAAAAACACTTTAAAAGGGTGTATTTTGAGGCCCTTGATCTTATCGTCAGTGTTATCGACAAGCGCTTTGACCAGGAAAGATACGCCTAGATAGAGACTCTCTTGATTAAAACTGCTAATGGTGACGACTATGAGTCAGAGTTCAAGTTTCTTGAAGTATCCCGCCTTCTCAAGACCACCCTTATTTTTTATTTCGCTCGCTTCGCTCGCCCTTGCCCACTTTTCGCCCTACTGATCGAGAGCCTGCGACAGGTTATAGCAGCCTAGCCGTGTTGAATGGGCACAAGCAGGGAACACAGTAAGACACTACCTCTCTGAAACCTCTATTTTCATTCGTTCGCTGTAAACACTACCTCTATTGTTATTCAGGGATAGGGGCATTGTTATAGCCTGTTATGTATTGTTTTAGGGACCAATGAAATAACTCGTTCCGAGAGGTAGTGGGCGACCCAGAGAACTGAGAGACCAATGGGGCCTTAACAGACAGTGTCTGTATAGCTGACATTGCACAAGAGTTTGTTTCTCGCAACGAGAATCTCAAGAGAAATTTTTGCAACTTCAAAAAGTAGAGAGCTTAGGTAGATTTATTTTACATACAGTAAAAACCCGCGTGTAAGAGTTTCATTTAACAATTCAATTGTCTAAACTCTCGATCACCTTTTTGGTTTTTGGTAAAAAACATATAAATTAAACAGTTAAACCCCACATATAAGAACCTGTTGGAATTTGTTTGGCTAAACAGGATCTTATTTTTGGGGGTATTAAAAAAGTAAATTTCTGCCAGAAGGTTCTTAAATCCCTAGGCTGGACTAGGTTTTACAGGCGGGGTTTTTACTGTATTTACTCTATTGGATGGTATACCAAGTGAGGACGGCTATGTAATATATATTGGAGTTGTATACATGATGGCGTGCAAATGTATAATAAATGGCGGAACAGAAGCCCCTAATGCTTGTATGTCTTGGTCAAAAATGGTTAAAAATTGTTTGTCTTGGCCAGATGTTTTAGCCCTACCACTTTTAAATGGTCTCTGCGGTCCCTGGTTATAACAGGTCAATGAAGTACTGATGAGGGAAAGAGGTGAATTTTTATTCGGATGTGATATGTAACATGGGAAAAGCATTGTTATATGTATGAGTAAACATAATTTTCAAAAAAACTCTAGGTTATAATAAAGTGTACAACGACCTAAAAAATAACTTTTTGGTCCTGAAAATGCACCCGACTGCACCTCAGAGCATGCAGATTTTCAATTTTTTCTGGGGGAGGCCCCCCATACCCCCCCTGCAGGAGGGGGAAACCCCCTCCCACACCCTCCCCATGGGCGGCTTTGCGGCCCAGCGCCGCTAGCGCGGCGCATTGGTGCTCCGGCTATTTTCCAATTTCCTCCTGATACTTTTTTCCATTTTGAAAACCCTGCCCAAGTCAGCAAATTTTACAGCAAGACCCGTCAAACCACAGACCATACCCTTCAAAGAAACAAAACGCCTGTCGCAGTTCAGTGTTTGTAAAATTTCTCAGTTGCATTAGTGGTGCAATGCTCTACCAATCCTTAACACAACTGCCGCGGTCAATTCTTCATTTTCCAGTGTTCACGGTATGGCAGATCTCACTGTAACTTTTTTTTTCTTTTTTAACACTCAGCTCCAGACTGTGAGGTATCCGTGCATTGATGGTCTGGATGATTTTTTGAAAGAATGTCCGCCATTACAGGCTTCCTTGGTTCTCTTGGAATGTGAACATTTACTAACAGGTCTTCAAATGGCGTATTCCACGGCTGTTGTTTACCGCTTCCGAGGAG